>OY856410.1:535170905-535783405 GCA_963693085.1 Alisma plantago-aquatica
CTAAGAATATTAACCATCATATTAGATTTAAAACCCTAAATCTTTCAATTTCATCTTCAAAATAGGTTAAAATTCATTTTTATCATTAAACAAGTTAACAATGCTCAAATTAACTTATTGCACTATTAAATATATCCATTATCATCAATTAGGGTTTCTAATCACAAATTAATACACTTTTCATCAAAATAATATACTTTTGTCAAAAGGGATAAATTCATGCTTTCAAACTATTTTTATCTTATTACTCACATTTTTTTGATCAACTTTTACGTATTAAGTTTGTTAATATGAGATTCCTCACAATTTCTATGAATTTCACAAGAAAAAACATTTTTCTAGAATTTCAGTCAGAGAGAGCGATTTACCAAAAATTCGGGGCTGCTTGATGAATTGTCCGGTAATCCGCCTTCTAATCTAAAGTCTCACGTCGTGCATGACTTAAATTACCCGGCTCGTCCTTGGAGCGTTGGATCAGCACACAGACTACCATGGACCTCTATCTGATGGTTGTTGTGCGTCGTCTTCATCCTTCTCTTTGTGTGAGGCTACGATAGCATTGCGGCGGATTTGTCATCAGAGCAGGAGCAGTCCAAAGGTAGAGAGGGGGTCGAGGCTAGCGAGGCAGTCGTTCGTGATTGTTGTGGGGTGAGGAATCGAGTGGGGTCCTTTTATAGAATTTGGGAGGGTCCTCTTAGGGTTTCTCAACCCCGCTGCCACATGTTCCTCAACCCAATTGGACATTTTTCCTAGAGACTTCGAGAGATCCCCAATTCAGGGTTGAGGGTTTGCAACCTCTCCCGGACTCAATGGAATTATTTCCATGAATGCACATGCACTAGGTCAAGAGGAAATCGAGGGGGAAAGTCCCTTTATAACTCGGCCAAAGTCCTAGTTCCTTTGGAACTGGATGATGAGTGGGGCTCGCTAGATCAAGATCCAACGGCCCTCATCCCTCACGCTCAAAAAGGAAAAGATTTCCTTTTTTCAAGATAAAACCATATTTTTGAAGATAATTTGAGAAAATCATAACTCCTAATCCGTAGCTCCTTTTTATCTCAAATATTAAGGGAAACTCATTAAAGTCTTAATATTTCATCATGCCAAATTTGGGATTAAAGAAATTGGGTCCTTTTCTTTAGTTGCATGTCATCACTTAATTATATACATTTTTCACATATTTTCTTTTTCCCTTGCCATTAAATTATCATCTTGGATTCCTTAGACCTCAAGGAACCTTAAACGCATGAAATCTCACCTTGGGAAATATTCCCTTGCCCTTTCCTCTTATTCCTTTATCCCTTTTCTTATTTATTCCTTTATTTAAACAAACTCCTTTTCCTTTTCTTTTCTTTTTATTTCAATTGGGGTTAATAGCCAGTAAAGCCCACCAATAAAACAAACACGACTATTAGGAATGAAAACCATGCATTTCAAACAAATTATCAACCACTGATTTTATCTTTTAAAAGGAGATTAACAAATCTCATTACATGGTTTAGAAAAATGAGGTTATAACATCCTCCCCTGCTAATAGGAATTTGGCCCTCAAAATTTCAAGGAATCAAACAAACAAATCAGGGTATGCTTTCTCCATGTCTGCCTTCAGCTCCCATGTGGTCTCATCCTCGTCATGGTGCCTCCAAAGAACCTTTACCATCTCTATATTCTTGCATATGAGCTTTTTCACCTTGGTATCTAGAATCTGTGAAGGTGTCTCAGGATAAGTCAGCTTCCCTTGAAGCTCAATAGGTTCAATGCTCAACCCATGGCTCAGATCTTGCACATATCGCTTCAGGTTGGATACGTGAAACACATCATGCATCATGCTATACTGAGGGGGTAACACAAAACAATATGCAGCTTCTCCAATCCATTCTAACACCTCAAATGGACCCACATATTGGGGACTCAACTTTCCTCTGTTCTTAGCTATAGCTCGGAGTGGTCGGATTTTCAAAAACACATGCTCTCCTACTGTGAAATGCACATCGGTCCACTTTGCATCAACATACAACTTCTGTCGATCCTGGGCTCTCTTCAGCCTTTGCTTGATCAAAGCAACTTTATCAGCATACACTTGGATCTCATCTGACCTCAACAAGGTCCTCTCACCCACATCATCCCAGTGAAGTGGGGATCGATACGGTCTCCCATACAAAGCTTCATATGGAGGCATCCCAATACTGGCTTGGTAGCTGTTGTTGTAGGCAAACTTAGCTAAAGGTAAGTACTGCTCCCATGAACCACCCTAATAAAGCACACAAGCTCTCAACAAATCTTCTAATGTATGGATCGTCCTTTCTGACTGACCATCCATCTGGGGGTGATAAGCGGTACTAAACTTCAACCTAGTACCAAGTTCCTCTTTAACTTGCTTCCACAGCTTGGAAGTAAACTTTGGGTCTCTATTAGAGATGATCGAGCCTGGTATGCCATGCAACCACACTATTTCTCTGATATACAGCTCAGCTAGGTCTGACACCTTAGCAGTGGTCTTTAAGGCAAGGAAGTGTGCTAACTTGGTAAGACGATCTACCATCACCCATATCGCATCATGACCTTTCTTGGTACGGGGTAGACCCACCACAAAATCCACGGTGATATGCTCCCATTTCCATTCTGGAATCTCTATCGACTGTAAAAGCCCGCCAGGTCACTGGTGTTCAGCCTTCACCATCTGGCACGTAAGAAAGATGACCACACATGCCACAATGTTTGTCTTCATTCTTGGCCACCAAAAATACCGTTGTAGGTCCTTGAACATCTTAGTAGTTCCTGGGTGCAATGTGTATTTGGATCCATGAGCCTCTTGCAGGATACGTTCCTTTACCGATGAATCCACTGGAACCCATATGCAATTCTCAAACCTGATTCCCCCATCTATTCCCATAGATAGATGAGTTTGTGGCTTCATCATAAAACCTTTCATCTTGTCTAGCTCTTCACTGGTCAACTGTGCTGTTCTGATCTCACTTAACAACTCATATTGGATCTGGATATTAGCCAATCAGACTTGATCTTCTAGCGGTTGTGGAGTCCACTCCACCAACTCCTCCAAACTCTTCCACTAACTAGATAAGACAATTGCACACGTAAGTTGTTTCTGACTCAAAGCATCAGCTACGACATTCTCCTTGCCAGGATGATAGGCGATGGTGAAGTCGTAATACTTCATATACTCCATCCATCGTCATTGTCTTAGGTTCATGTCTCTCTGTGTCAGCAGATATTTTAAGCTCTTATAGTCGGTGAAGATCTCAAAGGTAGCACCGTATAGGTAATGCAGCCATATCTTCAAGTCATGGATGATAGAAGCTAACTCCAGGTCATGTGTTGGGTAATTCACCTCATTGGGTTTGAGATTTCGGGAAGCATATGCAACCACATGCCGATTCTGTTCTAACATGCAACCAAGTCCCATCTTGGAAGCATCGATGAATACCATGAAACCCACATTGCCATAAGGTAGAGTCAACACAGGGGCGGTGGTCAACTTCTCCTTCAACTCCTGGAAGTGATCTTAATATATGTTGGACCACATAAACTTCAGATCTTTCTAGGTTAACATGGTCAGTGGCAAAGAAGTCTTTGAGAAATCCTTGATGAAGCGACAGTAGTATCCGGCCAACCCCAACAAGCTACGAATCTCAGAGGGGTTCTTTGGTGCCGGCCAGTCTCAAACTGCCGATACTTTGGCTGGATCTATGATGATCGTTCCTCCTGAGATGATGTGTCCAAGGAACATGACTTGGTCTATCCAAAACTCACATTTTGAGAACTTTTCAAAAAATGTATGCTTTCTCAAGACATCAAGGACTCTACCCAGGTGGTCACGTGTTGGGCTATGTCATAAGAATACACCAAAATGTCATCTATGAACACTATCAAAAAAGAGTCAAGGAAAGGCTGGAACACACTGTTCATGAGGTTCATGAAGACACTAGGTGCATTGGATAATCCAAATGGCATGACCACAAACTCATAGTGGCCATATCGGGTTCAGAAAGCTATTTTAGGTATATCCTCACTTCTTACTCTCACTTGGTGGTATCCTGACCTCAAATCGATCTTGGAAAAGACTCGAGCTGATTTGAGTTGGTCTAACATGTCATCTATTCTAGTTAAGGGATACTTGTTCTTAATGGTTGCCTGGTTGATCATCCGATAGTCAATACACATCTGAAGCGGCCCATCCTTCTTCTTCACAAAGAGGACTGGTGCTCCCCAAGGCGATGTACTGGGCCGGATAAAGCCCTTATCCAACAACTCCTGTAACTGGGTTTTCAACACAAGTAACTCTGTAGGGGCCATTCTATAGGGTGACTTAGATATAGGGTTAGTCCCATGAGCTAACTCGATGGAGAAATCTACCTCCCTCTCAGGGGAAATACCTAGTAGATCATCCGGAAACACATCCACTTACTCCTGAATCACCTCTATCTCCTCTAAGGATCACCCCTTAACCTCAAGTTCGGTAACTATGGCTAGGTAGGCTCAACAACCCTCAGATATCATCCACTCATCATTCAAGGCGGACACATAAAGGCTGGTCTACGCATCCTTCCTTCCTCGAATGGTGAAGTGTGAATGGCCGATTTGCCTAATAAGAATTTTCTTCTCTCTACAATCAATTTGGGCTCTGTAGGTTGAAAGCCAATCCATACCGATGATTACATCAAAATCATTCATATCGGGAAGGATGAAGTCAGTGGGAAGCTCATGATTTAGATACTCAACTGGAAAGATAGGGGTTTTCAAAAGAGATGTATAGATACAACCACTTGGGGTGGTGACATACAAAACATACCCTAAATCCTTGATGTCCAAACCAATCATAGTTGCCAAATTTCTCGAAATAAAAGTATTAGTAGAACCAGAATAAAAAGGTACTTTTACATTTTATCCCATGACTTCCAACAAGCCTACATAGTTCATACCATATCAGAAAGTTATTACATGATCTACTGAACTAAAAGGAAAACTCTAGGGGTTATTACCCTCAATTAGCCTAGTAGCATTTGCTTGAGCTTCTTCATTGTGGATGGAGAACACTCTAGCTTGTCTCCTCTCTCCAACTGGGGGTGCTCCGGCTGGTGCTCCTGCTGGGGGTGTTGTAGCCACCAATTGTGCTGCCACTAGTTGTGACCCCAAAGGTCCTCTTGGATCAGGTTGTGGTCTATTGGCGATGAAGGATCCCTCCTGCTAACATCGGAAACACACCTTCTTCTCAAAGCGACACTTCCCAGGATGTGTCCGTCCGCAGGTGCGATACTGCTGGAGGTGATTACAAGCCTTGCCTTTGTGTCGATGCTTGCTTTTGTTGTGGTTTCTCCCTTGCCCCTTCTTGTGTCCATTCTTCTACCCCTGAGCTCCTTCAATGAAACCCAAGTATCCTCTGGAGGTATTTTGTGTAGGCATCACCGCCCTTTCCATGTCTAAGGCAGTGTTGTAGGCTTCGGAGAAGGTCTTCAGCTTACTAGCCATCACATGAGGCTTGATGGCAGGGTGCAGATGCTCTATAAAGTGGTCCACCCTCCTCTCTTCAGCCATCATGTGTCCAAAACGTTCTAGGATGCGGAACTTGTGACCAAAGTCCACAACTGATGAACTTCCTTGAGTCATGTTGGTGAACTCTATTTCCTTCTCCCTCTTAGCTGAGACAGGGATGAATCTGGCAGTGAAGATGGTCTTGAAATTGGTCCACGCCATTGGTTCTTCACTTACGTCTCTCCCCATGATATGGTTCTCCCACCAAATCTTGGTTGCACCTTCCAAGAGGTGAGTAGCAAAGAGAACCTTCTTGTTTGGCTGCACCTAAAGCATACAAAATCCATTCTCGACTGCAAGCAGCCAAGCCTCCACCTTGTCGACCATTTTGGACTTATCTTCTCCCCAAAACTTCTCGATGTTCAGCTTGATGAAGTCCAAGATGGTGGCTCCCAGTTGAGGATGAATAGGAAGTGGCTCGCCATCTCATCTCATGATATGTTCCTGAGGGCCAGGGCCCAAATAGCCTCAGTCATCCGTTTCTGCTACTCCATCCAAACTGCATCCATAGTGTGAACCACCATAGTCAGTTCCGGACCACCATACTAGTCCTCCTCCATCTAGGATTCCTCTTCATACACATGTTGCTCCTCGTATCCTTGTCCTTCCTCCTATTCAAGGTTGCTAAAGGGTATCGGGTCAAGGTTGGGGACCTCATGTGTAGTTTCTTCAGGCCTCTTCCTCTTCTTTGAGGATTCACCACCATGGTTCCGCTTCCTCTTCTCGGAAGAACCCTTCTCCTTGTAGGGAGGCCCAAAACTATTGGCAGCAATCGGGATAGGAACGATCTTTGTACGAGACATCTACATAAGCACACAGACAGACCTTTAGTCTATACTTAACTAATTATACTTATGGCAGTGACATCTTAATTACATATCTTTTATTAATTTGGTGGAGGATTCCTTAAACCTTATCAACCTTACCCATACCTCAAGAGGGTGAGGAAGAGAGAGTAAACCCTAATCCTTAAAATCCTTAACAACATTTAAGTGGAGAAGGGATGAACAAGATGAGAGAATCCTAAACGTATCCTATTTGGAGTCAAGTCTTGAGACATTGGCCAGGAAGTCACACAGATCCGGAAGTCCTCATATTCCAACTAGCGGTGTGGAGGAAAATATTGCTAGCCCCCGGATGTGATCCTTTTCTAGACACCTCTGTCTTTTGAAAAATCATCTAATAAATCCCTCGGTTCTATGGAATTTGTAAAATTTAATAATTATTAAAGACTAAATGAGGAACCTATGCTCTGATACCAAATGTAATGACCCTGTGTCCCGGTAACCCCCACTTAAGGGAGACCAAGAGGTCATAGCCATTATCCCTATAAACTGGATCAGAGGTTCGACCATTAATCAGTAATAATTATGAAATTCTACCAACTAAATGAAAATCTGGTATAAAATAAAACTTTGTCTACCTTTTAAAAACTTTGGAAATCTACTTCTATCCACAACTTGAATCTACTCTATCTAATCCTCCTTGCACTTTATTTCTTATTTTCACAATGTGTCACTTTACTGTTTGTTCTTTGTAGAGTTGCACCTAAAACGCCGACAAAAAAAACATCGGTCAACATATAGGAATATGTCGGTATGTGGGGACAATCAAAATTTCACAAATATGGCTGACAATCTAAATATCACAATCAAGTTAATTAACAAGCCAATTTACACTTTCAATGTGACATTCTCCACCGCTTTTTCCCTAACCCTAGAATACCCTCTTTAGGGTTTCCCTTTTTCCATTGACTTAAGGCCACCTTATCAATCCCGAGCTTGGTGCCTGGGGTCACCTGTCATGGTACCCATTAGTCATGCAACAAAGACCACCTTCTCAATCCCAAGCTTAGTATATGGGGTCACCACTCATGGTACCCATGGGTCTTCCCTCCTGGGCTTGACCTTTTTGCATCATCCATCAGGGAGGCATGTAGGTGCGAGAATACACACTTATATTATAATTGTGATAATCATAGTGACTTTATGATTTGTAGGTATGAACATCCAAACTGATAGGTTGCATTCATTGTGATTAATCATCTGGAAAACCTTCAGGAAACTAATGCGATTAACCATAATTAACCAAATACCTGCCATGCTGACTTGAGTGCAGCATAATCCAACTAATCAAGGAATCAAGTAAACAAGCAAGCACAGAAGTTGATACTGAAATATGCATCCATTTTTTTCCTATCATTGATCAGGCCATGAAGGTCTAGTAAGCCTAGTTGTTTCCTAGGGTTACCAATCCTTTTTAGGGTTTTGATTACAATTAGGGTTTCACTTTATTTTTTTATTTTAAACCCTAATTTTATAAAATTACATAAAAACCCTAATTATCTCATCTACTCCTCATGAAATATATTAAGGTTACCTTTTAACAACATATAACCCTAATTTTGGGTTAAAGGCAATTTTCTTTCCTTTTTCCCCTATTCAGGGTTTCTAAGAATATTAACCATCATATTATATTTAAAACCCTAAATCTTGCAATTTCATCTTCAAAACATGTTAAAATTCATTTTTATCATTAAACAAGTTAACAATGCTCGAATTAACTTATTTGCACTATTAAATCTATCCTTTATCATCAATTAGGCTTTCTAATCACAAATTAATACCTTTTTCATAAAAATAATATACTTTTGTTAAAAGGGACAAATTCAAGCTTTCAAACTAATTTTATCTTATTACTCGCATTTTTCTGATCAACTTTCATGTATTAAGTCTGTTAATCTGAGATTCCTATAGATTTCTATGAATTTCACAAGAAAAAGCATTTTTCTAGAATTTCAGTCAGAGAGAGAGAGTGATTTACCAAAAATTTGGGGCCACTCGATCAATGGTCTGGTGATCCACCTTCTAATCTGACATCTCACGTCGCACACGGCTTAAGTTACTTGGCTCGACCTTGGAGCATTGGATCAGCATACAGACTACCGTGGACCACTATCTGACAGTTGTTGTGTGTCGTCTTCGTCCTTCTCTTCGCACGAGGCTGCGGAGACACCGCGGCGGAGTTGTCATCAGAACATGAGCAATCCATAGGTAGAGAGGGGGTCGAGGCTCATGAGGCAACCATTCATGATCGTTGTGGGGTGAGGAATCAAGTGGGGGTCCTTTTATAGGATTTGGGAGGATCCTCTTAGGGTTTCTCAACCCCGCCGCCGCCTGTTCCTCAACCCAATTGGATGTTTCACCTAGAGGCTTCGAGAGATCCCTAATCCAGGGTTGAGAGCGTTTGCAATCCTCTCCCGGACTCAATGGAATTATTTCCATGAGTGCACATGCACTGGGTCAAGAGGAAATCGAGGGGTAAAGTCCCTCTGTAACTTGGCCAGAGTTCTAGTTCCTTTGGAACTAGACGATGAGCGGCGCTTGTTAGATCAAGATCCAACGACCCTCATCCCTCGCGCTCAACCAAAAAGGAAAAGATTTCCTATTTTCAAGATAAAACCATATTTTTGAAGATAATTTGAGAAAATCCTAACTCCTAATCCGTAGCTCCTTTTTATCTCAAATTTTAAGGGAAACTCATTACACTCTTAATCTTTCATCATGCCAAATTTTGGATTATTATCTAAAGAAATAGGGTCCTTTTCTTTAGTTGCAATTTATCACTTAATTATATACATTTTCACATATTTTCTTTTTCCCTTGCCATTAAATTATCATCTTGGATTCCTTAGACCTCAAGGAACCTTAAAGGCATGAAATACCTTGGGAATTATTCCCTTGCCCTTTCCTCTTATTCTTTTATCCTTTTTCTTATTTATCCCTTTATTCAAACAAACTCCTTTTCCTATTCTTTTCTTTTTATTTCAATTGGGCTTAATATCCAGTAAGGCCCACCAAGAAAAAAAACACGACTATTAGGAATGAAAACCATGCATTTCAAACAAATAATCAACCATTGATTTTATCTTTGAAAAGGAGATTTACAAATCTCATTACATGGTTTAGAAAAATGAGGTTATAACACATATGGTTTTACTGGATAAACAACAACGTCACTAAGCTACATTCATGTGTGATTGCCCACCGCTGCACCATCTTTCTATTGGTCATTGTTGTTCCTCTCTACTTTCCTGTCTCTGCATCTTAATCAGCCTTTCTCCATTGGTCAATATCGTCGATATCCTTAAATTGATATCACTATGTGTCGACTAGACAATATGCATGGTTTACATTTTATGATGACTAATATCTGGATTTTATAATTGCTAATGTAATTGGTCCCTTGTAGTTGTTAAACACCTTTTATTCTTGATGCCAGGGTGCATAACAATTGGTGGATAAAAGATATTCAGTGACAATATTCAGAACATGAAAGTTCATGTTCTTGTCTCTTGACTATATCTTATCATTTTGACATTAAAGCAAATTTTTGTAGTGTATTTGAAGAGAACATAGACACATGTGTCCAGGGAAGAGCATAGGTATCTAGGGTAAACACATCAACATCAAATGTGTCTTATCTAAAGACCGAGGGGGTGAGAAATTGTGTCTACCACATCTTTGTTGTCGACAGTGCCATAGTTCAGTACCATAACTTAAAGGCTGAATGAAGTATAACTAGGTGATCTATGTCAGTGATGAGCAGAAGTTAATGTCAGAGACAAAATGCATGGGTGTTGGTTGGGAATTTTCTCAAGTTGTTCATTTATCCAGCTGATTCAGATATCGATGCAATGGAGTTCCTATCTAAGAATGATATCTTGTATATTACATTAGAATAGAACTGAAGCTGTCAGCAGAAGTCTAAAATGAAGGTTAGCATTATCTCTTTTAGAAAGAATCATAGTATATCTATATTTTCTTTTCACAACAGAAATCATACTTTCAAAAAGCTGGTCCAATAAGTGTAATAGGCTTTCTTTGATGATTCTACTTTGAAAAATTGTGTTGTGAATAGGAATGAGCATCAGGTCGGGTCAGCCCGATCCGACCCGCGACTCATCCCACATAACTTGATCCATACCTAAACCCAATTTATAATATGGGTGGGACGGGCCAAAAATTTAAACTCATAATTTATTTGGTCCAGGTATGGGTGGAGGCAAACCCAGACCTAAAAATCTGACCATATTAGATTTTATGTACAGTATGTATGTATACATCTATATTCTTCCCGAAAGAAAAACATACATATTTCTTGATGCAATATGTAGTATGTATCCAACCAATGGAAACATAGATAATCTATAATTAAAAACATGATTAGTGAATTGATACTAGTAAGATAACCATCATTGACATGAATAAAATGACATGGATAGACGTACTTATTTTTTTTATTTGATCTTACTATGTCCACATGTAGGAGACTAATGATCTTTTGCTCAGTGCATAGTAGATTATGCTCTTTTTTTCTCATACGCCCACATGTAGGAGATAAATGATGTTTTTTCCTTCCAAAACCCATTTCATTGTATATCCATATAGGATGAGGAAGCAAAAGTCACAACATTGTAGTTTCCACTAATTTTTTAAGTCTCATACATTTACATGTACGAGAAAATGATTTGTTACTTTTTCAATATCCATTTCATAGTTGTAGGGGATCACAAAACTAAAGTATACATATTTCGACTACATTGATCACAAAGTATATTATTTATATATATATATATATATATATATATATCTTGTGAAGGTTGATCACAAAATATGTATGATACTAGTTTAGTTTTCATGTTAGCAAGTTAGATCTAGAAAAATTTTGTACACTCAGCCAATGTTATATGGGAAAATCCGAATCTGTCCTGAAACCCAACATTCTTATATGGGCTGGGTATGGGCGGGTATTTTCAATTTTATCCGAGACCGAACCCGACCAATGGCCCACTTTAAAATGTGGGTTTGGGTTTGAGATAGATAAAACCTGGTATAACCTGGCCCGATGCTCATCCCTAGTTGTGATGCTATAGTATGACCTTGGTTGAGAAAGTCTACTCATGATATTTGTTAGAAAACTCATCTTTGATATAAAAATATTACCAATTAGTGTGTGATCGATGAGATTATGTTGGGGCTACATGGTGTCACCGTGAGTAACATTGTAATTGCTGATGAATTGAAAGTCTAAGTTTTTTTTCAAAATGAAACACATGAAACTACACATGTCTTATTATACACATTAATAAAGAAGTACAAAAGTTAAAATTAAATTGAAAAAATGCAATAAACAACTAACCACTAACAAACCTTTGTGACTATGTTGATAAAAGAAATATACTTAATGATTGGAGTAAGAAATAAGTAAACATAGCGAGGGATTGGAAGAGACATTATATATAAAAAGAGTGAGTAAGTTAATTATCTATAGTTGTGTTTCTATTTTTCATAGAAAATGACAAACATAAGAAATAAATTCAATTTTTTGATTTCTCCCTATCTCTTCCTACAATTTTCATCCATTTTTCTCATTTTCACTTATTTCTCTCCTTTCTTCCATATCCTTACAAAATTGAGACCCTTAACAGACTATTTAACCCCCTTCACTATCCGCATACAGGCTGCGTTTGTTCTACCGGTACAAAACCAACAAGGTAAATAAACTATTAGCGGCATATTCGTTGTTGTTTGTCATGGTGTTTGGAGGATAAATAAGATGTCGCATGACTTAGTTAATCAGAAATTCTCCAGATAATGTGCCATGTGAAATTATGGCGACAGAAAATATGTTAATTTTTCGTGGGTGTTTATTTCTCAAGGAACCCCTCTAATAGATTCTTTGGTATATGTAATGATATTTATGTATAGGGCATAATAAAATTTGTACAAATACAAAAAGATTACTTAGCCATGTTGTTACAACCCCAATTTTTGGGTTCTTTTGGTTGGAAATGCAAATTTTCCCAATAAATGTATGATTTTGTAATTTGCATGATTTAAGTTAATTTAGTAGATTCCTTTGATAAATAGCCTTGTGTGTTTGATCTCATGGACCTTGTTGGCTATTGGGCCCACTAACAAGAAAAAGAAAATAAAAAGGAAAAGGAAGTCAATTAATAAAGGAATAAATAAGATAATGAGAAAAGAATGATGTGGAAGCATCTAGAAGGTTAAGAATTATCTTTCAATGAGGGATTTTGTATCTTTAGGTTTTCTTTGGTGCTAGGGAGTCTAAGTTGCAAAGATAATAGGAGTAGAAAGAGATAAAATTAAATAAAGCATTATTAAAAAGGAAAGTTGAGATAATAATGAAAATATAAGAAATATGTTGAAATATAGATAATGGAATCACTATGAATGATATTTTGACTCTATATGGTTTCTAATGGTAAAAGAAATCAAAATAAAGAAAATAAAAGATTAAGAGAGAGAAAATATGCATAGAATAAGCTTTATTAGAAGATAACTTGCACATGAAGATAATGCCTTTTTCTTTTAGAATTTGGGACTCAAATTTGGTATAAAAGTATATAAGGCCAAGAGATAGGTTTCCCTAAATTGTGGTTGAAAAAGGATATATAGATTGAGCGATATGCTTTTTGAAATTTATCCTAAAGTGATGTGAAAAATATCTAAATAGTAATTAATGTTACAGTTAGTTTGGGAATCAAAGCCTTGGGTTAGCCAGGTGCATGTCGCACATGGTGAGAGACATTTGATCGAAATCCGATGATGGGAGGGGATGGGCATATAGTCGTTCTCAAATAGGAAAGGCTCATGTGCGTGCGAGAAATCGGGGAGCTGATCTCCTCATCTAGTCCCCCTTAGGGAGGACTTTCTTGTCCAATGAACTTATCTTGTGTAACCGAGACGGAAACCCCCCGGTTTCATGGTACGAGATGGCGTGTGGCTCCAAGAAGGCATCTCTCTGCCAAACTCCTCCCAACCACGATTGGGAAACCCTAAATCCCACACAATCTGGCTATAAAAGGGGCCTAACTGGTTCAGATTGACCCCCTGAACGTCGACGACTTCTTTTTGGACCCTTCCCTCTTCTCCCCATCTTGTTCGATGTCTCTCTAGCGAGCTCTCTGCCTCTCTTTATTGCAGAGTGTTGTAGCCGGAGGGAGTAGGTTCATGGGAGATGACTAATGCTGAGGATGCTCTTAGCTGCACAATTAGAACCCGATCAACGATGACCAAGGATCTAGTGTCCTGGATCTACCTAAGAAAGAGGCGACGAGGACAAGTCTACCCTCGGTCCATGTGCTACGAGGGGAGGGCAATAGTGACTTTTTGTAGAGGTTAGTCATACCCTCCACTGAAGAAGTGTGACTCATCTGATCTCACATGGTCTAGTGGACCACTAATCAAGCGGCTAAGGATTTGTGGCGATTTCATAATTTCTGCTAAATAGTTCCTCTCTACTAGAAAATTCAAGAAAATACCTTTCTTTGCAAAAATCATAACTAATGATAGGATGATTGGATTAAAGTGAACTTAATATGAAAATTGATCAGGATAATGCAAGGAATTTAATAAAAATGGATTTAAGGTCTGAATCTGATCGTAGTTCTAAAAGTACTATAAGTTAACCATGTTTATGCATTAAACTATGAAGAAACCCTAATTGAGTTTATAAATTGGGTTTAATGTCTTAATTATGTTATTTTGAGATATAGTAACATGTGGAGAATAAGTGTAAGAATTGAACATGATTAAGATGATAATATAATTGTTTTAGGGTTTTACACATGAATCTATGATAATACACATAGAAACCCTAATTTATGGTGAAAAGGTGTGATTAACATGATTAATTCGAGATTCCAAGGAATAGTGTAATTATGAGTTAATCATAAGCTGGTTAGGAAGAATGTAACAAGCTAGTTAGTTTTTGTGATTAGTTTTGCTGTTTTAGGGTTTATGGTGTCAATAATGAAGATGAACTGTAACGAAACCCTAAAAGAAAGTAGGAAACCCAAGGAAGCGAGTTCAAATGAATATAATTTGAGAAAGTGAATTGTAATTAGATTACATGTATATTTTAGGACTCTTGCTTGTGTATGTGTGGATTGAACTACTTACTTGGACACTTTCTTGCTTGGATTACCATTAGCTTATTGAATCTGCTGAATAGGTATGTGGTTATTTATGAATAATCGATTTAGTCTCACGACATTTCCTGAATGTTTTATCAATTGGATGCAACCTAAACTATTTGAAGGTTTAATTCTACAACCCTATAAAGTCCCTATTATTATCACAATTAAGTATATATGTGTATTCTCAAACCTACATGCTACCCTGATGTACATTGCATGACCAAGCCCCGGAGGGAAGGTCTATTCAGTCAAGCCCCAGAGGGAAGACCATTGGGAACCTCGTGAGGTGACCCCAGTCACCAAGCTCAGGATGGAGAAGGTGGCCTTATGTCCCTTGCAAGGATAAAGCCCTAAGAGAGGGTAATCTAGGGTTTAGGGCTAAAGCGGTTGAGAAGTCACATTAAAAGCGTAATTTGGATTGTTCATCAACTATTTGTTGTATTTAGGTTGTTAGAGATTATTTGTGATATTGTGTTTGTTCACGACATACCAGTATAGCAATATACTGATCGACATTATGTTTGTCAGCATTTTAGGTACAATTATCGAAAAGGACAAACAATAAAGCAAAATCTATGAAGACGAATTTAAGTAATCCAAAGGAGGATTAGATAGTGAGATTTTTACTATGGATAGAAGTCTTAGATCCTATTTTGAAAGGTATGAACAAGTTTTATTATATACCATCTTTCTAGTATAGTTTTAGTAGAATTTAATAGTTATTTTTTATTAAATGTTAAACCATGAATCCTGAGTTATTGGGATAGTGGCTCTGACCTCTTGGTCTCCTTTGATTGGGGGTTACCGAGAGTCGGGTTCATTACATTTGGTATCAGAGCCAATGGTTTCTCATTTAATCATTAATAATTTTTAAATTTTACAAACTCTGTAGAACCAGAGGGAGTTATTAGAGGATTTTCCGATGATAGAGGTGTCTAGAAAATGATCACGGTTTGGGGGCAATATTTTCCTCCGCCCCACTAGTCGATCATGAGGACTCCTGGATGCAGTGTGACTTCCTAGCCAATGTCTGAGGATTTGAATCGAAATAAGATACCTTTAGGACTCTCTTATCTATTTTGTCCCTTCTCAACCCTAATTCAATTAAGGATTCTAGGATTTAAGATTTTTCTCTCTCTTCCTCACTCTCCTGAGGTCAGGGTAAGTGCGATAAGGATTAAGGGATCCTTCACCAAATCAATATAAACCATGTAAACAAAATGTCATGGATATAAGCTTAATAGTTTAAGTGTAAAATAAAGATTAGTTACATGCTTAAGTTTGCATGGCGTGTGTTGTCCTGTGCCTCAAGAGAGATCTTAGGTTAGACCTTCCTATAGTAGGATGAGGAGAGAGTTAGCCTTGGAGGAAGAAGCCTCCAGGAAGAGGTAGAGACTTGACACATCCTCTAAGGAGGATGCTAACCCTAACCCTAAGTGGAAGTTAGGGAGAGATATGACAAGATGAGTTGGATATCATAGTATATTGGTTTTGATTACCTGTGAGAGGCATGAGCTATGTGTGGTTAGTTGACCTAGTGCCTTTTGGCGACCCGACCTTGGGAGGGTCGTACCTATTAGGGGTGAAGGATAGCTCCTTCATTGAAGAGGTTAGTGTGACCATATGGTAACCCTAACATGCATATATGAGTACAGACAAGGCATGCACCTACGTAGAAGTGAATGACATCAAGATTGGCAGTGGGTTTGAGACCTAGGCCATGAGACTTATGCCTCATAGTTCATGAGATGAGCATGCATAATTTTGGATGATCTTGGTTGGACACCTTGACCCCGAGACGTGAAGAATCATGAGAAGTTGGGTATGTTATGACCTAGAATGGTCGACCCTGAGTGGATAGAGGTGGTGGCCTCATGCATGATCCTTGTGGGCGTTTTGTACCTTGGTTGCCTTTAGAGGAATCAAACCCTAAAAGAAGAAGAGGCTTCTTGAACCGAGGTATAGATGTTACATGTGCCTACCTTTTAGCTATAAGAAGGAGAGTTCCATAGACCCTAAAGAGGTATGGTGTGATAGCAAGTTGTGAGGCCTCGCACCCAGTTGGTTGTCCTAGTGCAAGACTTTCAATGGTTGTTCACGTGGAAGAGTGTTCAGAAGTATATGCCTTATCTAGTATAGGTTAATGGTTGAACAAGTAGAGCATGCAGTTAGCTAGATAGTGCATAAGAGGTGAACCTGGGGGTTCCTAGACCAAAGAGGGGAAGTAGTAGTACCTGATGCACATGATGCTCACGAGGCTATTTGAGTTCATGGTTTTTGAGTATGGTACCCCCTCGTGTTTTAGTGTAACAGGAAACCCCACATGAACATAGGTATATGTTTGATGAACAACTATCATAGGTGGGTGACATATGCATGTATGATATTGGTCCAATGTGGAGGAATAAGGAACAAGTGTGACATACATGGAACTCAAAGTGGCTTAGTAGGTTGTCTTCTTGATAGTTACGTGTATAGGATGCAAAATAGGGATATGCATACACATGATGATGTAAACCTTAGAGGTAAGGATGTTTGTGACCTTGGTTACAATCAAGAGATAGTTTTCTCCCATCCTGGGGAAGGGACCCTTTTGTAGGGTGAGTATCAGCTTTTGTTTAGGTTTGAGGTAACCTAAAGAGGTCTCTCTTAAAAGAGTTGATGAGCTAAGTGGGGAGCACATGGTATGAGCACAAATCTATAGACTCTTGTATGACCATCTCTAAGGGGCATGAAGATATGTTGCCATAGAGGTAACCTTATGGGGCCTGGCCAAGTTTGGTAGGTTTCCATGATCCCTATGAAAGGATGCAAGTTTGACCATGAGTTACCAGAGAGATGATGGAGTTTTGGGTAAAGATTCAAGAATGGGATGTGCTATGATGGAATACTAAGTCAATAATAAGGTCATGAAGGGATACGACCAATGGAAGTAGGAGTTGTCTGTTCCCGGGATGAACGAGACCATAGGGTTGGGAGGTAACAACTACCTTTGCCCAAGGACCATGAGTTTTGAGGTTGGCCACCTGCATGAGTTCATGGGGCCTAAGAGGTAAAAGTGAGAGCTACTCCTTAGATGCATAAGTGTCAGATAACCCCAAAAGTGTTGGCACCCTAGAGACCTTGAGGTAATGACTAAGGATTGTACATAATAGATATGTTAAGATCCAGGGGTGGTGGGAATAGTCTTCCCATGGGTATAGACCCATAATGGAGATGTTCATGGTGTGGAGACATGTGATGTATGTTTCAACATAGATTGGAAAAGTGTGATGGCGATGTGTGATGCACCATCTCTACTCTTGGAACATGTTGAAATATGTATTTGGATTGCAGCCAAATGCTTATTTCATCTTGTTATTGGTTTGAGAGACAGGACAAAATGCATGCCATACAGAGGATAAAGGTGATATGAGTTGAAACCCTTCTACTATGTTTGAGGATAGAGGAAGTACCACACCTTTTAAAAGTATGTTGGATATGTGGCTTGGAAATGCTAAGAGAACAAAGGTAATCATCATATGAGGACATTCTTGTCTAGAGCAGTTTGTATTCTAAGAGTTGCATCTTGGGTATGGTAGTTGAGATGTTGAGCTCAAAGTTTCTTAACTCAGTTAGGCTTAAACCTGAGATGAGGGTGATGAGTGGAGTATATGAAGGTTTATGTTTCCACCCTAACCTAGAACATAAGGAAATTGATGTGGTAACCAATACTCTTTGTCGAGACACAACTCAGGTGTACAATTTCCTTATCTAGCCGATGGAAAAAGGTGAAAGAGGTTGCTAGGTGAACCCTACAATCATTAGAAGACTAGACATATGTGGCTAACACCCAGATACAACCTGACCCATTGGTGGATACTCGGTTAGCCAGCCTAAAACTTGATGAGATAGAAGGATGGTTGAAAGAACTTCAAATAACCCTCTTAGGAAAGGAAGGTGATGGAACCCACGACTAGAGCATTTTAGGGTTTCTGAGCAGTCACCTTGAGGAATAATGACATGCGGGAGATCATGATTATAAGGTCACCATATACAGTGGTACTACTGAGATAGTTAAGTTGTAGTAATTCTTTGAAGACCTGAGATAAAGAAGTATATAGAGTTGCATGTGGCTTGTCACCATGCATGCTAGGAGGTGAAGGTTGAACACCAGTTTCCAGTGTGTTGCTACAGAAAATGAAGAGTCCCTGAGAGGGAGTGGGAGTAGATCACCATAGATGTTGTGGTGGGTCTCCCCTGGACTAAGAGAGGTCATGATGCAATATGGGTTATGGTAGATCACCTTACCAAGATGACCTAATCCCTTGTCTAAGAAAGAGAGCACTATCAGTATGAAAGATCTGGTTGAACTATATATGAAAGTAAGGTAGTTCATCTACACCGTGATTTGAGTTCATTATTTTGAGCATGACCTCAAATTCACTTCTATGCGGTGGAAGTAGGTACAGGAAGAACTCGATACTAGTTTGAAGTTTAGCACAATTTATCACCCCTTGCTGATAAATAGTTATGAGAGTATGATTGGTCTGATGAGAGCATGTGTGCTTGTTTAGGGTGATACATGGGAGAAGTTCCTACCCCTAGAATAGTTTACTCATGATGATAGCCACCATAGCCGGTATCGAGATACAAGAAGCTCGATAAGGGAGGACGTGTTGCTCACTGCTTCATTGGGATGATGTTAGTGAGAGGACCCTATAAAGCTCAGAGAGACCACAATGTGTGAAGATGAAGTTGCTTTGATTGTGCGATGGCTGTGGAAGCCCAGGGGCGACAAGAGTTGTGAGCTGATGCAAAGTAGACTGACATGTAGTTCACTGTGAAAACCCGACCCCTCTGAGCTATAGATGAGAAAGATGAGTCCCCATTACATGGGTCCATTTGGGATGGATTGGTCGAGATTCTTATGTTTGTCCTTACCCCTCAGGATAAAATGATGTATGATGTGCTTCATAAGTCCGATCTAGAGTGCTATGTGATATACCTGAACCATGTGCTGAGCCATGAACCTATTGAGCTTCTAGGGAAGTTGAGATATCCTGAGTCACCTATGAGGGTACAAGATACCAAGGTGAGAGAGAACTCAGATATAAGAATATAATATGATAAAGGTTCTTTGGAAGCACCATGGAGAGGATGAAGCCACATGAGAGATGATGACGTACATGGAAAAGCTTTATCCTGAATTGTTTGTATGTTTGGTGGAATTTTGAGGGCAAAATTCCTATAAGAGGGGAAGGATGTTACAACCCCAATTTTCGAGTTCTTTTGGTTGGAAATGCAATTTTCCCCAATAAATGTATGATTTTGTAATTTGCATGATTTATGTTAATTGAGTGGATTCCTTTGATAAATAGCCTTGCATGTTTGATTTTGTGGGCCTTGTTGGCTATTGGGCCCAATAACAAGAAAAAGGAAATAAAAAGGAAAAGGAAATCAATTAATAAAGGAATAACTAAGATAATGAGAAAAGAAACATGTGGAATCATCTAGAAGGTTACAAATTATCCTTCAAGGAGGGATTTCTTATGTTTACATTTTCTTGGGTCCCAGGGAGTCTAAGTTGCAAAGATAATAGGAGAAGAAAGAGATAAAATTAAATAAAGCATTATTGAGAAGGAAAGTTAAGATAATAATGAAAATATAAGAAATATGTGGAAATATAGATAATGGAATCACTATGAATGATATTTCGACTCCACATGGTTTCTAATCGTAAAAGGAATAATAATAAAGAAAATAAAAGATTAAGAGAGAGAAAATATGCTTAAAATAAGATTTATTAAAAGATAACTTGCACATGATGATAATTCCTTTTTACTTTGAAATTTGGGACTCAAATTTGGTATACAAGTAGATAAGGCCAATATAAAGGTTTCCCTAAATTTTGGTTGAAAAAGGATGTACGGATTGAGAGATATGCTTTTTGGAATTTATCCTAAAGTGATGTGAAAATCTCTGAATAGTAATTAATGTTATACTGACTTTGGGAATCGAAACCTTGGGTCAGCCAGGTGCATGTCACGCTTGGTGAGAGATGTTTGATCGAAATTGAATGATGAGAGGGGATGGCCATGCAGCCAAGCTCAAACAGGAAAGGCTCCTGTGCGTGTGAGAAATTGGGGAGTTGATCTCCTCATCTAGTCCCCCTATGGGAGGACTTTCTTGGCCAATGAACTTATCACGTGAAACCGAGACGAAAACCCCCTGTCATGGTATAAGATGGCATGTGGCTCCAGGAAGGCGTCTCACCACCAAACTCCTCCCAACCGGGTTTGGGAAACCCTAAATTGCACACGATCTGGCCATTAAAGGGGCCTAACTGGTTCAGATTGACCCCCTAAACGTCGACAACTTCTTTTTGCACCCTTCCCTCTTCTCCCCCTCTGGTTTGATGTCACTCTGGCGAGCGCTCTACCTCTCTCTCCCATGGAGCACTTTAGCAAGAGGGAGTAGGTTTGTGGGAGCTAACTAATGCATATGATTCTCTTAGACGCACAATCAAAACCCAGTCAACATCGAACAAGAATCTAGCGGCCTAGATCTATCAAAGGAAGAGGCGACAAGGACAAGTCTGCCCTCAGTCCATGTGCTGCGAGGGGAGGGTAAGAGAAAATTTTCATAGAGGTTAGTCACGCCCTCCGCTAAAGAAGCGTGAGTTGTCTAATCTCGCGTGGTCCAGTGGACCACTGATCAAGCGGCCGAGGATTTGTGGCGATTTCATAATTTCTGGTAAATTGTTCATCTCTACTAGAAAATTCAAGAAAATACCTTTCTTTGCAAAAATCATAACTAATGCTAGATCGGATTAAAGTGAACTTTATATGAAAATTGATCATGAGAATGTAATGAATTTCATAAAAATGGATTTAAGGATTGAATATGATCGTAGTTCCAAAAGTACTCTAAGTTAACCATGTTTATGCATTAAACTATGAAGAAACCGTAATTGTGTTTAGAAAGTGGGTTTAATGTCTTAATTATGTTATCTTGGGATACAGTAACTTGTGGTGAATAAGAGGAAGAATTGAACCTGATTAAGATGATAATATGCTTGTTTTAGGGTTTTCCACATGAATCTATGATAATACACATAGAAACCCTAATTTAGGGTGAAAAGGGGTGATAAACATGATTAATTCGAGATTCCATGGAATTGTGTAATTATGAGTTAATCCTAAGCCAGTTAGGAAGAATATTACAAGCTTGTTAGGGTTTGTGATTAGTTTTGCTATTTTAGGGTTTATGGTGTAAATAATGAAGATGAACCCTAATGAAACCCTAAAAGAAAGTAGGAAACCCTCGAAAGTGAGTTCAAATGAATAGAATTTGAGAAAGTCAATTGTAATTGGATTACATGTATATTTCAAGACTCTTGCTTGTGTGTGTATGGATTGAACTGCTTACCTGCACACTTTCTTGATTGGATTACCATTAGCTTATTGAATCTGCTGAACAAGTATGTGGTTATTTATGAATAATGGAGTTAGTCTCACGACATTTTCCAAACATTTTATCAATTTGATGCAACCTAAACTATTTGGATGTTTAATTTTGCAACCCTATAAAGTCCCTATGATTATCACAATCAATTATATATGTGTATTCTCAAACATACATGCCACACTGATGTACGTTGCATGACCAAGCCCCAGAGGGAATGTCTATTCAGTCAAGCCCCAGAGGGAAGACCATTGGGCACCTCGAGAGGTGACCCCAGGCACGAAGCTCAGGATGGAGAAGGTGGCCTTATGTCCCTTGCAAGGATAAATCCCTAAGAGAGGGTAATCCAGGGTTTAGGGCAAAAGCAGTTGAGAAGTCACATTGAAAGCATAATTTGGATTGTTAATCAACTATTTGTTGTATTTAGGTTGTTAGAGCTTATTTGTGATATTATATTTGTTCCCCACATACCAGTATAGCAATATACTGACCGACATTTTGTTTTTCGGAATTTTAGGTACAATTATTTAAACGGACAAACAGTAAAGAAAAATCTGTGAAGATGAATTTAAGTAGTCTTAGATCCTATTTTGAAAGGTATGCAAAAGTTTTATTTTATACCAGCTTTCCAGTATAGTTTTAGTAGAATTTAATAGTTATTTATGATTAAATGTTAAACAATGGATCTTGAGTTATTGGGATAGCGACTCTGACCTCTTGGTCTCCCTTGATTGGGGGTAAACGGGAGGCACGGTCGTTACATTTGGTATCTGAGCCAATGGTTTCTCATTTAATCATCAATAATTATTAAATTTTACAAACCCTGTAGAACCAGAGGGAGTTATTATAGGATTTTTTGATGACGGAGGTGTCTAGAAAACAACCACAGTCCGAGGGCTAGTAATATTTTCCTCCACCCCGCTAGTCTGTCACGAGGACTCCCAGATATAGAGTAACTACCTGGCTAATGTCTGAGGGTTTGACTCTAAATAAGATACCTTTAGGACTCTCTTATTTATTTCATCCCTTCTCAACCCTAATTCAATTAAGGATTCTAGGATTTAGGATTTTTGTCTCTCTTCCTCACCCTATTGAGGTTAGGGTAAGTGTGATAAGGATTAAGGGATCCTCCACCAAATCAATGAAAAGCATGTAAACAACATGTCATGGATATAATATTAATAGTTTAAGCATAAAATAAAGATTAATTACATGCTTAAGGTTGCATGATGTGTGTTGTCCTTCCCTTAGGAGAGATCTAAGGTTAGACCTTCTTATAGGAGGATGAGGAGAGAGTTGGCCTTGGAGGAAGAGGCCTCCAGGAAGAGGTAGAGACCTGACACATCCTCTAAGGATGATGCTAACCCTAACCCTAAGTGGAAGTTAGGTATAGAGATGACAAGATGAGTTGGATATCATAGTCGACCATGTATGCATGTATGTGAGTTGACATGCCTATTGGTTTTGATTACCCGTGAGAGGCATGAGCTATGTGCGGTTAGTTGACCTAGTGCCTTTTGGCGACCCGACCTTGGGAGGGTCGTTCCTATTAGGATGAAGGATAGCTCCTTCATTGAAGAGGTTAGTGGTGACCATATGGGAACCCTAACGAGCATATAAGAGTATAGACGAGGCATGCACGTACATAGAAGTGAACGACATAAAGATTGGTAGTGGGTTTGAGACCTAGGCCAAGAGAGTTATGCCTCATAGTTCATAAGACGAGCACGTAGAACTTTGGATGATTTTGGTTGGACACCTTGACCTAACACATCCTCTAAGTTAGTTAACCAAGTGCCTTTTGGTGACCCGACCTTGGGAGGGTCGTGCCTATTAGGGTGAAGGATAGCTCCTTCATTGAAGAGGTTAGTGTTGACCAAATGGGAACCCTAATAGGCATATAGAGTATAGATGAGGCGTGCACCTATGTAGAAGTGAACAACATCAAGACTAGTAGTGGGTTTGAGACCTAGGCCAGGAGAGTTATGCCTCATAGTTCATGAGATGAGCAAGTAGAACTTTTGATGATCTTGGTTGGACACCTTGACCCCGAGACATGAAGAATCATGAGAAGTTCGGTATGTTATGACCTAGAATGGATGACCCTGAGTGGATAGAGGTGGTGGCCTCATGCATGATCCTTGGGGGCTTGTTGTACCTTGGTTGCCTCACTCATTATTAAAATTGATTACATTAGCTTAAAATATCAAATAGTATTTTCATCATGGTACAAGAATAGGTTATAGTTTTCTTATATACCTTAAACAAAAAAAATCCAAATCTTTTAAAAGAAAAACGCATATTATTTCATTTCATTAATAATCTAATAAACATGTGATAATCTCTATTATGTGTTTACTACCACATAATGAGTGAGTTTGCCCTACTAATTATATTTTTTCATTTTAAGGAATTAGGAAAAATGATCCTAAAAATGAAGTACTATTGTTAACTCTCTATCTCTCTCCTCACATTTTGGTATTTTCTCATTTTATATATATTTTTTAAATTTCATGTCTCCTCCAATATTCGTACATGGTGGTTATGAACTTCTATTACCAGCCTTCTTAGTGTGAGAACCTAGCATTTATTCTAAAAAATAATTGCCTCTATCTATTTTTTCCTTAATTAGTCATGCAAGGGCCACATTCATTGTAACGACCCTGCCTCACGATAACCCCCAATCAATGGAGACCAAAAGGTCAGAGCCGCTATCCCAATAACTCAGGATCCATGGTTTAACATTTAATAAAAAATAACTATTAAATTCTACTAAAACTATACTGGAAATCAGGAATAAAATAAATCTTTTACAAAATTTGTAAAAATTTCTGATTTCTAGACTTCTGTCCACATGGAGTCTATCTATCTAATCCTCCTTAAACTAATTATTTGTACATTCACAATGTTTAAATTTATTGTTTGTCCTTTTCAAAGATTGTACCTAAAACCCTGGCAATCAAAACATCGGTCAGTATATTTCTATACCGGTATGTGGGAGACAAACAAAATTTCCACAAATAGTTTCTAACAACTAATTATCACAAATAAGTTAGTAACAATCCAAATTACATTTTCAATGTGACATTCTCAACCACTTTTGCCCTAAACCCTCGATTACCCTCTCTAGAGTTTTGTCCTTGCAATGGACATAAGGCCACATTCTCCATCCTAAGCTTTGTGCCTGGGGTAACCTCTCATGGTGCCCAATGGTCTTCCCTTCGAGGCTTGACCGATTAGACCTTCCCTCTGGGGCTTGGTCATGAAACGTACATTCGGGTGGCATGTAGGTTCAAGAATACACATATATACTTAATTGTGATAATCAAAGAGACTTTATAGGATTGTAGAATTAAACATCCAACAGTTTAGGTTGCATCCAATGAATAAAATGTTTGGAAAACACCGATAAACTAAATTGATTATTCATAAATAACCACATACTTGTTCAGTCAAATAAACAAACTAGCAATAATCCAAGAAAGAAAGTATTCCAGGCAAGCAAGCAATTTACCCAAGCAAAGATCCTTAAATAACCATATAATCTACTCACCACTCATGTTATCAAGGTCTATTCAATTGAACTTGCTTCCTAGGGTTTCCTACTTGCTTTTAGGTTTTCTTTAGGGTTCATCTTTACTTTTGATACTACAAACCCTAATTCAGAAAAACTAGGCATAAACCCTAATTAACTTGTCATATTCCTCCTAACAGGCTTAGGATCAATAGATATCAACATATTTCCAATTAATTCAGATTATTCAAGTTAATCATCTTCTTTACCCTAGATTAGGGTTTCTACATGCATTATCATGGATTAAAACATAAAATAAGCATATTATCATCTTAATCAGGTTGAATTCTTCCTCTTATTCTCCACATGTTACTATATCTCAAAATAACATAATTAAGACATTAAACCCACTTTCTAAACACAATTAGGGTTTCTTCATTATTTAATGCATAAACATGGTTAACATAGAGTACTTTTAGAACTACGATCAGATTCAGTCCTTAAATCCATTTTTATTAAATTTCTTCCATTCTCCTGATCAATTTTCATATAAAGTTCACTTTAATCTGATCATCCAAGCATTAGTTATGATTATTGCAAAGAAAGGTATTTTCTTGAATTTTCTAGTAGAGAGGAACTATTTATCGAAAATTATGAAATCGCCACAAATCTTCGACCACTTGATCAGTGGTCCGTGGGACCATGCGAAATCAGACGAATCGTGCTCCTTCAACGGAGGGTGTGACTAACCTCTGCAAAAAGTCACTCTTTCCCTCCCCTCACAACACATGGACCGAGGGTAGACTTGTCCTCGTCGCCTCTTCCTTAGATAGATCCAGGCAGCTAGATCCTTGGCCGTCGCTGATCGGGTTTGGATCGTGCGACTAAGAGCAGCCTCTGCATTAGTCAGCTGCCACAAACCTACTCCCTCCTACTAAAACACTCTATGGTAGAGAGAGGAGGAGTGCTCTCCAGAGAGACATCGAACCAGAGGGGAAGAAGAGGGAAGGGTGCGAAAAGAAGTCGTTGACATTCAGGGGGTCAATCTGAACCAGTTAGGCCCATTTTATAGCCAGATCGTGTGGGATTTAGGGTTTCCCAATCCCAGTTGGGAGGAATTTGGTGGAGAGATGCCTTCATAGAGCCACACACCATATCGTACCATGAAACCAGGGGGTTTCCATCTAGGATTCACTATACGAGTTCATTGGCCAAGAAAGTCCTCCTTGAGGGGGACTAGATGAGGAAATCAGCTCCCCGATTTCTCACACGTACAGGAGCCTTTCCTGTTTGAGTGCGACTGTATGGCCACCCCCTCCCATCATCAGATTTCGATCAAACGACTCTCACCAAGTGTGACATGCACCTCGTTGACCCAAGGTTTCGATTCCGAAACTAATTGTAACATTAATTACTATTTAGAGATTTTCACATCACTTCAGGATAAATTACAAAAAGCATATCTCTCAATCCTTACATCCTTTTTCAATCAAAATTTAGGGAAACCTTTATCTTGGCCTTATCTACTTTTATACCAAATTTGAGTCCAAAATTCCAAAGGAAAAATGCATTATCTTCATGTGCAAGTTATCTTTTAATAAAGCTTATTTTCTCTCTCTTAATCTTTTATTTTCTTTATTTTTATTCCTTTTACTATTAGAAACCATGTGGAGTTGAAATCTCATTCATAGTGATTACATTATCAATATTTCCACATATTTCTTATATTTTCATTATTATCTCAACCATCCTTCTCAATAATGCTTTATTTGGTTTTTTCTCTTTCTTCTCCTATTATCTTTGCAAATTGGACTCCTTAGAACCTACAAAATCCTAAAGATACAAAATCCCTCCTTGAAGGATAATTCTTAGCCTTCTAGATGCTTCCACATCTTTCTTTTCTCATTATCTTAGTTATTCTTTTACTAATTGATTCCTTTTTCTTTTTATTTCCTTTCTTCCTTTCATTGGGCCCAATAGCCAAAAAGGCCCACAAAATTAAACACACAAGGCTATTTATCAAAGGAATCCGTTTAAGGCACATAATTCACGCAAAATACATAATCATACATTTATTGGGGAAATTGCATTTCCAACCAAAAGAACCCATAAATTGGGGTTGTAACATCCTTACCCTCTTATAGGAAATTTTGCCCTCAAAATTCCACCAAACATAGAAACAAATAGGATAAAACTTTCTCATGTCCATCATTGGATCCAATGTGGCTTCATCCTCCTCATGGAGCTTCGAAAGAACCTTTATCATCTTTTATTCTTACATATGAGTTCTCTCTCACCTTGGTACCTCGTACCCTCACAGGTATCACGAGAACTCATGATATCTTAGCCTCCCTAGAAGCTCAATAGGTTAATGGCTAAGAGCATGGTTCGGGTACATCACATAGTGCTCTAGATCAGACACATGGAACACATCATACATCATGTTATCCTGAGGGGTAAGGCTAAACATAAGCATCTCCACCAATCCATCCCAAATGGACCCATGTATTGGGGACTCATCTTTCTCATCTATAGCTTAGAGGGGTCGGGTTTTCATAACACATATTCTCCCACAGTGAACTGCATGTCAGTCTTCTTCGCATCAGCTCATGACTCATGTCGCCCCTGGGCTTTCTCAACCATCACACAATCAAAGCGACTTCATATGCACACACTGTGGTCTCTCTGACCTTCACAAGGTCTTTTCACCAACATCATCCTAATGAAGCAGTGACCGACACAACCTCTCTTACAGAGCTTCTTACATCCTGATAGTGGCTATGGTGGCAATCATCACAAACTCTCATAGGACAAGAATTTCTCCCATTTATCACCCTGAACGAGCACACACACTCTCATCAGACCCTCTAGTCTAGACCGTACTCTCTTGAAGTCAGGGGTGATAAGCTTCAAACTAGTATCGAGTCCTTCCTGTACCTACTTCCATCGCATGGAAGTGGTCTTGAGGTCATGCTCAATATATTGAACTCGGATCACAGTGTAAATGAACTATCTCTCTCTCATATATAGTTCAACTAGATCTATCACACTGACAATGCTCTCTTTCTTAGGAAAGGAATTTGGTCAACTTGGTAAGGTGATCTACCATAACCCATACTGCACCTGATCTCTCTTGGTCTAGGGGAGACTCACCACAACGCCCATGGTGATCCAATCCCATTCCCTCTCAGGGACTCTTCATTATATGTAGCAACTCACTGGGTTACGGATGTTTGTCCTTCACCTCCTCGCATGCTTGGAGAGAAGCCACATGCAACTTTATATACTTCTTCATCTCAGGTATTCAAAGTACTACTGCAAACTTTGACTATCTTGGTAGTACTATAGTGTACTTAACATCATGAGCCTCTACTAGTCATGATTCCTCAATGTGACTTCTTGAAACCCTAAAACACTCTATTCATGGTTTCCATCACCTTCCTTTCCTAAGAAGCACATCTGAGGTTCTACAACCATCCTTCTATTGCATCAAGCTTTAGGCTGGTTAACCAAGAAACCACCTTGACCAACAGGTCTGATTGTATATGGGTGTTAGCCATACTTGTCTCAAGAACTTAGGGTTCACCTCACAACCTCTTCTAGCTTCTCTACTGGCTAAACAAGACAGTTGTGTCTCGACAAAGAGCATCCATTACCACCTTATATCCTTATATGCTAGGTAACGGTGAAGACAGAAACCTTCATATACTCCACATGTGATCCTCATCTCGTATTTAGGTCTCACTGAGTCAAGAAAACTCTGAGCTCATCATCTTGGTTATCAAACTCAAACTTATATAACTCATAAATTCCATACTATTCTTGATAAGAACGTCCTCATGATGACTACCTTAATTCTCTCCATTCTAGGTACTTTCCAAAAGGTATGATACTTTCTCTATCCTCAAACATCATAGCAATGTTTCGACTCACATCATCTTTATCCTTAGTGTATGGCAGGCATATTGCCCTATCTCTCACCCCCATAATGAGAGGAAATAAGCATTTGGCTGTAGTCCAAAAACAAAGTTCATCCCATTCCAATAGTAGAGATGGTGCATCAAACATCACCAGTACACTTTCCAAACTAAGTTGAAACATAAATCACATGTCTCCACATCATAAACAACTCGATTATGGGTCTACACCCATGGGAAGACTTTTCCCATCACCTTTTGGATCTTAACATATCTCTTTTATGTACAATTCTTAGTCATTACCTCAAGGTCTCTATGGTGCCGAAAGTTTTGGGGTGATCCGACCCTTATGCATCTAAGGAGTGCCTCCCACTTTTACCCCTTAGGCCCCATGAACTCATGAAAGTGGCCAACCTCCTAACCCATGGTCCTTGGGCAAAGGCAGCTGTTACCTCCCAACCCTATGGTCATATGAATCCAGGGAATAGACAACTCCTACTCCCATCGATCTTATCCCTTCATGACCTCATTATTGACTTAGAATTCCATCATAGCACATCTCATTCTTGAATATTTACCCAAAACTCCATCATCTCTTTGGCACTCAAAGTCAAACTTACATCCTTTCATAAGGATCATGACGACCGACTTAACTTGGTCAGGTCCCATAAGGTTACCTCCATGTAAATATATCTTCATGCCCCTTAGAGATGGTCACACAAGGGTCTATAGATTCGTGCTCATACCATGTGCTCTCTACTTAGCTCATAAAGATCCTATGAGAGACCTCTTTAGGTTACCTCAAAGCTAACTAAAATCTGACACTCACCCTACGAAAGGGTCCCTTCCCAAGATGGGAGAAAACTATCTTTTGATAGTATCAAAGATCATAAATGTCCTTACTTCCAAGGTTTACATGTGCATGTTTATCCCTATCAAGCTACTAAGGCACACATCTAACAAGAAGAGCACCTACTAAACCATGCTAGGTTTCATTGGTAAGTCACACTTGTTCTTGTTCCTCAATATTGGACCAACATCATACATGCATTTGTCACCAACCTATGTGTGAGGAGTTCACCAAACATATACCTTAGTCCAAGGGGTTTCCTTTTCCTCAAAACATGAGGGGTTCCATTGCTCGAATCCTTAGGAACTCAAACATCATTGTGAGCATTAGGTGCACTAGGTACTACCACTTCCCCTCTTAGGTCTAGGAACCCTAGATTCACTTCTTATGCAACAACTGTCTAACTGCATGCCCAACTTTTCAACCACGAACCAAACATGTACAAGGTATAGCACGTACTTCCTTCCATGTGAACAACACCTTAGAGTCCTACACAAGGACAACCAACTCAGTGTGAGTACAACAAGCTCCCAAGGACCATGCATGAGGCAACCACAACTATCTACTCAGGGTCATCTAAAATAGGTTATATCATACCCAACTTCTCATGGTCCCTCTTGTCTCAGAGTCAAGGTCACCAACCTTCTTCATCAGGTCTCTCTCTTTCTCTCTAAAGCTAACACTACAACTGGTCCTACCACTGGAGGTTCTTTCACCAAAGATGGGTCAAGCTCAAATGGGTACACATCTATCCCTACTTGGGTGAAGCGTATTATCAAATCTTATATCCAGTCAAGATCATCCAAAGCTCTTTGCATGCTCATCTCATAAACTACTAGGTACAACCTATTTGTCTTATGTCTAAAATCCACTGCCATCCTTGATACCACTCTCTTCTGTGTAGGTACATACCTCTTTTCTTCACATATCTCCCTCTTAGGGTTCCTGTATGGTTACTACTAACCTTTTCAATGAAGGAGATATCCTTCACCCTAACAAGCACGGCCCTTCCAAGGTTGGGCTCGCTAAAAGGTCAACCAACCTCACATAGCTCATGCTTCTCATGGGTAATCAAAACCATTATGCATGTCAACCCACGTACATACATGCATGGTCAACTGTGATATCCAACTCATCTTGTCATCCCTCTTTCTAACAACCACTTAGGGTTAGGGTTAGCATCATCCTCAGAGGATGCATCATGTCTCTACCTCTTCATGGAGGCCTCTGCCTCCAAGGATGACTCTCTCCTCAACCTCTTGATAAGAAGGGCAATCCTCAAATCTCTCCTGAGGGTATGAAAACACACATAATGCAACCTTAGGCATGCAACTAATCCTTAGTTTATGCTTAAACTATTAAACTTATGTCCATGACATCTTGTTTACATGTTTGTTTATTAATTTAGTGGAGGATTCCTTAATCTTGTCATACACACCCTGACCTCTAGAGGGTGGGGAAGACAGAGAAAAACCCCAAATCCTAGAATCCTTAATTGAATTAGGGTTGAGAAGGGATGAAATAGATGAGAGAGTCCTAAAGGTATCTTATTTCGAGTCAAGACCTCAGACATTGGCCATGTCACAGAACCATCCTTACCCCAATCCCAATCCTATTGCCTAGACAATAGTAAAAGGATTGAAGTGCCTATCCCTGAGTGGCTCGATAAGATCTAACACACTGGCATATACAATAAGAAATAATAACTCAAAAACTAGATATTTAAAGAACAACTAACCCAATATGGAGATTTTTCCAATATATCCTTGTCATCAGAGTATGTAGAGTGCGGAAGTGATCTTATTCAGTCTAGAAAATCGAGGCACAATCATGCAATTGCACTGTACACTATCAAAATTAAGTAAAACGGTTTATAACAAAAGAGCATACTTGGCAGGACTTATATTCAAAAAGAAAAATAGGCAATTTCTAAAACCAATATCATTCGACAAAATGTTTCTTATTCAACGATTCAATTTTAGTATGAGTTCCCATTATGATGTAATCAAATAGTCATGCTTATATATTTGGTGTGACTGTATTACCCCAACATGATGGGGAAGGTCAGTAGGCTCCTTCTCACCATAGGAAATAGGCGGCCAATGTACAAGCCCCACCTCTAAATGAGAGGGTTGTTGCACTCAATATCAACATGATCAACATTATCAATATCATCATCATTATCAATATAAGGGCAGTCATAATGGGCATGCAGTTTATGTTTTCATGTTTTTCAAAATATAGTATAGAAATATGGAAGACTAATCATAGGGAATAGTAGCTCATCCAAGTAAGTAGCGAAGTATACAATCAAGAGATACATAAAAGTATCTTCAATACAATCAAGGAGGAGTTATATAATAGCATACCTTTCACTAAGGATTTTGAGTACAAATCAACTAGTAATAGCTCGACCCTTCGAGTTAGATCCTAAAACAAAATATTTGGATCAAGTGTCAAGATCAAGATATTTGGATATCATGTTTCAATATTCAATATTAGGGTTACATTTTCCTAGGTGAACCTTAGGGTTAGGTCATCCACTTATGATTCATTCTATATCAATATGTCTAACATTTCTTCAAGTGTACAATATATTCAAGTGTGAATGACTTACCTAGGTTTTCTAGGATCATATGTGTTAACCCTAACTTTATGATTATTATACAAGTCATCATCACATTTCTAGATCATCATCATGATAACTAACATCAGTTGTATTCAATATTAGATTGATGGGTCAAACTACATCAAGGGTTTTACAAGATTGAGATCCATATCAAGATTACTCATTATTCATAAAGATTATAATCAAGATTGAATCAAGTAATTAGATCTAGATCTCTAATTATTCATTTTCAAAAGTCAACTAGATTGGATCTAGATTTGTATTTTAGGATAATCATTAAAGTTCGATATTAGGTTTTCCAAGAATTAACATAACTATTGAGTCATTTAATAAACGAAATAAAGAAGAGATCATATATAGGGATATTAGTGAGAATCGTTATGAATCAGGTTTCAAAAGTATTTTTAATGGGTTCATTGGATTTTTCTGATCAAAATAGACAATTTATTCAGTTTTTTTGGAGCTAGGAATCAAGAGATATGATTTTTCCAAGATTCATCCATTTATTTGAATTTTGAACAGAACGAAGAAAAAATACCTTAAGTATGGAAAAAGGATGCCCCTTAGATGCACGATGGATGGCCCAGATTGAGCCATGTAGATGAGGCGGCTCTCTTGGTTCAGGGTCTGGTTTGATCCTTCAATAGGCCGGTTCAGACATGATTTACTGGTTCACTTGTGGCTTGGTTGGTCCAATGGACCGATGGTCTTCCTCCCTGAACCACAGTTTGGGGACTCCATCTCCTCCCGAATAGGCCTTGCATTAGCCAAAAACTCAGCGGAGTACCTCGCCTGCATGGATGTTGTTCAGGAGCAGGAGGGGTCGGTGGAGGCAGCCAAGGTGCCGCCCAGGTCCGTCGTGACCCCACAGAGGTAGTGGTGGGGGTTATTGAAGGAGAGAGGCCGAATTAGGCGAATGCCCAAACTGGGTTGTGCGGCGGCACCACACAGAATAGGAGAAAAAGGGAGGGAAATCAGGGGTGCTTGAGACCCAAAGAGAGACCAAGAGTAAGGGTTTTCGTGCGGGATGGCATAGGCGACCTTGTGTGAGGGTTTGTACAGGCTAAAGACTCGGTTTAGGGCTAGGGGACTCCTTGGTCGCAGCCATGGCCGCCAGAGTGAGATGAGAAAGTGAGAGGGTTGTTTTGGCGGCACAAAGGTGCACAAAACATAGAAAAAATAGGGTTTCTTGGGCACAAAAAGGCGAGACGATGTCTTTCGCTTGAATCAAAATTTAGAAAGAGGTGCAAGCTGGCCTATATTATTATTCACCGATTCTCCGTCTCTCCCCCGCAATCAGCAGGAGGTAGAAGATAGACCCATAGCCATTGGATCGGGCCCCTGATCCACGGGTCTTAGATCCAAGGGATGGGGTTCACCCCCTCCCTTTGCAATGGATCTGTGACATGGAAAAGCCCATAAAAAGGGCAGATAAAGGTATTTTCAATACAGTAACTTCAAGAAATCATAGTAAATCGTAGGAATGTCCACTTTGAGTGAAATTTGGACCATCACTTCACAAAAATGTGGAGAATATATATATATATATATATATATATATATATATATATATAAGTTTTAGGACAATATGATGAAGTTTTATTGACCAATTTTCTTCTTTGGACAAAGTGATCAATTAATCAAATTTAAGGTGTTATAATGTGTATAAAATCCACATTCATCACCATATTTCAAATTTGAGTATCAACAATGATTATGAAGATAAGAAAAAATGATTTGAGATCATGAGTGAACATAAAGAGGGAAAATTGTAATTTCATCATACTTATGCAAAATTTCACTTTGTCACATTAGGATTAAATCAGTTCGCATTTGTGAAATGAGTGTTCCCTCTCGGTTGGAATTTCGAATCACGGTCTTAGGTGCGAGTTTGCAAGTCTCGACCATAAAGACACCTCCCTGCTAATTGCGGGAGGTTGATGATGACCTCGCGGCTAATGGATCAGGCCTGGATCCGCAAGAGGTAGATCCAAGGGACAACAGTCACCCCAGATCCCTTGTATGGATTGCTGACTTGGATTTTCCAACAAAAGGGCAAATAAAGGCAATAAAAAGGGTTTTTAGATGCAAAACATTAAAAATTCATAGACAGCTGTAGGAATGTCCAATTTGAGTGAAATTTGGACCATAACTTCACAAAATTTGGAGAATATATATATATAAAGTTTGAGGATAATATGATGAAGTTTTATTGACCAATTTTCTTCTTTGGACAAAGTGATCAATTAATCAAATTTAAGGAGTTATAATGTGTATAAAATCCACATTGATCGCCATATTTCAAATTTGAGTATAAAAATGATTATGAATACAAGAAAAAATGATTTGAGATCAGGAGTGAACATAAAAAGGGCAAAATTATAATTTCATCATACTTATGCAAAATCTCACTTTGTCACAAGACAGGTAGTCACACTGCATCCGGGAGTCCTCATGACCGACTAGCGGGGCAGAGGAAAATCTTGCCAGCCTCCAGACCATGATCCTTTTCTAGACACCTCCATCTTTGGAAAATCCTCTAATAACTCCCTCGATTCTACAAAGTTTGTAAAATTTAATAATTATTAAGGATTAAATGAGAAACCAAGGCTCTGATACCAAATGTAATGACCCCACCTCCCGATAAACCCCAATCAAGGGAGACTAAAAGGTCAGAGTGGCTATCCTAATAACTCAGTATCCATGGTTTAACATTTAATCAAAACTAACTATTAAGTTCTACTGAAACTATACTAGAAAGATGGAATAAAATAAATATCTTGCATACCATGTAAAAATTTCGGATTTCTAGACTTTTATTCATAGATGGAGTCTATCTATCTAATCCTCCTTGAGATGATTATTCATACCTTCACAATGTTTCAATTTACTATTCATCCTTTTCAATGTTTGTACCTAAAACACCGACGATCAAAACGTCGGTCAGTATATTTCTATACCAGTATGTGGGAGGCAAACAAAATTTCCACAAATAGTTTCTAACAACCTAATTATCACAAATAAGTTATTAACAATCCAAATTAAATTTTCAATGTGACATTCTCAACAGCTTTTACCCTAAACCCTAGATTACCCTCTCTAGGATTTTTTCCTTGCAAGGGACATAAGGCCACCTTCTCCATCCTGAGCTTGGTGCCTGGGGTCACCTCCCATGGTGCCCAATGGTCTTCCCTATGGGGCTTGACCGATTAGACATTCCCTCTGGGGCTTGGTCATGCAACGTACATCAAGGTGGCATGTAGGTTCGAGAATACACATATATACTTAATTGTGATAATCATAGAGACTTTATGGGATTGTAGAATTAAACATCCAACAATTTAGGTTGCATGCAATTGATAAAACGTTTGGAAAATGTCGAGAAACTGAATCGATTATTCATAAATAAACACATACATGTTCATTCGAATCAACAAACTAGCAATAATCCAAGCAAGAAAGTATTCCAGGCAAGCAAGCAATTCACCCAAGCAAAGATCCTAAAATAACCATATAATCTACTCACTACTCATGTTATTAAGGTCTATTCAATTGAACTTGCTTCCTAGGGTTTCCTACTTGCTTTTAGGTTTTCTTTAGGGTTCGTCTTTACTTTTCATACTACAAACCATAATTTAGCAAAACTAGGCATAAAACCTAATTAATTTGTCATATTCCTCCTAACAGGCTTAGGATCAACAGATATCAATATATTTGCAACGAATTCAGATTATTCAAGTTAATCATCTTCTTTACCCTAGAATAGGGTTTATATATGAATTATCATGGATTCATGGATTAAAACCCTAACACAAGAATATTATCATCTTAATCAGGTTCAATTCTTCCTCTTATTCTCCACATGTTACTATATCTCAAAATAACATAATTAAGACATTAAACTCACTTTCTAAACACAATTAGGGTTTCTTCAAAGTTTAATGCATAAACATGGTTAAGTTAGAGTACTTTTAGAACTACGATTAGATGCAGACCTTAAATACATTTTTATTAAATTCCTTTCATTCTCCTGATCAATTTTCATATAAAGTTCACTTTAATCCAATCAAACTAGCATTAGTTATGATTTTTGCAAATAAAGGTATTTTCTTGAATTTTCTAGTAGAGAGGAACTATTTACCGGAAATTATGAAATCGCCACAAATCCTCGGCCACTTGATCAATGGTCTGTTGACCATGCCAGATCGGACGACTCATGCTTCTTCAGCGGAGGGTCTCACTAACCTCTGTGAAAAGTCTCTCTTGCCCTCCCCTCGCAGCACATGGACCGAGGGCAGACTTGTCCTCATCGCCTCTTCTTCAAATAGATCTAGGTCACTGGATCCTTGGTCATCACTGACCAAGTTCTGATCGTGCGTCTAAGAGCACGCTCTGCATTAGTGAGCTCCCACAAACCTTCTCCCTCCTGCTACAACACTCTGCGATAGAAGAAGAGGGAAGGGTGCAAAAAGAAGCCGTCGACGTTTAGGGGGTCAATATGAACTAGTTAGGCCACTTTTATAGCCAGATCGTGTAGAATTTAAGGTTTCCCAATCCTGATTGGGAGGAGTTTGGAGGCGAGTTGCCTTCCTAGAGCCACATGCCACCTCGTACCATGAAACTGGGGGGTTTCTGTCTTGGTTTCATGAGATGAGTTCATTGGCCAAGAAAGTCCTCCCTGAGGGGGACTAGATGAGGAAATCAGCTCCCCGATTTCTTGCACGAACATGAGCCTTTCCTGTTTAAGCACAGTTGTATGGCCATCCCCTCCCATCATCGAATTTTGACCAAATGGCTCTCACCAAGCATGACATGCACCTGGCTAACCCAAGGTTTAGATTCCCAAACTAATTGTAACATTAATTACTATTTAGATATTTTCACATCACTTTGGGAGAAATTGCAAAAAGTATATCTCTCAATCCGTACATCCTTTTTCAACCAAAATTTAAGGAAACCTTTCTCTTGACCTTATATACTTTTATACCAAATTTGGGTCCTAAATTCTAAAGGAAAAAGGAATTATCTTCATGTGCAAGTTATCTTTTAATAAAGTTTATTTTAAGCATATTTTGTCTCTCTTAATCTTTTATTTTCTTTATTTTGATTCCTTTTACCATTAGAAACCATGTGAGTCAAAATAACATTCATAGTGATTCCATTATCTATATGTCCACATATTTCTTATATTTTCATTATTATCTCAACTTTCCTTCTCAATAATGCTTTATTTGATTTTATCTCTTTCTTTAACTATTATCTTTGAAAATTGGACTCCTTGGAACCCAATAAATCCTAAAGATACGAAATCCCACCTTGAAGGATAATTCTTAGCCTTCCAGATTCTTCCACATCTTTCTTTTCTCATTATCTTAGTTATTCTTTTACAAATTGATTCCTTTTTCTTTTTATTTCCTTTTTCCTTGTTATTGGACCCAATAGCCAACAAGGCCCACAAAATTAAACACACAAGGCTATTTATCATAGGAATATGTTCAAGGCACATAATTCACAAAAAATACATAATCATACATTTATTGGGGAAGTTGCATTTCCATCTAAAAGAACCCAAAAATTGGGGTTGTAACATTCATATCATTCAATCTCTATTTTTTGTTTTCTTTGACAACCTTCTATTTAAGTTATGTAAGTAACAATACCTTTCTCAACTCCCATTTAGATCTCTCCAAATTATACAGATTTATTCATATATAAAGCTTACTCCATAATACCTTTATAAATGTATAATCAAATACACTAATACCTTTTCATTTTTAAACGTGTTTGACAAATACAAATATGTCTTCTTATGTTTTGTTTATATAGATATCTAATGTAAAAAACACATTTTAATGAGATATGCACATGTGTGCTTACTAGTGTGTGTATATATATATATATATATATATATATATATATATATATATATATATATATATATATATATATATATATATATATATATATATATATATATATGCATATATATATGTGTGTTTGTATATATAGAGTCAGGCTTGAATACACTGAAGTAGTTTTTCATGATGCAATATTTTTTTTTCAAAAATCTAATCCATTGATCTTCTTAAACATCTTGTGAATTTCTCATACACAAAATCTGAGCACATTTGGACATTTAGGTCGTGTTATAAAGGTTGTAAAAAGTATGCATTTCAAATTAGTTTCACGCGTCGATTTTGTTGCCCTTGGATGAGTGACTTATACTCATCCAAATGGGCTCAAAATTTGTATGTATCCTAGTTATAGTATAACAGTGAAGATCAATGGTTTACATTTTGCAAAAAATCGTCTTGATATGAAAACACACTTGAATGTATTTGTGCGATCTGTACACTCTAGTGTATTCTAGCCTGACTCTCTCTCTCTCTCTCTCTATATATATATATATATATATATATATATATATATATATATATATATATATATATACGTATATATATACATACATATATATATATATACATATATATATATATATATACGTATATATATATATATCTATATATATATATACGTATATATATATATGTATATATATATATATATATATATATATATATATATATATATGTAAGCATATGAATATATATGTATATGTATATATGTATATATATACATATATATGTGTATATATATGTATATATATACATATATATATGTGTATATATATGTATATGTATATATACATATATGTGTGTATATATATGTATACGTATATATACATATATATATATATATATATATATATATATATATATATATATAAATAGAGAGTCAAACTAGAATACACTCGAGTTGTATTCATGCACTCTAATGTTGTTGATATATCAAGATTTTTTTTAACAATCTAAACTTCTAATTTGATTATTATGATAAATATAGAGTATACATAAAATGTAAGATCATTTCAATGCTTTAATGTACTAAAAAGTAGAAAACATCAACGCAGATAAAACAATTTCAACAACATTTTTTGTTGTCTTTTGATACAAGAACTATAAGTTCCGAAATGTGTTTAGTGAATATATTTAGGTTATTCATAAGATACTAAAGAGGGTTAGGAGTTTGTATTCTTGAAATAGAAATTGGATGGTTGATGCAGGCCAAATCGCAAGTCCGAAAGGAGGAGGACTAAGAAGTAATCTAACTTTAAATTTATATTACCCAAAACCTTCATGGACCCCCACAACTTTATTACGGGGTCAAAGTAGATATATGGGGTTGAACACAGGGATGTGGGGACGTTTAGCATGCTTAAGATCTCGCTCTAGTTAGATAAGCCAATCTGATAGTCAATAAAAGTATGGAGTTACAACTAGTCTAGCAGATTGTCATGAAATAAAATAAAACAAAGAAATGAAAACAAAATGGAGTCCATATGATTCTACTAATCAGAGAGAAGGAGTTCATGGCTATGTAACCACAAGTTGGGCAATCTATGCACCCATTCTCGGGCGTAGATAACCCTCAAACACTCAAGCAAGAAACCTACATCCAAAGAAGGTACGTAATGTGGTATGTGTTGTTGTGGGGTCATCCCATTCGCTCTTGCACAACATGACTAAAACCCATCAATGATGTGAAACGTCTGTCGAGGATGATAAATAAGCACCCTAGAATATTCTAGATACCCTCTCAGGTCTAGATTGTTCTGAGGTGCTAGGAACCATCCTCCTTTCACTATCTGATCCAAACTACGTAGTGAGACTGATCGTGCTGGGTTGGGCCTGATTGTGCCCCGGTCTATGGTTCTGCATAGTTCACCTTAAACCGTCCTCCTTTCAGATTTCGATCCAAACTACCTTCTCTTGTCTATTTCTATAATGAATCTCTTGATATAGGTAGAAATAGAAGTTCAACCAAGAAATAGATCAACCAAACTAGCCATCATAACCACAAAAAGAAGATAGAATAGAAAATCTACTAGATCTGAAATAAAACTTCTTGCTTAAGGTAAAAGTATATAAATATGCCCAAAGCGGGATACATAGCCAAGAAGGAGCTTAACTAGGCATGGACAAGCATAGTTGACTCCGAGCAAAGATGGGAAAACATCATTTGTACAGAAATAAAGGAGAACAGTAAAAGTAAGGAGAAGAAGAAGAGATTTAGCCCGTGGAGGAGAGGTGGCTCTCTCTCTTTAGCCTCCGTATAGGTCAGATATCATCTTTGGGTTATCCTCCTTGGTCTTCTAGACTCCTTGGCCTCCTTTCTCTTTGATTCTACCCCAAACTGCAGCTTGGTGGGTGTATGGAGGTGGGAGATGGCTGAGAATGGTGGGATATGGGTGTATGGAGGTAGATAATGACAGTGTATGGAAGTAAACTGGAGGGATGGACGTAGGGTGAACACTTTGGCCTTTTCAGACCTCGAAACTCTCTAATGGGGCTGCGGGAACCAAAATGGGTTGGAAATGTGGAACCAAAACCTCCCAATCTCAGAACCACAGAGCGGGACCTTATAATATTTAAAACCCCCCTCCAGGTCACGAGGGTTGGGTATTTATAGGTGAAGGCAGAGTGTATGCAATGAGTGGTTGCGACACCTATACCGGTCACAACACTTGTCTTGGCACGACGTACCGTGCTTAACACAATCGTGTTGCGGTCGAACGGATGTCGCGGTTGAGGTAGACATCACAGTCAAGGCAGATGTTGCAGTTGAGGTGGACGTCACAGTCGAGGTAGGTGCCTCAGTTGAGCCAGATGTCCCGGGCGAGATAGGTGTAGCTGACCCTATTCCTCAGCATAGCTGTGCTAGGCAAGACATGGTCATGCTGAGCATCTCAGTCACGACAAATGAGATTTTTTCGTGGTCACGACAGGTGTCACGGTTGAGGTAGGTATCTCGGTCGTGATAGGTGCCTCGGTCGAGGCAGACATCACAGGCAAGACAGGTGAAGCTGACCCTTTTCCTCAGCACGGCCGTGCCGAGCGTCTCGGTCATGACAAGAGAGATTCATTCGCGGTGCGATAGGTACTGCGGTCAAGGTAGGTGTTGTGGTCGCTATAGGTGTCGCGGTTGAGGCAGACATCATTGACAAGACAGGTGTAGCTGACCCTTTTCCTCGGCATTGCCGTGTCGGGCTTGGTACGACCCTATCGAGCATCTCAATTGCTTCAGGTGTCGTGGTAGTGACGGATGGAAGCGTAGCTGCTACAAAAACCATGTGTTGGGGAGAAATCTTAAAGAACAAATGTATTTTCAGGTTTAGTTCCTTCATCTCCCAAAATTAGTTAGTTGAGCAACTTTATCTATGAAAAGATATAAATTACTAAAAGATAAGAATCTAGGGTTATTTTCAGCATATTAAGGCTATAATGACACAAAACCATAAATAAATGCTTAGCATAAATGTCTAAATTATCAACCCCCCCAAGCTTTAACCCTTGCTTGTCCTCAAGCAAGGCTGTGCTCAAAGAATAAAAAGATAAAATCCAAATTAAGAATGGTGATAAATGATAAGGTTAAGAAAAAAATAGTTTGAAACATTAATTCTCCCAACCCATTTTATTTCAGAACAAACCTCCACCAATCGAGCACAATTCTGCTAATGTATGGTCAAAGAGTGACTAGGTAAGATTAAGCGAATTCACTGCAACCTATCAATACTCATGAGGGTTTGAATCATTATTATAAAATGTAAAAGAATTGTCACATAGGTGATTACGCGGGTGATGAGCAATGAGCCATCATGATATATTCATGTAGACCAATGGGAACAACGCGCCTCCCACTTATTCAGGTCCTAAGAAGCAACAAAAGCAAAAAGACTCTAATTACTTCTAAGGATCTCGATCTGCATTAGGTTGGTCCAAGTAACGAGCAACAATCCCTGTAGTCTGATGCAGTTGGCCCAAAGCTATGAGACGAACTCCTCGTATTGTGCTTAAACCAACCCTACTACTGGGATGATCTCATAGGTCTCCTAGGGGTTCCTAGTGACTCTCTAATGAGTCTTAGGGTGGCACTACCACGTACAACATACTCGCATTCATGAGCATAGTCATATACCGACTGGGCACCATCCTCAACTCTCCTAAAAGAGAAAACAACACTTATATTTTTATTCACACTCGGGTTTTATTCTCTGTATTTTAATTTATAGGCCTGTGTGAGAACTATTTTGATATTTTTGGGATTTTGTTGGCAGCAAAGCCTCTTTTGCATATTTTTAATTTTCCTCTTTTTGACTCAATCTAAGGTGAGAGGGAACGCAAACCATCAAGGAAAAACACTTCAACTTGATTATAGATCAAAACTCATCATTATCTGCATGATACCTATATGAAAATATAGTAATTATGATTCAAGGATCCTTAAAGTAGACACAAGTTCGTGAAAAACAAAACTTGAAGTTTTGATCAAACTATAGCTCTTTCCAACGGTCCTATATTAAGGATTTGTCGTTCACAACATAGATTAAGGGAATAATGTTTTAAACTATGAAAGAGGCACACAACCTTAGATTTATTACCAAACTTAAGGAAAGAGTTAATGAGCTAGTCAAGCAAAAGATTAAGCAATTTTAAGATGAAAATTGTGCATTTAGGTGCATGGATAAGCATTTAAGTATAAGATTCACATCACATAACCTTAACTGCAAAGCTACAAATTACGAAACAAAGTCTTACAAAATAATAAGGTTAAATTTAAATTTATGCCTATATGCAAGAAGTAAACATGCATGCATGGAAAATGAAGAGATAGAAGGGTGGATAGACCTACCACCCAAAGCTTAAACTTTGCTCATCCTCGAGCAAGCATTAAATTTAGAATAGTAGGGAAGGAGTGCATGGATGTATGAGAAAGAATTTTATTGATGTCCTAGTATGATGCATGTATGCAAGGATATGTAAAAGTAGTTAGAGGAAAGAAACTATCTAAGAAAGAACATGAAAAACAAAATTTATTTTTAACAAAAAGAGAAAAGAAATGAGTAAGAGAAAGGGGGTGGGTGCCCCACGATACTGACACTAGGATCCCAAATCCTATGTTTTGGGACCAGTGTCACCTGTGTCTTGCCAATTGGATCTGCCATGCATGAAAACATGAGGCGGAGGTGATCTGGGCCCTTCTGAGTCTGAAGTAGAGGAACATAATATGATGACTCAGTGAATTCATCCTCATGCTAAAATTAAGTTGAATTGAAACGAAATGAATTCTTTGCAAAATCATCCTCAAGGTAGCTTCCAAGATATCAATGGAAATGGGAAGGCCCTTAGATGTGGATACATGATGAGATGGAGGGGAGAGGCTAAAAGTGTTCCAGAGGACTCCTCTCTTCTCTCTCTACCTTCTAACTTATGGTTGGATGCTTAGACAAATTTCTATATACAATCTTAGTCATCCAATCATCTTTTGAACAAGAAGTATCCCCAGTTGAATATGTTTGTAGTTCTGCAACCCCAAGTTTGTCACTTCCTATGGGGTTCAGTGCATCTTCATTCTCAACAACCATGTTGTAGTGGATTTTCCATCCCGATCCATCGATGTCTACCAAGCTTTGTAAGGGAATGGTAGCATATGTCAACTCGTGCTGCTCTAGCTCGTTGTCATCAATATACTCATTGCTCCAATTTGAGCAACTTTCGTCGTCATCCTCATCAAACAAATTGTTCCAAACCATGATTGGCGTACTGCTCAAAGTGAAGTGACAAGTCTCAATTTGAGAGGTATCAATCTGGTCTGGATCACTGTCTATTTCAAGTTCCTCAAACTGATCCTCAAGTTGTGAGGTTTCTTGCCTGCCTTGAGGATGATAAAAGTCATCATCATCATTGTAGAACCATGCATACCTATGGCTTGCATCTTCCATTGGTTGATCAACTGAATCATCTGGATGGAATGAAGGGTTCCCCTAGATGGGTGAGTCTTCACCAAAAAATCCTGGTGAATCCAACTGATAGCCTGAATAAGATGTTGAGATATATTCCATATTAGGCCCAATAGTATGGTATTGATGACTGATGTCTCCACGATTGTGTTCTGGGGATTTTAATCATGTGGCAACTAAATCGATGAGCTCTTAAATCCTCCTTCCCTATTCAACATCCTTGTCATGATGTTGTTGGACTTGAGTAGCGATGCTTTCAAGATTCATCAATTACGCTGTAACATCCCTGGTCTGGGTTATGCTTTAACCCTAGGTTTTTTTATTAAGAAAGATGATTATATTCTTAATCTCATCTTGTGAAAAGTAATTAGGGCTCAAGAGGAACTTATATTGCAATTCTAGTCCTTTTTGAACATTGTTGAAATCAATGTTATGCTTGTTTGGGACTAAAGTGCAAATTACCCAAGTTGAGGGGTTTAAGTGTAAATTGTGCATGATAATATGTTCCTCATGATTTGAAGCATCATGAGAGTGAAAATGATGTTGAGGTATGGCTTATGAAAGCTTGAGTACCAAGAAAGAGCTAATATAGCAATGTCTGTGCATGAAAACCTAGTTTTGGTGTAATGTGCAATTTACCCAAAACCTAGGGTGCAATATGTAAATTACCGCTTGAATAAGGTCCCTAATGTTTCTTGGCACCATGTAGAGAAAAGAAAATGAGAGGGGCGCCTCATTTGAATTAAGTTGGAGGAGAGAGAAGCTTGATATTAAAATAATCAAGATTTAATCCTAATTGAAACCCTAATTTAATTTAGGGCAAAAATAAATGTATTAATTAAAGGGCCTTCAACCAAAATTATAATGGTTGGATTCATATGTGTGTGGAAATCCTTGAGCCTTGCAAGGACCACGAAAATATCCAAGGGAATGGATAACTCACACACAATTTTATAAGAAAATGAAATATCCACTCACATATGGATATTAATATAATATGATTTGAGGTGCTTAATTTGCATTTCTTTAATCATGGATAATTGAGAGGAATATGAGGCAAACAAGATAGCCTCGTACCCAAGGAATTTGAGGGGGAAGAGGTGGCCTATTTTTGGTATGAAATGAATTTTTATGAAAGCATATTCTCTCTCATTGAATTTTTATAAAAAGACCTTTTACAAGCCAAATGGAAGGCTTTTTCGACCCCACTTCTTCTCCTTGCTTGGGAAAGACCAAGGGATCTTGGGAGGATCAGGAGGACGACCCCCAATCTGTTGTTACTCTTCTTGACCTTGGTTCACCACGATTTCATGGTGGAAATCACAAATCAATGCATGATTTCTTCCTATTTCGATCTCCTCTTCAATTCAAACCATTCCTTTTCACTCAAACCTTGAGGACGAGCCTTGGAATGGTGAAAGCAGTTGCATCCACCATTGTTTCCGTGAACATGGAGCTTTGGAGCTCAATTGGAGACGGATTGTATAACTTGAACCCTTGATTTTGTTATTGCATTCAATTCCTTATCAAATAATGATCATTTCCATGTTCATGATAATTGATTTGGTTGATGGATGCAATCACCATGGAAACCACATCAGGTTTTGTGAGATTAAATATTGAAGATGATAAGCACACACCTCTCCAAATATCCAAGGCAAACGGTTTCAATTGAGTTCCTCAAATGGTTTCCCAAACCATTTAAAAGCAAACAGTTTCACCAAACCGCATGAGACCATATGGTTTCAGACCGTTTGGTGGTGTTGACCAGGGTTGACCATTTGGAGATCTTTTGAAAATGATCTAGGTTAATGACCCATCAATTTTGATTGACTAGTTCCAATTGGTTCATGAGTTGAAGGTCAATCAATCACCAAAACCCTAATCAGGTTAAGTGCTCATTTACAACTTGATTGAGTTTGAAACTTGGGTTGATTGACCCAAACGGTTTCAAAACCATTTGGGGATCACCCAAACGGTCTCAAGACCGTTTGGAGGTCACCAAAGACCGTTTGGAGGTCTAGGGTTGAGTATGGTTAAGCAATTGAAGATCCAAAGATACTAAGTTGAAGTATAATCAATTGTTGATTTGGTGATCAATCCAATGATCCAAACCCTAATTGGGTGACTTAGATTTTGATGTTGACATGGGAAAATGGTCTCAAGACCGTTTTGTGGTCATCCAAACGACCTCAAGACCCTTTGGGGTCAGGTCATGTTCAATTTGGATGATGGTTCGATGGTTTCAAAGTAACTAATCTTACATTGATTAATGTTGATGGATCATTGATTCCAAACCCTAATTCAATTGATGTAAACCCTAATTGATGACCAATTGAGGGTCAATTGAGGGTCAAATCAGTTTAAGGTTGAACTATTTAACTCAATTGAAGTATAATGATAGGTCCAATTGATGATTGGTTACATGAATTCGATGATTGAAGGAATCGACATTGGAAACCCTAATTCAATTTGATTGGTTGAGACCATATTTGATCCATGCAGTTTTGAGGAGGTTTGGACCAAACGGTCTCAAGACCGTTTGAGTCCAAATGGTCTCACGACAGTTTGAGTCAAAATGGTCTCAAGACCTTTTGGGACCAAATGGTCTCAAGACCGTTTGGGATCAAACGATCCCAAACTGGTTGAGCCCATGCGGTTTCAAAAAGGTGCTTTAGCAAACGGTTTCAAGTACTTTCTTTAGCAAATGGTCTCAAGTTCCACCTTTACCAAACGGTTTCAAACCATTTGAACTTTGAAAGACCGAGATTGTTTGGGGCTCAAGTAGTCAAAGTTGATTGAGGATTCAATTGGTCAATCCACTTGGACACCTATTGTAATTGAAGATTCAATTGGTCAATTCATTTGGATACCTTATGTAACGGAGGTCCAATGTGATTGAATCTCTTGAGAATTAAGATGATGAATGATCCATTTATCCAATGATGATTAGTAATGATAATCATTGAAGGTAGAAACGTTGAAACCCTAATAGTACCTAAGTGATTAGTGCCAATTCAGGGATGAACCCTAATTGCTTATAAGAATAATGACTTGGTACACTATGTTAATCATAGTTGTATGTACTTGATTGAAGGGTTGATATGACCTAATCAAGTTGAGAAGATGATAGCATGAATTCATACATGAATATGATTCATGTGGTGATTAAGGGTATGATACTTAAGTAGAGAAATCATGAAACCCTAACCATGAACACAAACCCTAATCGACAGGGCTATTGAGTTCTAACCCTAATTGAGGGCAATTCTAAATGAAACCCTAATCCAGGGTGAGGATGTAGCCCTAATCTAGGGTAATGATAAGTGAAACTCTAATTTCGGGAAATGAGATGTAAAACCCTAATTGGGATGAATAGTGAATCTCCAATTATGGACAATTGAATGAAATCCTAACGGAGATGAATAGTAGACCCAAATTGTGGGTGACTATGGTGGAAATCCTAATTAAGGATGATTCCATGTGAAACCCTAGTTGAGGGTGATTCCATGAGAAACCCTAGTTGAGGGCTATTCCATGAGAAACCCCGACTAAGAATTAACATCCCATGAAAATCTAATACTATGTTGTGATGAGCGGCCCAAAGAAGGGTGAATGTATGTGAGACTCTAATGAGGAGTCATAATGCATAAAGCCCTAATCCTGGGCAATGTGACAATAAATCATAATCCTAATTTTAAGTAAGGGTATAAGGAAACCCTGATGATGAGATAGACGGAATTACCTAATTAATTTGAAATATTTCAAGTGGTTGATTATAAGCAACCTTATTGTAAGCAATGTCTTTAGCATTGGACAAGTCCATATCATTAAAGATAGTTGGACAATTCTAATGTGTGGCGTATGCATTATATGCTAAAGGTGAGAGTTTAGTGATGGAATGTATTAATAGGTAAATACCTTAATACAAGATAGGTTGGCTAACTCAAGAGAGTCTGAAATGATGAGAAGAGTGACATATCAAGATATGATAGTTATCAAATTCAGCACTTCAGGGTTTATATACCTTGATGCACTTCAAATCCAATATTATTGGGTAAGAAACATATGAAGTGTGTTATGCAACTATTACAATGAAATGTAATGAGTTGATGTACTTTGATAAGTGTTAATTAATGTACCTTGATAATGGGGTTAAGCCAAATTGATGAGTATGATGTAGTCATACCATGATGAGGATGAGAAATGAACTCATACCTTGAATTGATGATCATTAATGCTATATGATGAGACTAATGATCTTGAATAATTATTTATGATATCTTCGAATGCCCCATAGGTATGGAACAAGGAATTAAGGGTTGGACAGATAATATAATCATGAAACCCTAATTAATGAGAAATGGGGAACCCTAACCCTAATTTGGGTAAAGGGAATGAAAATCCCTATTTGATAGTAAACCCTAAATTCTAGTAAAGGAATAATGGTGTTACTATTGTGTCACACGATGTGATAAATAACTTGTATGACTTTTACCATATCTAATAACCATGTAGATATTATGAGATGATGAACATAACCAGATTTGAGCTGTGACATTTATATTTAATAAATGTTGATTGGCCTTATGTGCCGTAATGTTGTTGTTGCTTAGTAAAAGTAGAAATGTGCATGGATTCTATGAGTCATATGAGTAAGTTGTTGCCTAGAAAGAGGTGAAAAGATATTTTGTGGCCTTGAGAGCCATGAGTGATGCTTGTGTAACAAGTATCATGAATGCCTTGGTCAGATGACTAGAAGGTGATAGTTACCTAATAAATGGTAATGATGCTAAATGATGAGTTAAGGGATTGAATACCCAGAACCATATGATTATGGTGCAGATAATGTGAAGGGATGATAATTCCCAGTACTGAAATGAAGGACTGAGTTCCCAAGGTCTTTGAAAGACTAATAAGTATTTGATGAAAATGGTACATGTCTCTTTATAGCATTGTTGTAATAAGTCTTGTTTGAGAACTTGGCTGATACTAATAGAATATGAAAATGTACTTAATTAATCAAGTGAAATCTATTCATGTAGAGCCCTGACCATAGATCCATCATCATCAGTAATAAGATGATGGTGAAATGGGTGCTCCGCGGAAAAACCCGGAACGCATATTTTGAATATGTGGGGGTAAATGGGCAAAAAAATTCCTTACGTCCGGTGAAGAGATTTGAGGGAAGGTAAACATTAAACGTCTTAATCCTTCATGTGTCAGGATGGATGTATCATAAATCTCCTGATGGTTGGGATAGATGTAACATTAATCTCCCAATGATATTTAATGTCGGGTCGAGGATATAAACATCAAATCTCTCGATTTCCGATGAGAGTGTCTATAGAGAAGTTCTAGTATACCCTGGAAAGCTATTTTGAGCAGTTAACACAGTCCTTCTTGTTGTCCCGCACAGACCGGGATGTGAGAGGTCATGGGAATCTGACTCTTCCATAGACCTATGTATGGTACCGATTTTTACTTTGCAGTGGTCGGTTGGAGTATGAGCGGTATACCTCATCTCCTCAGGGCATAAGTGTGATTATAACATGAAAATCAACCATATAGCATGTTTGCTTAAGGATTGAATACGGAAATTCATTGGCTGATGTTACATTTCTTTTATATAACTGTAGTTCATTGATGTTATTCATATCTATTTGTATTCCTTATAAGTAGATGGATGAACTATGATTCTACCATATGTAGATGCTATGTTCTCCTTGGGAAAGGAGATTACTTCACTCTGTTCATACAGTGATTTACTTGCTATTAATTGTATATAAATCCTTCTGCCTAGTTTATTTTAATAAACTGCTATAACATTGTTTTGGCGGAGAGTTATATCTCCCGCATGGGAAATTTACAATTATCTCACCCCTATGGGATACAATGCTTTTAGGTAGACGCAGACAAAGAAGAAGAAATCCTATTGTAGGGAAAAGACAGCAGCAATAACATCAGGGACAATAGTGAGATCTCAGGTGGAGATATTGTCTGTCAAGTTATGTAGTTAGAAAGTCCTATGTGTCGTCTCTGTACTCTCAGGTCCTCAGAGTTTTTAGTCAGTGTTTTAAGAATCAATCTGATGTTTTGGCTTGATGCCTCGAGATTCGTATGCTGTCTGTATATGATGTTTATAAGGCAGTTGATGATGTAGTCTCTGAAAAGAGATGGTACATGTTATGTACGTTTGAACCAGAATGTAAATGTTATACAATGGTTCTTGATGGAAAAGATTTCCTATGTGTGGATCTCTTTGCAAAAAAATTTAAATATTAGTGATTTTCGGTAATCCACTGCAAATGATTCACTTCCGCTTAAGTTAATCTTGTTTTTGTGAGTTGGATGCCACAAATTAGTGCTCAAGAGGAACTTACATCTCAATTTGCACTTAAACCCCACAAAGTTTTATGGTTTCTCCACAATAAGGAGATTTTATGTGAAGACTAGATGGTATGATGAATAAAATACATCTGTCATCCTTTATCTAGATTTCGGGGATGAAATCCTTGTTAGGGGTTTATAATTTGTAACATCCCTGACCTGGGTTATGCTTTAACCATAGGTGTTTTGATTAAGAAAGATGATTATATACTTAATATCATCTTGTGAAAAGTAATTAGGGCTCAAGAGGAACTTATATTGCAATTCTAGTCCTTTTTTAACATTGTTGAAATCAATGTTATGCTTGTTTTGAACTAAAGTGAAAATTACCCAAGTTGAGGGGTTTCAGTGTAAATTGTGCATGATAATATGTTCCTCATGAGTTGAAGCATCATTAGAGTGAAAATGATGCTGAGGTATGGCTTATGAAAGCCTGAGTACCAGGAAAGAGTTAATAAAGCAATGTTTGTGCATGAAAACCTAGTTTTGATGTAATGTGCAATTTACCCAAAACCTAGGGTGCAATATGTAAATTACCGCTTGGATAAGGTCCCTAATGTTTCTTGGCACCATGTAGAGCAAAGAAAATGAGAGGGGCACATCATTTGAATTAAGATGGAGGAGAGAGAACTTGATATTAAAATAATCAAAATTTAATCCTAATTGAAACCCTAATTCAATTTAGGGAAAAAATAAATGTATTAATTAAAGGGCCTTCAACCAAAATTATAATGGTTGGATTCAGATGTGTGTTGACATCATTGAGCCTTGCAAGGACCACAAAAATATCCAAGGGAATGGATAACTCACTCACAATTTTATAAGAAAAAGAAATATCCACTCACATATGGATATTAATATAATATGATTGGAGGTGCCTAATTTGCTTTTCTTTAATCATGGATAATTGAGGGGAATATGAGGCAAACAAGATAGCCTCGGACCGAAGGAAGTTGAGGGGTAAAAGGCGGCCATATTTTAGGTATTAAATGAATTTTTATGAAAGCATATTCTCTCTCATTGAATTTTTATAAAAAGCCCTTTTACAAGCCAAATGGAAGGCTTTTTCGACCCCAGTTCTTCTCCTTGCTTGGGAAACGACCAAGGGATATTGGGAGGATCAGGAGGACGACCCCCAACCTGTTGGTAAGCTTGTTGACCTTGGTTCACCACAATTTCATGGTGGAAATCACAAATCAATGCATGATTTCTTCCTATTTCGATCTCCTCTTCAATTCTAACCATTCATTTTCACTCAAACCTTGAGGACGAGCCTTGGAAAGGTGAAAGGAGTTGCATCCACCATTGTTGCCGTGAACATGGAGCTTTGGAGCTCAATTGGAGGTGCGTTTTATAACTTGAACCCTTGATTTTCTTATTGCATTCAATTCCTTATCAAATAATGATCATTTCCATGTTCACGATAATTGATTTGGTTGATGGATGCAATCACCATGGAAACCATAGAAGGTTTCCGGAGTTTAGATCATGAAGATGATAAGCACACACCTATCCAAATATCCAAGGTAAAAGGTTTCAATTGAGTTTCTCAAACGGTTTCCCAAACCGTTTGGGAGCAAACAATTTCAAACCGTTTAAAAGCAAATAGTTTCACCAAACCGCATGAGACCAAATGGTTTCAGACCATTTGGTGGTGTTAACCAGGGTTGACCATTTGGAGATCTGTTGTAAATGATCTAGGTTAATGACCATCAATTTTGATTGACTAGTTCCAACTGGTTCATGAGTTGAAGGTCAATCAATCACCAAAACCCTAATCGGGTTAAGTTCTCATTTACAACTTGATTGAGTTTGAAACTTGGGTTGATTGACCCAAATGGTTTCAAAACCGTTTGGGGATCACCCAAATGGTCTCAAGACCTTTGGAGGTCACCCAAGACCGTTTGGAGGTCTAGGGTTGAGTATGGTTAAGAAATTGAAGATCCAAAGATACTAAGTTGAAGTATAATCAATTTCTGATTTGGTGATCAATCCAATGATCCAAACCCTAATTGGGTGACTTGGATTTTGATGTTAACATGGGAAAATGGTCTCAAGACCGTTTGGTGGTCATCCAAACTACCTCAAGACCGTTTGGGGTCAGGTCATGTTCAATTTGGATGATGGTTCAATGGTTTCAAAGTAACTAATCTTACATTGATTAATGTTGATGGATCATCAATTCCAAACCCTAATTCAATTGATGTAAACCCTAATTGATGACCAAATGTGGATCAATTGAGGGTCAAATCAATTCAAGGTTGACCTATTTAACTCAATTGAAGTATGATGATAGGTGCAATTTATGATTGGTTACATGAATTCGATGATTGAAGGAATCAACATTGGAAACCCTATTTCAATTTGATTGGTTGAGACCATATTTGGTCCATGGGGGTTTGAGGTGGTTTAAACCAAATGGTCTCAAGAGCATTTGGGATCAACCGATCCCAAACCGGTTGAGCCCATGCGGTTTCAAAAATGTGCTTTAGCAAACGGTTTCAAGTACTTGCTTTAGCAAACGGTCTCAAGCACCACCTTTACCAAACGGTTTCAAACCGTTTGAACTTGAAAGACCAAGACCGTTTGGGGGTCAAGTAGTCAAAGTTGATTGAGGATTCAATTGGTTAATCCACTTGGACACCTATTGTAATTGAAGATTCAATAGGTCAATTCATTTGGATACATTATGTAATGGAGGTCCAATGTGATTGAATCTCTTGAGAATTAAGATGATGAATGATCCATTGATCCAATGATGATTAGTAATGATAATCATTGAAGGTAGAAAGGTTGAAACCCTAATAGTAACTAAGTAATTAGTGACAATTAAGGGATGAACCCTAATTTCTTATAAGAATAATGACTTGGTACACTATGTTAATCATAGTTGTATGTACTTGATTGAAGGGTTGATATGACCTAATCAAGTTGAGAAGATGATAGCATGAATTCATATATGAATATGATTCATGTGGTGATTAAGGGTATGATCCTTAAGTAGAGAGATCATGAAACCCTAATCATGAACATAAACCCTAATCGACGGGGCTATTGAGTTCTAACCCTAATTGAGGGCAATTCTAAATGAAACCCTAATCTAGGGTGAGGATGTAGCCCTAATCTAGGGTAATGATAAGTGAAACTCTAATTTAGGGAAATGAGATGTAAAACCCTAATTGGGATGAATAGTGAATCTCCAATTATGGACAATTGAATGAAATCCTAATGGAGATGAATAGTAGACCCAAATTGTGGGTGACTATGGTGGAAATCCTAATTAAGGATGATTCCATGTGAAACCCTAGTTGAGGGTGATTCCATGAGAAACCCTAGTTGAGGGTGATTCCATGAGAAACCCTGACTAAGAATTAACATCACATGAAAATATAAAACTATGTTGTGTTGAGAGGCCCTAAGAAGGGTGAAAGTATGTGAGACTCTAATGATGAGTCATAATGCATAAAGCCCTAATCCTGGGCAATGTGACAATTAATCATAATCCTAATTTTAAGTAAGGGTATAAGGAAACCCTGATAATGAGATAGAAGGAATTATCTTTTAAAGGTGAAATATTTCAAGTGGTTGATTATAAGAAACCTTATTGTAAGCAATGTCTTTAGCATTAGACAAGTCCATATCATTAAAGATAGTTCGACAATTCTAATGTGTGGCCTATGCATTATATGCTAAAGGTGAGAGTTTAGTGATGGAGTGTATTAAGACGGACATACCTTAATATAAGATAAGTTGGCTAACTCAAGAGAGTCTGAAATGATGAGAAGAGTGATATATCAAGATAAGATAGTTATCACATTCAACACTTCAGGGTTTATATACCTTGATGCACTTCTAATCCAATATTATTAGGTAAGAAACATATGACGTGTGTTATGCAACTATTACAATGAAATGTAATGAGTTGATGTACTTTGATAAGTGTTAATTAATGTACCTTGAGAATGGGGTTAAGCCAAATTGATGAGTATGATGTAGTCATACCATGATGAGGATGATAAATGAACTCTTACCTTGAATCGATGATCATTAATGATATATGATGAGACTAATGATCTTGAATAACTGTTTATGATATCTTTGAATGCCCCAGATGTATGGAACAATGAATTAAGGGTTGGACAGATAATATAATCATGAAATCCTAATTAATTAGAAATGGGGAACCCTAACCCTAATTTGGGTAAAGGGAATGAAAAGCCCTATTTGATAGTAGACCCTAATTCCTAGTAAAGGAATAATGGTGTTACTATTGTGTCATATGATGTAATGAATAACTTGTATGAATGTTATCATATCTAAAAACCATGTAGATATAATGAGATGATGAACATAACCAGATTTGAGCTGTGACATTTATATTTAATAAATGTTGATTGGCCTTATGTGCCCTAATGATGTTGTTGCTTAGTAAAAGTAGCAATGTGCATGGATTCTATGAGTCATATGAGTAAGTTGTTGCCTAGAAAGAGGTGACAAGATATTTTGTGGCCTTGAGAGCCATGAGTGATGCTTGTGTAACAAGTATCATGAATGCCTTGGTCAGATGACCTGAAGGTGATAGTTACCTAATAAATGGTAATGATGCTAAATGATGAGTTAAGGGTTTGAATACCCAGAACCATATGATTAGGGTGCTGAGAATGTGAAGGGATGATAATTCCCAGTATTGAAATGAGGGACTGAGTTCCCAAGGTCTTTGAAAGATTGATAAGTATTTGATGAAAATGGTACATGTCTCTTTATAACATTATTGTAATAAGTCTTGTTTGAGAACTTGGATGATGCTAAAAGAATATGAAAATGTACTTAATTAATCAAGTGAAATCTATTCATGTAAAGCCCTGACCATAGATACATCATCGTCAGTAATAAAGTGATGGTGAAACGGGTGCTCTGCGGAAAAACTCGGAACACATATTTTGAATATGTGGGGGTAAATGGGCGAAAAATATCCTTACGTCCAGTGAAGAGATTTGAGGGAAGGTAAACGTCAAACCTCTCAATCCTTCATGTGTTGGTATGGATGTATCATTAATCTCTCGATGGTTGGGATAGATGTAACATTAATCTCCCAATGATATTTAATGTCAGGTGGAGGAGATAAAGATTAAATCTCTCGATGGCCGATGAGAGTGCAGTTTATGCTGTAACTCTATAGTGAAGTTCTAGTATACCCTAGAAATCTATTTTGAGCAGTTAACACAGTCCTTCTTGTTATCCCGCACTGACCGGGATGTGAGAGGTCATGGGAATCTGACTCTTCCATAGACCTATGTATGGTACCGATTTCGACTTCGCAGTGGTCGATTGGAGTATGAGCGGTATACCTCATATCCTTAGGGCATAAGTGTGATTATAAAATGAAAATCAGCCGTATAGCATGTTTGCTTAAGGATTGAATACGGAAATTCATTGGCTGATGTTACATTTTTTATATAACTATAGTTCATTGATGTTATTCATATTTGTTTGTATTCCTTACAAGTAGATGGATGAACTATGATTCTACCATGTGTAGATGCTATGTTCTCCTTGGGAAAGGAGACTACTTCACTCTGTTCATACAGTGATTTACCTACTATTAATTATATATAAATCCTTCTCCTCAGTTTATTTTAATAAACTACTATAACAATGTTTTGGCAGAGAGTTATATCTCCCGCTGGGGCAATTTACAATTGTCTCACCCCCGTGGGATCCAATGTTTTTAGGTAGACGCGGACAAAGAAGCAGAAATCCTATTGTAGGGAAAAGATAGCAGCAATAACATCAAGGACAACAGTGAGATCTCAGGTGGAGATATTGTCTGTCAAGTTATGTAGTTAGAAAGTCCTATGTGTCATCTTTGTACTCTCAGGTCCTCAGAGTTTTTAGTCAGTGTTTTAATGAATCAATCTGAGGTTTTGGCTTGATGCCTCGAGATTCATATGCTCTTTGTATATGATGTTTATAAGGCAGCTGATGGTGTAGTCTCTGAAAATAGATGGTATAGGTTATGTATGTTTGAACTAGAATGTAAATGTTATACAATGGTTCTTGATGGAAAAGATTTCCTATGTGTGGATCTCTTTGCAAAAAGTTTTAATTTTTAGAGATTTTCGGTAATCCGCTGCAAATGATTCTCTTCCTCTTAAGTTAATCTTGTTTTTGTGAGTTGGATGCCACATACGCCATGCACTTATGTTGGAAACCCACTGTATCAGACTGATGCACTTGGACGAATCTTTGATCAATAGTTTGAAGTATACTTATACTGCAGTTTGTGATCTCAGTGGCTACCGGAGTTGATGATCCTACTTTTCTAGTAGCTGCTGGAGCGAATCAACATTTTCTTGGAAATGAGGAGCTAAGGAGGAGGTGAGTGCATTGACACTTTCTCTAGCTAGCTCCACTTCTCTAATCAATTCATGATCCCATGATAATGTGGAAGTCATGGGCTGATCGACAATCTCCTTTGTTGGAATTGTTACATATGATGACGGTGGCGACAAGTATGGCTCGACTAGCTATAGAGCATGACTTTCAATTATTTCCCAGCAATCGAAACTGTAAAAAAATTCGGGAGGATAGGTGGACAAGATAACTTATCTTACGGATGCAAGATTCATGGCTGAAAAGATGCATAAAAAATAAAAACTATTTAGTATATATCAACAAGTATGTGCAAAACAAACAGAAAACTATGCATATGTATATACATGCTTAAAGATGACAGAACAAAATCATTGGGCATGTAAACGTCGAAAACCATGTCCCCGACAACAACGCTAAAAGTTGATGCGGCCTGAATCATACGTACGAAAGGAGGTAGACTCAGAAGGAATCAAACTTTAAATTTATATTACCTGAAACCTTCAAGGACCCCCGCAACTTTATTACAGGGTCGAAGTAGATATATTGGGTCAAACACAGGGGCATGGGGACATTTAGGATGCTTAAGTTCTCACTCTTAAGTCAGATAAGAAAATATGATATTCAATAAAAGTATGGAGCTAGAACTAGTCTAGCATATTGTCATGAAATAAAACAAAATAAAGAAAATAAAACAAAATAGAGTCCATAGGACTCTACTAATCAGAGAGAAGGAGTTCCTGGCTATGTACGCACAAGTTGGGTAGTCTATGCACCCATTCTCATGCGTAGGTAACACTCTTACACCCAAGCATGCAACCTACATCCAAACATGGTACGTACTGTGGTATCTGTTCCTGTGGGGTCATCCCACTCACTCTCATACAGCATGACTAAAACCCATCAATGACGTGAAACTTGTCTTGAGGATGACAAATCACCACCCTAAAATATTCTAGATACCCTCTCAGGTCTAGAATGTTCTAAGGTCTAGGAACAAGTGTGATCTAGGTAGAACCAAGTAGTGGGCCCGACTGTGCCGGTTTGGGCCCAGCCGTGCCTAGGCCTACTGTTCTGCACATATCACTTTGAACCGTCCTCCTTTCAGATTTCAATCCAAAATACATTCTCTATTCTATTTCTACGACAAATCTCTCAATATAGGTAGAAATAGAAGTTCAAGCAAGAAAAAGATTAAACAAACTAGCCATCATAACCACAAAGAGAAGATAGAATAGAAAACATACTAGATCTGAAATAAAACCTCTTGCTTAAGGTAAAAGTATATAAACATGCCCAAAGTGGGCTACATAGCCAAGAAGGAGCTCAACTAGCCATGGACAAGCACAGTTGGCACCGAGCAAAGATGGAAGAAAATCATTTGTACAGAAACAAAGGGGAATAGTAGAAGAAAGGAGAAGAAGAAGAGATCTATCCCATGGAGGAGAGGTGGTTCTCGCTCCATAGCCTCCGTATAGGTCAGATCTCGTCTTTGGATTGTCCTCCTCGGTCTTATGGACTCCTTGGCCTCCTTTCTCTTTGATTTGCCCTCAAATAGCAGCTTGATGGGTGTATGGATATGGGAGATGGCTAGGAATGGTAGGATATGGGTGTATGGATGTGGATAATGATGGTGGATGGAAGCAAACTGGAGGTATGGACATAGGATGACCACTTTAGTCTTTTCAGACCTTGGAACTCTCCCACAGGGCTCTGGAAACCAAAATGGGTCAAAATCGTGGAACTGGAACCTCCCGATCTTAGAACCAAAGAATGGGACCTTCCAATCTTCAGAACCCCCTCCAGGTTCTGATGGGTGGACATTTATAGGTGAAGGTAGAGTGTATGTAATGAGTGGTCGTGACACCTGTCCCGATTGCAACACCTATCTCGATCATGACACTTGTCTTGACATGGTCATGCCAGGCTCAGAATGGTCGTTCCAGGGGTCGCGATCGAACAAATGTCGAGCGTCTCACTTGCGAAAAATGAGATTTATTTGTGGGCACGGAAAGTGCTGCAGTTGAGATAGGTGTCGCGGTCGCCGAAGGTGCCACGCTCAAGGCAGGTGCCTCGGTCGAGGCAGACATCGCCGGTGAGACAGGTGCAATTGACCCTTTTCCTCGACATGTCCATGTCGAGCATCTCGATCGCATCAGGTGTCGTGGTCATGATGGATGGAAGCCTACCGGCTGCAAAAATCATATGTTCGGGAGAAATCTTAGAGAATAGATGTGTTTTCAGGTTCGATGCCTGCAAGTCCCAAAGTTGGATAGTTAAGCAACTTTATCTATGAAAAGATATAAATTATTAAATGATAAGAATCTAGGGATATTTTGGGCATATTAAGGCTATAAATACACAAAACAATAAATAAATGCTTAGCATAAATGCCTGAATTTGGGTGCTATCAATGGCACAATTCACCTAATTGTTCTCCGCTACAGTTAATGTATTCTACGCTGATAAGATTTATCTCTCTATATATATCTTATATATATATATATATATATATATATATATATATATATATATATATATATATATATATATATATATATATATATATATATATATATATATATATATATATATATATAGTGTGTGTGTGTGTGTGTCTATGTGAATACACAATTGTGTGTGTGTTTATGATTTTTTCCTTTAGCTTAAATTTTTTGAAATCAATAGTAGAATACAATAAGTGAAACTGCATATGGGGTAGTTTGTAAACTAGATCAATGACTTGTCTCCGAGTTGCATATAAAAATTCCAATTTTCTTTGTTTATATTATACTAGTTATCCTGATTCTTGTGAATTCTACATAACAAAATGAATATCATCTCAACTTCTTGACTAACACCGACAACCAAGAATTTTGGGGAACATTACAAAGATATTTTACCAAGATTTGAATTAAAAATCTTGAAGTCCATGTTGAGCATTATATTCATCTCACCACCCCAAGTTAACATGCAGGTTTTTCATCATTGACATACAAATAGATTATTTTAAAACATTTGTCAGGATTACATCTGTAAGGTACAAGAGTGTGATAACAAATTCTAAGATTAGAATCATGTGGGATAGGCATGGGTTAGATGGTTCCACAATTTAATATTTTCTTAGTGAGAATTCATTCTCATTATTTTATATTTTGATAAACTCATTTTTTATCTATAAAATTTTAAAAAGTAATATTTTACAATGAGAACAAGTGAAGTCCACAATTAGAGAACAATCTAAAAGTAATTAAAATATGGAAGGGATATAAAGACAAAAAAGGGATACTTAGTATACAAAGATGAAAACTAAACTATGATAAAACATAATATATAGTGGCCTCATATAACATTATAGTAGTCCAACCAACTATAATAAGTAAAATTATCTCCCAAAAATGCCAGAAATATAATATTCTTTGGGGATTGTGAAATCAAACTTCTATCGTAATTGGGTATATTTACTACTAATAAAATCACTATAGGAGACCAAGTTTGCATGCCCATATCAACATTTGTTAGTCTTGTTGACTTGAGATTTATACATTGTCCATATTTTTATAATGACTTAAACATTCCATTCCTATGTATTTAATATGTTTGTTCAAGATTATTTAGGCTTTAGGTACATGAAAGGGATCAAATTATACAAGCCCTAGATTGTTCAAGTTCAAATCAAATGCAATACAAGTGTGCATTTTGGGAAATCACTTTAAATGAACTTAGATGATTTTTGTAATCACTTGTATTGATGATATGACTTGTAATTAAGATCAGAAAAAATCACAGACACTTAATTCCATGGTTTAATCACTCAAATGTCAATTTAGAAAATTTGTCACATGCTGCTTATCGGTCGAGTTGGAAACTCAACTGATCCAATGAAGGATTTTCTAAAGATGACCCAACCAGTGAGTTGCACACTCACAAAACTTGATCGACCGACTCACTGAACAAAACTAATTTTAGCTCATTGGTTGAGTTTCCCAGAACAAACTCGACTGATAGTTTGAAAATTATCTTTGTCATTTAGTGGATCGGTCGAGTTACCATTATTGAAATTAAACCAAATGTATTGTATAGAAAATGTAGAAAAAGTGATTATAACCATTGATGAGTTGTTTTGGGAGAAAATAGATCTATTACATCTTGGAAAATGGCTATATTTTGACCTTAAGTGATCCCACACTCAAGGGAACACCCCCAACTATAAATAGGACCCCTTAGAGTTCATTCCAAGTTTGCTCATCCATGCTATTCTAATTCCTTGCTATTGTTGAGTGTGTTGCAACTCCTTGAGCCCATTTCCCTCTCTAGTGTACACTTCATTTCATGATTATGAGTGAGATAGACTAGTTGTAAGAGAGCTACTTCATTGTGCTTATAAATCTCTCATTCCATTTCATCTTCCCTACCCCTTTCATCCATGAAGAAAAGGTGAAGCAAGCTACTTTGAGTGAAGTTGGAGTTTGTTGTTCTTCTTCAAGATTGAATATGATGTTAAGATCTTCTCTAGGTGAAGGAGAAAGCAAAGGCTAAAGATCCAAGAAGAGTGGGTAAACCCTTGAAGGCGGAAGACTTGTGTAAGGGTAGGTAAGAACTTGGAAGAAGGTTGAAGACTCTTGGCAAAGTGGGTAAGTCCTTGGTAAGGTGGAAGACTCTTTGTGTTTGTATGGGTAAGTCCTTTGGTGGTCTTATGTTGTAACTCTTATTGGTGAATATATAGAGAAAATTACTTGCAAAGTCCTAGAGGTTGACCTCTCTAGGTAGTGGACTGACTCTCTCCTAGTTTAGAGAATGGAACCACTCTAAACGACCTTGTCAAGTGCTTTTTATCAATTCCTCTCATCCTTGCTATGCTTGTTAGTTAGGACTTCAAATTGCACTTAAGTTGTTGTTTTTTATTGATATAATTTGAAGGTCTAATCTATCTTGTGAGAATGTTTGAAGCTCTATTCACCCCCCTCTAGAGCCCTAGATCAAACAAGTGGTATCAGAGCTAAGGATCTTCTCCAACTATCTCTCATGAGATGAGAAGATGGGAAAAAACCTACTTGGTTCTCTCAACCTAGAGGGAGGCTTCTCCATGCATCCTTCGATCTTTGATGGCACCAACTTTCTCTATTGGAAGAGGCTTATGCAATTCTACATTCAAGGCATGAACTTTGACATGTGGAAGGTGATGGTCACACCATACAAGGAGCCAACCAGAGCTGGTGCAACATGGAGTGAAGTTGCACTCAACGAATCCCAACTCAATGCTAAAGCCATAAGCATCCTCTATGCAGCCCTTACCCTAACAGAGTTCAATTGTATCTCATCTTGGGACACCGCCTATGAGATTTGGGATAAAATGTGCATCACTTATACTGGCACAAAGCAAGTCAAGGAGGATAAGATCTACATGTTGAACAACCTTCTAGATAACATAGAGATGGGTAAGAAAGAAGGGATTGTAGATACGTACTCAAGACTCAATGTCATCATCAATGGGATGGATGCATTGGGAAACACTTTGGTTAGAGGTGTAATAAAATACAAGATCTTGAGGACTCTACCAAGCCAATGGGAGTCAAAGGTCACCTCCATTGAAGAAGTGAGGAGCCTTGGTGGCATCCCAACTAAAGAGCTCATTGGCAACCTCCAATCTTATGAGCCACAGCTTGACAAGCAAGAAGAGAAGGAAGCCAAGAAGATTAAAGATAGTTCTTTCAAAGCACAAGTAGAGGCAGTCATCCTTCAAAAACAACTTGCTTGCAAAACTTCTCCCTCCTCCTCTAGTGAAGATGATGGCCCAAGTGAGAATGAAGCCAATGACATCAAGGGCAAACACTTCAAGGGAAAGCAAGCCTCCTCGTCCTCTACTCCTAGATGCTACAAGTGTGGACAAAAGGTGCACTATAAGAGTGGATGTCCCATGTCAAGAAAGTCACACCACAAGGGAAGCTCAAAGAATGAAGAAGAATATAAGAAGGAGAGAAAGCACAAGAGGAGGACAAAAAGGAGAAGAGACACAAGAATGCAACTCATACAGCATGGGAAGTGCCATCCTCAAGAAGCTCAAGCTCCAAAGAAGATGGAGAGTGTCACCTTGCACTCATGGCCTCTACCAGTGAAGAAATTGGTGAGGTAAGTGAGGTAAGCTTGCATGAGTTATCTAAGGAATTTATTATTGACATTCTTTTTTCTACCTGTTCATCTTTTTCTAAATGTAAATCTAAAAGAAAATGGTTAGGAGAAATTATTGATGATTTGTATGCTAAACTTGAAATTCTTAAGCTTAATGAGAAAACTCATCTTCAGAGAATTGATAACTTGCAAGGGCAATATCTTGATCTTGAGCTCCAATACAATGGAGTTTAAGTAGAGAATGGTATCTACCTTAAGAACATTGAAACTCTTAAGGAAGAAAACCAAAATTCTCTAAAGGAGCTTGAAACTCTTAAAATTGAAAATGCTGAATTTAAGGTTCTTGTTGATTCTCATAGGGATGAAAGAGATGTCTATCTTAAGGAAATTCAAGTGCTTAAATCTAAAAATTCTAGGTTTCTTGGTAAAGTTAATGATTTATCTTCTAGAGCTATCTTTCCTAGTAATGATGTTGCTTCTATTTCTCTTGAGAAAGATTCTTATTTAACTAATGCCCTCTGTGTTGAGGCCGACCTTGTTCATGCTAGAGATGATATTTTTAGTTTGTATTCTACTATAATTTCTCTTAATGATGATAATAATAGACTAAGAGCATCTCTACAGAAATTACACAAAGGGAAAATCTCCCTAAATGAAATCCTTGACCATTCTACCAAACAAAGCGGTACTAGTAGTTTGAGATTTGTAGGGGGAGCTCTAAAGGGTAAGAACAAATCCAAAGGTAAGAAAAAGAGAAAGTAGATCTCTTTCTTTGTAGGAGAGTCTTCTGGCACTAAGAATCCTATGGTTTGTTCCTATTGCAAGTGTGATGATCATTACTCTACTTATTGTCCTTACCATCCTAAATGGACCAACCCAAAGATGAAATGGGTCTCCAAGCTAACTCTAGATCCCAAAGTTTGAGTTGGGAACTGATATTATCCTTTCTTGCAGGAAAAAGGAAGATGGATTGTTGATAGTTGCTGCACTAAGCACATGACAGGTGATATAAGCCATTTCAACAACTTCACAAAAAGGAAAGGAGGATCCATCACCTTTGGGGACAATAAGAAAGGTAAAGTCAAAGGTAAGGGTGATGTCGGTGAATTCTTATGTATCAAGACTGTTCTTTTTGTGGATGGCCTACATCACAATTTAATTAGTATTAGTCAATTATGTGACAATGGTTACTTTGTGTTATTTACTTCCTTTGAATGCTTGATTCTAGATTCCCTCGCCTACCAAATTATATATAAGGGAACTAGAAGTGGTAATATTTATTTTATTATTATTGAATCTATTAAGCTTGTTGTTGGTAGATCCCTAGTAGTAAACTCAAATGATATTTCTATTTGGCATCGTCGGCTTGGTCATGTAAATATGCATCAGTTGAAGAAGTTGAGCAAAAAGGACTTGGTTAAGGGACTTCCCAAATTAGATTTTGAAAAGGATGAGGAATGCCAACCTTGTACCCAAGGAAAGAAAACCAAGTCCTCCATCAAATCCAAAGGAGCCCTTAGTACCAGAAAGTTCTTGAGCTTCTACACATTGATCTATTTGGACCAATGAGAACTCAATCACTTCGTGGTTCCAAGTATTGCCTTGTTGTTGTCAATGATTTCTCTAGATATACTTGGAACTTCTTTCTCATTTCTAAGAGTGATACACTTTATGTTTTCTAAATCTTTTGTAAATGAGTTGAGAATGAAGCCTCTTGCCGCAACGTTTCCATCTGTAGTGATCATGGGGGAGAATTTGAAAATAAGCTTTTTGAACTTTTTGTTAAGAATCTAGTTATGCACACAACTTCTCTTCACCTCAAACACCTCAACAAAATGGGGTTGTAGAGAGGAAGAATAGGTCTTTACAGGAGATGGCTAGGACCATGCTTCTAGTGTATGATACTCCAAAGAAGTTTTGGGCTGAAGCTGTTAGTACCTCATGTTTTGTGAAAAATCAGGTATTTACGCATCCATCTTTGAAGAAAACCATCTACGAGCTATAACATGATAGTAAGTCTTCTATAGAGTGAAGACACAGGCGACATTCGACAAAGAACAAGCCAACAATGCCTTCATCTCACAACTTGAGCCTAAGAAGGTCAAGGAAGCTCTTGGGGATGATGAGTGGATCCTAGCTATGCAAGAAGAGTTGGAGCAATTTGAAAATAACATAGTATGGACCCTGGTGCCAAGATCTAGTTATAGATCGATCATTGGCACCAAATGTGTCTATCGCAATAAGCTCGATGATAGCGGAAAAGTGGTAAGGAACAAAGCAAGGTTAGTGGCTCAAGGCTACAATCAATAGGAAGGTATAGATTTTGATGAAACATATGCATCTGTAGCTAGACTTGAGTCCATTCGTATGTTCCCTGCCATTGCCAATTATAAAAACTTTCTTCTGTATCAAGTGGATGTTAAATGTGTGTTTTTGAATGGTACAATTGAGGAGGAAGTGTATGTTGCACAACCTATGGGCTTTGAACATGATAGTTTACCTAACCATGTTTATTTGTTGTAAAAAGCTCTCCATGGATGGAAAACAAGCACCTCAATATTGGTATGAGAAATTAAAGAACTTTTTGTTAGATCATGGGTATATCATGGGCAAAGTGGATTCTACCTTATTTCTATAGAACATTTCTAATAGTTTTCTTATCATACAAATATATGTTGATGATATCATTTTTGGCAGAATTAACCTTGAGCTTTGCAAAGAATTATGTGATCTTATGTAGAGTGATTGGAGATGAGTATGATGGGTGAGCTCACATTCTTCCTCATCTTTCAAATCAAGAAAACAAAAGATGGGAACTTCATCAAACAAGGCAAGTACACAAGTGAGTTACTCAAGTGCTTTGGGATGGAGAACACCAAGCTGATGGACTCACCCATGTAAAACACCACCAAACTTGACAAAGATGAATAAGGTGAGAACGTAGATTAGAAGCTCTATAGATGTATAATTGGAAGTTTACTTTACTTAACAGCCTCTAGACCTGATATAATGTTTAGTGTTGGATTGTGTGCCCTCTTTCAATCAAACCCTAAGAAATCACATCTTGTAGTTGTTAAGAGGATTCTAAGGTACTTAGAAAAAACCCAAAATTTTGCACTATGGTATTCCAAGTCAAGGGACTTTACTCTTACTACTTATAGTGATGTGGATTATGTAGGGTGACAGATAGATAAAAAGTGCACAAGTGGCACTTGCTTTCTCCTAGGACCATTCTTAGTGTCTTGGTTCTCCAAGAAATAGAGCACAGTGGCATTATCAACCACTGAGGTTGAATACATTGCAGCTGAGAGGTGTTGTGCCCAGGTCCTATGGATGAAGCAAATGCTCCAAGACTTTAACATTCATTTTGATGTTTCTCCTATCTTTTGTTATAATACAAGTGTAATTAACTTGTCATATAGTCCTATATTGCATAGTAGAGCTAAAAATATAGAGGTTATCTATCATTTTCTCTATGATCACATTGCCAAGGAGGATAGCTATATCACACATAAGGACACAAAAAATCAGTTGGTGGATATTTTCATTAAACCTCTATCTAGAGAGCAATCTAACTTTATTAGATCTAAAATGCTCATAACTACTTTGAATGAATCTAATATGCCTTCTAGCTAGTGTTCATCTATACAATATGCCTTGCCAATGTTTTGATCACCATTGCTTGCTAATATGCTAAATATTAGTTTTCCATGTTCTTTTTGCCTTGTTTTTCTCTTGTTTTTGGTTTTTTTTAAACACATGTTTTACTACAAAATAGTATCCAATGATGAGTGATATGTGCCTAAGTATGTTCAAAATACATAATGGACTTGAAAAATAAATTTAATTAGCACTCCAATGGCTAGAAACTAGGATTTCTAAATGTAGGTCAGGTTGACCATCGGTCAAGTTGCCAACTCGACCGATTGGAGGCTGAGAGATTTTTTAAAGAGCCTATCGATTGAGTTTCTGAGTTCACATAACTTGACTGATGGATGGGCTGCAAACTTAAGATGGGTTCGACTGACTATTCTCACTATCAACTAAATAAAAGTTTACCAATCTGATCTCCATCTCCCCTTAGCTCTCAACCCTAGCCCCGACCTTCCTCTCCCTAGCCCTAGTTCAACCTAGCTCGACCTCCCTTGACCTTACCCCTACTAACCTAGGTTTGTTGATGAGTTTTGGTGGTGATTATTTAGATTTTGCTCACTCCTTCCTCTCCTTTTCATATCTATGGCATCCAATAGGAGGAAGAGGGCCACTCCAACTAATGCACCTTCATATTTGTCCAACTCCCACTTGATTCTATTTGATGACACATTCTTTGTCTCAAATAAGGCTCTAAATAGGTATAAGTAGCTCCTTCCTAGGAACCCTTTTCCATTTCATGCCCTATTTGAGCCTAGACCATAAAGACTAGAAGTCATAGATCAAGTATTGGAGTTGATTTATGATCACCATCTCTCAGCCTTGGGTGTTGAACATGCGTGCTATAACAATTCCATCACAAGAACCAAAGTGGTTCATGAATTATTTGCAAATTTGCATTGGAATTACGACACCCTCGTACCCCCACCTCATACTCAAGTAGTCCTCACATCTATGATAGTTGAGCAAAAATTTTAGGTCTTTGAGCATACCCTATACATCTTCTTTTCAGGTACTAAAGTGACTGACACCTGGCGTAAGGACTACCTAGAGTATTTTGAATTAGTTGAGCATGAGGCCTTCTACAAGCAATATGATCTTACTCTCCTTGATATTCATCATTTCTTGAAGAAGCCTCAATTCCCATATAGGAAGAAGTGCACCCATCCCTCCTCTACCTTGGACCTCAAGAGATGCATCCTTACCCTAGTCGTTAACTTCAATATTCACCCAAAGAAGAATTAGACTGAGAGGGAAGAAAACACTATGGTAATCATGTATTGTCTCTTGAAAAACATTAGAGTGAAGTGGTAAAGATATGTTCTCCATCATATGACCTGATTTGACTCAGGAAAGAACACATGGCACCCACCCACCCTACCCAACCGTAATCTATGGTCTATTCCAGCTTGCCACTGGAAAATCTCTTTTCCATGACCTTTACTATAAACCTACCCAGAAAGGAGTTTGCATCAGTGAGACCACTCTTCAGAATTTCATGCCTATCCTATCCTCTACCACACCTAGTGCCTCTACCTCTGCCTCTACCCGAGCACCTCCACCACATCAACCTACCCGACCTTCATGTTCCTCTTTCCATGTATCTAATGAAATTCTTATGGGATACATGATGCATCAATAGGCATACAATCTTCAGGTTCAGGAGCACCTGCATGAGGACCTATGTTCCATCATGTCCAACATGAACATGTCCTGTGCACACACCTACCCTGCCTACCAACACTACCCAGGAGGTGACTATGCATCCTATGCATATGATCACTTTTACCCTGCCCCTCCACCTACATCTTCCACTTATACACCCTCTGCTACTGGTGGATCTGCTCTTGGTGTGTTGCCTTTGACTGCTGGCCCCTTGGCCACTCTGCTTGCTAGTTTTGGTAGTTTTGCCCCTTCCTTTACACATTCCAATGAGCTCCATGCTCTTGGCATGTCCTGAGATGAGCAGAATGTCCGTTGGACCGGTCATGATTTTGGTTCTCTTATTGATGAGGAGATGCTAGAACAGGCTGATGAGGAGGTTGTTGCTGAGGAGGAGGCTGATGAGGATGATGGTGATTGTTTTGATGGTGGATCTACTGGTGACTCTAGTGATGAGGATGTTTCTATCTCTGCTGCACCTTTAGACAGAGATGATGACTATGAGCCCCATGCTGATGATGTTGTTGATGATGTAGACATAGATGACCTAGATGTTTAGTTGTTATAGTTTTTAGTCTAGTTGCTGATCATATATATCTTTCTAGGCTATTTTGTATTAAAAACATATGGGTACATGTTCTGAGCTGTACAATTTTATCATCTAGCTTTTATCATTTTGGCTTGTAGTTATTTTCTAAGAACTTGCTTTCTAGGTTGTAATCTTATCCTTTGTACTATTACCCTTTAATCTACTATATCTCACGAGTTGGTGCCATGTTTTACCATATTTTGATTATGACATAGATTGTCTGTTTCCCTCGTATATGTTTAAAATATGCTTTGAGATTGCATGGTGTGCATGTATGCTTGGTTGTGCTTAGAGAAGACATGTTCTATGCTCTTCTACCCCCTTCCTTTTGACAATGTCAAAAGGGGGATTAAAGTTTCAATGTTTTGAAGTTGAACCATATTATTTTTGTTACCTATGTGATCCTCTTCTTGTTCATTATATGCTTTATCATGTGACTTTCTAAAGAACCATATAGTATATATATGCCATGTTGCTTTGTATAGATAGACTAACTATGCAAGTTAGAGTAAGCATAGATAGAGGAGGAACAATTCAAATGTTCAAATCCTGAATCCCCTTACAATTCACAAGGCAAAGGTATAACATCAGTATCCTTTTCAATATGATTGAGGAATGGTTTGTCATTGTCAAAAAGGTGGAGAATGTTTACTTGAGATTATACATTGCCCATATTTGATAATGACTTAACCATTCCATTCCTATGTATCTAATATGTTTGTTCAAGATTGATTTCAAGCTTTAGGTACATGAAAAGGATCAAATTATACAAGCCCTAGCTTGTTCAAGTTCAAGTCAAATTCAATACAAGTGTGTGTTTTGGGAAGTCACTTCAAATGACCTTAGATGATTTTTGTAATCACTTGTATCGATGATATGACTTATAACTAAGATGAGAAAAAATTATTGACACTTAATCCCATGTTTTAATAACTCAAATGTCAATTTAGAAAGTTTTTCACAGGTTGTTTATTGGTTGAGTTGGAAACTCGACCGATCCTGTGATGGATTTTCTGACAATGACCCATCGGTTGAGTTGCACACTCATAGTACTCGACTGACTGACTCACTGAGCAAAATAAATTTTAGCTCATCGGTTGAGTTTCCCAAAACAAACTCGACCAATAGTTTGAAAATTGGCTTTGTCATTTAGTGGATCGGTCGAGTTACCTTTATTGAAACTGGACTGAATGTACTATTCTAAAAATGCAAAAAAAGTGATTATAACCGTTAGTGAGTTGTTTTGGGAAAAAATAGATCTGTTGCATCTTGGAAAATAGCCATATTTTGACCCTAAGTGATCCCACACTCAAGGGAGCACTCCAGCTATAAATAGGACCCCTTGGAGTTCATTCCAAGTTTTCTCATTCATACTATTCTAAGTCCTAGTTATAGTTGAGTGTGTTGCAACTCCTTGAGCCCCTTTCTCTCTCTACTTTACACTTCATTTCGTGGTTATGAGTGAGATAGGCCAGTTTTAAGAGAGCTACTTCTTGTGCTTGTAAATCTCTCATTCCATTCCATCTTCCGTACCCCTTTCCTCCATGAAGCAAAGGTGAAGCAAGATACTCCAAGTGAAGGTGGAGCTATTGTTGTTCTTCTTCAAGGCTGAAGATGAGGTGAAGGAGAAGGCAAAGGCTAAAATTCCAAAAGAGTTGGTAAACCCTTGAAGGTGGAAGACTTGTGCAAGAGTAGGTAAGACCTTATAAGAAGGATGAAGACTCTTGGAAAAGTGGGTATGTCCTTGGTAAGGTGGAATACTCTTTGTGTTTGGATGGGTAAGTCCTTTGGTGGTCTTGTGTTGTAATTCTTATCGGTGAATATATAGAGAAAAGCACTTACAAAGTCCTAGAGGTTGACCTCTCTAGGTAGTGGACTGACTCTCTCCTAGTTTGGAGAGTGGAACCACTCTAAACGACCTTGTCAAGTGCTTCCTATCAATGCCTCTCATCCTTGCTATGCTTGTTAGTTAGGACTTCATATTGCATTTAAGCTATTGTTTTTTATTGATCTAATTTGAAGGTCTAATCTATCTTGTGAGAATTTTTGAAGCTCTATTCACCCCCCCTAGAGCCCTAGATCAAACAAGCCTTGAATTTTATTGTGTTGTAATTAGGTTGATGCCAATGCAATGAATATGTAACTAAACTAAGAGAAAGTAAACAATCATAAACTAAAATGAAGGATCCAAAAGTGGGTATGAATGAAGTTGATGAATTTTAGGCTATGGCTTTAATTGCAAACTATGATAATACATCCCTCTTCACTAATGCATACACCTAGAATCAAATTACCAAAGTGAAATAGAAGGGAATTAATAGACATTAGGTCTCAAGGTGTGCCAAAACACTTATGACATAACCTATTACAACTTAGTTTTAGCCTATTTTATAATCTTAGAGTTATGTATACCTAATGTCAACTATAGTTTTGTAGTTGTTTTCTTAAGCATTACCTAGTCCATCATTGATCAAATATTGCATTGATTTGTAGTATTATAATGTGATTAATGAATATATTAATCTAGTACTAAAGAAGGTAAAATGATATATCAAAAGTTTGCACATCCATGTCTAAAAATTTTGGACTTAAAATTTATAACATTGATCAATGTGAGGGCCGCATTGATTAATAGAGCATCACATGAATATGAAGATTAATGACGGGCTTCTTCAACAAGAAGTGAGCTACTTTGAGCCGACCACTTTGGTCTAAGCCAATTTTCTTTGACCAAAGGCAGCCCACATTGAGTTTTATTGATGTTGGGATGCTTTGGATGACCAATTCCATTGAAGTTTTAGCACTTTTACTAGGTGATCGAAGGTTGCTTCGCATGATGACAACACACTTAACTTGTTGCATTGATGGTATCTAGAACCCAACGTTTGATGTACATTGGTTGGAACTTCGTTCTCCTATAGATGATGCCAATATGCAGCTAATGATGGAGAAACACAATACCTAAGTTTTAAATTAATGAATATGTTGAAATAATAAATGTAACTTTCATAATTACTACATAGTTATCCCAAAATATGAATCTAAGCTCCAGCGATTGATGTGGTGATTATGGGTTAACAAACAGGATATAGAAAGATTATACCATAAATGGATCCCTAATTTAGAATCAATCCTAGTAAGTTGATTCTAGTCATTTATCATTCCTTTCTTTCCCTAATCCATGGGAAATATTGGTGATAGACGTTGATTCAAGGTCTCCTATTGTCATTCCATCTTTTCCTTTTCATTAGTAGACATGACCTATATATATAAAAGTAGCTAGTGATTTGGAAGAGGGTATATTTAGATTTATTTATCCAAAATTAGGGATAGAAAGCATAAATTCAATAATAGTAACAAGAGTTTATCTAGACACGTGTGAAAATTTATTGTATGTCCACAATTGTTTTAAATCAATCAAAAGTTAAAAAAATGTAGTTATATAACTATTTCATTTGTTAAAACCTAGTTTCTTAATTTGGGATTTATGTATGAAAGGTTGAATAAAATGATTGAGTACTGATAGATTGTGTTTATATTCATTTTCACAAAGTTTATAATTACAACTCTTAACATTTTAAGACAATCTATTATGGGTGTATCCCTAACCCAAGTTTTGACTGATTGAATAGTGGTACAAGATACCAAAAGATATGAGTATACTTCTTATTCAATTCAATTCATTTTTCAAAGTTGAGAATGCATAAATATTTCTATTATGTAATTTATTTTTATAAGTTTAGTATAAATGAGTCATAGTGTGGTCAATGATGTTGAGGAAAATATATTAGACATGAATGAGATTGAACATATTTAAGAAATAGAAAATTTGATAGATATGTAGTAGATGATTGACTAGTATGACCAAATAATCAATTAGACTCTAGTTTCCCTAAACATTATAGAATATCTCACTAAGGTCTATATTCTAAAAGTTTAAATGTGCACGCTGACTAGTAAAGTCTTAGATGATGTATCAGGAGCATACCAAGGGGGTATGAGGGATTAAACTTAGTGAGGACATTATCCTTATTATTTTATAATACTCATCACTAATCTAAGTTTCTAATGGTGCCAAGTTTATAAACAATTTAGTTAGATAAATTTTACACAGTTAGTCAGCTCTTATATAACCAGTGATGTAGGTAGTTAGTTCATGTGATTTGTCTCTCAGCTTGAGTATCTAGATTTAGAGGAGTCTTATTTGTTCATCTAGTTGATAAACCTACCATGGCTAGACACGGTGATCCCCAAGGTGGGCCATGGATCTAGGTACAATATTTAAACGCATGCATAAAATCTAATTCTTATACAATGTGATCATATATTTCTACGATACTTTCACATATTGTGGCTCACTCCGTGAGATTCTTGGACATTATGAAATGACCTAAAGACTAACCAAAATGATTTAGTATTTACTATTCACACTTAACTACAAAAACGTTTTTTTCATGTGATTTACATTATTCAATTCCTATATGTTTGTCTTACTTTCTTACAAGTCAATTAATTAATTATATATAGATTATCATAGCTAGTTGGTGATTTTCATGCACTGAAATAGTAGCATTTAGTATTTAATTGAAAAGGTAAAAATTGGTACTATGTTGTAGGAAGATCCAAAAACAATCTATAAACAAGCATAAATATGCATAGGGGTTTCAGAATGAGTAGATAAATCGTAGGTACTCTCTTATGCGTCCTCTTTTCCTCAAAGTGTGTCAATAAGGAGGATATGTGTTTCATATGGTATTGTATCTTATGTAAGTTAAATTCTAGAACCATATCTCTTTTCTCATTAGGATGTTCAAATAGTTATGTAAGGTTATTAACAATTTAGTTACAAATTATTTGTCATATGTTTCTTTAGTGTGTTAATAGTTTGAATAAATATATAAGAAAAAGGTTGGATTTGTAATAGTGACAAAAACTATTGCTATTCTAGCATCACCGTTGGTAGGTTTAATCCCTAGTTAGTGGATTTGGCTCACTTCATAAATGATCCAATCTAATACAAAATGGTTATTCCTTATCATGGTTTATAGAGTTAATTAAAATCCAGTTGTCCAGTTAACAACTTCTATTGTAAAAAACATTACACCCAAGATGATAATTTCATAGTTTAAAATTGGCAATCATCTTGGAACACCAATATTATTATTTTTAAGAGGGCAATCATTCTCAAGTCATAAGAACATTACACGAACTGAAGAGGCAGAAAAAAACAAAAATAACGTTTAAAAGAAAGATTGACATTAGTATTACTCCATAAGGGGTACACCATTATAATTTTAATACAAGACATGGGCATGTAAATTTTACATGCTACAAAATACAAGAACACATATACCATCAGAGTGATGGATGTATAATGATTCACCACTTATCTTCTATTTTTCTAAATCTTGAACCTCACCTCTAAGATTTGTGATTATGCCTCAAGAATGTCTTTATCATGACATATTACTTTATAATAAGTGAATAGGGTGGGTATGCTGAGAGGGGAATAGGAGGTTCAGATAGATAATAAAGGACTTGTAGTAATTTACGGATGAAATTGCAACCCATGACTATATGTAAGGATAGTTAAACACATTATGACATGATTCCAATTGATAAGTAATTTTTCATGTAACTTACATGTTTTCTATAAGTATTTTCCCATGGTAAGCGTTTGTTTACTAGTCAAATAAACTCCTCATATATCCTAGATATAGTGTAAATAGATGCACAACTGAGCTTAAGAAAAACTAGGTCATTTTTCTTAGAGAAACTATTAAAAGAAATTATAAATTCTTAATAGGGTTGAAACAACTATCAATACATCATACATACACCTCTCCTTTAGAGGATACACCAAAATATTGACCAAATATTTATAGGAAATTAATTCCAATCATAATAAACCATATTCATTTAAAATATGTGAACAAAATTAATATTGGATTTAATCTCCACAACAAAAATTTATATGGCCCCATGCTTGCATGCTATGTTCCAATAAATAAGAATCATAGGCTAACATTCATTTACATTGCTCTTTCATTGAAAAATATGCCATCATTATAACATAAATATTTCCTCAATACAACATTGCCATACTCAGGGTCATCTCAATACACATTTCATGCGAAGATATATGTTTAATAATAATAATTCCGTACAAATAATCTTTATACATGTTTTAGAGAGTTTTGTAAGGAAATAAATAAATGGTTGTATTATAACAATTATAAAACAACTCCGAATGTAATTGGTTGTATATATGATAATTTGTTTAGGTTCTTAACGTTTCCTCCATGCTTATAATTTGCGATCATAGTAGGGTTTGTAAGAAACTTCAATCCTTTAAAAGAGGGGCCCACACCCAACCACATTAAGCATGATGCCACATATTCTCCACCACAATCTGATGATTTGATGTTAAGCTTGCTAGCCCAATGGACACAACTACCAATTGATCATCTCATATGATGCTCATAGCAACATTTTCTTAGAATATATGATGGACTTTGCTTTCATAATGGGATTATATGTGAAGTTATCCCTCCCATATGTTTTCTAGGTTTGTATTATAGGTGACACCCCTCCCTTTAAACCTTGAATCCATTACACAAGTGTTATGTTACACTGAACACTCATCTTTGTAAGGATGTCTAACTATTGTCTTACAAGGGCTCCTTGTTCTTTCACAATTTTCCACAATTTTTCTAATAGAAAAGGGTTGTCAAAATTATCATTTTTCTAGAATTGACAAAGAACTCCTCAAATTAAACCCATGGAACTCCATCCCAAACTTTTATATATGAAGGGTTGAATCGAGTTACATTATCTCTAATATACTCAAAAGTGTTGTGATATCAAGTGTGTATATACCAATAAACATCTATTAAGGAAAAAAAATAGTGTTCATGAAAAGGAACCAGTCATCAAGAAAGGAATTCAGTTATGTATTATGCAATGTTAATACTTATTAACTCAAACATGCATAGTTGAAATTGATCACATTACATGGTTGGAAATTGTTTGATCATGTTTGGTAATCATTATTTTAGGGACTTTCACACTATTTTTATAATGTTTGATAATAATTGTTTTAGGGACTTGTGTAGAAGTGAGCATACCAAGCTCAAAACAAACCAAACACAGTTCTTAAGTGATAGGCTGGCATTTGAGGTTATCCATTGGTGATAAAGAATGGTGTTGTTCTCTTTAAAATTATGGAGGAAATATTAAATATTGGAATACATTTTCAACTAGACATGCAGAGACTATTATAAATTGTTATCTAGGTTTATATTAGAATTTAATGATAGTGGATGATGCACCAAGAACCAATTAGCCTCTACTAATTTCATATTAATAGATTTTTTTTGGAAAACTAGTAATTTGTTCTCAATAATATACTAATACTAAAATTTAATAATTAGTTGTGTAATAATAAAAAAACTAGTATTAATGTTTTCTAAAAGGTTGGAAAAAATATGGAAATCATGGATTTCAAAGAGGGGACACACCAATAATTGTAATAGTTTAGCAATCAATATGAAGTAGTTTAGAGTTTGTTGGTACTTTTGTAGTTGTGGATTGGATGAAAACAAAATCTTACTTGCAAGTTGTTTCTTAATAATTAGATTTTTTTAATGTAGATACTTATTGTTATTCATCCTATTCTCTAATTCAGGTAGAGAAGTGCTTACATCAAAATTATCAACAAACCACTCTTGTGTAGCTTAGGAAAAAGAAAGGCTAGAGTTTTATTTAAGGGTGTTTTTTGCAATGGTGTTAGCAGTGGCATTTATCTCTCAGGCTATCTATACCAGACATATCAATGGATTATTGATAGATAATGGGTTCTAATGCCTTTTGTAATGGAGATAATTGGTCGAGACATGCATGCCATGTAGCAATATTTGGTAGCATCTATTGAATCTATGGCCAACAAAGTGTTTAGATACCAAACTTAGTGATATTCTCCATGGCTTTGATAATGTCACTAAGCTTAGATTATAAAGTTTTCCACACAATGGTTGTGTCTCCAACACCAAATATTGGCAACCCATACTGGTCATTTACAGTGAAACCAAAGGATACAACCTTAATTGAAATCTAGAGGCCAACATTATTGCAGAAAAAGAAATTGAGTTCCATTGGCAAGCTCAATTGAGTAGATTTTGCTCGAGGAACTCATGTAGTATACTGAAGATTACTAATTATAAGTGAGCATTTCAAGATGAACTTAGTGGCAACCTTTGAATTAAAAGTTTTTCCCCAAATGAACCTAGTCATTGCATATCGTCCAGAGGTTCCAAACTGCAACAACACACAAGGTATGTGATACACCCATGTTTCATTTTGTAATACTAGTTATTATCCATCTTAATCAAGGTGAACAAAATTAGGGTCTATATTTAGACCTTCTTATTGCACAATCCTATAGAAAGTGGACAATGGATTCTAGGCTATTATTGCATCTTGGCCATCTGGGATAGACTTCAATATGGTGATGACATTCTCTGCATTGGTGAGGATTGCATAATGTTTTAGCATCTAAAGGAAGGTTTTTAATTTTCTTGGAATTTGAGCTTTGTAGATTTTACTCCAATGTCTTGGCAGTTTGTGCTCCTTAAATGTTCTAATCCACCTATATACATACTTATATATCATCATAGCACTTGGTTCTAGTAACTATGACAAAATGTGTGGCCCTACCACTGAGTTAGGGCATATAGTGGTGTTAATGAAATTCCATGTATATTCATGGAGGTAAGCATGTATGAAGTCCCTCTCCCAAGTCTGAGAATCAAGCTTCTACAATTGACATGAAGATGAGGAAAAGAAGAGGGGGCTATAACCGTAGGCTCAAGATGTAAAGTTTTCTTTCCAACAAGCCATAAGTCACTCCAGATATGTGTGCATCCATAATATACAATCCTCCTACTTAAACTATTGATTAGTGGAGTATGGTGACAGTTGAAATTCCAGACTGAATATCATAGTTTTGTATCCCTGTCACTTGTTGTGGCATATTTCTCACGCATGACCCATACCAATAATTTAGATGTTTGAGTGAGTTTGGACCACACATTCTTCTTCATCAAATATTCATTTTGGTCATAAGTATCATTGATGCCCAAAATATCCTCAATAAACAAATTATTTTGTTCTCACTCCCATGCCATATAAAGCTTCCCACAAAGAAATTATTTTGTTCTCACTCCCATGCCATATAAATCTTCCGACATGGTGGATATATGATCGTAGAGTGTTGATGATAGCTGAATTGTATGCATGTATGGATTGTAGCGTGGACTTGGACAACATATTGTGTCCTTCTAAGGAAAGGTGCATGACCTCCCAAATATTCATTTTGTTTTCATGAATTCAACAATACTAGGATGAGTGGAATTTTTGACTCGTAGATGAATGACCAGGACCCCCAAATTTTTACCCAGGTCCTCTGTGTAGGGGAATCCTAACTTCTTGTTGATTGACCTTGTTTCAAAGATAGAGACATTAACAGTGACAAAGAAAACATATTTCTCTTTGGATACCACATGCCCTAAGACAAGCAAGAATACATTTTGGACTTTATAGACTATTATTGCTTATTGTTATGAGTTATCCTCCATCAAGAGAATGTCATAAGAAAATTAGACATGTGCAAGATTTGTTCCATCTCTTGTAAGAGAGATAAGCTTGAATTGACCCAAATTTGCAGCATGAACAATAAATTGGCTAAGTCTCTCCATACATAGAACAAAAACATAAGTACTTCGTGGATTCCTTTATGTCATCCTTTGTATAGACTTGAAGGGTTGTAGAGGGGACCCTTCACAAAAAAATAGTGACTCCCTAGAAGTGAAGATTTTCATGGTGAGACTAACAAGGTTAGAGGGTAGGCCCACTCTCTTGAGGGTGTCTTCAATAAAACTTTAGTTCATGCAATCAAAAGACTATGAAAGGTCAAGCTTTATCATCATCCATTTCTTCTTTATCTTTTTGAAGCACATATAGTGTGTTACACCCCAATCACACAATTACCATTAATCATGAGATTAGGGAATAAATTGAGGATTTAACGTAATACAAGATCACTCTTAACTTTTTCTTCTTTTTCAAACTCTTTGTTTTCTCGCATTGAACCCCATAAACTAACTTTACAAAGGAATCTAAACATTTATTTTTCTAATCTGATTTCAACAGTAAAAATGCATGTATGAATTCATTATGTTTCTCATACTTTTAAGCACATAAGACTTGCTGATTCACATATATTGCTAAAAGAGGAATAATGTTATACATCATCATTTACAACTCACTCTTATTTCTTTACAAGGACCTAGAGTGACAAGGACCGGCTGAACTTAACTATACTCAGACTTAATTCTTGTGGAAGATCTACTCTGATGCAATGATATCTTCAATCCCCATGGTTTCCCTAAAAATTTTGAGTAGAGGGGTGAGCCTACTCACTCAGTGAATGAGTACTTCACAGAAATAGTCTAAAGCACTGATATAATTACAGATATACTTTAGAGAAACTGATATCAATTATAATGGTAGTAACCTTTAAAGAGATTGATCATTAAAAATCATAAATATGGCAGGATACTCTAGATATCAACAAGAGTAAATCAATATATAAGCATGCTTGATTAATTTCAAAGAAAACTAATAATTCAGAAACATACAAAGAATAATTTCTGGAAAATTGTACTTGAATCTTTGTTATCCTTTCTTACTTATAAGAAACTCTTTAAAACTTATATTATCATATTTTAGCTTATGCCCTGATCATATGCAGTGTACTCTACATATGAAGAGTCGTAGCGAACTACAATATCACCGTACAAGACTTAGCTGGCACACCCGGGAATGCTAAGCCTAACTACATCGCTAGTTTGTAATAAGAAAATGGCTCTCTGGCCTTGGTACACCTATTATGGTGTAAAAACTAGACTCCTCCTCTAACTTGAGCACACAAGCAGAGAGTCAAGCCACCTATTGGCTTTACTGTACTCTACTGCCACCAGGATCTCTGGTTGATGTTGGACACTACATTTTGTATTTTAAGGAGACTTCCACAAGGGCTTCATCCCCCGGACCACCTGTTAGTACGTTCTGACCCCCATATACTAGACACTTCCAGGGTTAGGTCGTTGCATCCCTACGACACAGACCTCTCAATAGGGAATCTACAGTGTTCAAGACTCTTAAGTCTATTATTTTATTATTCTTAGAAAGCTCTTACTATAGTGTATCTTTTCCCTTACTTATACTTGACTCTGGTATTTGTATGGTACTTTGTCTATTTATATTAAGTTTATAACATAACATGTATATCATTCTAAACTTGGTAGCGCAATATACTCAAAACACTATAATATACAGAGAAATCAACATTTTATACCTACATGCAGACCAAAATTCTTAAATAATAGAATACATGTCCACTTGATACTTTATACACTAGAATCATGCAAATGAACTTATTAATATACTGATAAGAGTTAATTACTTGACATATGAGTAATCGTCATTTGCACCTGTAAATTATTTGTACTTTCTTGGAAAACGTGCACCTCAACCCAAATCTTAAGTTGTGCATCACCACATCTCATACTAAGAACATTGATATCAAAATACTTGATTCATTGAACACCCTATCCTTAGGGTTTCATTTACCTCATTCACTTATCACATGGCTCTCATAAGGATTTCATGCGACATAAACATTCACTGAATAAAGACTACTATCAACAAATCATATAAAATCAATATATGTATGAAACCTTAGAACTGAGATGAATTTGGGTTTCCATGCCATTCACTGAGATATCTTGCATCAATAATAAAATTGAATAAATAAAGTCTATCATGTCAAGAAAATCTGTTCAAATGGATTTCACAATATCGACTTGCAAATATCCAACTTTCCTCGCATCTAGGGCTTCACCCTCTTTACTGAGATATCAAACAAACACTATTCACCTTAAATGAAATCCAAGATAGTATCTGACATATATGTACTGTGAATTCAGATAAACAATCATTCATAACCAAGGAAATCCAGATAAACAAATTTCTCTATTTAATTGTACAACAATTTCAGTCATAGACAAATTCCCTATATTTCAGTTTACTCTTATAACCTCTACAAATACTTAGGGAATTCTCATTAGGATATATTGTATACATTTCTAATATGATTTTATCATCTGAAATTCATCCAAATAGAGCATGAATCCATTTCATATCATTTTGCAACAACTTAGATCAAACACACAATTCAAGGTTTGTAGTCGCATACTAAGCAATTAAAGATTATGGATGATTTAACCAATTTTCATGCAATATATTGTTTAAAGGAAGTTCCCACTCACCCTAAGGTGTGAAAACACCTTAAAACTGCAACTCATCCCTGAAAATCTCGATCTCATATCAAATCCCTAGCAATTCATGTTGGGTTTTAGGGGAGACAGAGAAGGCAGCAGAAACAAAATTTTCTTCTCTTAAACCCAAATTAAAGGAATCACGTCAACGTCTAAACAGTAGGAAGGATGGTTTGCATAGACATACCTTGTCCCGAGGCTTGCTAGGCGATGTTACCACACGGCTTGCGCAGTCTTCACCTCTAGTCTTGGACAGTGTATGTGCAGCTCCTAGTCTCACCGGGACTGTCAGGATTGACAGTTGTCCTCCGAGCGGCAGAAGTCTCCCACCTCTGAAGTAGTCCACACGAACAACCTGGAACTCCGATCTCCTTGTCATACAAGGAATCAGAAGGAGTTGCACCCTCCTATCAACGTACTAGTCACTGACACACTCTCCTGCAACCAGTTGCCTTTTTGCAGTTGTCTTTCCCTTGTTATGCCTCCCTTATCGGGTAGCACTTGCTCGGCCTCTCCTGGTTACCACAACCAGAGAGAATGACAACTTTACAAAACAACTGGTGTTGTGAGTTGATGTACATGAGAAGCCCCTAGTAACCCTATATATAGAATGGTCATGGGACAAGGTTCTCTACCCCGGGCAATGTGGAATTAAAGCACGAGTGGTAGGGTTCAAGATTTTCCACAAAACAACCAACTGCGCCATCTTAACGGATCGTTTCAAGCATGAACCGATCGGTTCACACCTGAACCGATCAGTTGAGACACCTAAGTTGATCAGTTCAAGCATGAGCCGATCGATTTGTGGTCCTAGTCCAACTCGAATTGACTTTCCAATTTTGTTTCCAACGAATCAAATATTAGTCCTTGTCCAAATCAAATTTGTACAAGTGAAACAAATATGTTTTTGCAAAAGGAGTCTTCTGACTTTCCAAACTATCTCTATTGGTCACACAAATCGATTGGTTCAACAATTGAGCTGATCATTTCATTGACACATGAGTCGATCGACTCACCACTTTGAGCTGATCGGTTCATCAACCTGAGTCGATCGGTTCATCACATGAGCCGATCTGTTGGGAGTGCAGACTATGCAAAATCAGTCAATTGCAGATTCAATCAATCTGATACTCTAATCAATCAGTCCAACACCTTGAACTCTATGGTATTGAGTTATCAATTGATTGAGTGTTTAATTGAACTACTAAACTCCTTTAGTAATCAATCTAAACATCATTTGTGGATAAACTCCTCTTCCTGGTTAAATCCTATGTGTGTGACCCTGCAGGTCCATTTCACGTTGGTAGTGAAAGCCCATAACACTTATGACTTCTCAAGCAAAGAGTGGTGCGTAGACGCACATCAATGATACCCAAGTGAAAAGGAAAGTTGGAGAACAACTTTCAATCCTACAATCCGTGAATGGTGTTACAGTGAATCTATAATTCCTTTGTCTCTGATATCCTGAATGAACTCAAGTCATGGAACAATCATCCTATCAACGTTCGTTCACTTTCTTGATCTCAGAGTAGATTGGAGGAGATATGTATGACATCAATACCACATACTGATTCACACATGTGTGCGCACACCTATCTCAATCCTACTCAACAAGTGGCAATGGATATCAAACTCCCTCAGGAGGGACAAATCCCATATCTATCACTCACCCCTCAAAAGCCCCATGTGTCAAAGCCACCCAATCATCACCTTAACAACCCATGTTTCAAGACTACATTTGATGATGTCAAAGTGTACCCAACGACATATGTTGAGTGTAGTGATTTCAGGTCAAAGAATCACACTCACCACCATCACTGTGAGAACTGAATGTGACTACCATGTCATGGTTCCATGTGTCAAACTCATGGTGGGTCTGTCTGGTACACTTGTTCTCTAACAAGTACCTATGTGTTTGGTTTGATACCTCCATATCATGGCTAATGAGATTATGTCATCAAACAACACGACAATCTAGTCTTATGTGTCATTTTTTTCTATTTACCTTCTATAATGACATCCGACCAGGGATAATATAAGAATGTACAAAGTCTTAGCATCCGTATGATCTCATCGTTCAAGTCCTTAACCTGAAAGCATAAGTCATTGAGTATTGTCATTCTCTAGACATTCAATATGTTATATCATTATCTCATATGACTGAACCAGAAAGAATTGGAAGCTTTCCTTTAATGCTTATCAAATCAATCTTAATGTACCCCACCAATCATCCCATGATTGGCTCTCAGGGCATACATACCAATAGACTCCCACTTGCACTGTGAGCCAATCACCCTTGAATCATATTCATAGTGATCTTCAAACATTTCCCACATGTTACTGTGCTCTAGTGCTAACATAGTGAGTTATGGCAACACCTTTCCAAAGTCAGTATTAACTGCATGTCTCTCATCTCTTTGTTGTACATCACACGTATGAGATGGAGTTGTCGTAATATGCAATCTAGTATTCCTTTGCTAATCTTTAGCCACATTGCATGACCAAGTACTCCTAACTTGTCATCAATGAACGAAATAACTATAAGTTCATCTCATGAACTTCCATATCCATATAGTATCCACTAATGTTCTCTAACACATGGATACTCAACTTTTTCTTTTAAATGTCTTTATTGGAACTTTTTCATTTATCAACAAACATTCACTTTTATATATCCCATATATATTTTGTGATTAATTTTCTGTCCTTTTTGGAAGTTCGCATCAGTGTAACTTTTACAGTGAACCCTTCCTTATTTCCAAATACTATTACTTCTCAAGTACTTATCAAGTTCTTATGGTATTCTAGTAACCCTTACTGGAACTAGACAGACATCCACTCATCATGTCCCACATACGAGTTATCAGAATGAGCATATCATATTGTCATGTCCTACATACAAGGTGAATGCCTTTTATTCTTGCCATGTCCATTCATGCAAGATAATGGGATGATTACATACATGATAGATCCATATCTATTCTTCGTGTTCCCATTCTTCATAAGAATTGAGACACTTGACTATGGGATACTAACTCCATGTAACATGGATAAGTTTTCTCCCACTTGATTTGTGCACACTAAACCCTTCAGTATAGATTGCCAATGTATGCTCTCTCTTTTCAGGTCAAGAGGTTTTTCAAAATCTATCTCTATAGATCTCTATTCTTATCACATAGGAAATATCTCTATCTTCCCTAAAGATAATTTCCACTTTGGATTTCCATTCTAGAACATTTCCATTTCACATGTGGAATATGAATATGCTACCACTAAATCACAGATCCCTTCTTTATCTTTGACATATCAGTCAAACCCTTTGACTATATTATCAAAGTAAAGATCACAGTTCTGAGTTGCTTGTGCTCAATCAATCACTTTTTTTTCGGTGAACCTAGCGTGCCTCTTTCATTAACTACCAAAGGAGTATGTACAGTGCCTATGGGAGGGTCCCAAGATAAAGAAACAAGGAAAAAAACTAGAAATAAAGCTAAGGAAAAAAGAGGGAAAACAGAGAGGACTATCTGTAAATCATCTGGTGTAAATACTATCGGTATCTATAATCACTGAACTCCAAACTTCGTCCGGATTCTTCTTTGGACCACCAAAAATTCTAGCATTCCTTTCAATCCAAACCTTCTGAAGGATCAAGCCTGCTGCAGTCTTCGCTTCTCCATGCAACAGAATAAGGCCATCAAGCCACCAAGGATTTCTGCCAAACTTGGACTTATACAGATTCCAAACTTCAGTACTATACGAGAAATTAAAAAACAAATGATCCCCATCTTCTTCAGAAGCCTTATAGAGCACACATCTCGAAGCCATGGAAAACCCGACTCTCTTCAGATAATCACAAGTAGGAATTCTATGCAGAAAACATTTCCACAGAAAACAAGAGCAGCTTCTCGGCAGTTTACTCTTCCAAATCCAACTAGACCATTTAGTCTTAGGGTACTTCCTCCTGATGATCTCCCATCCATATTTCAAATTAAAACTTTTCCTCTGCTTGAACATAATAGAATCCTCCTCATCATTAAGAGGTTCCAAACCAGTAACCATTCTACGAATAGAATTAACCCCTCTGACCTCAGGAATTAACCAATGCTTGTTCAGAACACAAGAAGAAATGAAGCAGTACGGACCCTTCCCAAAATGAAGGATCATGTGGTTGTCACAAATATCAATCAAGGATTTCTTATTTGGTAGCCACGGATCTGTCCAGAACTTGAAGCAATCACCATTACCAATCTTGAAATCAATATTTGCTTTGAGGAAGTCTCTGATCCCAATCAACTTCCTCCACATCCAAGAAGATTTAGATTTGCAGCTAACAGGCCAAATTGAATCGTGTTTAATATAGTGCTCATGCACCCATTTAACCCATAGGGAATCCTTCTTACAAGCAATATTCCATAAATTTTTTAGGAGGCCTGCCTTAGACCAATCATGCACCAGACGAATCCCCAAACCACCCTCATCTTTGGGCCTACACATGGAATCCCAAGACACAATATGAAGATGTTGTTGATTAGACGAATCATTCCATATAAAATCCCTCATATGCTTTTCAATCTCAAGAGCCACAGCCTTAGGAAGGGGAAAAGCTGAAGACCAGAAGATGTGATAGCTAGAAAAGGTGGAAATCACCAGTTCAACCCGACCTGCATAGGAAAGAAGCCTACCTTTCCACGAATCAAGCTTCCTCTTGATTTTATCAGTAATAGGAGAACATAAGGACTTAGTCAGCCGTCCTATGAATAAAGGCAAGCCAAGATATCTAACAGGTAAGTCAGTATTATTGATATTCAAACACCTAGAAATATCCTCCACAGCAGTGTAACTTCTACTAAGAAAAAGCTGACTTTTCAGGTTGTTAAGATTCAAGCCAGACACGTTACTGAAAGTATCCAACACACTCTTGATATTTTTTGCATTCTCAATATCTGCTTTCGAGAAAATGAGAAGGTCATCTGCAAAAACAATGTGTGAGACCCAAACAAGATCAGAGGCTTTGGGAGGATTAACAATATTGTTGGCAACTGAATCATCCAGGATAGCAGAAAACCCTTGCATGGAAATAATGAAGAGATAGGGGGAAAGAGGGTCCCCTTGACACACCCCATTAGAGGCCTCAAAGGAGCAATAAGTGGAACCATTAAAAAGCACTTGAAAGGAAGCAATATTGAAACAAACCTCAATCCATGAGAGCCAACAAGGAGGAAAGCCCATTCTAGACATGAGGAATAGAATATAATCTCTCCTAATAGTATCATATGCTTTCGATAGATCAGCCTTCACGAAAAGAGTAGCATTACCATTAGGTGAAGGGAAGTTACTAAGCAGTTGATTAGCCAAAACAATAGCATCACTAATAGTTCTGCCTTTAATAAAAGCAAATTGGTTTCTACTGATCAGAACAGGGAGACTATCTCTCAACCTATTAGCTAAGATCTTAGTGATGATCTTAAACATCACATTGCAAAGAGATATAGGCTGGAAATCCTTCATATTATTAGCACCTTGAGTCTTCGGTATGAGAGTAATGAAAGACCTGTTACATTCCTTCAACAACTCACCAGAATCAAAGAAATTCAAAATAGCTTTAAGAATGTCCTGCCCAATGATAGTCCAACACGTTTTGAAGAAAGTCCCATTAAAACCATCAGGACCAGGAGCCTTATCTCCATCCATACATTTGATATCCTCTTCAACTTCATCTTTAGTAAACCACTTCCTCAAACTTTGAACATGCACAGAATCAAGCCTTGGTAATTCCCAAGAATCCTTCTAATACTCCTCCCAAGAAGGTGAAGAATTAAAAAGAGTCTTATAATAGCTCACCACATGGTTAGAGATAGCATCAGGTTCTTTGATAACATTAACACCATCCTGCAAGACATGAATGCTATTGTGGATCCTTCTAGTCTTCAGAGTAGCATAGAAAAATGCAGTGTTTCTATCACCTTCCTTCAGCCAAATGGCTCTAGATTTCTGTCTCAGGAACCTTTCTTCATCTAAGAGAGCCTTGCTAAGGTCTTCCCTCATCTTGACCAAAGAAACTTGCAAGTTAGTATTTTCCGGATTAGCATTGACTTCCATCTGAAGGTCAATGGCTTTAGCTTCAATCTCTTTAACTTTTGAAGAGAAGTTTCCAACATGATTTCTATTCCAATCCAAAAGGGCCTCCCTCACAGCATCAAGCTTCCTATAGACTTTGTACATCGGAGCTCCTTCAGGCGATAGACCATCCCAAGCCCTTTTCACAATATCAAGGAACTCAGGTTGACTAATCCAAGAATTAATAAAATGAAATGGGGTATATTTTCTTCTATAAGGGAGCATATGAATAATGAGAACCCGATGATCACTAATCATATTCGTCACAACTTCACCCCACATAGAAGGAAAAAGATTGAGGAAATTAAAGTTACAGAATGCTCTACATATTTTAGAGAAGCTGCTCAAGCCTTTCTTACTGTGGCTATCCCATGTAAAAAATGGACCCTTGGTGGTGATTTCTACTAAACCAGTGCTCTCGAGAGAATTGTTAAAGTCCATCATACTCCTACTAGAGGGGGGTTGTTTGCCCAACCTTTCATTAGGAAAACGCACTGCATTGAAGTCACCAAGAATGCACCAGGAGCTAGAGAGAATGGAAGATGAAATATTATTCAGATCATCCCACATAATCGACCTTTCAGCATCATCATTCGAGCCATAGATAGCAGACATAAAGAAAACCAAGTTACTGTTCTCAATAACCAGTTTGCAATGGATCAATTGATCACTTTCCAAGACCTTATGAACCTCCAGATCAGTATCCATCCACATGATAATAATATGAGTATAAGAGTATAAATTCTAATTAGAAAGATACTTTGCTCCAGGCCAAACCAAGTTCACAATGTCATCCAAATCTTTCTTGTTTACCCTGGACTCCAGAAGGATATAAACATCAGCTTTGAGTCTAATTATTTCTTTATGAATGCGAGAGAGTTTATTATGAATACCTCTCACATTCCAAGCACAAACTGAGAGAGGTCTATCCATAAGGAACATAGGAGCCCTCCCTTCCCTTGTTACCTTCCACACTAACTCCATCAAGCGAAATACCATTCCCATCATTCAGACTATTCAACATCGTAAATCTGTTCGGGGATAGTTGAATATGCTTTGCTGAAGACACCACTTTCGCTTGAACTCTAGGAGGGGATTTTGACTTCCTCATGTTCACGTCCCACTCTAGAGATGCAGCTAGGGTAATCACTGGCAAGATCATAAGTATCAAACTAGTATCATTACCAGCCCTTCCACCTGCTTCCATGATATTACTACTCTCATCTGTCTGGATTCCATCGGTAACCATCACTGTAGTTGTTGTACTACCTACCCCATCCGCATTAAGGATCATCTCCTCCACTGCATCACTAAATACTTCTAGTTCCTCTTCAGACATCTTAGTACTAACCTTCTTCGGTACCCAAACCTTTTTAGCCGGTTGTAGACCTCCCATTACCATACCCCGTGGCATCTTCTCCTTCCCAACACACAAGCCCGACTCATGCCCAAACATTCCGCAGGAACTGCATGTGCTCGGCTTCCATTCATATTCAAAACAGATTCGATCAATTTGACCATCGTCACTCTGAATCTCAAGCTCATATGGAAAGGAAAAGCTAGCATCAACTAACACATGCAGCCTTGCATACTCCAAACGAGTAAGGTCGGCAGTCAGCTGATCAGTACGTAATGGCTTCCCAAGGTAGGAGCCAATATTCATGAACATCTCATCATCCCAGAGCTCCAGTGGTAAACCATGTATCTTAAGCCATATCGAAATCTTAGTCATTTTCAGCTTCTCCATTGGCTCCCCATGCTCCCACTTCTTGATAATCATCGTCTTCCCAGCAATGAACCAAGGACCTCTGTCCAACACTGTCACCATATCTTCTTCATTCGAGAACAGAATCACAAAAAACCCCTTCCCCCTCGATTTGATTTCTAGAGACCCTTTAACCTTCCATAGCTGAGCAAGGAATCTCACCAGTGACGGCCAATGCGGTGTCAGTCCAACGATGTATCCCGCCACCACCCTACTCCATTTCTGTACATTCTTATCTGCTATAGTCTTCAGGTACAACATCTTCCCATTCTTCACTTGGACCTCCACCTTCTTATACGTGTTCGACGATAAATCCTTCTTCATAGCCACCATATATGCCCAAGAACTAGTCTCCGTCAACACTCCAATCGAACCAAATCTGAGGCCTCCCATTTTTCCGGGGTCTTTGATCTTTGCCACATTACTTAGATCCACAACATTTCCAGACTGTGAGGCCTCCGGCTGATCAGAAACTTGTGCTGCATCTTCTCCAGGCGCCGCCAGATTCGCGTCGTCGCTCTCCGGAATCGCCCTCGGGTCCACCGCGTTCGCCATACAATCACATTGATTAGTCCATTGTAACTTATAGACTTCATTTGCATCAATGGATTCATAAACCTTATAGGTTGTTTTGCGCACACATCCTTGTTTTATTCCTTATAGGAATGCAGTTTTAGAATCTGTATGCAAATATCTTAGTCATTAGCTTGCAATCAACAAGCATCATCCTTCTCAAAATTTTATCCATGTGTCTTAACACTTAAGACTCATTCACACTTATGGATTTCATCCCAATGGGTGCTACCATCAAGGTCATACCTTGTGGTTTACATGGAAGTCATTTAGGATGTAATGGTCATAAACCATAACTCAAAATATTGTTCCTCATATTCATCTGGATAGTTGATTCATCACATGACCAACTCATCACATAGATAATCGAGGTGTATCTGTCAAGGATATAAGAACTCACAACCCTTTGTGATTCTTAATGTCCTTTATTAGTGTAGGGTATTCTTTATTTAAGAAGAAATTAGTTATTTGATAATCATCCTCTAACTCCTTAGAGTATGACTCCTTGTTGATTTGGACATCACCATGCCTTAATCATGAGTTCACTATGATACACAATCATAATCACTCATAAGGATCTCAATCATTTGGTCCAAGTATTTTATTCATTGATCTCATCAAGAATTAACACTTTAACAAATTCATACTTCATCTATGATATTCTTGAACACTTCAAGATATTCATATTGGTATTTCTCTAAACACAGTTTGAAGTACTAGCATTAACTCTAATAGGTATGTAAATACATCACATGTATTATACCTAATAGGATAATCATTCTCCCACTACCACTAGTGAAGATTGATTAATCATGTCTAAGAGATTCATGTCTCTTACTATTTCTCTAACCAAAAGAGTCTAGACTTATCCATCATATGGAAACTAGAAATGAATTTCTCATGATTTATGCTAATTTGATTGTTTGAGTTATGAATAAATTTTAGGTATCATTTTATCTTATGCATACCAAGTACCACAAGATAAACAAGGCATTGCCACAAATATTGAAACATCAACTTTATAAATTGCCATCATTGTCATACAATATGCAAAAATCAAGGTGTTTCTATCCATTGACAAATATGAAATAGCAGTTCATAACTCTATTACATGCCTTCAAGGCTGAAAATAAACTAAAGTACTCCTATCTATGGCGGAAACACTTGCCCCATTTATTGGGTGCTTTACAATTTATATCTTGTTATTATATACCTTAAAAATGTTACAATTTTATTTCATGACACCTTCAGGTGGAGATGTCTGTTGCCTCCTTCTTCTTTAGTTCTTCCAGATAGAGAGGACAATTCCTTTTCCAATGTCCTGGCTTTTGACAATGGTGGCAATTGCCTCTCTTGGTCACGCCCCCCTTGGCCTTGAGAGTTGAAGATGACTTGGTGTGCCGTCCCCAGATTTTGATTTCTCCAAACCCTATTGGGAATGAGATGTCAGAATCTGAAAACATCATCCAATTATATCAGAGAGCGATGCGGAAGCATAATACACATACATGAACATATAACCATAACATTTCTCAACATTCAACATGTATATTTATACAACACGAATTATTACACATGATTTACAATTACATATTGAATGAAAATTCTACAATCTAAGAACATGTATGCTAAACTAGGATCTACACAATAGGTACAACCTGAACAGTGCTCACTTCACATCTTTTATCCCACGCTATCTCTGAACCTAAAACATACGTGAAACAACGAATCAACACACAAGGTGTTGTGTACATGGGCAGAAATATACATATATTTATGGCTTTCATAATTTTGAAAAAGATTTGCAGAAGGAAATAAAATCATAGAAAACACTTCTTTATTAAGCGAAATATGCCAATTTAAGTCATTTTCCTAGATGAATTGCAATATCAAGGTGGACTAGTACCAAAACATAAATATTGGGCCCATCCCCGTGTACCATGTACTCTAGGGAAACTCCCCGTACACTATGTGCTTGAGGGAGGTGTACTAGCCAACATTAATCCATTCCCTCATAAGGGGGATAATGAGCACCTTAAATAACTACAAAGCATCTACTTATCATTTATGTTTACAAGTGATAAAACATCGAGTACTATATTGTGCTACTACATCCAATATTTGCAAATAGAAGAGAGCATACATACATATCATGATTGCAAAAAGAGAAAACCATAGTCATATAATTAAATAAAACCCATGTACCTGAGTTTAGAGATTTCTAACTTATCCTTGATCATCTATAAGTCTGGTCATCAACTGATTAAGACAAGACCACATACTATCATCAGATTCTCATCATCTTAACCCTAGGCGTGTTCATTAGGGTTTATATTATCTCATTAGGATATTCCAACGTTTACTTGCATTATTGTCTTATATTTATCTTACTGATGTCATTTTACAGATTATGATTCATTATCTGAATATTAGGTTCCATATCCTTTTTGTGCACATAATAACCCTAGTTTATATACATTATTCAATTTAGGGTTACAACCCATGTATTAAGGGTTATCTTCTTACAACATGAATTTCGTGTACAAAACTTGTCTCATATTTACACATTATATTTCAATTACAGATATGAGAATGTTCTGTGAATTTCATCATTTATTGGGCATGCATGTATTAACTGCATTATCTTTAGTGCTATTAGCCCTAATTAGCTATATTAATCAAATTATAGGCTTTCGTGCATCAACATGACCATATCTGACATCATATGATCTATAAACATGATTATAGACTTACTGACATTTTTCCATAATTTTATATCATCATTTGATATTTATTATCTATGAAACGAGCATTATAAAACTTACATGATATCTCTATTATTAATTCTTCCAAAGCCTAATATTATGCTTTCATTGTGTTATACTCATTTTTCTGAGAATTTCGGTATATTATTTGTATTTTTCTGATCATCGGGCTAATTTCTACGATTTAATGAAGAACTGCATATTTACTGACCTATTTGTCTTCGACGACCAATCGGAGACTGACACCTGGCTACTAAGGCTCGCGCTTCTTTGGTTGATCCGCATTTCTGTGGGTAGGCTGGTTCACTTGGTTTAATCATGGTTTAGGGCTGTTGTCACACCCCGATCTCGCATTACCCACTAATCACGAGATTAGGGCGCGACAGAGGGATTACACACTAGCCAAACCACTCATGACTTTTAAAAACATTTTAAAGACATTAATAGGATAATCTGATTTATGTTGTAAAATGAAACTAAACAAACTGTGGAAGCATTTTTATTAAACTGACTAGCAATATACAGAAAGTCTACAGCATATTACATTGTTCGACATAAAATAAAGCATAACAGTTAATTTACATCTGTATACACATTCTCTCTCACCCACACCTTGTCCCAAAGATTGAGGGGAAAGGACTAAGAGACCTCTAACTACTAACTACGTATACCTTCTACAGACTAAGCGTTAGGATGAAAGGATCCTTCAGATTCCTGCTGCTGATGATGACCTGAAAATGTTTGAGTAGAGGTATGAGCCTACTCGCTCAGTGAATAGCCTTTCATTTAGCTATCACTAAACAACTCGTCAGGTTTATAAAATTGAAATAAAACATAAGTGCAGTACTGAGCAGGGCAGTTCTAGTGACTTAGCAGATTTATAAATAACAATATCATTTCTAAGCAACATCAGATATTTTGAACAATTAAACAGTTATAGAGAATTGACACAGAAGTTCAAATATACTAATTTACTGTGATCCTATATGATTACCAATTTACATTATTATTATGCCCAAATCATATGCAGTGTACCCTGCATATAAAGATCCGTAGCGAACTACGATCCCACCGTACAAGACTTAGCGACACACCCGGGAAATGCTAAGTCTGACGCCAGCCCTGCTCTGCCACAGGACCCCAGGCTCTCCGGCCTGACTCATAGGCTTTACGGCCTCAAGGCACTACTCTGAGTGCTCTAGACTCCTCCTCTAACCTGAGTACACAGGCGGAGAGTCTCACAGGGTTACCTCCATGACACAAGCACGGATAATGTTGCAATAACCCCCATTTTCTCCAGTGCCACCGTGACACAAGCACGCGTTGTTGTTGGACACTGCCTCTCTGTCCTCGTGTCTCCATGACACAAGAACGGATAATGTTGCAACACGAGTTTCACCCCTAAGAAGCAGATCTGTCAAAGGGGTTCTACGGTGTTAGGGCACCTAAGTCTATTAATTGATTAACATATGACCATTTAAACAGGAATATCAAATTTCATGCATATTTCAAGTTTCCAATGAATCAATCATACACTATTGTACGTGCTACACTGCTTAAGAGTCATACCAACTGATACTGAAGCAAATAAGCATTTAAAAAGAATTAAATAATGATTTCTGAATGAACTGCCACTCACACTCTGAAACTTGGCCGATCACTCTGGAACTCGGCCGATCACTTCACAGTTTCTGAAACTCGGCCGACCAACTTCGTCCGATCAGCAGGAAACTCATCCGATCCACTGGGAAACTCGGCCGATCGAAACACAGCTCGATTACCTACAAAAGAAACTCGGCCGATTCAAGACCAAACTCGCCCGACCAAAACGCTGTTCGAAATCCGAAACAAGGAACTCGGCCGACCAAAACACAAACTCGGCCGAACCGCGCACAGACAGAAAATAAAAATGGACCTGCAAATGTCGATTTCACTCGAATCGACGGGAAAAACCCTCGATTTGGGTTGCAAATCACTTGCAACAGGTGCACATCACCAAGAACTAGCTGGAGGGGGAGGAAGGACGAGCTAGGGCTGCTCTTTGCACCCTAAACTCCAGGCCATCACCTTGCAAATGCAGCTCCTGCTGCAAGCTAGCTCGAATCGATGGAAAAGAAGGTGGAAGGAAGGAAGAAGATGAGTCGCAACTGCTGGTCGGAGCAAAACCAAGCTCCAAACTTCCTTCTCCTCATCTCTCTTTCTCTCTCTCTCTCTCTCTCACGCAGAAGGAAGAAGAAGAACGCTTCTGCGTTCTCTCATTTCTGGAAAAAATGAAACGAGATAAGTGAGAAAGAATAGATAAGGAGGAAAACCTAGGGGCCAAAACACAAAGTCCAAGAACTTCCAAAAACTACAAACAGGTCCCTACAAGCCCAAAAACATGCAACTTTTGACTCGAAGGTCGGATTCGAACGATTTCTCTGGCAACGCTTCAAGCGTAAGATCCTACATGTTTTAAGGGCTACGATTCACACTAAGCACATATCATATCCATTATTAACATTATTAACAAAAACAAGCTTACAACTTAGCAAAGCAGCTAAAACACATGCTTAGTAGCATACTTACAGGTTAAGCTCGACGCGGGTCGTAACAATCTCCCTCCCTTATAAGAATTTTGTCCAAAAATTCCTAAAAGACAAAGGAAACTTGTTACGCATTTCTGACTCAAGCTCCCACGTAGCTTCCTCAAGATTATGGTTCCTCCACAGAACCTTTACCAAAAGAATCTCACAGTTCTTAAGCTTCTTAATCCGGTGATCGACTATTTGCACAGGTCCTTCCACGTAGGACACATCTGTCCTAAGCTGTGCCAGATCTGGATCTAATATTTACTCTGTACCGGGGTGACACTTCTTCAGCATAGACACATGAAACACATCATGAAGATTTGCCAACTCAGACGGCAAATCTAACCTGTAGGCTACAGGTCCAATCCTCTCAATGATAGGATATGGGCCCATAAACCTAGGGGTCAACTTGCCTTTTTTGCAAAACCTTAGAACTCCCTTCCACGGTGAAACTTTCAGATACACCTCATCACCAAACCTCAAACTCAAGAGGTCGACGTCGTCTCTCTGCATAACTTTTCTACCTGTCCTGTGCAGCTTTCAACTGTTCCCTGATCACAGATATCTTCTTTGTAGTTATATCAACTATCTCAAGTCCAAGAATTTCTTTCTCACCAATCTCATACCAACAAACTGGTGATCTACACTTCCTGCCATATAGAGCTTCATATGGGGCCATTCCAAGACTAGAATGGTAGTTGTTGTTATATGCAAACTCCATCAGGCTTAAGTGTTCTTCCCAGTTACCTCTGAACTACAGAACGCATGCTCTCAGCATGTCTTCAAGGGTCTGAATGGTCCTCTCAGATTGACCATCTGTCTGCGGGTGAAACGCTGTACTAAACCTCAGCTTTGTGCCCAACGCACGATGTAACTGATTCCAGAATCTGGATGTAAACTTTGGATCTCTGTCAGGAATAATGGAAACTGGAATTCCATGCAATCTGATTACCTCATCTACATATATCTTGGCCAGCTTCGGAACATCAAAGGTTGACTTGACCGGAAGAAAGTGAGCAGACTTAGTTAGTCTATCCACAATCACCCAAATCGAGTCCGAACCTCTAGACGTCCTGGGTAATCCTACCACAAAATCCATCATGATGTGTTCCCATTTCCATTCAGGTATAGGAAGCGACTGCAAGGTACCAGCAGGTTTCTGATGCTCAGCTTTAACCTGCTGACACACTCCACATCTAGCCACGTATTCAGCCACATCTCTTTTCATACCAGACCACCAGTGTAGCCCTCTGAGATTCCTATACATCTTCGTGTTACCAGGATGCATAGCATACATAGAAGCATGCACTTCTTCAAGAATCTGTTCTTTCAGCTTACTGTTCTTAGGTACACACAACCTGTCATGAAGGTACAACACACCATCGTCGAAAAACCTGAATTTTGTTCTTTTACCTTCCGACATATCCTGCATAACCTGCCACAACTCATCATCATTCTGCTGCAACTCCCTAATCTGATCGTAGAAAGTAGGTTTGACCTGCATCTGAGCAATCAACCCACTCTGTCCAGACACATCCAAGTCTAAGTTCAACTTTCGCATATCTACAAGCAAGTCTCTCTTGAAACATGCCATAGAAAATGCATCTACAGTTGAACTTGACTTTCTACTCAAAGCATCTGCTACAACATTTGCTTTACCATGATGGTAATCGATTGTCACGTCATAATCCGTGATCAGCTCAAGCCATCTGCGCTGTCTCAGATTCAAATCTTTTTGAGTGAAGATATACTTCAGGCTCTTATGGTCCGTAAACACTTGACATGTCTCACCATATAGGTAGTGATGCCATGTATTAAGAGAATGAACTATAGCAGCTAATTCGAGATCATGAGTAGGGTAGTTCTCTTCGTTCTTCTTAAGCTGTCTAGATGCATAAGCCACAACTTTGCCCTCGTGCATCAGCACACAGCCCAAACCTCTCTTGGAAGCGTCGCAGAACACGGTATAACCTTTATCTGCCTCAGGCAATACTAACACTGGCACTGAAGTCAACTTCCTTTTCAAAATCTGAAAACTCTTCTCGCAGTTATCAGACCAAACAAACGGTGCATTCTTCCTCGTCAGGTGTGTCAAAGGTGATGCTAACACACTGAAGTTCTGTATAAACCTTCTGTAATAACCTACTCATCCCAAGAAACTTCTGATCTCAGTAGGAGTCTTACGTTGTTCCCACTGAAGCACGGAATCAACTTTCTTAGGATCAACGCTAACTCCATCTCTCGAGATAACATGTCCAAGAAATGCTACCTCAGCCAACCAGAACTCACACTTGCTAAACTTAGCATACAGTTGGTGTTGCCTCAACAACTGCAACACTACTCTCAGGTGTTGCTCATGCTGTACATCATCTCTGGAGTAGATCATGATATCATCTATAAAGACTACAATAAACTGATCTAGGAACGGTTTGAAAATTCGATTCATCATATCCATAAAGGTTGCTGGGGCATTGGTCAGCCCAAACGACATGACCAGAAACTCATAATGCCCATACCTGGTTCTGAAAGCTGTTTTGGAAATATCAGAAGCCTTTACTCTAAGTTGATGGTATCCAGATCTCAAATCTATTTTAGAGAAAACTGTTGCTCCACGCAACTGATCAAACAGATCGTCTATTCTCGGCAAAGGATACTTGTTCTTAATAGTTATCTTGTTCAGTTGCATGTAATCTATACAGAGACGCATAGAACCATCCTTCTTTTTAACAAACAGCACTGGAGCACCCCACGGCGAAGAACTGGGTCTGATGAAACCCTTATCCAGCAATTTCTGCAGCTGCACCTTGAGTTCCTTCAACTCTATCGGTGCCATTCTATAAGCTGGCAGTGCTACTGGATGACTACCTGGATATAACTGAATCTCAAAATCCAGGTCTCTGACAGGAGGTAAGCCTGGCAACTTTTCTGGAAAAATATCAGAAAACTCATGAACCACGGGCACATCATAAACACTGGCGGTGCTCTTCTCTGCTCTAGTGTCAACCACATGAGCAAGGAACGCTTCACATCCTTTCTGTAGCATCTTATCAGCTACAGCAGCTGATACTATGCACGTAGGCAGAACTTTCCTGTCTCCAGTAAAGACACAAGAAAATTCACCTAGTTGAAAGGTAGCTTCCTTCTTCCAACAATCGAGTTGCACTCGATATGTCTCAACACAATCCATACCCAAGATGACTTGAAAAGTATTGACATCCAAGGGTATGAGATTAGCAGCAAAGGTGTAACCTCCAAAAGATAACAAACATCCGGGACAGAACTCAGTCATAACTGTTGGTTCACCTAGTGGAACTCTCAACACTAACTCATCTACCAAAACTTGAGTTAACAAACTAAATTCACCAACTAAAGAACGTCGCATGAAAGAGTGAGTAGCACCCGGATCTATCAAAACTGAAACTGGTATACTATTAAACAAAAGCATTGCTCCTGTAACGACTTGTGAATAGATTATACCTTCCTGAGGTGTCAAAGAGAAGAAACGTGTTGAAGCTCTCCCTCTGACACGTTGTCGTCTCTGACCACTTCTGCCACTGGGCACTCCACCACCTCTGGAACCAGAAGCCACAGTAGAACTTGGAACATCATGGTACTGAGGTTGGAAAGCTTGTGATGCTGCTTGATGAAGCTGAGGACATTCCCTTTTGAGGTGTCCAACTTGTCCACAGACATAACAACTTGGACTCCAACACTGACCAGAATGTGGTTTTCCACATTTGTCACATGGCAGTATCCCTTGTCCCTGGGGACCTGTCACTGACATTGACGACCCGGAAGACTGTCCACTAGCGGCACTACCCCATCTCCCTGGGTTGTATCCCCCTCTGCCTCTAGAAGAAGCAACATCCTCAGGTCTCTGTCTACTGAAACAACTAAATCCACGTCCGAGTTTAGAAAAGAAACCTCTACCTCCACCTCTATATCCACTACTGGACTGTCCTCTACTGAAATCTACAGACCTCTTCTTAGACTCAGGCACCATGTCAGCATTCACAGATTCTTCAACCTGTCTAGCAGCCTCAACAAACTCACCAAAGTTCTCTCTATTCCTCCTGCTAGTAGCAGAAACTGTATGCCGAATTTCTAGCCTTAGCCCTTCTTGAAACCTTCTGCATCTTTCTATGTTGTCAGGAACAAGCTGCGGACAGAAGTTCACTAACCGGGTGAAAAGCACTTCATACTCAGTAACTGACATGTTCCCCTGCTTAATGTTCTGTAACTGCCTGATTTTCTCATTAAGGAAGGTAGGTGGATAAAACTTAAGATGGAACTCTTCGAGAAATCCTGCCAAGAAAGCTTTGTACCTCTCCTCTTTTCCTCCACACTATGCCACCACAGCTCTGCATCGCCTGTCAAAAGATAAACTACGTGATTAATCTTCTTCTCTTCTGGAAGCTCCATCAAGAGAAAGACCTTCTCTATCTGTCTCCACCACTCATCTGCCTCCGCAGGATCTGTAGTACCACTGAATTCTGTACCACCAAGCTTCTTTACAAGATCATAAGATTGCATCAAATCCTTACTGCTGGTAGAAGTAGAAGCTCGCCTATCAGCTTTGTACTTCTCCCTGGTCTCCAGAAACATCTTATACATACGAGATGCTTCATCTACGTGGTCACCACCACCTGGACCCAAGTACAGAGGATTAGGGCCAACATGACTCTCGGCCTGGTCATCATGATCATAACCTCTTCCTGCCATCTGCAATGATATAACAGAATATTTCCTGTTAGAAAACTACAGATAGAAGAAAGACACCTAAACCTTAATCCTATTGGTCTCTTATAGTCCCCTGACCTGGACTTAGAGTATTCATATACTCAACCTATGCTCTGATACCAAGATGTCACACCCCGATCTCGCATTACCCACTAATCACGAGATTAGCGCGCGACGGAGGGATTACACACTAGCCAAACCACTCATGACTTTTAAAAACATTTTAAAGACATTAATAGGATAATCTGATTTATGCTGTAAAATGAAACTAAACAAACTGCGGAAGCATTTTTATTAAACTGACTAGCAATATATAGAAAGTCTACAGCATATTACATTGTTCGACATAAAATAAAGCATAACAGTTAATTTACATCTTTATACACATTCTCCCTCACCCACACCTTGTCCCAAAGATCGAGGGGAAAGGACTAAGAGACCTCTAACTACTAACTACGTATACCTTCTACAGACTAAGCGTTAGGATGAAAGGATCCTTCAGATTCCTGTTGCTGATGATGACCTAAAAATGTTTGAGTAGAGGTATGAGCCTACTCACTCAGTGAATAGCCTTTCATTTAGCTATCACTAAACAACTCGTCAGGTTTATAAAATTGAAATAAAACATAAGTGTAGTACTGAGCAGGGCAGTTCTAATGACTTAGCAGATTTATAAATAACAATATCATTTCTAAGCAACATCAGATATTTTGAACAATTAAACAGTTATAGAGAATTGACATAGAAGTTCAAATATACTAATTTACTATGATCCTATATGATTACCAATTTACATTATTATTATGCCCTAATCATATGCAGTGTACCCTTCATATAAAGATCCGTAGCGAACTACGATCCCACCGTACAAGACTTAGCGACACACCCGGGAAATGCTAAGTCTGATGCCACCCCTGCTCTACCACAGGACCCCAGGCTCTCCGGCCTGACTCATAGGCTCTACGGCCTCAAGGCACTACTCTGAGTGCTCTAGACTCCTCCTCTAACCTGAGTACACAGGCGGAGAGTCTCACGGGGTTACCTCCATGACACAAGCACGGATAATGTTGCAATAACCCCCATTTTCTCCAGTGCCACTGTGACACAAGCACGCGTTGTTGTTGGACACTGCCTCTCTGTCCTCGTGTCTCCATGACACAAGCACGGATAATGTTGCAACACGAGTTTCACCCCTAAGAAGCAGATCTTTCAAAGGGGTTCTACGGTGTTAGGGCACCTAAGTCTATTAACTGATTAACATATAACCATTTAAATAGGAATATCACATTTCATGCATATTTCAAGTTTCCAATGAATCAATCATACACTATTGTACATGCTACACTGCTTAAGAGTCATACCAACTGATACTGAAGCAAATAAGCATTTAAAATGAGTTAAATAATGATTTCTGAATGAACTGCCACTCACACTCTGAAACTCAGCCGATCACTCTGGAACTCGGCCGATCACTTCACAGTTTCTGAAACTCGGCCGACCAACTTCGGCCGATCAGCAGGAAACTCGGCCGATCCACTGGGAAACTCGAACGATCGAAACACAGCTCGATTACCTACAAAAGAAACTCAGCCGATTCAAGACCAAACTCGCCCGACCAAAACGCTGTTCGAAATCCTAAACAAGGAACTCGGCCGACCAAAACACGAACTCGGCCGAACCGCGCACAGACAGAAAATAAAAACGGACCTGCAGATGTCGATTTCACTCGAATCGACGGGCAAAACCCTCGATTTGGGTTGCAAATCACTTGCAATAGGTGCACATCACCAAGAACTAGCTGGAGGGGGAGGAAGGACGAGCTAGGGCTGCTCTTTGCACCCTAAACTCCAGGCCATCACCTTGCAAACGCAGCTCCTGCTGTAAGCTAGCTCGAATCGATGGAAAAGAAGGTGGTAGGAAGGAAGAAGATGAGTCGCAGCTGCTGGCCGGAGCAAAACCAAGCTCCAAACGTCCTTCTCCTCAGCTCTCTTTCTCTCTCTCTCTCTCTCTCTCTCTCTCATGCAGAAGGAAGAAGAAGAACGCTTCTGCGTTCTCTCGTTTCTGGAAAAAATGAAACGAGATAAGTGAGAAAGAATAAATAAGGAGGAAAACCTAGGGGCCAAAATGCAAAGTCCAAGAACTTCCAAAAACTACAAACGGGTCCCTACAAGCCCAAAAACATGCAACTTTTGACTCGAAGTTCGGATTCGAACAATTTCTCTGGAAACGCTTCAAGCGTAAGATCCTACACGTTTTAAGGGCTAGGATTCACACTAAGAACATATCATATCCATTATAAACATTATTAACAAAAACAAGCTTACAGCTTAGCAAAGCAGCTAAAACACATGCTTAGTAGCATACTTACAGGTTAAGCTCGATGCAGGTCGTAACAACTGTGGAATCGGTCCCCCCTTTCTTTCTCACACGGTTGTTGCGTCCTAGAAGGACTCTATTCTCGCGCGAGGCATCGCGCCGGTGCTGAGTTGGGTTTTGGGAGCGCTGTCACTGGCCCTCATCCGGCGAGCAACAGGTCCTCCTCCAGGTCGTCTCGCCCACCAAAACCTGAGTGTCCTCTCGCATCCCCTCCCATCCTCTTTCACAGACGCCCCTCACAGGAGCTTGGATCTCGGTCTGTGAGTGTGTCGATCTCACTCGCCGCCGTGAAGGATGGGCTCCGACAGGGGATCAGGTGAAGCAGACGGTCCTCGTGTTGAAGCTCGTGGCTATAGAAGGTAGGATCCTCGAGCACACACCAGTGAAGACGGGAGATCAGGCAAGAGGGGCTTGTTGTCGTAGCTTATCAATGCCTACTGAGAGGTTCATTTCTTGGTGACGACTCCTTGGATCCATGGTTGATGAGGGCGGCGTAGGATACAGACCTACTACCCCACACTTACTGGAGGGTGCACCAATCTCCGCAGATTGGTTGCGACTTCGATTGCATCTGCAAAGCATCTGACAAGGCTCCCTTGTCTACTACGTTGCATCGGCTGTTCCTCCTTCAACCTCAAGATATCCAGCCTGTAGTTTTCATGGTCTGTATATTGGTGGTCGGTGGTGGAAACTACCATGCCTACAATGGTTTTCAGGTGATGTAGCCCCATGCGACAACCTCTTGCTTACTTCTTTTTCTCCTCTAGAGAATACTTGCAGTGGAGAATAGATAGGGAGAAGTCAGGGTTGTTTCCTAGATCACAAATTGTCCAGCTTTATCGGATCAAGAGAACCCATTTACCACCATATCTTCCTACATTTACGAAGGTGATGGACGACCAGGTAGCCACTCAACTACTTTGGATCAGCACCTTAACTCTTGTATCCTCTAGCACAAATATCCAATAGAGTTGATAATTGAAATATGGGTTCGTCATCACATAACCCTACTTATCAATAAATTTGAAACCAAAAACCCAAAATTCAGCCATCTAACTTAAATCATTGAATGTGTATAAGCCTTGGTCTCAATCAAATAATAATTGATTCTTGATCATACAAGTCCTAAATGCACATTATAGTCGTATCATACATCAAGTCTCATCAATATATCACCTGAGTTCACCAAGACTATTAAATGGGTACCTTGACCTCATAAAAATCCAAATCAGTTAAACCAAGATGTTCATCAAAATTGAACTCAAATAGGTTTGATAACCATAATTTGTACTCCCAAGTACACATGTTACATGACAAGGATCCATAATTGAAACACAATTACTCAACTTGGCATCAATCATCTACTTAAAATTCATCATCTTAAAGTACTATGTTAGGTATCAGAATCCTAAATTCAGGGTCATCACACTTGGGTTGCTGGCTAGCATCAGAACCTTTCTTAGCCTTTCCCTTACGCTTGCCCTTGGACATGCATTTCTTTCCGTTGATCAAAATTACAGACTTAGGATTGTCGTTCTTCATATGTGCCTCGACTGTCCTCAACATGCCTAACAACTTTATCAATGGCTTGTCAAAGTTGTTCATGTTGTAGTTCATCACAAACTGACTGTAGGATTCTGGCAACAATTGCAGTATCACGTCAGTAGCCAACTCTTGGCTCAGGGGAAATCCCAGTCTCATCAGGTTCTCCATACACCCAATCATCTTGAGCGTGTGAGGACCAACTGGATCTCCGTCTGTCATGACACACTTGAACAACACCATGGAGACATCATATCTCTCTTGGTGTGCTTGTTTTTCATACATGTTCTTGAGATGTTGAATCATCTCAATGACACCCATGTTCTCATGTTGTCTCTACAACTTGTGGTTCATGGAGAACAACATCAAGCACTTTTCATCAATGACATCTTTAGAATGCTTCTTATAAGCATCCCTTTCTGCCTTTGGTGCAGTAGGAGCAGGTTCGTCTGGAGTTGGAGTATCCAGGACATAGAGCTTTCTCTCTTGAGTGAGAATAATTCTCAATGTCCTAAACCAGTCGTGGAAGTTAGTCCCATTCAGCTTGTCCTTTTCAAGGACCGATCGCAATGAAAAGTGATTGTTGTTTGTTGTCATTTGTACTACAAAAGAAAATACATGCAAGTTAGTCCAAAAATCAATTTTGACTTATTTGATTGATTTGAAAGGTTGACAATATAATTAGGACTTTAATTAATTATCACTCCCACTATTTTTGTTCAAATTGATAGCCCTCATCATCAATTCGGAAGATTGCAGCGTACAATCTTCAAGTGGGTCAAGATCCTGAAATCCTTTGAGTCATGGACCAGCTAGGGCTGTCATCCACAACATAGATCTTCCAGGTAGGCAACTTTGGCCAATTGCATCATATGCAACTCTTGAAAGATGTCATATGCAACTCCTTGCCATGATCACCTCCATGCCTCAAGGTGCTAGATCCTATCTAGGCCACCTTGTTAAGTCTGACCCAAAGCCAACACGATGAATATGCACTCTACTAGGGCAGACCCACATATCCATCATTCACACTTCCACGAGATAGACGGTGCACCACGCTATGGCGTGCCCACAATTGGCCGATCAAGCTTTTCATGTGTGTCGCATTTGGAAGGCATCTAAAAATTTAATATTTAATGAGGGATTTGGTTTTTATAGGTACATATATATATCAAATCACCATAATATATAGTATGTATCATATACATGATATATCCCACATAAAACATGTGAAATGATAAAAGCGATGATTATGGCCATCCTAATGTGATTCCTCGAGCAAAGAGGAACCATAGTCATCTTGGTCCACATCACATGCAACCTGTACAAGATGAGCTATGTACTTTGCCGTTATTGGGTTTGATCAACTCATCTCCATGATTGATCGGCCCGCCATCAGGCCGATCGGTTGGGTGCCACCAGTCGATCGACTGGTGCCTCCAGCCTATCAGTTCAATGGTCGTTGTGGATCTCCTAAGGGCCGCCACCCACTCATCTTGTTCATCGAACCAGTCGTTTGGAATGCCAACTGATCGGTTCACACCTTAAATCGATTGTCTCAGTTGTCGTCAGGTTTTCCGTCGTTCTTTGACATAATAGGAAATAAAATATATATCCTATTATACATTTGAATTGAGAAACCCCGAGTTACATTCGGAGGGAGCAAAGGTAGGAAAGAAATCTCATGTTATCTCGAGTTACATCAAGAAAAGGAGGTAAGGAATTAGTTTGCAGACCGAGATGCAAGCAACCACATACAACCATACACATACATAGGGTTTATTGGCCATAACCATGCTATACATCCACCACAAAACTCATTTAAGGGCAACACGTATCGAGTGCATTCATATTACATATCATATATGCATATTGGAATTTGTGGATTTAGGATTGGACATACATAAATTCAATTTTATTCGCATCGTATGCAATAAATAAAGGCGACAAAACAAAATCGATCACATCGATAATACTAAAGTATAGAGAAGTAGACGTGGCTCTGATACCACTGTTGGGTTTTAGGGGAGACAGAGAAGGCAACAGAAACAAAATTTTCTTCTCCCAAACCCAGAATAAAGGAATCACGTCAACATCTATACAGTGGGAAGGATGGTTTTCAGAGACATACCTAGTCCTGAGGCTTGCTCGATGATGTTACCTCACGGCTTGCGCGATCTTCACCTCTGGTCTTGGATGGTGTATGTGCAGCTCCTGGTCTCACTGGGACTGTCGGGATTGACAGCTATCCTCCGAGCAGAAGAAGTCTCCTGCCTCTGAAGTAGTCCACATGAACCACCTGGAACTCCGATCTCCTTATCGTATGAGGAATCAGGAGTCGCACCCTCCTGTCGGCGTACTAGTCATTGACACACTCTCCTGCAACCAATTGCCTTTCTACAGTTGTCTTTCCCTTGCTATGCCTCCCTTATCGGGGAGCACTTGCTCGGGCTCTCCTAGTTACCACAACCAGAGAGAACGACAACTTTACAGAGCAACTGGTGTTCTGAGTTGTTGTACATGAGAAGCCCCTAGTACCCCTATATATATAGAAGGGTCATGGGAGATGGTTCTCTACCCCGGGAAATGTGGGATTAAAGTAGGAGTAGAAGGGTTCTTGATTTTCCACAAAGCAACTAACTGCGCCAGCTGAACCAATCATTTCAAGCATGAACCGATCGGTTCGCACCTGGACTGATCGGGTGGGACACATGATCTGATCAGTTCAAGCGTGAGTCGATCGGTTTGTAGTCCTGGTCCAACTCGAATTGGCTTTCCAAGTTTGTTTCCAACTAATCAAATATTAGTCCTTGTCCAAATAAAATTTGTACAAGTGAAACAAATATGTTTTTGCAAAAAGAGTCTTTTGACTTTCCAAATGATCTCGGTTGGTCACACGAATCGACCGGTTGAACAATTGAGCCAATCATTTCATTGACACATGAGTTGATGGACTCACCACTTTGAGTCGATCGGTTCATCAACTTGAGTTGATCGGTTCATCACATGAGCTGATTGGTTGGGAGTGTAGACTATGTAAAATCAGTCAATTGTAGTTTCAATCAATCTGATACTCTAATCAATCAGTCCAACACCTGGAACACTATGATATTGAGCTATCAATTGATTGAGTGTTTAATTGAACTACTAAACTCCTTTAGTAATTAATCTAAACATCATTTGTTGATAAACTCCTCTTCCAGGTTAAATCCTATGTGTGTGACCCTACAGGTCGATTTCACGTTGGCAGTGAAAGTCCATAACACATGACTTCTCAAGCAAAGAGTGGTGCCTAGTCGCACATCAGTGCTACCCAAGTGAAAAGGAAAGATGGAGAAAAACTTTCAATCCTACAATCTGTGAATGGTGTTATAGTGAATGTATAATTCCTTTGTCTCTGATATCCCAAATGAACTCAAGGCATGGAACAGTCATCCTATAAACGTTCATTCACTTTCTTGATCTCATAGTAGATTGGAGGAGATATGTATGACATCAATATCACATACTGATTCATAGATGTGTGTGCACACCTATCTCAATCCTACTCATCAAGTGGCCATGGATATCAAACTCCCTCAGGAGGTAAAAATCCCATATCTATCACTCACCCCTCAAAATCCCCATGTGTCAAAGCCACCCAATCATCACCTTTATAACAACCCATGTTTCAGGATTGCGTTTGATGATGTCAAAGTGTACACAAAGACATGTGTTGAGTGTAGTGATTTTAGGTCAAAGAATCACACTCACCACCATCACTGTGAGAACTGACTATGACTACCATGTCATGGTTCCATGTGTCAAACTCATGGTGGGTTCGTCTGGTACACTTGTTCTCTAACAAGTACATGTGTGTTTGGTTTGATATCTCCATATCATGACTAATGAGATTTTGTCATCAACCAACACCACAATCTAGTCTTGTGTGTCATTGTTGTCTATCTACCTTCGAAAATGACATCCGACTAGGGACAAAATAAGAATGTACAAACTCTTAGCATCCGTATGATCTCATTGTTCAGGTCCTTAACCTGAAAGCATATGTCATTGAGTATTGTCATTCTCTAGACATTCAATCTGTTCTATCATTATCTCATATGACTGAACCAGAAAGAATTGGAAGCTTTCCTTTGATGCTTATCAAATCAATCTTAATGCATCCCACCAATCATCCCATGATTGGCTCTCAAGGCATACATACCAACAATTCATCTGATTCTTCTTCCTTTCAACTCGGAAACCCTAAAAATGAGGGATTATGAAGAAAGAGTGAGAAAAGGGGAAGTTTTGATACCATTTTGGATCAAATCAGAGGAGGGATGGAATCTTGACATGTGAGAGAAGATTCACCTTAAAGTCTATGCAAAGAAGCTAAACTGACATGATTTCATCATTCCTCGGACCGCAAAATGCTAGGTCAGCATCTCCATCACTTTCTCCTCTCAAACCCTAACTCGCCCTCTCTCTCTAGGATTTCATTTCTCTAGATTGAATCACAAATTATGAGAGATCCTTGTGTGTTAGCTTGACCATATAGAGCAAATGAGCTGCTTGGGTCAATTGCACATTGACCCCTCACTATACTTTTTCTTATTTCACCTAAAGTTTCTGTCATAAAAATATTACTGTATTTCATCTACTGATAAGGTATAAACGCATCCAAAAATTATAAGAAAATTACATGTTGTGTAAGATTGAGTTTTGGATCTCCAGTTAAAATTTGAGATCATTTTAAGTTACCAATAAATAAATACAAATAAAACACTACACTACTAAAAAGCACTCTGTCAGCATTTTGGTCGAAGTATAGTTCGACCAAGAACAACATTCAAAGAACACTCAAATATTCTGACATTTTTCTCCAATATTCAAGATTGAGTTATACATATCATATCCAAAATTCAATTAAAAACCAAATTTGTAGAAAAAATGAAAAATCATTTACCACATTTCTATCCTGATCAAATTCCATATTCATGTACTATCAAAACCCCAATTTTTCCGATTAGGGTTTACATTTCTCAAACCCTAATTCTTCAAACTAAAATCATAGTTAGAGTTTCTTCTTAGGTTTGAAACATCACAATTGATCTACTACCATTAATCAAGTCTAAACAATGTACAATGTAATCTAGCATGTAATCATTCAGGTAAACCCTAGTTTACCAATTAAGCACAAATGTGGTCATTACAATTCTCACCCCCTTAAAATGTTTCATCCCCGAAACATAAATATGCAAGTAAAGTACATTCATGGTTTATTTTAAGCTTCTGAAATGCTACATGTCATTATATTCTTGTATTTCATACTTGAATGCAGTTTTCAACATTAAGTCCTTCATTTCTTTTCTAATCACAACATGTTTGAAATAGCTCTCAATGACAACAAAAAAATTCTCTATGCTACAATCAATCATAGAAAAAGAGAGAGAAACAACCATTTCAATATTTTTTTATACTCTTGAGGTGTTACCTCAACATTGATAATCTCATCCAACTATCTCAATTCATACAGCTCAATATGTACTATTGTTATGTATTACCTCTAAGTCACAAAAGAAAGTTCACCATGTTCTTTTGAGTTTTACTATTGTGCTACTCAAATAGCAAAATAGTCTTCGGTTGGAAGACTAGATTCAACAAAAATTATACAATAATACTCACGACATCTCCATTGCATCATGGATGCATAAGGTGAAGCATTACCATCACATTCCATATTATTCTCAAGTATGAACCCACACACAATTCAAGGTGTATCCATCGAGTTATAGCATACTAGGGTTTCAACAATAGTAACAAAGTACTCCATGATGGTATTAGTCATTCAAGGACTATTCATACCCAATTACCATCACTTAGTTATATTAAAGCTAGGTATAACAAGCTATACCTCATTAGGGTTACATATCAATAAAATATGGTTATCATCCCTTCTATTCATATGAGTAAATAGGTAAGACTACCTTATTCATGGTAACCCTTCATTTGTTCCATCATTATTCAACCCATATCACCATACCATAGTTGTACAATACTAAGATGGATTACGTGTATGAATGACTACAACTATCAGACACCTTTAATTAACATATTGCTTGCACATGTACACTAAAATCATACGTACAACCAATTTGCATCCCTTAATATACCTTCAACAAATTATACTTCTAAAAATAAATTCACATATTACTAAAAGCCATTGTTTTCTCTTATCTCTCTCCTCATTCACTACTACTTACTTCTTGGTACTTATCCTTCTCATTTTAATCACATAGATTAAACATCCCTAAAATTGAAACATATAAGGTATGAATAAATTATTCATCCTTCTTGCTATCACTGCAAGAATTTATTTCATATCACACTTCACTCATATTGTATTTCTCCTTTTGTTCAAAAAAAAACTTGTTACATTTCAAATTTATATCTTACTCTTTACTCAGAATCATTTCCATATTGTTTATCTACCTTTCAGATTAGCTATCTTTAAACCCTGGATTACTATCAGTACTAGTTTACTTCTCATAGTGCAAATCTCATGATCTTGTTTTATAGAGATGCTAGTATTCAAAGTCAAATCACTAGTGACATCCCTTGAACTACTAAAACTCTAAACATTCTAGGGTTTGGTCCTTATCAGTAGCATGATGTTATTGTGATGTGAGTTTGCTCCCTTAATTTGAAATTCAAACTTTAGATCTCACAAGTTTTACTAAAGTCTTCTTTATCTTATCAATTGAATTTCCTTTCTCTTACTTGGCCATTCAGATAGATTACATTCTCAATTACCCTGCTAGGGTTTCATCATCATATTGTGTGTCATTATTACATTCACTAGATGTCTCTACTATGGTGGTTATGCATCATATATGATTCATTTTCTTATCACTTCATTCCCACATTGCTCTCATTGAGGAAGATATGAAAGAGAAGATGATTTTGATACTTAGAATTCTTATCTTCAAACATTCAATAATACATTTCTCATATATAGGTTTAATTAATTATCAACAAGGATACTTGACTAATTAGCACTTTCTCGAATCTCGCAACCTATTTCTTTTATAATCTATATTACTCCATTATGTTTCAAACCCTTCCTTACTTTCCATAATCCCCTTACCATATACTAATATTCCACATGTCATCCTTAACTTTTAGTTTTCTCTTATTATCATGTTGCTTCTTTTATGTGTATGATCATGTATACCATGTTGCATATATTTATTTTTATCCTTCTACTTTTGAAGTTGAAATTCTAAATCAATAATCTCTCTACTAGTTTCACCTCATGTTTAATACATTACATATCCTTCATTTTAAATCAAACGGCTCATGCATGGGTGAAACATAGTTTCTCTTTCAATCAAGTTTTTCCTTCCTGAATATAGTCTACCTTTATATGACTTATTCATTTATTTAGCTACACTTTTGTTCTTCTTTTAGAAACTAGTTTGTTGTTCTATAGAGACTTACAATCCAAAGGAAGTAAGGATAAATGTATTACACTTATTAATAAAGGTATACATTCCATGTTCTCAATTATATCATAACCCTCATTCCTTAATCAAGCTCATTATTTCCAACATTTCTTTTTGTTTCAACTAAGTTTCTTATCCCAGTTTTATGATTTACATGCTCATCTAGTTCTCTTCACTTTAACTCTTCTGAAGACTCTTCACTTCTATGTACTTATTGTATACTTATCTCTTTTCTTCTATTTTCCTTTTTCTTTGGAGTACATAAAAACATTGTACTCGGTTATATAATCCATTCCTCATGATTGATTCTTACTATCTTGGCCCCTTACATACTTTTATCATATATTTTCCATATTTAATATTTATACTTCATATAATACTAATAATTAAACTTAATGTGAACCTTATGTCGTGTTACTTTATTCCCAATTAAGGGTTTCTCATATGAGGCCCCAAAGTTGGATCTCAGATATTAGTTCCAACTGATTCTTAGTTATCCCAGTCTTTCCCTTATACTTCAAAATCTTAGAGTATATACATTCATACTAGAATTTGGATCTAATCTATCCAAAATTTACTCTTGTTATGCCACTAATAGGAGTCATTAGATCTCAGTAATGCATCCTACCAGCTGGACCAGGTTGAACCTACAATCTTGAAGCCAAGAGCTACTCAGGATTACTCAACTCCTATTCATCTCAAATGTGTGGAAGAAAACTTATCCACTTAGGAAAGCTCATTCAAAGATCATTTCTAGTCTACTTGATACAAAGAATGTAATCAATAAATGCTACAAATGCATAGCGTACAACAAATCTTAAAGACCCATATATATTTCAAAATATTGAATATCTAAATTCAAACATATAAGAGCTTTTCTATTCATCTCCAATAAAACAACAATATGAAATGAAAGTTCTATCTCATTTTTTATTTATGCCCTTAATTCATGTTACTTATCTTGTTTATAACCCTAATATTTCTAGGGTTCCTCTCTAGACCATCCTTCCACTGTATACCTGGCCAGGGTATACATGGAAGAATAGACATAGTAGCTTGTACTGGTTGATCCAAGTACTCAGATATCGGACCAGGATATCCAAATACTCAAATCCCCAGAACTAACATCATAAAATCTCCTATCAGCCACACTTATGACTCTAACTTACTAACTTCATGGTCCCTAACAACTCAGCCTAAGCTCTGATACCAAGTTGTTACACCCTGATCTCACAATTACCATTAATCATGAGATTAGGGCATAAATTGAGGATTTAACGTAATACAAGATCACCCTTCACTTTTTCTTCTTTTTAAAACTCTTTGTTTTCTCACATTGAACCACATAAACTAACTTTACAAGGGAATCTAAGCATTGATTTTTCTAATTTGATTTCAACAGTAAAAATGCATGTATGAACATTCATTATGTTTCTCATACTTTTGAGCACATAAGACTTGCTGATTTGCATATATTGCTAAAAGAGGAATAATGTTATACATAATCATTTACAACTCACTCTTATTTCTTTACAAGGATGTAGAATGACAATGACCGACTGAACTTAACTATACTCAGACTTAATTCTTGTGACAGATCTACTCTGATGCAATGATATCTTCAATCCCCACAGTTTCCCTAAAAATTGTGAGTAGAGGGGTGAGCCTACTCGCTCAGTGAATGAGTACTTCAAAGAAATAGTCTAAAGCACTGATATAATTACAAATATACTTTAGAGCAACTCATATCAATTATAACAGTAGTAACCTTTAAAGAGATTGATAATTGACAATCATAAATATGCTAGGATACTCTAGATATCAACAAGAGTAAATAAATATATGAGCATGCTTGATTAATTTCAAAGAGAACTAATAATTCAGAAACATACAAAGAATCATTGTTGGGAAACCATACTCAAATATTTCTTAGCCTTTCTTACTTATAAGAAACTCTTTAAAACTTATATTATCATATTTTACCTTATGCCCTGATCATATGTAGTGTACTCTACATATGAAGACTCGTAGCAAACTACGATCTCACAGTACAAGACTTAGCTGATACACCTAGGAATGCTAAGCCTGACTACGTCGTTGGTCTGCAATAGGAAAATGGCTCTCTGGCATCGACACACCTATTATGCCGTAAAAACTGGACTCCTCCTCTAACCTGAGCACACAGGCGAAGAGTCAAGCCACCTATTTGATTTACAGTACTCTAGTGCCACCAGGATCTCTGGTTGATGTTGGACACTACATTTTGTATTTTAAGGAGACTTCCACAAGGGCTTCATCCCCTGTACCACCTGTTAGTACGTTCCGACCCTTGTATACTAGACATTGTCAGGATTAGGTCATTTCATCCCGACGCATAGACCTCTCAATAGGGAATCTACGGTGTTCATGGCTCTTAAGTTTATTATTTTATTATTCCATGAAATCTCTTACTATAGTGTATCATTTCCCTTACTTATACTTGACTCTGGTATCTCTATGGTACTGTGTCTATTTATTTGAAGTTTATAACATAACATGTATATAATTCTAAACTTGGCAGAGCAATATACTCAAAACACTGTAATATGCTGAGAAATCAACATTTTATACTTGCAGGCAGACTAAAATTCTTAAATAATAGAATACATGTCCACTTGATACTTTATACACTAGAATCATGCAATTGAACTTCTTAATACATTGATAAGAGTTAATTACTTGACATATGAGTAATCATCATTTGCACCTATAAATTATTTGTATTTTCTTGGAAAACGTGCACCTCAACCCAAATCTTGAGTTGGGCATCACCACATCTCATACTGAGAACATTAATATCAAAATACTTGATTCATTGAACACCCTATCCTTAGGGTTTCATTTACCTCATTCACTTATCACATGGCTCTCATAAGGATTTCATGCGACATAAACATTCACTGAATAAAGACTACTATCAACAAATCATATAAAATCAATATATGTATGAAACCTTGGAAATTAGATGAATTTGGGTTTCCATGCCATTCACTAAAATAACATGCATCAATAATAAAATTGAATAAATAAAGTCTAGCATGTCAATAAAATATGTTCAAATGGATTGCTCGATATCTATTAGCAAATTTCCAACTTTCCTCGCATCTAGGGTTTCACCCTATTTACTGAGATATCAAACAAAAAAATATTCACCTTAAATAAAATCCCAGATAGTATCTGACATATATCTACTATGAATTCAGATAAACAATCATTCATAACCAAGGGAATCCAGATAAACAAATTTCTTTCAGTCATAGACAAATTCCCTATATTTCAGTTTACTCGTATAACCTCTGCGAATACTTAGGGAATTCTCTTTAGGATATATTGTATACATTTCTAATATGATTTTATCATATGAAATTCATCCAAATAGAGGAAGAATCTGTTTCATATCATTTTGCAGCAACTTAAATCAAACACACAATTTAGGGTTTGTAGTGGCCTACTAAGCAATTAAAGATTATGGATGATTTAACCAATTTTCAGGCAATATACTATTTAAAGGAAGTTCCCAATCACCCTAAGGTCTGAAAACACCTTACAAATGCAGCTCATCCCTGAAAATCTCAATCTCTTATCAAATCCCTAGCAATTCACCTGATTCTTCTTCCTTTCAACTCAAAAACCCTAAAAATGAGGGATTATGAAGAAAGAGTGAGAAAAGGGGAAGTTTTGATATCATTTTGGATCAAATCAGAGGAGGGACGGAATCTTGACATGTGAGAGAAGATTCACCATTAAAGTCTATGCAAAGAAGCTAAACATACATGATTTCATCATTCCTCGGACCGCAAAACCCTAGGTCAGCATCTCCATCATTTTCTTCTCTCAAACCCAAACTCTCTCTCTCTCTCTAGGATTTCATTTCTCTGGATTGCATCACGAATTATGAGATCTCCTTGTGTGTTACGTTGACCATATAGAGCAATTGAGCTGTTCGGGTCAATTGCACATTGACCCCTCACTATACTTTTTCTTATTTCAGCTGAATTTTCAGTCATAAAAATATTACTGTAATTCATCTACTGATAAGGTCTAAACGCATCTAAAATTTATGAAAATTTTACATTTTGTTTATGATTGAGTTTCATATCTCCATTTAAAATTTCAGATCATTTGGAGTTATTGATAAATAAATAAAAATAAAACACTACACTGCTAAAAATCACTCTGTTAGCATTTTAGTTGAAGTATAGTTTGATCGAGAACCACATTCAAATAACACTCAAATATTATTATATTTTTCTCCAATATGTATGATTGAGTTATCCATATCATATTCAAAATTCAATTAAATAAAAAAAAATAGAAAAAATGAAAAATCATTTACCACACTGCTATCCTGATCAAATTCCATATTCATGTACTATCAAAACCGTAATTTTTGCCGATTAGGGTTTACATTTCTCAAACCCTAATTCTTCAAACTAAAATCATAGTTAGAGTTTCTTCTTAGGTTTGAAACATCACAATTGATCTACTATCATTAATCAAGTCTAAATGATGTTCAATCTAATCAAGCATGTAATCATTTAGGTAAACCCTAGTTTACCAATTAAGCACAAATTTGGTCATTACATAGTGGATAGTTTCTTGTACTAGCAAGATGTTGTCACTAATTTTTCTACCTAGAATGATGTTGGATGAATAGACTATATTCAGCTGTTTATATAGGGCTTGATTCATTCAACTAGCATCTTTAATATGGCATTGAAGACCACATTCCTAGGAAAGATAGGGAGTAGCTCAATACAATGTTGAGGAGTATTGATCAAAGGGATCGACACCATATGAGAAGTTTCCACTTTGTTTCCAATTGAATACAAGGATAAGGCCTCTTTCACCATTTGCACCAATAACGGACATATGTGTTTCTAGTGATGCTAAAGAAAATCAACACTGACTCCATCAGGACTTGGATTAGCTAATTATTCATTTCAAGGATGAAATTACCCAAAAAGTGAATTTATTTTTAATATGTCTTTTCAAAAAAAAGATGTAAAGACTAGAAATAAGGTAAATCATAAGCATCACAATAATATTGGTAAAACAATTCAAAATATGGTTCCACATAAGAGGGAGTAAACACCCTAGAATGTAATAAACTATTCACTCCACTAGATCTCTGACATGTGTCCATACACTTGTATAACTGAGAGGAAAATAAATAGCTATTCTCTTCGTGGTGGATAGCCAATACAAGTAAGTTAATTGTGTTCTAGCTTAAAAAAAAAAATATTAGAAAGAGTTTTTCAAGTTAGATGAAGTAAATGTCTAACATAACTAGTTTTAACTAGTTACTCTTTTTTAAGCTATCCATAACTTCCCTAACTTTAAATTCATTTATGAATTGATCTTTAATTTCAAGTATCACATGGTCATTATTCAATATTCATGCTATTAGATGACATTAATCTCTATTTGAATTTCTTAAGTTAATGTGTTCATTCTCCTCACTATAGAAGTTATTACAATCTAGTACCCTAATATAACATCACATATCACCTTAATATCAATTGATTTGATTTGAAATTTAGTACCTAATATCTTTACAAAACTTTGAAACCATCAAATAAATTCTTGAATAATGGATATGTAATAAGTATAAAGTATCAATTAGATGAAACGATATTAGTTATGAACATTTTATTATAATAGTTTTGTCAAATTTAAAAAATAAATGTTTAATTTTATAATTTTAGAAAATAAAGTTACAATGATAAGACATGCGATATTTGTTTTAGATTGATTGAATGTATATTTAAGGACATATATAATTTTGAATTTGGAGTGTTTAATGTAATTAATTTGATTCTTAAATACTAAATTGAGAAAACTAACAAACTAGGGGTTTAACTATTTCTAGAAAGCCTATTGGTGGTTTTGTAATATATAATCGGCTTGTAGCTCTTCTTTTCCACCACCAACAAAGGTAAAATCTCTTGAACTGAATCTTGCTTCAACCCTACAACCACATGGCTCATTTTGAAGAAGTATTACATAAGACGTCACCACCATTAGAGTTCCATTATGAACCGAAACAATTGGTGACAAATTCATAAATCCCCACCAAGCTACTAAAATACCTCAATTAGACATCTATGAACTTTGAATGGTTGCAAAGTGATCATCTGACTCTCCCTTGAGCCTTAAAAATTACATGCCTGGGCGTATATACATACACCCATGCATGAAACACCAGAAAGACCTACATATCCACCATCAAAACATCTACAAAAAAATCAACCTACTTCGATTTCAAGTGCAACTAAAATATCACTAGTAAATTAGTTCAAGTGAGAAACATGATGTGAAAAGTTTTCTCACGTCAACATAAAAGAGACTCCTCACTGAGAAACTAAAACATCCTCTTAGCAAATGTACTTTTTCATCATCTTGGTTATTCAAGGTCTATAAACATAGATGTTGTGCGCAACCTGTATGAGCCTCACCATTGCTTCTCAACCACACATTAAAACTAGTCCATAATTCATCAATTTTCCTATCTCTTAAAATCCCCTACTAAATGCACAACTTCAGAACTATGTTTTGAATTTGACCTTCTACATAATGATACGGAAAACACAAACTAACATGTATATAGACTCAACAACCAGCAAACTACTAAACCACCGTTGTCTTCCTGTCTTTACAAAACCTAGGGGAGTAAGTCTTAGACCCTTCCCCAACATAATATCCTAGGGGGGGAAGTAAGAATAGTCCTCGACCTTTTCCTTGGTGCATTGTCTCTAGCAACCTAGAGAACTGCTAATGAGCACCATTCCACAAGTCTTCTTCCATGATCTTTCATCCAATTAAAAGGAGAAAGGATGTTGGATCCAAATTAACAAAAGGTTCACCAAGTTTCAACTAAGAGAAGTGGTCAAGAGTAGTAGAAACCCGATCATGACAAGTCAATGTTTATCTTCATGTAGTATAGTTCATTATATACCACATTGCCTAAATAAATGGATCAATGAGTTGTAATGATTTCAATTACAAAGTTAGTAGTATATATGGTGATCCTTGTAATTTATTAGGTTCCTAAATTGTACAGTAGAAGGATATATATATATGTATATTTATAATAATAAATTAACTAGAGTTATCTATAATAGTTGTACTTTAGATGATTTTAAAAACTTTTAAATATCAAATGTGACTTATTAATACTCTTGATGAGTTGAAATACTTGTATACTATTAGAATATGTTTATTAATAATAGCTTATTTATCTATATAGGTGTGTACTTTCATCTTTTGTATAACCTATTTATAGATGATTAGCTAATACATATACAATGTCAATACTAGTCATACTTGAAGTATATAAAAGTGATTATAACCTTACTAATGAGTATGTTACCTAATGATTATTACCTAGGTAAATAACATGGAATTTTTGTATAGAAAGTTCTAAAATTTATTAATCCCACTGAACTATTTTCAATATCTTATCTTATACTAACATGAATCAAACCCTAGATACTTATGTAAACACAACTAATGGTATAAAACCTACAAAGCTTTATAAAGTTTGTTTATATATTTTCTAATTTTTAACAAATTGGCATCTATGAAAGAATAATAAAATTGATAAATAAATTGGGTATGGAAGATTTAATATTTTGATGGACTAACTGCAGATGACATGATGATTTGGACTATACATTAAATATATATTCTAATTTAATAGATATATATGTTCATTGAAAGTATCTAGATAGAGATATCTGATTTCAAGTATAAAATAATTGAATAGATGTACATAATTATATTTTAGTATACTAGGAAACTAAACCCTAGAAATGGATACATACATTATACTAGATAAATCAATATCTATTGAAAATTCATTCCAGTACAAGTAGACATACCCTTATTAACCTAGAAAGGAATATTAAATAATATTATAATAGATAATTATGCATTTTGGAATAAATTTTCATTGGTAATGTTTCAGCTACTAATTAATACATCATATGACTTTGATGAATGGACAACCATTATGAAATAAGTGTTAGTAAATATAGTTCCTAGAAAGTGAATGTGGAACATGGGGAATGGTCAATAAGAAGGAATGTAGGTTAAAGCCTTATATTTGAATCTAAAACTAATATATGAATATATAACTTTAATGATGACAAATTTATACAAAATCGAATCCACCCATGTTGTAGTCCCCAACTAATTGGTGAAGCATATGTATACAATACTTTGTGATAGAAAACCTAATCACAAATAACACATGTTGAACAACATTGGTTCTAATGAGTGACAATATTTATCTATTTTGTAGCTCACTCATAATCAATCCTAGGACACTTATTCATTATGAATTACACCCCTAAAAGTAAGGTTAGTTATGAAGACCATGTATGTAAAATCCCCTTGATTTATTTGGGCATTGAAATGAGAAAGATCCTAACTTCCATAGTCGGACATATTCTTACATATATTCCCTTCTTGAAACCAAAATTGCATTCTCACAATTCAATCTCGTATATTGTCCATATGTGAATGTTGAAATAATCTAGTTTGCTTGGGTGTACGACCCCACACGCCTTATTTATTTTAAATGCTCTATATAACATTTAACATGTTTTTGATTGAATCACTTCATCTTGCAACACTATTATGCATGCATGTGTTGGTATTTATGCCAAAGAGCCAATCATATGAAGATTGTAATGGGGCATCGTATACTCAATTTGATAATAATATATGTAATTCTATCTATTACGTTTGCCTCAGTCATGAGATTATGAGACAAACATGATATATGTCCAAGGAATGATGTTACTTGGTGACCTATTTCTTGAGGTTGAGGACTTGAACAATGAGATCATATGTATGATAACATCACATACATTCTTTTTATGTCCCCAGTGGATATTATTATGGAATCAAACTAGATGACATTAATACATAAGACTAGAATGTGTGTTTCCTAATGACAGAGTCTGATTAGTCATGATATAGGATATCGAGTCAAACACCAAGGTACTTGATATAGAACAATGTACTGGGCAACAGACAAGTAAATTAATATCCGAAATCCACACATTTGATCGGGATTCAAATATGAAAGTTTGAAAAAATCTAACATCCACAAAATTCAGATCAGAATTTGAGATATCAAATTTTGGGTCGAATATTGGATATTTCTATATTCTCTCTGAAAAAGATTCAAATTTGACAAATACATACATATAGTATTATATATATTATTTATATATGGAGATATGATAATATAGACACTTTATAATATATATTTAATGTAATATCATTAAATTCTATATGTAATATATGTATTCACATTAAATGTGTGATTTTTTATTCACATCAGATATTTATATGAGTTCGGATATTATCCATTTTGATTGGATTTGGATGCTAACATATGCTATCAGTCAGACATCAGATCAAAAAAAAAATTTAGGATTTGGATATCAGATATAGCGGTATCCGCTCTGTATTTGATCTGTTTATAGGCCTATCAGACAGGCCCACCTTGAGAGTGATACATTGAGACCATGTAATGGTACTCAAACTAAGCTCTTAAAGTGGTTGTGGTGATAGTGTTTCTTAGACCTGCAGTCACTACTCTCATCACATGTCACTCGATGTAGTTTGACACCATTCAATGTGACCTTCAATAAGGGTTGCCATAAAGGTGGTTTTGGGTATGTTGTGACACATGGGGATTGATTGTTAGTGATGTAGATAGGATTTGTCCCTCCTACAGGAGTTGATATTCTGGATACTTGATAACTAAGGCTGAGAAATGTGTGAGTCAATATGTGATTTGTGAACTCACATGCATCTCATACAATGTGCTCTAGTTCAAGAACATGGATTAAATACTAAGAGGATGACAATTCCGTGCCTCGAGTTTAGTCTGGATATCAGAGACAAAGGAACGAAATGATCATGGTAACAATGATCATGAATATTAAGTTGAAGTTATTCTCCAACTTTCCTTACTTGGGTAGAAATGATGTGTTGCTAGATACCACCCATTGTTTGTGATGTCATAATCTAATTATGAACATTTAGTACCAACATAATTTGGGATATATAGGGTCACACACATAGAATGTACTTGGAATAGAATTTTACTCATGGATATGGTTTACTTTTGTTACTAAAGTGTTTCAGTAACCAACTAAAACAACACTGACTGTCTATTTATTGACTGGAGTGTCTAGTCGACCAATTGGGAATGTCATTTGACTGACTAGAATGTCCAGTCGACAAACCGGATGACCAGTAGGATCGGATCAAGGAATAAATGCTGACATCATGAAGTGTATTAATCATTACATTAAAATCAAACATGCTTGGGAATAGGAAAAATATCCAATCGACCAACTAGAGTATCCAGTATACCTACTGACATGCTAATCGAACGATTGGTGATTTGTAGCAGCAAAAATTAATGAAATCCATCCCATAGTGACCCCATGTTTGTGGAAACCCTATCCCATCCACTCCAATATAAAGAGGGGATGGACAAGGATCTCAAAAGTCTTGTATGGCAAGACCCCTTATCTTAACCTAATGGTAAGGTACGAGCCAAATGCATGTTACCTATAAAATGGAGAGATAATCAAAGGGAAGAATATTTGACACTAGCATGTTGACAACATGAAAGGACAACTCCTTCCAGTCAGTTATAGAAGAACAATATGCAGTTCTTGGTTGTCTATTTGGAATAAGTAGAGGTGTGGATTTCGTCTCTATCATGCTAGAAGAACTTCATCAACTATCATCTATGGGTGATACACTAGGAGGTCGTTGTTGATGATCTTTTCTGTGCTTCTTGATAAAGAAGCTCAAATCTGTAAGGATTGTCACTAGACTTGCCCCATGAGCATGTATAAGCCTTACAACCCTCCTTCCCACTTCATCCTTATTGAAACAATCCACTATCATGGGATATATGGCATAGAATTTTTTATTCCTACTGCCATCTTTGTTGCCATATTTCCCTACAGTGGTATTAGAGCCACGTGAATGTACTATGTATGGGCATTTAATCTATATGTTTAGTTTTCATTTGTATCATTTATTTTATTGCATGCGATGTGAATATTTAAAATGATTTATGTACATATTTGATTCAACTTCAAATGTGCTAGGTAATGTCTTGTAGATTATATATATATGATATGATAATATACATGCAATTTATACATGTTTGCCTAAAATCTTTTCATGGTGTACGTATATGTCGTTATGGCATTACCCCTGGATGTGTGTGAATGGTTGAATGGTTTATTTCCTACCTTTTGAATTCAGTTTGCATACCAAGCCACTCTCTCTTTATCCATATGAAAGTTAATTCTTTCCTCCCTATATTCCCCTTGAATGTAACTCAAGGTTTCACTTTTACAATGTAATAAATAATATGATTAGTTTTGATTTCTATTTTAGTAAAAGAGAAGATTTTGTGCAATAAGTGATTCGATTGGATGGGAATTGAGTCAATAGATCAGAGGAATGAAGAGGCTACCATTCAAAGGAGCCAATCGATTGACTGGAGGCCCAATCATTCAACTGGAAGAGTTCACACGACCTCTTAAGCTAGGAGCAATAGACCGATCGACAAGGGCAATCGACCGACAAGCAGACAAATACATCAACTAGAAGGGTCCATTTGAACAACTGGCTTGTTTTTAACACAACATTTTTCATTGACAACTAGTGTGACGTCCCCGGATTTCGACTCCTCCAAACCCTATTGGGAATGAGATGTCAGAATCCGAAGACATCATCCAATCATATCAGAAAGCGATGCGGAAGCATAATACGCATACATGAACGTACAACCATAACATACTCAACATTCAACATGTATTTGTATATAACATGAATTATTACAGATGATTTACATTTACATATTGAATGAAAATTCTACAAGTCTATGAACATGTAAGCTAACAGGATCTTAACACAAAAGGTACAACCTGGACAACTGCTCACTTCCCGTCTTTTATCCCAAGCTAGCTCTGAACCTAAAACATACGTGAAACAACGAATCAACACACAAGGTGTTGTGCACGTGGGCAGAAAGATACATATATTTATGGCTTTCATAATCTTTGAAAAAGATTTGCAGAAGGAAATAAAATCATAGAAAACACTTCTTTATTAAGCGAAATATGCCAATTTAAGTCATTTTCCTAGATGAATTGCATTATCAAGGTGGACTAGTACCAAAACATAAATATGGGCCCATCCCCGTGTACCAAGTACTCTAGGGAAACTCCCTGTACACCGTGTGCTCTAGGGAGGTGTACTAGCCAACATTAATCCATTCCCTCGTAAGGGGGATAATGAACACCTTAAATAACTACAAAACATCTACTCATAATTTATGTTTTCAAGTGACAAAACAACGGTTACTACATAGAAATACTACATCCAATATTTGCAGATAGAAGAGAGCATACATACATATCATGATTGCAAGCAAGGAAACCATATTCATATAATTAAATAAAAACCCACGTACCTGAGTTCAGAGGTTCCTATTTATATTCTGGATCATCTACATCTCTGGTCATCACCTGATTAATAACAAATTAATCATCATTAATACATAGTCCATTATGTCATTGATATTTTAGGTCTCAGTTAGGGTTTAGGCCAAACCTAGGTTTAAACTGACCTAAGATTGCCTCTAATATTTTTATACTAGTCTGAAGGTCATAACTATGGTCTGGTTCAAATTTCATAATTTTCAGATAACTGGTCTATTTTCTAGAATTATTATGAGACAAAAAATCATCTTATAAGTCACTAATAGAGAAGGACCTAATATTTTGGCAATGTATTTCTGATCAGATTCAACCTACTATTTCTACATGATATTAGGGTCTGGAATTAAAGTTCCTCAGAATTTATGTCAATGATATTATTTATTACATTTAATATATCCTAACAGAGGCATCATCTTGTAGATTAAAAAAAAACAATAATATTGCCTCAAAGGTCTGTTCTAAGGGTTTCATCATAAATAGGGCATTTTTCTGAATCCAGCGGTATTTTTGGGGTAATTATTGGCCATGGGAACTATTTACTAAGCATTTTCTAAGAAAATGACATTTTCTGGAAATTATAAGTATTTACCTTGAGCGGTTTACATCCTTGGTTTGATTAGGCCGGCCGGTTTAGTGGATGGTTTGGCTGAACCGATCTCACCCTAGTTCTCTTTCCCGATCACGATCAGGCTCTCAAGTTCCATCGTCCGCCCCTACTGCGCGAGAACCCAGCTCTCGTGAGTGTGCCGCCGACGTGAAGGACAAGTCGATGCATCCCTCTTTCTCTCTCTGTCTCCACGTGATGTAAGTCCTTAGGACTCTGGTATGTGGCCGCTGCTGCTGCGAGACTCCACCATCGGCGCTGCAGGTGCCTCGTCCAGCAACACGCTCTTCGTGAGCGTTCTTTGATCTAGAGTGTGGAAGGGCGCCGCCAGGCCTGAGCGCAGCTGCGCTTGGACTCCATGGTGAGCAAGCAGGCAAGCAACCTTCTCCTCACCTGTACCATCCTCCACAATGGAGATCAAAGCTCACGATCACCTCCTCCTGCTTGGGTGTCCGATCGTAGAGCCAGCCGCCCTCTGTTCCGCAAGGGCGCCGTCACACAGGCTGAGCTCCGGTGGGGAAGACGGGGCGATCTCGACTCCATCATCTCCGATCTTCCTTCCATGGTGCCTCTGACCTCGAGGCTTCTCCTCCTTGCCTCCAAAGCTCTACCCGAGTTGGCTCGCCGGCAACAGCCGCAGCCGCGATGGGGGTCAAGGGGAGCGCTGCCTCTTCCCAAGTGCCACTGCTGACCACTAGGCCTCGACGCCGGCAAAGTCCCTGTCCACCGCCTTCTCCTGCTCGATCCGTCTCCCACGCGATGGCGGTCCGTTTGCTACTGCACATGTGCGCTTGGGTCTCCAGGCTTAGTGTCGTCGAGGCTCCCAACCTGTAGGAGAACAAAGCTCCACGTCCAGCGAAGAAGACAACGGTCCTCCAGGTTGCTTCGGTGGGTGAGGGCAGGGATGGATGAGATGTTTGGTTTCCTCTTGACTGAGGTTGGGCTCATGGAGGTAGGTCGGGTCTGTCCCCTTCTCTACGGCTGGCTGCTGCTTGCCGCAATGGAGGAAGAAGGCGAGGAAGGTTGGTCTCCCCGTACAATGGTCTCCGACGTCAAAGGGAAGGGTCCCTCCGTTCGAGTGTTGTGTAGGGCGTGGGTTTACTAACAAGTTTTCCTCAGCCTACCCCCCACCTTCATCGGATCACATGGGCACCTCATCATTCTGTTCCTCCCTTTACGGGGGTTAGGGATGACTGATTCCCTCAGTGCCTCGCTGCAAAAAGGCAGCGTGACATTAATATGTCACATATCTAAAGACCAAAGTCTGATAAAAGAAAAATATCATCGATGTCCACAATTCAAATAATTCTATCTCTTTGTAGCAATCTCCAAAAATTCTAAAAATTTAAACATAGGCTCGCAAAATCCTAATCTATCTTCTATTGAAGTTTGAGAATCAAAGACTATTATTTAACCATGCCAATAATTTTTATTTAACTAACCTCATAAATAAGTGTATTAACCTTAAATACAAGTCGATTAATCATCAACTCTATCTCTAATCATGCTTTTTGGGTGAAATTATTCTTATCTGAATAACAAGATCCTCAAGTTGAGTTCAATCATATACAAACATCCTTGGTCATAAATTTCTACATTTGATATCGAAATCCTAAAATCGAGGTCATCACATTCACCACACCTTATAAGGAATTTCGTCCTCGAAATTTAAATAGGCTCATCCTTAAGAGGCTATTTAGGAGTTCAACTTCATATACATCATCATTTCTTAGGTTCTAAGACCACCATAATTGCATGCACTCTAAGTTGTTAGCTTAGGGTCTCGAGATTCTTGGGTGTGTCCACCCCACCTTATATATGTGGAAGTGTCACTTAAAGTCTTAGGCATAATATGAAATTATGATATCTTAGGATTACATCACCACTACGGGTACATGTTTTGTTCATACTTCTAATTTTCATGAGGAATTCATTTATATGACATGATATTTGGATTGTTCAGATCTAACATCATTAATATGTTTTATGATCAACATCTTACATTGATTTCAGCATTAGAGGAGATTTATCTTCATCCTTGATATTAGGATTTTTCTACATAAGAAGGTCTTACGTAACATGCTTGACCATTAGGGTTTCACCCTATGGTGTGATATTTATACTCAACTTAGAAGCATATATTGAGAAGGATCAAGGTTACGAACTATATTTCTGATCATATACCCTATGATCTGAATATATCTTTATATCAAGTTCATGAACTCAACTTTTTATGTCTTGCATGTATTATGTGAAGGGAAAAGAGAATATACTAAGTTTATCCCATGATCTCAGCATCATGTCTTTCATGTTTCATATGAAGGGGAAGATAATATTTTAAAGTCAAACTTATCATGATTTCAATCTTTGGAACTACATGTATGATATAGGGGGAAATATAGAATAGGTCAAGCTTATACGAGTGACTCCTCATATATAAATCATCTATATAGCTCAAGTGAGGTTTCTATCATCATATATATTAAGAAAGAGAAGAAGGGAGAACATGTATTTTGAGTATCTTTTGCACAAAGCATCATACTCTCATAAGTAGAGTTCATATATTACCTCACTTGCAACTAATGATGAGATTCACAAAATATGTCACTCCAGCTAGGACCTAACTCAGCCAAAGGATTGAATTTATCATATGGGTCATCTACCCATCCTTTTATTTTACCCAATTCTCACATGTAGATTTGAATCATGCATAAGGACTCAACTCAACACTCAAGAGTAGTCTAGTGTAGGACACATTTTTTTTTCTAACACATATCTCATATATTGGAGTCTAGGTCCTATGACCTTCTCCTTGTGGGTCTTACTCTCTCTAGAGTTCACCACATATCTCATCCTACCACTAGACATCCGCCTTGTATAAGAGCTTGAGGCTCATGCACACTCAACTCTATCTTAACTTAGCTTATCTTAAGTAGAAAAAGGGAATGTACTTTCATCATCAAGATTTTGCTTAAATTCTCCAAAGTTGGATTCAACTAGTATACAATTTAAACCTTTATAAGGAAACTTATACTATCAGAGGTCAAACTTAGACAAGATTGCACATGTTTATTTGAACTATCATTCTATCATCCACTCCATGTATCACATATCTTGATAAGGCTCTAGACATCTAATCTAGACTACTCTCTCTTCTAGACTGATGTCACTCCCTTTCACTTAGGTTGCATGAACACTAACTACTCTACAGTGTGAGGGACACATTTTTATATTTACATATATCTAATAAAATATTATATAGTTTTTCTCCGAGAAAGAAGACGTCAGAGAAATCTATCGAGACTCGAGCCGATTGGAAAACAAAACCAAACCAGCAAAACGAGTGTCCCACACACAGTAGATAGTCTAGTGTCATGTAACCTAGTGAAATGGTGAGAACGAGATGTAGACTAGTGTAGCTACCCAATACATATGAGCTCTATATGGAGAGGGTTTCTCACACTTGTCTAAACCTAGTTCTCGAACATCTAGGTTCTAACCTAGAGGCTAGGTCAAACCTTATTCCTATAGAATAACTTACTAAGTTTCTAAGGTTTAAAGTGAAAGGTGAGATTTAGGTTTATTGTTTCATGGTGAGCAATTGTTAGGTGTAGCTATTGTTCATGCTCTGATACCAACTGTGACGTCCCCGGATTTCGACTCCTCCAAACCCTATTGGGAATGAGATGTCAGAATCCGAAGACATCATCCAATCATATCAGAAAGCGATGCGGAAGCATAATACGCATACATGAACGTACAACCATAACATACTCAACATTCAACATGTATTTGTATATAACATGAATTATTACAGATGATTTACATTTACATATTGAATGAAAATTCTACAAGTCTATGAACATGTAAGCTAACAGGATCTTAACACAAAAGGTACAACCTGGACAACTGCTCACTTCCCGTCTTTTATCCCAAGCTAGCTCTGAACCTAAAACATACGTGAAACAACGAATCAACACACAAGGTGTTGTGCACGTGGGCAGAAAGATACATATATTTATGGCTTTCATAATCTTTGAAAAAGATTTGCAGAAGGAAATAAAATCATAGAAAACACTTCTTTATTAAGCGAAATATGCCAATTTAAGTCATTTTCCTAGATGAATTGCATTATCAAGGTGGACTAGTACCAAAACATAAATATGGGCCCATCCCCGTGTACCAAGTACTCTAGGGAAACTCCCTGTACACCGTGTGCTCTAGGGAGGTGTACTAGCCAACATTAATCCATTCCCTCGTAAGGGGGATAATGAACACCTTAAATAACTACAAAACATCTACTCATAATTTATGTTTTCAAGTGACAAAACAACGGTTACTACATAGAAATACTACATCCAATATTTGCAGATAGAAGAGAGCATACATACATATCATGATTGCAAGCAAGGAAACCATATTCATATAATTAAATAAAAACCCACGTACCTGAGTTCAGAGGTTCCTATTTATATTCTGGATCATCTACATCTCTGGTCATCACCTGATTAATAACAAATTAATCATCATTAATACATAGTCCATTATGTCATTGATATTTTAGGTCTCAGTTAGGGTTTAGGCCAAACCTAGGTTTAAACTGACCTAAGATTGCCTCTAATATTTTTATACTAGTCTGAAGGTCATAACTATGGTCTGGTTCAAATTTCATAATTTTCAGATAACTGGTCTATTTTCTAGAATTATTATGAGACAAAAAATCATCTTATAAGTCACTAATAGAGAAGGACCTAATATTTTGGCAATGTATTTCTGATCAGATTCAACCTACTATTTCTACATGATATTAGGGTCTGGAATTAAAGTTCCTCAGAATTTATGTCAATGATATTATTTATTACATTTAATATATCCTAACAGAGGCATCATCTTGTAGATTAAAAAAAAACAATAATATTGCCTCAAAGGTCTGTTCTAAGGGTTTCATCATAAATAGGGCATTTTTCTGAATCCAGCGGTATTTTTGGGGTAATTATTGGCCATGGGAACTATTTACTAAGCATTTTCTAAGAAAATGACATTTTCTGGAAATTATAAGTATTTACCTTGAGCGGTTTACATCCTTGGTTTGATTAGGCCGGCCGGTTTAGTGGATGGTTTGGCTGAACCGATCTCACCCTAGTTCTCTTTCCCGATCACGATCAGGCTCTCAAGTTCCATCGTCCGCCCCTACTGCGCGAGAACCCAGCTCTCGTGAGTGTGCCGCCGACGTGAAGGACAAGTCGATGCATCCCTCTTTCTCTCTCTGTCTCCACGTGATGTAAGTCCTTAGGACTCTGGTATGTGGCCGCTGCTGCTGCGAGACTCCACCATCGGCGCTGCAGGTGCCTCGTCCAGCAACACGCTCTTCGTGAGCGTTCTTTGATCTAGAGTGTGGAAGGGCGCCGCCAGGCCTGAGCGCAGCTGCGCTTGGACTCCATGGTGAGCAAGCAGGCAAGCAACCTTCTCCTCACCTGTACCATCCTCCACAATGGAGATCAAAGCTCACGATCACCTCCTCCTGCTTGGGTGTCCGATCGTAGAGCCAGCCGCCCTCTGTTCCGCAAGGGCGCCGTCACACAGGCTGAGCTCCGGTGGGGAAGACGGGGCGATCTCGACTCCATCATCTCCGATCTTCCTTCCATGGTGCCTCTGACCTCGAGGCTTCTCCTCCTTGCCTCCAAAGCTCTACCCGAGTTGGCTCGCCGGCAACAGCCGCAGCCGCGATGGGGGTCAAGGGGAGCGCTGCCTCTTCCCAAGTGCCACTGCTGACCACTAGGCCTCGACGCCGGCAAAGTCCCTGTCCACCGCCTTCTCCTGCTCGATCCGTCTCCCACGCGATGGCGGTCCGTTTGCTACTGCACATGTGCGCTTGGGTCTCCAGGCTTAGTGCCGTCGAGGCTCCCAACCTGTAGGAGAACAAAGCTCCACGTCCAGCGAAGAAGACAACGGTCCTCCAGGTTGCTTCGGTGGGTGAGGGCAGGGATGGATGAGATGTTTGGTTTCCTCTTGACTGAGGTTGGGCTCATGGAGGTAGGTCGGGTCTGTCCCCTTCTCTACGGCTGGCTGCTGCTTGCCGCAATGGAGGAAGAAGGCGAGGAAGGTTGGTCTCCCCGTACAATGGTCTCCGACGTCAAAGGGAAGGGTCCCTCCGTTCGAGTGTTGTGTAGGGCGTGGGTTTACTAACAAGTTTTCCTCAGCCTACCCCCCACCTTCATCGGATCACATGGGCACCTCATCATTCTGTTCCTCCCTTTACGGGGGTTAGGGATGACTGATTCCCTCAGTGCCTCGCTGCAAAAAGGCAGCGTGACATTAATATGTCACATATCTAAAGACCAAAGTCTGATAAAAGAAAAATATCATCGATGTCCACAATTCAAATAATTCTATCTCTTTGTAGCAATCTCCAAAAATTCTAAAAATTTAAACATAGGCTCGCAAAATCCTAATCTATCTTCTATTGAAGTTTGAGAATCAAAGACTATTATTTAACCATGCCAATAATTTTTATTTAACTAACCTCATAAATAAGTGTATTAACCTTAAATGCAAGTCGATTAATCATCAACTCTATCTCTAATCATGCTTTTTGGGTGAAATTATTCTTATCTGAATAACAAGATCCTCAAGTTGAGTTCAATCATATACAAACATCCTTGGTCATAAATTTCTACATTTGATATCGAAATCCTAAAATCGAGGTCATCACAACTAGTAACATGTGATGTTTGACCTTAGGTGGATAGAAAATCTTTGTGGCTCTAAAAATATTGCATTAGTGCGGCTATAGACATTGCTCGTATTTTATAAATTAATCTTGGTTTGTGGATATAGTATGTAAATGATACATATTATCAGTATGTGGTTATTGGTTATGTATATTTTTTATATATAAATAAAATCCCTTAATATTAAGTTATAGATGTTTTTATAAGCATCCAAAATGAAAAGCTTTGTAGTGCTTTTTTCCACTGGTGCCATGACACCTCCAATAAAGTACCAACTTCTGGTCTAAGCCATCAAAGAAAGACAAAATAAGTCTCTGACAATGGAACTCATCCACATCAGAAGAGCAAGAAACACTCTCACTGATCAGCTAGTGAAACAAAGCTTGAAGCAACTGGAGATGGATCCTCCACCTAAATACTACCCCTACTTTCTTATGGATAGCTATGAGGAATAATTGAATAGCTTTGTTAATTTCTTTAAGATTGTACCGGACATACATATAGCCCAAAGGGCCCATCTGTAACCAGAGTTAAGTTGGTATCCTTCAAAAAAATGAAAAGCTTTATTGACCTAGTGTGGTGCACCATCCATCTTGTGGATGTGTGATGGTAGTTATGTGGTCATGTCAAGCAGGGTGCATCACTATTTTTTTAGCTTTTAGGTCAATCTTAACTAGGTGACCTTCATGAGATTCAGTGCTTAGAAACATACATATGGAATGTGACAAGAAGTTGTGCATGTCATCTATCCAAGAATTTCATGAGATGTAACTTGTAAATATTTCCTACCTTAATAATTGGTTGTAGATGCTAGCATTGGCTGGGTAATAATATAATTATTTTGGATCTTGGCTCACTAGAAGGTTGTCCACTGCAATCTTCCAAATTAATAGTGAGGGATATCAATATGAAAAAGAAGTGGGAGTGATAATCAATTAAATGCCTAACTAATATCTTGAAAATTTTCTTTTAATAAAATAAAATCAAAAGAGTTTTAACAAAATGCAAAATTCTATTGTAGAAACAATTGGAAAACATCAACATCTTTACTTTACAATTGATCCTTGACAAGGACAAGTTGAATGTAAATAACTTCCATGATTGGTTTAGAACATTGAGAATCATTCTCACTCAAGAGTACAAGCTCTATGTCTTGGAAACACTAGAGATAGATGAACGTGCTCCCACTGTGCATACGACTGAAAGGGATGTTTACATGAAGCATACTGAAGATGTTGTAGATGTCAAGTGCCTGATGCTCTGCTCAATGAACTATAAGTTGTAGAGACAACATGAAAATATGTATGTTCTCGATATGGTAACACATCTTAAGAATATGTATAAATATCAAGAAATAAAAGAGAGATATGATGTCTCATAGGCATTGTTCGAATGCAATATTGTAGAGGGAGATTCAATGGGGCCCCATGTGCTCAAGTTGGTTGGGTATGTGGAAAACCTACAAAGACTGGGATTTCTCTTAGGCCAAAGTTGGCCACTATTGTGATCCTACAACCAATGTTACAATCATTTAGCTAATTTGTCATGAACTACAATAAGAACAATTTTTGATAAGTTGTTGTCAGAATTTCTTGCCAAGTTGAGAACTACAAAAGAACAAATGAAGAAAGACAATCCTAAATCTGTGATGATGACCAATAGAAGAAAAGGGAAGTCTAAGGGAAAATGCAAGACCAATAAGAGTTATAAAGCCATCCAAAAACCAAAGTGTTTTTCACTTAAACTAAAGGGAGGAGTGAGTAACGAAGGGAAGTGTTTTCACTATCATCATCATAGACATTGGAAAAGGAACTGCCCTAATTCTATAGAGGAACTCAGGAAGAAGAAGTAGTAGATAGAGATCTCCACTTCACAATCTGAGAAGAAGTAATCTAGATAAGGTGGAACTGCACAAAGCAAGAGTTGCCACCATTATAGTTGAAACATGTCAATTATATCAGCCTAGTGAGCATGTAATAGAATTAGTGTGATAACCTGGAAAATGACACTTTTATTATAACTTCTATTTTTGACCTAGCTCTTTTTCTCAAATTCAATTTCATTTTGGTATGTGTATTGATGTACAATTGATCCATTGAGTTTGCATGTATCACCTTGGTGATACTCAAATTGACCAAAAATCAAGTCTACTTTCATATCACACATCATTACCTTATCCTTGAATTTTAATGACATCCTTGAGAATTTGGTATCTTATTCTGGTTGTCATGTAGTGGATATCGTTCTCATGGTTCCAACACACCTAATTTTTCTCAAATCTGAGCTAGGATGAGAGAGATATGCTCCTTTGATAATCACACTATTTTCACCTTAATTTATAGCCTTTTGATTGATTTTCCAAACAAATGGGCCTTTTTCTGGGCACACGGCCCATTTTCTCATCCCTTGCTTCCTCGTGATCTAGCTCCATGTTTGTGATCCAATAGTAAGCCAAGCATCCTCTAGCCTACATTCTCAGTCGTTTGATAATGCAATCACAAATTTAGGCCACATCTAATGGCCAAAAAGTTACACTAAACCTCCGTACATCTCACTAGCAGAGGTGGTGCCGAAGACACCTACTCCCCTTTCTACTCCTCCAATCGCTCGCACTCTAGCCTCTCTTTGAACAATTGATGTTATCATTTTTTCCTCTTGTTTCCTCCTCTCATTCCCCTCTCTTTTTCACCTCTCTCGCGAACCCTAGTGTTCCCTGAACCTCCTTCCACTCTAGGTTCCTGTGGTGTCACTGCCTCATCCCAAAAGGTCATCTTCACCCCAATCTCTCGACACAATAAATGATGGCAGAGACAAGTCCATAGGGTTTGGCAGCACCCAACTAGCCTATTTCGAAGTAGAGTTGACCTTCCCCCTCCCCTTTTGTATGATCTCCAGTGAGCTCTCCCAGTTCACGCCGCCATGGTGGATGCATTTTGACCCATAGACTTGAGGGCGAGTATCGAGGGACGAATGACCAAATATGGGTGGCTTGCAATAGTGGCAACTGAGTCGAAGCAATTAGGAGTGGTCCAAGAGAACCCACTTCCATCGATAGATCGATCAGCACTGGTCGGGTGTCGCCTAGAGCGAGGCACATGGGCCTATTGCTGTGCAATACACATTCCAAGGACCCGCTTGCTGGGATCATGAGCTCGAGTTACCGAACGGCCATCCAATATTCATCTAGTGGTCTGGATCCACAACTACATCATCAAATAATATCATGTAATGCCACCTCTTCCTCTATAGTTTTTATTCAAATTTTCTAAAAATCATATCTTGCACCCGCTTTGGCCAAACATGGCATATTATATATGAATTTTGATCTACTCAATGAGCTATATCCAATGGAATTTGTTTTAGAGATAAATTTTCTTAGTAGTTCCTATTTTGTTAAAAATGACATGACTTGATCTTTCATTACATTGAATGATATTAATGCTCAAATCTTGAGCATATCTTCTCCCCACCTATTGTTAATGACCCTAATCAACAACATATCCTTTCTTGTGAAGTAATTTTCGAACATGACCATGTGTTGCCCCTTTTATGAATGTAACCTATTGAATCGACCATGAAATGTGTATAATTGGGACTTTGACGCTAATGATCATTTAAATGGACGCTCAACTTGTTTTGATGCACCTCAAATCGTCATTATTACTCTAGATAAGTAACTTTTGATTTATGAATGATACAAGAATATATTTGTAATTAACTGAACCCCTTTGAAACTTTACGATGAGGAAGTACCACTAAATGTGATATACATGGATTCTAATGATGTTTCTTTTCCTAATCATGTAACTTTGATCTAACTATCGCCATGGAATGATTGAACTTCAATACTAGTGCCTCTTGTTGTGCTTTGTTTCATGTCAATATAAGATCTCATGCTAAGTAGCCCACATTTTGACTCATTGGGCCCCAAGTACCAATGCATGTACACTTGTAACCTTCATGTGGCACGTAATGTGATGTAAATGCCTAAATTGATTTTTGTGCTCTAAACTTGCTAGATCATAACCTAACGATATACATGATATCTTAATGACTTCCGATTAGTAGTATCACCTTGATATATCTCTACATCCAAACTTGTTCTAATTAATGCTTGTATGACCTTGAAATGTAATAATCTTGCGTAAAAATGATCTACTATGAGTTATGTTTTGTATCATCGGATCGTGACAAGTAACCATTTTTTATGTTCCCCATGAACCCAAATCAGTAATGATCTCATGTTTATAGCCAATCTAATGTGGATTATTCTCTTAGATCTAGGATTAATGTTGATACTTGTGCTATGTAGAATCAATGTATGCATGTTTGGGACTTTTAAAACTATGTTTGAACTAAGTGAAACCGAGAACTAGGGATCATCCACATGATTCTTATCTTACCAAACCCTAGTAATATAACACTCTATCTTATATCTCTTGCATATTAGGTCCATTTGGGTTGTACCATCTCTACAAATCTGATCATATCTTGCTCACTACTTGTAAGGTACACTTTTCTCTTGACCCTACTATGATATTAGATTTGTTGTATTTATGCTCATATAAAATGCTTGGAAAGACAATTACTTGTTTGAGCTACTTGTTCCCTATGATTAGTATGTTCATTTTGCTTTAATTATGTTGAACAAACCTTGAACATAATTGCACTTGTCCATTATAAAAACCTTGTGTTCCTGCCTATATTCTCAAGGTAAGGGCACAAGTTTGGGTGCCCCTACTTGAGATTTCAAGATGGGGCAGACCATGTTGATAAAAGGGTTGACTAATCTTTGTCACCCTTATAGACCCTTCAAATTGTAAGTGGTTCAATGGCCATATTATGTTGTTGCGTATAATGGAAATACACCTAAAACATACTTCATATAAAGAATGTTGTTTCATGCCTTGTTTATAATTCATGCCTATTATGATGTTCCTAGACAAGCAACTTATATATAGTCTTAAATTATTTACTTTCCTTTCATAGCTAACTTAATGTTGTAGCATTAATGTGTTTTGTTTATCGAATTTTTTGTTGCCAAATAAAGATCTGCTTCACTTAAGACTCAAAGCTCTGACATGAAATACCAATGGGTTCTTTGATATAGAAATGGGTACATATCTCTTATCTTAATGCTTAGTATCTTGTTATCTCTTTGTGTTGTTACTGCCTTTTTCATCTATGTTGATTGTGTGAACTATGTGCCATTCCAGGGATGGACGCCCAAGTCCACTCACCTTTGTCTCTGTAGCCATTAGGAGTGTGGACATAGGTTAACAAACAATTTCGTGACAAATGGTATCAGAGATAAACACATAAGACTCTATATATTTTTAAGGCATAACACATCTTAAGAACCCAAGGAGGACCAAAATCCTTCCTTCAAAGTTTAGAGAGTCGTCTAGCATCTCATCTCTTCTTTAAGGACTACCTAAGCCACCCTAGTAGATGATGATTAGTTAGCTTTCTCATCTCCTCATGGGATTCTTCCCTCATGACTAGTAATCACATGATTCCTCTATTATGGGTAGCTTATGCCTGGGGAAAGTAAAATTCATTTGAAATAATAAGAGATGATGATGCTATGATCTGATCTTGAATTGAAAACCCAATTCGATGTAAAAATTACACATGTTAGTGATGTACTCATGCAAACTCAATGTTACCAAATCTGACATATTGCTTTCTATGTTTGAGGAGAATTCTTGATATGGTGAAATAAGGTGGGACTCATGTTTTGCACCTCGTGTTAGATGGGGTCCCTATTGGCTATATCGATGTTGTCCCAATTTTGACCAAACCTCAAACATATATAAGCAATACTCTCCCTATTAATATCTCGAATGCCACCTACCTTGATATGACTACATCTCTGGACCCCTGGATCATGATGTGATGACTTAGATATAGGAGGCACTTCCCTATTGACTATGACGCCTCTTTGCAAAGTTTAATTTTGAATAAATATGATTGACCTAGATCTAAAATATTGCACTATTATTCTCAAATACTTGAGTTCTCAATTTGACTTCTCAATCCCAAAAATCTACCTTACCTTGATCTTATAAGGAAGGAATGTAATTATGACCCAGAACTCATAAATCTTATCATGTGGTTACCTATTAATAATTTTGATGTTTGACTCATGATGAGGTGAAATATGATTTGATATTTGATACTGACCCTATTTTGATATGCATGAGGACTCATGATTAATATGGACTAACGTAATAGATTTGCATGGTATTTGACTTACATACCCCTAATCTTGGTCACATCCCTATTATGATTGCCCCTAAATTTTCACTTTGATGAATATTTATAGTTTGTAAAGTAACCTCTTCCACCTGATTTGGATTTCTTGACCTAAGTCCATAATAGGTCAAACACATAATGATATTGATGATCGTTCTTGAATCTTGAATTAATGACGATCTTGATATATAATGATGTTGACTATAGCGAGTGGTTAAGTCCCTAGAAAGACCTAGTCCTAGGTCATTCATCAACCATGAATACCATGAAAATGAAGTTGATATTTAAGCCATGAAATGTTGAAAAGTGCTTGAATTGTTGCTTGATTGTTGTATACAGATGAATGATCACCCCTATGGTCTAAATAGGAACCTAAACTCTAGACTCCAAATGCCTGGACCTTTGAATTTGATGTCCAAACTTGAATCTCAACATTGATTTATGAAAACTTGGTTCATGATTGTTGATCTTGATCTGGACTTGACACCTATAATCACTCTGTTTGGATCTAGAGATCATTCTCAATATATGAATAGTGATTTTCATGTTCCAAAATCTCTAAACTTTGAAATTATGACTATGTTTATTCATTCAATTTATGCATAAGGGTGAGCTCCATGTGCACTAGGGTGGGACCTTCCATTGATTTTGAGCAAAAAATCACGACATTGGTAAATGATGATTGTCTCAAATTGTTGAAATACAAAATATCAATCATGGACCCCCACCTAGGCCAATGTAGAATCTAGAAGCCACCCACACCTAGGCCAATGTAGAATCTAGAACCCAAAAGTTTTGAAATAGAAGTCATGCATTTCTCTTGAACTCTCTTTGTTGGACCTCAAATGTGATCTTTCCAAAAATTGGGATCTATATGAAGTTTTGAAATATCTTGATATTGAAATAATACCAAGTGGATTAGGATATAGAATATGGAAACCCAATCTCGTTGATGACTTGATTTAATTTTGGGGACAAAATTTCCTTTTAAGGTGGGGAGGATATGATAGCCTAGAAATTCATACTTTAATTATAACTTCTATTTCTAACCTAGCTCTTGTTCTAAAAGGAAATTTCATTTTGGTATGTGTGTTGATGCACAATTGATCCATCTAGTTTGCGTGTATCACCTTGGTGATACTCAAATTGACCAAAAATCATGTCTACTTTCATATCACACATCATCACATTATCCTTGAATTTTAATGATTACCTTGTGAATTTGATAAATTATTCTTGTTCTCATATAGTGGACATCGTTCTCACAATTCCAACACACCTAATTTTGGTCAATTCTGAGCTAGGACAAGAGAGACATGCTCCTTTGAAAATGACATTGTTTTTACCTTGATGTATAGCCTTTTAATTGATTTTGCAAACCAAATGGGCCTTTTTATAGGCCCGCGGCCATTTCCTCCTTGCTTCCTCACAATCCGTCTACTTGTTTGTTAACCAGTCGTAAGCTTCACATCCTCTAGCCTATGTTCTCAGCCATTTGATCATGCAATCACATATTTGGGTGACATCTAATGGCCAAAAAGTTACCCTCACCTTCATACATCTCACCAGTGAGGGTGGCACCAAAGACACCTACTCCCCATTCTGCTCCTCCAATCACTCGCATTCTATCCTCTCTTTGAACATTTGATGTTGTCATTATTTTCCACTTGTTTCCCCCCTCTTATTCCCCTCTCTCATTTTCACCTCTCTTGTAAAATGTAGTGCTCCCCTAACCTCCTTCTTCCTCTCTAAGATCCTATAGTGTTGCCACCTCAAACAAAAAGGGACATCTTCACCCCAGGCCCTCCACACAGTAGATGATGGTGGAGACAAGTCCACAGGGTTCACCCACACCGAACTGTCCTATTTCGAAGAAAATCTGACCTTCCCCCTCCCCTTTTGGTCGATCTTCGGTGAGCTCTCCCAGTTCACGCCACCATAGTGGGTGATTTTTGACCCAAAGAGTTGAGCGAGAGGACTAGGAGACCAACGATCAAACACAGGTGGCTTACAATTGTGGCAAGCCACTTGAAGCAATGAGTAGAGGTCCACGAGTGCCCACTTCTATCAATAGGTTGATCAGTAGTGGTCGGGCATTGCCCAGAGCAAAGCATGCTGGCTTATTTCTACACAACACATACCCCAAGGACCCACTCACTGGGATTATGAGCAAGAAGCATCAGTCATCCATCAGATCTTAATCTAGCGGTCTGGATCTACAACTACATCATCAAATAATATCATGTAATGCCCCTCTTCCTCTATAATTTTGGTTCAAAATTTCTAAAACTCATATTTTACACCCACTTTGTCCAAACATGGCATATTATATATGAAGTTTGATCTATTTGATGAGATATATCCAATGGAGTTTGTTTCAGAGCCAAATTTCCTTTGTACCTCCTTTTTTGTTAAAAATAACATGACTTGATCTCTTTCATTACATTGAATGATATTAATGCTCACACCTCGATCATATCTTCACCCCACCTATTTTTGATGACCCTATGAGTAACATATAATTTCTTGTGAAGTAAGTTTCGAACTTAAACTTGATTTTCCCCTTTCATGACTCTAGTCTATGGAGTGGCCCATGTAATGTGTGTAATTGGGACTTTGATGCTAATCATGATTTAAATGGATGCTCAACTTGTTTTGATGCACCTCAAATTACCATTATTGCTCTAGATCAGTAACTTTCAATTCATGATTGATACAAGAATCTATTTGTACTTACTTGAACCATTTTGCAACTTTATGATGTGAAAGTGCCAGTAAATGTGATTTTTATTGATTCTAATGATGTTCCTTTTCCTAATCATGTAACTTTTGTCTAACTATCACGATTGAATTATTGAAATTCATAATCAGTGCCTCTTTTTGTTCTTTTTTCCATGTCAATATAAGATCTCATGCAAATTAGCCCACATTTTGACTCATGGGGCCCCAAGTACCTACTCAAGTACACTTGTAACCTTCATGTGGCACATAATGTGATCTAAATGCATAAATTGATATTCGTGCCCTAAACATGCTAGATCATAACAAAATGATATACATTATATCTTACTGACTTCAAATCAACAATATCACCTTGTTATAGATCTACATTCTAACTTGTTCTAATTAATGCTTCAATGACCTTGAAATGTACCAATCTTGCTTGAAAATGATGTAGTATGACTAGTTATGTTTTGTATGCTCAAATCATGAGAAGTACTCATTTTTTATGATCCCCATGACCCCAAATCCGTAATGATATCATTTTTATACCCAATCTAATGTGGATGATTATCTTAGATATAGGACTTAATGCTGATACTTGTGCTAAGTAGAATCAATGTATGTGTGTTTGGGACTTTGGAAACTATGTTTGAACTAAGTGAAACCTAGATCTAGGGAACATCCATATGACTCATATGATGGTTATCTTACCAAACCCTAGTGATCTAAGACTCTACCTTATATCTTTTGCATATGAGGTCCATCTCTAGAGATTTGATGATATCTTGCTCACTACTCATAAGGTACACTTTTCTCTTGATTCTATTATGTTATTGTCTTGGTTGTATGTATGCTCGTATGAAATTCTAGGCTAGATAATTATTTGTTTGAACTACTTGTTCCTTATGATTAGTACGATCATTTTTCTTGAAAAATGTTACACAAACGTTGAACATAATTGAACTTGTCCATTATACAAATATCATATACCTGTCTATATTCTCGGGGTAAGGGCACAAGGTTGGGAACCTTACTTGAGATGTCAAGATAAGGTGGCCCATGTTGATAAAAGGGTTGGTTAATCTTGAGCACCCTTACAGACCCTTCCAATGGGAATATGATCAATGGCCATATTATGTTGTTTCATATAATGGAAATACACCTAAAGCACACTTTGTATAAAGAATTTCATTAAGTATTTCACTCCTCATTTCTACTTAATGTGTATTATGATGTTCTTAGCCAAGAAACTTTTATATACCCTTAAACGGTTTACTTGCCTTTCATAGCGTACTTAATGCTCTAGCATTAATATGTTTTGTTTATCGAAATTTTTTATTGCCAAATGAAGATCCGATGGACTCAAGACTCAAAACTCTGAAATGAAACACCAATGGGATCTTTGATATAGAAATGGGTACATATCTCTCATCTTGTTATCTCTTTGTTTTGTTAGTGCCTTTTTCATATATACTGCTTGTGTGAACTATGTGTAATTCTAGGGACGGACGCCCAAGTCCGCTCACCTTTGGCTATGTATCCATTAGGAGTATGGACATGGGGTTACAAATGGTTATGTGACAAATGGTATCAGATCTAAACACATAGGCCTCTATATATGTCTAAGACATAACACATCTTAAGATCCCAAGGAGGACCAAAATCCTTCCTTCAAAGTTTGAAGAGTCTTCTAACATCTCATATATTCTTTAAGGACCACCTAAGCCACCCAAGTAGATGATTATTAATTAGACTTCTCATATCCTCATGTGATTCTTCCCTCACAACTATTAATCACATGATTCCTCGATTATGGGTAGCTTATGCATGGGGAAAATAAAATTCATTTGAAATAATAAGAGATGATGATGCCATGATCTGATCTAGAATTGAAAACCCTATTTGTTATAAGAAAGTACTCATGTTAGTGATGTAGTCATGCAAACTCAATGTCACCAAGTCCTATAAAGTGTTTTATAAGTTTGGGGTAAATTCTTTATATCGTGAAATAAGGTGGAACTCATATTTTACACATCGTGTTAGACGGGGTCCCTGTTGACTATACTGATGTTGTCCCTATTTTGAGTAAACCTTAAACATATATAAGCAAGACTCTCCCTATCGATATGTAGAATGCCACCTACCTTGACATGACTACGTCTCTGGACCCCCGGATCACAATGTGATGACTTAGATATAGGAGGCATTTCCCTATTGACCACTATGCCTATTTACAATGCTCAATTTTGAATAAGTGTGGTGGACTAGATCTCAAATCTTGCACTATTATGCTCAAAACATTGAGTTATCAATTTGACTTCTCGATTCCCAAAATCTACCCTTACCATGATCTTATAAGGAAGGAATGTAATTACAACCTAAAACTCACAAATCTTGAAATATGGTTCCTTATTAAAAATCTTGATGTTTGACTCGTGATCAGGTGATATATGATTTGATACTTGATACTCACCCTATCTAGATATGCTTGATGACTCTTGATTAATATGGACTAGTGTAAGAGATTTGGATGGTAGTTGAAGTATGAAACACCTAATCTAAGTCAAATCTTATGATTGCCCCTAAATTTTCACTTTGATGATTGTTTAGAGTTCGTGAAGGTAACCCCTTCCACCCAATTTTGATTTATGAACCTAAGTCCCTAATAGGTCAAGCACATAATGATATTGATACTCAATCTTGAATCATGAATTAATGACGATCTTGAAATATGATGACATTGACTATAGCCAGTCGTTAAATCCTTACAAAGACCTAGTGACCGGCCTAAATCGCGCCTCCAAAAAGTGGAGGTAGATTTGAAGTAGTCGGACTTTTACATTTATAACCTAAAACCTTCTAGGCCCCCGCAACTTTGTTTATGGGGTCGAAGTAGATATACGGGGTCGAACACAGGGATGAGGGTGGTAGTGTTGAGAACACAGAATCGACACATTACACTCCGGAAAGGGTAAAGAGATGGTAAAATTCCCAAAGGGAATAGCAGGATAAGACTGATAAAAGAAAAGAAATATATCTCCAACTGGAGCTACGAGGAAAAATTAAGTTTTTAAGCATTTATCAGTTTTTAGGGATTTTCGTGCAACGGAAAAAAAGAGATAATACTAGCGCTAAAGTAAGGAATGAAGGAGAAAACTTCAGTAAAACAAGCGGCATCAAAAACATCATGTACCCCTCCTCTCGAAGCGGGTACCTCTAGCCAAGCTTCAAGACCCCTCTCGAGGTTGCTGGGCTTAAATTAGAGTGGAAAGGTTACTAAAGCAACTCCGATTCTGGGCACTCTCGTACTCTAGTATCAGACCAAACACTAGAGCCACAACACCTCTATCAAGGTTGTTGCAATGGGAAAACATGATTTGGTAGCTAATCGAAATGCGATCCAAGCGTACAAGCTAGAGTTCAGATGTTAAACATAGAAATCATCCAATAAAGGTACCAAACATAAAGCAACAGATGATTAAAACTCTTCTATTTCCATAAACATATAAGGGTCTGATTACATTGAATAAGATAAAGGAAGTAAATGACTGAAATGATAAAGATAAATGTCGCCTTCTTGATTTAGAAGGTCGAAAGACAGCAGCCGACTCTCCAGCCCGATATCGGGCAGGAGCCCCGCCCGATATGCCCATGTTGGGCGGCACACCCTCTCAGGCGACATGCTCATGATGGTTAGACATATCGCACGGGGCGCCCTTGCCTGATACGATCATGTCAGGCGGCACCCTCTCGGGCGACACGCCGTGACAGACGATATGTATCGGGGTTCGGTATCGTGTCGGGCTTGGAGAGTCGCTTTAAGTATCGGTCACTTGTATTGGGTATCCTTGTTGGACGATATCGGCCTGCAGTGGTGCCCAGGAAGGCCCTAAGTGAACCATTCCCTCCCTCTCGGGACGGGGAAGGGCTCACCTAGAATCGTCTGGCACAACCTCTGAGGCACGATACGCTAGCTCCTGAAGCTTTCTTGAGTTGGATTGCGCAAGGTTCTGACCTATCCCATCGGAGTCCTGTAGCTGCTATTTATAGGCAGCGGTTGGAGGAAGTTATGGTGCTCCGGTCGCCTAGTGTTCTTCATCAGCTATTGTGGCCTTTAGGGGTACCCGATACACGTATCTCCCGGCACAAAGATGTCGGGATGTCGGTCATCGCGACGAGTGGCGCCTGCCAGTGGGTGGCCTGTATCACGACACGCTACAGTCGTGGTGAGTCTGGCTCCCTGTCGGGTAAAATGGCGTATCGCTCATCCACTTCCTCTTGTGCGGCACCCTTCTGTCACACGTCAGTGTATTGCACTACCCTATCGGGCAGCGAGCGTATCGATTGACTTCTTGGGGAAAAAGGTCAATGCAGGTAGAACATGTTTATGGGTTGGGATGGGCCTTTTCGATGATAAATGAGTCAAAAATGGAGGAAAACTCTGCAAAAGATGGAAATATTGGGTTAAGAGCGTAGCGTGGCCTGTTATTGCAAAAGTACATATAAAAAGAGAGGAAAACAGTTTAAAAGGGAAGTTTTGATAACAAAATAATAGTAAAAAAACATCACAAAATTTGGTGTTATCAACTCCCCCAAACTTAACATTTTGATTGTCCTCAATCAATATTTAAACTTTATTTTGTGATGCTTCTTCTTGACCGGTATAGTTTTCAGACCATGGGTTAGAGCGAGAATTGAGGTGTCTTTCTGAGAATACGACCCGATCACGAACAACAGACTTTATTTTCTCCTGCTTTATTTAAGAAAAAAATTTCTCCACAGCTTCGACGAGACTTAGGTGCATGATTTCGAAGTTAGCTTTCACACCAAACAGCTTTTGGGGGAAGAAAGGTGTGTGTTTGGGTAGGCTTAAGGCTTTTTTGGGGTTTTTGTTGTTTCCCATCAGTCCATCCAGGTACGGGTCCGTTAACGGGCAAGTGGTCCCTACAGTCCAATCCAGTTGGCTTTAGAGCAGTGATTTCACATCCTACGTACCACTGCCTCGGATCTACCATGCCTAAAGATGGGTACTTTTGGAAAACAAGTGTATATATATATTTTTATTTTTATTTTTTTCATTTGGCACAACTCTCATGCCTTTATTCACTCTCATAAAAGGTTATTCTCTCTTTTTGGGATTTTTGTTGGGTAAGGGAAAACAAGAGGAATTTTGTTGCTGTTTGGGCAGCTTTTTCCTTCTGCATACACGTCTCTTAGCTGTTGCAAGATTATATTTCGCAATTTTTGGCGTGGAAAGTCATAGTCTTTTGTTGTTTGAGCCTGCATTGTCAGAAAGTCATAACAAAATTTGCATCTCCTTGGGCACATAGAAAATAGACTGGCAAGAAGTCATATTAGGTTTTTACTATATAGTGTCTTTGTACATATGTAAGGAGACAAAATAAGCAAAATAAGCAAAAATTTTCATATGAGCATGTATATGTATATGTACACATGATATAGGAGAAAAACAAAAGAACAAAAAGGTGGAGCCTGAAATTTTTTTAATTTTTGTACCTCCCTCACTGGTACATGGTACCCCCCCCCAAACTTACTCCACACTCTATCCCAGAGCTGTGACGTGGATAAGGTAGGGTAATGTTACCCCAGTGAGGGTTAGCTGGTGAGCGCGCCTACGCCAGATAGAAGCTCCCACACATATTCTCCTCATTTGTTATGGTAAACGATGTGGTGGAGCTGGTCAGGCGTCGCTTCATTCGATATCCATTCCAGCACGAAGATGCCACAGTCATTAGATAAGGGAATCTGTTGTGGACTGCGATGACAGAACTGAAGCTCGTGCCATTTGGATGCTACTGTGTCTAGGAATGGTTGTATCAGTGCCGCCACATCCTCGTAGTATTTTTGTACTAGGCGCTCGAGGGAGGTCAACGTTGTTGATGTACACTGTATTGGGTGATCTTTGTTGTTGTCTGAGCTGTTGTAGAAGATTCCTGCTCGTTGGCGAGTGTACATCGTTAGGAGCATCTAGTGGTTGTAGTGCAGGATGGGTAGGAAGATAGTCTGTGGCACCCTGCTCTCCAACTCTGCCAGAAATTCTTGCTTTGCTCCTGTTTCATCGGCAAGGTAGATGTCGTTGAACAACATTGGATGAGCTATGTATGTGTGTTCAAACCTTGGCTGTAGTGTTTAGATGTAGGCGGCCGCCACATATACCGCCAAGCATCCTCCATCTTTGACCATGTCCCTTAAGTAATCAACCAGGACTATGACATTGCCTGCCTCGTAGATGACATCCACCGGGGTAGAATCATCTAATTTCAGAAGAATTTTGTTGACCTTCTCCTGTGTGAGTGTAGCGCACGAGAAGCGGTCAAAATTGTTGATCAGTCCTTCTGCAGTTTCAGGCTAAGAAGGGTCTTCAAATCCGTGCAATTTCCGCAGGATCTCCAACTGCTTGCCTGCCCTATAGGTGTCATTCTCCATCTCAGCTTCCTTCTCAGGAGTGTTGTTGGGTTGCAAAGATGCGTCTTCTAGGTCACTGTCTAGTAGCCTCTCTGGTATGCCCACATCTAGGAAATAACGCTTGTCCTTGATCAACAACAGTGCATATATGCTTCTGAGCTGGTAGAAGTTTTGGCTCTGGAGTTGTCTTAAGTACCCGAAGACATGTATCATTTCCATGGTTCACAGGACTATAAAGGCATTGTTTCCACTTCCCTCTTCCTCTTGGATGGGGAAGTCCCTCAGTGTGAAGAAATTCTAGACACCACCGTGACATTGGGTTCCACTCTTGATAACACGATGGAGGCACAGCGGGAGTATCCTCAGAAGTTTGTCTTCGAGGTGTACGAAAGTGTTGTCTGTGCGCGGGACCTCTTTGTTGCAGCAGTTGAGTAGTTGAACATCATGACTACGGAGGTCAGCAATGCACACGAACCAATTCTTTCAATGTTTATAGTGGGCCAGCACCAGGTTTGGGTTGTGCTCTTCAATGTGCTTCAGCATACTGGCCACCTCTGTAGATTCATACAAACCCCTCATCAGTCTTCTCGCCAAGGCCAGGGTGGCATTGCAGATCATCTGTCAGCCTGTCCTAATGCCTGCATTCTCTATCACGGCGCCTTGTAGGACCCTGAACAGTTTCTTTCCAACGACGGCTGGGGAGAAGAATATACTTCTTAGTGCTCCCCGTTTGACTAAGAAATAGCCGTCACTCCAAATGACTTCTTCTTCGTCAGCCTGCGACCTCAAGACCTTATTCAACAGCTTCTGGTCCCTGATCATCAGGTATCTGATGGCTCTTCTGTCGAAGTCTGCCATCTCGAAGGAAGGTATCTCTGAAGGCACAAAGAATGCATCTGCCGTCGAGTTTCTTCCTCTAGGGGGTTGTCTTTGGTTGGCAGCACAGATGTCCCCCCTTTCTCCCTCCGACTCATCACAAGAATCTTCCTTGATGCTGACAGATTCGCCGTTGTCTTCGACTTCATTTAGGGATGCGGAGGGAGCGAAGTCTTCAATGCCTCAGGACCTCTCCTCTCCTGCTAGAGATTTTGTGGCAGGCTTATGCGTCGTCTCTTTTTTAGGCGCTGTAGAAGGCCCGCTGGAGGAGGAATACGATGATAATCCCTATGAGGCTGTCGACGAGGGGGTGGAGAGCCTGATCCAGGAGGCGACAGAGACCTTCTCGGCTGCCTTGGGCGCAGATGGTCGTCCCCCCTGCTAAGCCTTTCCTCGATCACGTCAAGGCGCTAGAGGGCCTACTGAAGTGTTGCATTGAATACCTCTAGTTGGTCAGGAAGTCCAACTAGAGTCAGCAACGTCTATTCCTGGTCATTTAGCCTCTATTGGAAAAAAGAAAACTTGCGGGTTAGAGAAGTAAAAATAGCCGAGTAGCTTTTTGTTACCTCCCGCAAGTAGTCGAATTTTTGCCCCAACATTTTTCCGAGCGACGGAGGGGTTCCTGCAGATCTCCCTCTAGTCCCCGTGATACCTCTCTCGTGTGAGGGTCTACCTGATGAGGTAGATCCTATCTCGATCGTTCGTGAGGCAGACGCTGCTGGGTGAGGCGTCGGCACTCTTGCGGCCATCACTATCTTGCCTTCTTGTCATGGTTGAGATGGCCGTGGTGTGGGTCGATGTTGCTCCACCTCTACATCATCGGCGATCTCGTCAGCAGCATATATAGGAGATACCGGCGTCGGTGGCGGCGTTAGCAATGTAGCTTTGAGCTCCATCTCGAGGATCTCGGCGAGCACCCTATCATCGGTGTCCTGTTGTACCTCTTCGTCTGCCTCTAAAGGCACTATAGAAATTTTAGGGGCTGTGGTCGTCTCTTTCATGGCAGCTCCCGTGGTTGTTTCCTCGGCGACCTCAATGATCACCAGTTCTTCTTTAGCCATAACAGGTGTTGTTGTGATTGTGGATGGTATGGTAGGAGTGACGACAACTCTATCATCTATTGTCGTCGGTGGCTCTAGATTGGCGGTTGGCTCGACGAAGGTCGTTGATGCTTTGTCCTGCCTTGGGTTGAGAGGAATCGGTTCTCTTCTCGTAGCTGCCTCCTCTTGAATTCTGGTGGTGGCAGCATAAGCGGCATCCACCGCCACAACTTCTATTTCTTCGGCGGTGAAGACCAGTTTTTCTGCGTCGTAGGTGGCACAGCGAGGGAGTGGAAGGAGGGTATTCGTCCTTGCAAACTTGTAGAAATAGCATCTCCCCTCCTTCATTATAATAATGGCCCTCATGAGGTACTTGAGGTCGATCAGCTCATCGCCCCTTGTCCTCGAAAGGTTGAGAAGCTCTTGCGGGTACCCAAGCCCAGCCGCGATCAGGTTGACGATGCCACCCATGCAGTATTCCTTGGTGGCATCCTTTATTGGGTGAAGCCTGTTCAACATAAACCATCCAAGGTTGATCACTCTACCCTCCATCATGTGCCACATGACGTGGAGTTCTTCGGTGTAAATGTTGTTGGACTCGTTCTTGCTGAACAGTAGGCATGCCACCAACTTGTGCACTATTCTCCAGAAACATGAGTGCACCTCCGCCACCTTGCTTCCCGGCTTGAATGATGTTTCACCGGTTAGCCTTTTCCAGAGCTCCACGGGATTGAACATGTCTCCTTCGGTGATCCTTTCACCGTTATTTAACATCTTCTCCTCCTCCTCACTGGAAGAGAAGATCTTGTTGAGCAACTTTTCAGAGATGACATGCTCTGAATTGTACAGCCGCCCCTGCAGTTTGTCCGCTCCGCCATATTCTTCAATTTCCTCAGCAGTATTCTTCACTCAGTGGAGAGACGACATGAACTCCCTCGTGAGTTCAGTGTAGGAGGTAGAACAGCTGAGGCAGATCTTCCTCAGTCCTGCCACGGCGAGGACACTCTCCATTCTTCCAAAAATACCCAGCTGAATGAAAGAAGACTAGTGGCAGAATCTGCTCGGCTTGTAGAGCTTGGTCGCCAGTTCTACATACCGACATCCATGCTCGTCATCTCTCGTCATGAACCTTCCTGGCGTGTGATCCAGGGGTTCTGCCACTGTGATTGGAGCCGTTGTTGGAGTCGCCACTTCTCCCTTTCTTATTCTTTTTTCAGCGGTTGATGGCCCAGCCGCCTCGGGATTCGGGCGCTTCTGCCCGACTTTAGTCGCTTCAGCTGCAGCCTCGGTGTCGATTCTTCTTTCGTGTTCGTCAAATCGAATGATGGTTTGCTTTGTACGGGCCATTTATGTTAGCATAAACAAATTCATTGATCAATTTAAATGTGCCGATATTAATGTAGGCAGGAACTAAATTTTGATTCCGGTGTTTTAAAAGAAAATAGAAAATATGATAAAAGTTGGCCTGATACAACATTACCTGACACCACTGTATCGGGCGATACAAAGCTTTTAAAGATGTAGGCTCGTGCCCGATACGAGGTGCGGGTATCGTTTGTCATGTCGAAAGAACATCTAAGAACAAGACGATACGGAGGAAACTGCGAGTCAGGTTCGTCGCCCGACATGGGTGTGTCGGGCAATACGGTTGCGAGAAACAAAGTGCTCGATAGGGCCTTCCTGGTAGAAAAACAATGTATTGCCCAACAACAAAACAAGCGAGACATCACATGGAGGGCGACACATTTATCACCCAACAGGGTGTATCGGGCAATGCGTGCTAAAGGTGTGTCGTGCGATGCACGTGTTGGGCGATACGAGGAAACTCAGCCAAACCCGTTGGTCCGATATGTTATGCGCGATAGGAAGGTCGTGTCGGGCTAGCCAGGATGATACGGTTATCGGGCTATACCTTTACTATTTTCTTAGGTTATCTACACGACACGAGAGCAGAAGAGGGATGTACGGCACGAGAGAAAATGAAGGAAATCACAGCACGATACGGGTAGGTGAAACAGTAAAGGAAGTAGCCCGACACGGTAAAACCTTTGCGCTATATATAGTGATCCCAACCGGGGGTAAAATGGGTAATTCTGGGACGCACGTCACCCGTTTGGACAAGTCTTTCCTGAGATGGGTAGTCCATCCGTCGACACAAGGGTAATTACTTATCTTGCACGATATTGGTGCCCGCCGCCCAGGCATGTCATCCGTCACGGCCGTTATGATGCCCGAAATACCATCACCCGATATGAGCGCGTTCAGAGCATCGGTTGAGTTGTTTCCCGACATGAAAACTTCAGAACAAAATCAAGGTGAAAAACTTAAAAACAAAGCGGAGAAAAGGCAGTTGATGAGTAAAACATCATTGTCCAAGGTTAAGATCCCGGCCTCAGATAGTATTACCCATCCCGGTCCATGAAACAGAGCAGTGGCCCATAAAACAAAAAAGTTAGCGCACGTGGCGTATGTGCTGACTCAGGCCTTATTACAGTCCAAATGTTTGTAATGTTTGTTTTGCAGGAAAGTAAATTGCATCCTATTCTAGGAAAGAAAAGAAAGTTTGGGTTGCCTCCCGAGAAGCATTGTAGTTTTCGTCTCCAACTTGGCGGTTCCATCTTCTTCACTCTTTGGCCTCTAGTATCATCCATCTCTTGCAACTCTATCCATGTCTCTCTCGATCACAACCCTGCCTTCTTGGCAGTTTCGGTGTTGGACGGTATTTTGCTTGAGGGATTCTTTATTAATTCGGCCATCTGAGCTAATTGCTGATCAATCTGGCGTTGATGCGTCTGCATATCCGCCATCTGGACCTGCAACGAGTTCAGAACACTCGAATTTGAAAGCGCACTCTGCGCTAACTGGTTATTAATTGTGTCTTGTCTTTTTACAAAATCAAACAATTGTCTGACCACATCTGATTGGTTTGGAACCTTGTCCTTTCCCTGCTCCTTGGTTGATCCTTGGTATTTAACTTGCCCCTGAAAGTTTCCTTTGTTTGACTGGAAGGGGGTGTTTTTGACGAATTGACTTTTTCCTCCCCTTTTCTCAAAGGCTTGAGGTGGCTTGGAGGAAGTATGCAGCTGATGTGAATTCTCAGCTACATCCTTGTTGACATAACTGAAACCGAGATGGTCCAGCCTTTTGAAGTTAACAAAAGTGACATTCTCAGTCTCCTCATCCTCAGTTTCAGTATCGCTCGATGCGTCGGGTCAGGTGTAGATGCAGCTATCTACCCCATGTCCTCCCTCTCCACAGGTAACACACTTCATTACCTTCTCGAATTGCTTCTTTCCCTTCCCACTGGACTCTTTCAGCTGCTTCATATCAGTGGCAATCCTTTGGATCTGAGAAGTGATGGTCTCCAGAGCCTTGGATTCAAAAGAGGGTCCTTCACCAGCCTTATTAGCTTGTCCCCTGTTGGTTCTATCATAGTCAGTGCTGGCTTGCAACTCGACCATGTTTTTGATGATCCTTTCGGACTTGCTCGGCTTCTTTCCCAGAAAGTCACTTCCTGTTGCTGCATTCAGTGAAACTCTTTCCTCGGGGGTTAAACTGTTATAGAAGGTGGTGACTAAGAAACCTTTCTTGTAATTGTGATGAGGGCAGTCCCTCTGATATTCCTGATATCTTTCCCAGGCGTCATGGAGGTTCTCGTTGGGCTTTTGCATGAAGGAAGTTATCCTTTGTCTGTTATGCATGGTCTTCTCATTTGGATAGAACTTGTTCACAAAGGCATCCGCCAGCGCTCCCCATCCATTCAGGGCTTGGTGGGGCAGCCCCAAATACCATGATAGAGCCTTATCTTCCAAAGAGAAGATGAAGCCCTTGCAGTAGATTACCTCCTGGGGAACCCCCCGCATCTTGATGGTGTCGCATATATTTTTGAAAGCATCCAAGTGGTGGTAGGGATTGTCATTCTTAGAATTCCCTCTAAAGCTTTTATTTTGAATCATGGAGATTACCGATGGCTTGAGCTCGAAATTGGTGGCGTTGAATCGCGGAATGATGATAGGGCATCGGGAATTGTTAGCCTTTGAGGAGGCTAACTCCCTCAGAGTCTTTTCTTCTTCTTCTAAATCATCTAATGTGGATTATTCTCTTAGATATAGGACTTAAAGTTGATATTTGTTCTATGTAGAATTAATGTATGCATGTTTGGGACTTTTAAAACTATGTTTCAACTAAGTGAAACCTAGAACTAGGGATCATCCACATGATTCTTATCTTACCAAACCCTAGTAATATAACACGCTATCTTATATCTTTTGCATATTAGGTCCATTTGGGTTGTACCATCTCTACAAATCTGATCATATCTTGCTCACTCCTTGTAAGGTACACTTTTCTCTTGATCCTACTATGATATTAGATTTGTTGTATTTATGCTCATATAAAATGCTTGGCAAGACAATTACTTGTTTGAGCTACTTGTTCCCTATGATTAGTATGTTCATTTTGATTTAATTATGTTGAACAAACCTTGAACATAATTGCACTTGTCCATTATAAAAACCTTGTGTACCTGCCTATATTCTCAAGGTAAGGGCACAAGTTTGGGTGCCCCTACTTGAGATGTCAAGATGGGGCAGACCATGTTGATAAAAGGGTTGGCTAATCTTTGTCACCCTTATAGACCCTTCAAATTGGAAGTGGTTCAATGGCCATATTATGTTGTTGTGTATAATGGAAATACACCTAAAACATACTTCATATAAAGAATGTTGTTTCATGCCTTGTTTATACTTCATGCCTATTATGATGTTCCTAGACAAGCAACTTATATATAGTCTTAAATTATTTACTTTCCTTTCATAGCTAACTTAATGTTGTAGCATTAATGTGTTTTTTTATCGAATTTTTTGTTGCCAAATAAAGATCTGCTTCACTCAAGACTCAAAGCTCTGAGATGAAACACCAATGGGTTCTTTGATATAGAAATGGGTACATATCTCTTATCTCAATGCTTAGTATCTTGTTATCTCTTTGTGTTGTTACTGCCTTTTTCATCTATGTTGATTGTGTGAACTATGTGCCATTCCAGGGATGGACGCCCAAGTCCACTCGCCTTTGTCTCTGTAGCCATTAGGAGTGTGGGCATAGGTTAACAAACAATTTCGTGACAAATGGTATCAGAGATAAACACATAGGCCTCTATATATGTTTAAGGCATAACACATCTTAAGAACCCAAGGAGGACCAAAATCCGTCCTTCAAAGTTTAGAGAGTCATCTAGCATCTCATCTCTTCTTTAAGGACTACCAAAGTCACCCTAGTAGATGATGATTAGTTAGCTTTCTCATCTCCTCATGGGATTCTTCCCTCATGACTAGTAATCACATGATTCCTTTATTATGGGTAGCTTATGCCTGGGGAAAGTAAAACTCATTTGAAATAATAAGAGATGATGATGCTATGATCTGATCTAGAATTAAAAACCCAATTTGATGTAAAAATTACACATGTTAGTGATGTACTCATGCAAACTCAATGTTACCAAATCCGACATAGTGCTTTCTATGTTTGAGGAGAATTCTTGATATGGTGAAATAAGGTGGAACTCATGTTTTACACCTCGTGTTAGATGGGGTCCCTATTGGCTATATCAATGTTGTCCCAATTTTGACTAAACCTCAAACATATATAAGCAATACTCTCCCTATTGATATGTCAAATGCCACCTACCTTGATATGACTACATCTCTGGATCCCTAGATCATGATGTGATGACTTAGATATATGAGGCACTTCCCTATTTACCATGATGCCTCTTTGCAAAGTTTAATTTTGAATAAATATGATTGAGCTAGATCTCAAATATTGCACTATTATTCTCAAATCCTTGAGTTCTCAATTTGAGTTCTCAACCCCAAAAATCTACCTTACCTTGATCTTATAAGGAAGGAATGTAATTATGACCCAGAACTCATAAATCTTATCATGTGGTTACCTATTAATAATTTTGATGTTTGACTCATGATGAGGTGAAATATGATTTGATATTTGATACTCGCCCTATTTTGATGTGCCTGAGGCCTCATGATTAATATGGACTAACATAATAGATTTGCATGGTAGTTGACTTACATACCCCTAATCTTGGTCACATCCCTATTATGATTGCCCCTAAATTTTCACTTTGATGAATATTTAGAGTTTGTACAGTAACCTCTTCCACCTTATTTGTTTTTCTTGACCTAAGTCCATAATAGGTCAAACACATAATGATATTGATGATTGATCTTGAATCTTGAATTAATGATGATCTTGATATATGATGATGTTGACTATAGCCAGTGGTTAAGTCCCTAGAAAGACCTAGTCCTAGGTCATTCATCAACCATGAATACCATGAAAATGAAGTTGATATTTAAGCCATGAAATGTTGAAAAGTGCTTGAATTGTTTCTCGATTTTTGTATACAGATGAATGATCACCCCTAAGGTCTAAATAGGAACCTAAACCCTAAACTCCAAATGTCTGGTCCTTTGACTTGGATGTCCAAACTTGAATCTCAACATTGATTTATGAAAACTTGGCTCATGATTGTTGATCTTGATCTCGACTTGACTCCTATAATCACTCTCTTTGGATCTGGAGATCATTCTCAATATTTGAATAGTGATTTTCATGTTCCTAAATCTCTAAACTTTGAAATTATGACTATGTTGATTCATTCAATTTATGCATAAGGGTGAGCTCCATGTGTACTAGGGTGGGACCTTCCATTGATTTTGAGCAAAAAATCACGATGTTGGTAAATGATGATTGTCTCAAATTGTTGAAATACAAAATCTCAATCATGGACCCCCAACTAGGGCAATGTAGAATCTAGAACCCAAAAGTTTTGAAATAGAAGTCATGCATTTCTCTTTAACTCTCTTTGTTGGACCTTAAATGTGATCTTTCCAAAAATTGGGATCTATATGAAGATCACTCCAAATTTGGGATTTATGTGGTAATCTTACCAAGTTAGCGATTAGTGTGACAATACCTTCACCATGATGCTCAATTACTTGGTTTTGAAATATCTCAATATTGAAATAATACCAAGTGGATTAGGATATAGAATATGGAAACCCAATCTCGTTGATGACTTGATTTAATTTTGGGGACAAAATTTCCTTTTAAGGTGGGGAGGATATGATAGCCTGGAAATTCATACGTTAATTATAACTTCTATTCTTAACCTAGCTCTTGTTCTAAAAGGAAATTTCATTTTGGTATGTGTGTTGATGCACAATTGATCCATCTAGTTTGTGCGTATCACCTTGGTGATACTCAAATTGACCAAAAATCAAGTCTACTTTCATATCACACATCATGACCTTATCCTTGAATTTTAATGATTACCTTGTGAATTTGATAAATTATTCTTGTTCTCATATAGTGGACATTGTTCTCACAGTTCCAACACACCTAATTTTGGTCAATTCTGAGCTAGGATAAGAGAGACATGCTCCTTTGAAAATGACATTGTTTTACCTTGATGTATAGCCTTTTAATTGATTTTGCAAACCAAATGGGCCTTTTTATAGGCCCGCGGCCATTTCCTCCTTGCTTCCTCACAATCTGTCTCCTTGTTTGTTAACCAGTCGTAAGCCTCACATCCTCTATCCTACGTTCTCAGCCGTTTGATCATACAATCACATATTTGGGTGACATCTAACGGCCAAAAAGTTACCCTCACCTTCATACATCTCACCAGTGAGGGTGGCACCAAAGACACCTACTCCCGTTTCTGCTCCTCCAATCACTCGCATTCTATCCTCTCTTTGAACATTTGATGTTGTCATTATTTTCCACTTGTTTCCCCCCTCTTATTCCCCTCTCTCATTTTCACCTCTCTTGTAAAATTTAGCGCTCCCCTGACCTCCTTCTTCCTCTCCAAGATCCTATAGTGTCGCCACATCAAACAAAAAGGGACATCTTCACCCCAGGCCCTCCACATAGTATATGATGGTGGAGACAAGTCCACAGGGTTCACCCACACCCAACTATCCTATTTCGATGAAGATTTGACCTTCCCCCTCCCCTTTTGTTCGATATTCGGTGAGCTCTCCCAGTTCACTCCACCATAGTGGGTGAGTTTTGACCCAAAGAGTTGAGCGAGAGTACTAGGAGACCAACGATCAAACACAGGTGGCTTACAATGGTGGCAAGTGACTTGAAGCCATGAGTAGAGGTCCAGGAGTGCCCGCTTCTATCAATAGGCTGATCAGTAGTGGTCGGGCATTGCCCAGAGCAAAGTATGTTGGCCTATTTCTACACAACACACACCCCAAGGACCCACTCACTGGGATTATGAGCAAGAAGCAGCAGACATCCATCAGATCTTAATCTAGCGGTCTGGATCCACAACTACATCATCAAATAATATCATGTAATGCCCCCTCTTCCTCTATAATTTTGGTTCAAAATTTCTAAAACTCATATTTTACACCCGCTTTGTCAAAACATGGCATATTATATATGAATTTTGATCTATTTGATGAGATATATCCAATGGAGTTTATTTCAAAGCCAAATTTCCTTTGTACCTCCTTTTTTGTTAAAAATGACATCACTTGATCTCTTTCATTACATTGAATGATATGAATGCTCAAACCTCGATCATATCTTCACCCCACCTATTTGTGATGACCCTATGAGTAACATATAATTTCTTGTGAAGTAAGTTTTGAACTTAAACTTGTTTTTCCCCTTTCATGACTCTAGTCTATGGAGTGGCCCATGTAATGTGTGTAAATGGGACTTTGATGCTAATCATCATTTAAATGGATGCTCAACTTGTTTTGATGCACCTCAAATTACCATTATTTCTCTAGATCAGTAACTTTCAATTCATGATTGATACAAGAATCTATTTGTACTTACTTGAACCATTTTGCAACTTTATGATGTGAAAGTACCAGTAAATGTGATTTTTTTGGATTCTAATGATGTTCCTTTTCCTAATCATGTAACTTTTATCTAACTATCACGATTGAATTATTGAAATTCATAATCAGTGCCTCTTTTTGTTCTTTTTTCCATGTCAATATAAGATCTCATGCTAATTAGCCCACATTTAGACTCATGGGGCCCCAAGTACCTACTCATGTACACTTGTAACCTTCATGTGGCACATAATGCGATCTAAATGCATAAATTGATTTTCGTGCCCTAAACATGCTAGATCATAACAAAATGATATACATTATATCTTACTGACTTCAAATCAACAATATTACCTTGCTATAGATCTACATTCTAACTTGTTCTAATTAATGCTTCGATGACCTTGAAATGTACCAATCTTGCTTGAAAACGATCTAGTATGACTAGTTATGTTTTGTATGCTCAAATCATGAGAAGTAATCATTTTTTATGATCCCCATGACCCTAAATCCATAATGATCTCATTTTTATACCCAATATAATGTGGATGATTATCTTAGATATAGTACTTAATGTTGATACTTGTGCTAAGTAGAATCAATGTATGCGTGTTTGGGACTTTGGAAACTATGTCTGAACTAAGTGAAACCTAGATCTAGGGAACATCCATATGACTCATATGATGGTTATCTTACCAAACCCTAGTGATCTAAGACTCTACCTTATATCTTTTGCATATGAGGTCCATCTCTAGAGATTTGATGATATCTTGCCCACTACTCATAAGGTACACTTTTCTCTTGATTCTATTATGTTATTGTCTTGGTTGTATGTATGCTCGTATGAAATTCTAGGCTAGATAATTACTTTTTTCAACTACTTGTTCCTTATGATTAGTACGATCATTTTTCTTTAAATATGTTTGAACTTGTCCATTATACAAATATCATATACCTGTCTATATTCTCGGGGTAAGGGCACAAGGTTGGGAACCTTACTTGAGATGTCAAGATAAGGTGGTGCATGTTGATAAAAGGTTTGGTTAATCTTGAGCACCCTTAAAGACCCTTCCAATGGGAAGATGATCAATGGCCATATTATGTTGTTTCATATAATGGAAATACACCTAAAACACACTTTGTATAAAGAATTTCATTAAGTATTTCACTCCTCATTTCTACTTCATGTGTATTATGATGTTCTTAGCCAAGAAACGTTTATATAGTCTTAAACGGTTTACTTGCCTTTCAGAGTGTACTTAATGCTCTAGCATTAATATGTTTTGTTTATCGAAACTTTTTGTTGCCAAATGAAGATCTGATGGACTCAAGACTCAAAACTCTGAAATGAAACACCAATGGGATCTTTGATATAGAAATGGATACATATCTCTCATCTTGTTATCTCTTTGTGTTGTTACTGCCTTTTTCATATATACTGCTTGTGTGAACTATGTGCAATTCTAGGGACGGATGCCCAAGTCCGCTCGCCTTTGGCTATGTATCCATTAGGAGTATGGATATGGGGTTACAAATGGTTATGTGACAAATGGTATCAGAGCTAAACACATAGGCCTCTATATATGTCTAAGACATAACACATCTTAAGATCCCAAGGAGGACCAAAATCCTTCCTTCAAAGTTTGAAGAGTCTTCTAACATCTCATATATTCTTTAAGGACCACATGATTCCTCGATTATGGGTAGCTTATGCATGGGGAAAATAAAATTCATTTGAAATAATAAGAGATGATGATGCCATGATCTGATCTAGAATTGAAAACCCTATTTTTTATAAGAATGTACTCATGTTAGTGATATAGTCATGCAAACTCAATGTCACCAAGTCATATAAAGTGTTTTATAAGTTTGGGGTAAATTCTTTATATCATGAAATAAGGTGGAACTCATATTTTACACATCATGTTAGACGGGGTCCCTGTTGACTATATTGATGTTGTCCCTATTTTGAGTAAACCTCAAACATATATAAGCAAGACTCTCCCTATCGATATGTAGAATGCCACCTACCTTGACATGACTACGTCTCTGGACCCCCGGATCATGATGTGATGACTTAGATATAGGAGGCATTTCCCTATTGACCATTATGCCTATTTGCAATGCTCAATTTTGAATAAGCATGGTGGACTAGATCTCAAATCTTGCACTATTATGCTCAAACCATTGAGTTATCAATTTGACTTCTCGATTCCCAAAATCTACCCTTACCATGATCTTATAAGGAAGGACTGTAATTACAACCTAGAAGTCACAAATCTTGAAATATGGTTCCCTATTAAAAATCTTGATGTTTTACTCGTGATCAGGTGATATACGATTTGATATTTGATACTCACCCTATCTAGATATGCTTGATGACTCTTGATTAATATGGACTAATGTAAGAGATTTGTATGGTAGTTGAAGTATGAAACACCTAATCTAAGTCAAATCTTATGATTGCCCCTAAATTTTCACTTTGATGATTGTTTAGAGTTCGTGAAGGTAACCCCTTCCACCCAATTTTGATTTCTTAACCTAAGTCCCTAATAGGTCAAGCACATAATGATATTGATACTCGATCTTGAATCTTGAATTAATGACGATCTTGAAATATGATGACATTGACTTTAGCCAGTCGTTAAATCCTTACAAAGACCTAGTGACCAGCCTAAATCGTGCGTCCAAAAAGTGGAGGCAGATTTGAAGTAGTCAGACTTTTACATTTATAATCTGAAACCTTCTAGGCCCCCACAACTTTGTTTATGGGGTTGAAATAGATATACAGGGTCGAACACAGTGACAAGGGTGGTAGTGTTGAGAACACAGAATCGACACGTTACACTCCGACAAGGGTAAAGAGATGGTAAAATTCCCAAAGGGGACAACAAGATAAGACTGATAAAACAAAAGAAATCTATCTCCAACTGGAGCTACGAGGAAAAATTAAGGTTTTAAGCATTTATAAGTTTTTAGGGATTTTCGTGCAACGGAAACAGAGAGATAATACTAGCGCTAAAGTAAGGAACGAAGGAGAAAACTTCAGTAAAACAAGCAGCATCAGAAACATCTTGTACCCCTCCTCTCGAAGCGGGTACCTCTAACCAAGCGTCAACACCCCTCTCGAGGTTGATGGGCTTAAATTAGAGTGGAAAGGTTACTAAAGCAACTCCGATTCTGCGCACTATCGTACTCCAGTATAGGACCAAACAATAGAGCCACAACACCTCTCTCAAGGTTGTTGCAACGGGAAAACACGATTCGGTAGCTAATCAAAACGTGATCCAACTGTACAAGCTAGAGTTCAGATGTTAAACATAGCAATCATCCAACAAAGGTACCAAACATAAAGCAACAGATGATTAAAACTCTTCTATTTCCATAAACATATAAGGGTTTGATTACATTGCATAAGATTAATGAAGTAAATGACTGAAATGATAAAGATAAATGTCGCCTTCTTGATATAGAAGGTCGACAGACAATAGCCGACTCTCCAACCCGATACCAGGCAGGAGCCCCGCCCGATACGCCCGTGTCAGGCGGCACACCCTCTCAGGCGACACGCTCATGACGGGTAGACGTATCGCGCGGGGCGCCCTTGCCCAATACGATCATGTCGGGTGGCACCCTCTCGGGCGACACGCCGTGACAGATGATACGTATCGGGGTTCGGTATCGTGTCACGCTTGTAGTGTCGCTTTAAGTATCAGTCACTTGTATCGGGTATCCTTGTTGGCCGATATCAGCCTGCAGTGTTGCCCAGGACGGCCCTAAGTGAACCATTCCCTCCCTCTCAGGACGGGGAAGTGCTCACCTAGAATCTCCCGGCACAACCTCTGAGGCACGATACACTAGCTCCTGAAGCTTTCCTGAGTTGGATTGCGCAAGGTGCTGACCTGTCCCATCGGAGTCATGTAGCTGCTATATATAGGCAGTGGTTGGAGGAAGTTATGGTGCTCCAGTCGCCACGTGTTCTTCATCAGCTATTGCGGCCTTTAGGGGCACCCTATACGCGTATCGCCCGGCACAAAGATGTCGGGCTTTCGGTCATCGCAACGAGTGGTGCCTGCCGGTGGGTGGTATGTATCGCGACACGCTACAATCGTGGCGAGTCTAGCTCCCTGTCGTGTAAAAAGGTGTATCGCTCATCCACTTCCTCTTGTGTGACACCCTTCTATCGCGCGTCAGTGTATCGCGCTACCCTATCGGGCAGCGAGCATATCAGTCGACTTCCTGGGGAAAAAGGCTGATGCAGGTAGAACACGTTTATGGGCCGGGATGGGCCTTTTCGATGATAAATGAGTCAAAAATGGAGGAAAACTCTGCAAAAGATGGAAATATTGGGTTTAGAGCGTAGTGTGGCCTATTATTGCAAAAGTACATATAAAAAGAGAGGAAAACAGTTTAAAAGGGCAATTTTGATAACAAAATAACAGTCAAAAACATCACAAAATTTGGTGTTATCACCTAGGATTAGATCATTCATCAACCATTAATACCATGAAAATGAACTCAATATTTAAGCCATGAAATGTTGAAAATCACTTGAACTATTGCCCAATTGTTGCTCGATTGTTGTTCATGAAAGAATGATTACCCCTGAGGTCTAAATAGGAACCTAAACCCTATATTCCAAATGTTTGGACCTGTGACTAGGATGTCCAAACTTGAATTCTGACATTTATTTATGAAATCTTGGTTCATGATTATCGATCTCAATATTGAATTGACTCCTATAATCACTCTATTTGGATCTGGAGATCACCCTCTCTATATGACTAACGACATTCATGTTCCTAAAAGTTTCAAAAATTTGAAATTATGACTATGTTGATTTGTTCAATTTATGCATAAGGGTGAGTTCCATTTGGACTAGGGTGGGACCTTCTATTGATTTTGAGTACGAAAACATGATCTTGGAATACGATGATTGTCTCGAATTGTTGAAATGTGAAATCTCAATCATGGACCCCACCTCGGCCAATGTAGAAGCTAGAACCCTAAAGTTTGGGAATGAAAGTCAAGCCTTGCTCTTGAACTCTCTTTGTTTGACCTAAATTATGATCTTTCCAAAATTGGAATCTATAGGATGATCTCTCCAAAATTGTGGTTTATGTGGTAACCATACCAAGTTAACGATTATTGTGACATTACCTTGACCATGATGTTGAATTTCTTGATTTTAAAATATCTCAATATTGAAAGAAGACCAAGTGGATAAGGATATGGAATATGGAAACCCAATATCGATTGATGACCCAATTTAAATTTGGTGACAAAATTTCCATTTAAGGTGGGGAGGATGTGATAACCTAGAAATTCACACTTTGATTATAACTTCTATTTTTGACCTAGCGCTTTTTCTCAAAGTCAATTTCATTTTGGTATGTGTATTAATGCATAATTGATCCATCTAGTTTGTGTGTATCACCTTTGTGATACTCAAATTGACTAAAAATCAAGTCTACTTTCATATCACACATCATCGCCTTATCCTTGAATTTTAATGATATCCTTGTGAATTTGGTACATTATTCTTGTTTTTATGTAATGTAGATCATTCTCACGGTTCCAATGCACCTAATTTTGCTTAATTCTAAGCTATGACTAGAGATATATTCTACTTTGAAAACCAAACTATTTTAACCTTGATTGATAGCCTTTTAATTGATTTTTCAAACCAAATGGGCCTTTTTCTGAACCCACTTCTCATTTCCTCCGACCTTTCTTCCTCATGATCTAGCTCCTTGTTTATCAACCAATCACAAGCCTCGCATCATCTATCCTACATTATTAGCTATTTGATCATGCAATCACAGATTTGGGCCCCATCTAATGGCCAAAAAGTTACCGTCAACCTCCATACTTCTCACCAGCATGGGTGGTGTGGAAGCCGCCTTCTCCCCTTTTGGCTCCTCCAATCACTCTCATTCTATCCTATCTTTGAACAATTGGTGTTGTCATTCTTTTCCTCTTGTTTCCCCAATCATTCCCCTCTCTTTTTCACCTCTCTCATGAACCATAGAGCTCCCCAGACCTCCTTCTTCCTCTCTGGACTCCTGCGACGTGACTGCCTCATTCGAAAAGGGGCATCATCACCCTAGGATCTCGATGCATCAAATGATAGTGGAGACAAGTCTACAGGATCCGACCGCACCCAACCGGCCTATTTTGAAGAAGGTCTGACCTTCCCCTTACACTTTTGTCCGATCTCCGATGAGCTCTCCCCGTTCACGCCTCCGTGGTGGGTGATTTTTGACCCATAGAGTTTAGGGCGAGGTTGAGCGACCAACGACCAAACATGGATGGCTTGTAGCAATGGTAAGTGACTCAAAGCAATGAGGAGCGGTCCAGGAGCACCTCCTTCCGTCGATAGACCGATTAGCAATGATCGAGCATCGCGAAGATCAAGGCATGCCATCCTATTGTTGTGCAACATGCACCCTAGGGACGCACTCATTGAGATCATGAGCGAGAGGCACCAGGCGACCATTGGATCTTCATCTAGCACTCTGGATCCACATATGCATCATCAAAATTATATCATCTAATGACCCTCTTTCTCTATAGTTTCTATTCAAATTTTCTAAAAATCATATCTTCACCCCCTTTATCCAAATATGGCATATTATATATGAATTTTTGTCTACTCAATGATATCTATCCACTGGACTTTGTTTCAAAACCAAATTTCCTTCATAGATATATTTTTGTTAAAAATGGCACCACTTGATCTCTTTGATTACATTGAATGATATTAATGCTCAAACCTTGATCATATCTTCACCCCACCTATTTTTTATGACCCTAATCAGTAACATATACTTTCTTGTGAAGTAAATTTTGAACTTGACCTTGTTTTGCCCATTTATGACTCCAATCTATGGAATGGAACATGAAATGTGTATAATTGGGACATTGATGCTAATGATCATTTAAATGGATGCTCAACATATTTTGATGCACTTCAAATATCATTATTTCTCTAGATTAATATCTTTAGGTTCATGATTGATACAAGAATATATTTGTACTTACTTGAACCCTTTTGCAACTTTATGATGTGAAAGTACCACTAAATGTGATATTTATGGATTCTAATTTTGTTCCTTTTCCTAATCATGTAACTTTGGTCTAACTATCACCATGGAATAATTAATCTTTGAAGTAGTGCCTCTTGTTGTTCTTTGTTCCATGTCAATATAATATGTCATTCTAAGTAGGCCACATTTTAACTCATGGGGCCCCAAGTACCTACTCATGTACACTTGTAACCTTCATGTGGTAGGTAAAATGATGTACATGCATAAATTGATTGTTGTGGTCTAAAGATGCTAGATAATAACCTAACGATATACATGATATCATAATGACTTCAAATTAGTAGTATCACCTTGCTATAAGCTCGATATCCTAACTTGTTCTAATTAATGCTTCTATGACCTTGAAATGTACCAATCTTGCTTGAAAATGATCTAGTATGACTAGTTATGATTTGTATGATCAGAACATGACAAGTACTCATTTTTTATGATCCCCATGACCCCAAATCAGTAATGATCTTATGTTTACACCCAATCTAATTTGGATGATTCTCTCAGATCTAGGTCTTAATGTTGATACTTGTTCTATGTGGAATCAATGTATGCATGTTTGGGACTTTGAAAACTACGTTTGAACTAACTGAAACCTAGATATAGGGAACATCCACATGACTCAGGCGATGCATATCTTACCAAACCCTAGTGATCTAAGACTCTACCTTATATATTATGCATATTTGGTCTATTTGGGCTTACACCATCTCTAGATATCTTATCATATCTTGCTCACTACTCGTAAGGTACACTTTTCTCTTGACCCTACTATGTTATTGGCTTGGTTGTATGTATGCTCGTATGAAATTCTTGGATAGATAATTACTTGTTTGATATTCTTATTTCCTATGATTAGTAAATTCATTTTTCTTGAAATATGTTGAACAAACCTTGAACATAATTTAACTTGTCCATTATACAAACCTCGTGTACCTACTTGTATTCTTCGGTAAGGGCAGATTGTTGGGCGCCTTACTTGAGATGTCAAGTTAAGGTGGACCATGTCGATAAAATGGTTGGCTAATCTTGAGCATCCTTACATACCCTTCCAATGGGAAGTTGGTCAATGTCCATATTATGTTGTTGAGTATAACGGAAATACACCTAAAACAAACTTTTTATAAGGAATGTCATTAAGTGTTTCATGCCTCATTTCTACTTCATGCCTATTATGATGTTCCTAGACATGAAACTTTTATATAGTCTTAAACTGTTTACTTGCCTTTCATAGCACACTTAATGCTCTAGCATTAATATATTTTGCTTATCGAACTTTTTGTTGCCAAATGAAGATCTACTGCACTCAAGACTCAATGCTCTGAAATGAAACACCAATGGGTTCTTTGATATAGAAATGGGTACATATCTCATATCTCATGCTCAGTATCTTGTTATCTCTTGGTGTAGTTACTACCTTTTTTATATATATCTCTTGTGTGAACTATGTGACATTCTAGGGATGGATGCCCAAGTGCACTCGCCATTGGCTATGTAGACACTAAGAGTTTGTACATAGGGTAACAAATGATTCCATGACAATTAAATAATTGCTATTATGCACCTTTTTTTAATTGAAGCATCATATACGTATCTTCTTTGGACAATAGTATCATGAATGATTGATCTATTATTTAATGTTAAGATCTTTTATGGCTGTGCCACAATCTCTCATATTTTATACTCAATATCTATAGAGATAAATATGTATAACATATATGCTGAATGACTCAATTACTCTAGAAAGATATACCTATATCATTCTCATCTAGTAAACATTAATAAAATAACACATTTATAGAATTAATGATGATGGTCATCTAGACTCTTTTGGTTTCAAACACATAGAGACATGCGGATCTTGTCTATTGGGCAAGATGGAAAAAGCTCCTTTAAATGAAAATAGAGAGAGAGTGGTCTATTAGGATTCATAAATACTGATGTATGTAGACCTTTTAGAACAAATGATAAAGATGGTTATTGGTATTAAAACACTTTGATACGATCAATGTGGAGAATACTTGAACCACGAGTTTGAGGACCTTCTGGGAGACTGTGATATTATATCACAATGGACTCCACTTGAAACATAATGATGTGTCAAAAAGAAGGAATCATACCCTATTGTGACCATTGATAAATCTAGTTGATCTTCCAGCATCCTTTTGGGCACATACATGATAATAAACCATGTACAACCTAAATTGGTTGAAACACACCATATGAGATATGGATTGGGAATCATCCAAGAATGTCTTTTATGATGATTTGAGGATGTAAATCTTATGAGAGAAAATAATTTCTTAAATTTATTGGTCCCAAATCACATAGATGTTACTATGTTGTATATCCTAAGGAGACCAAAAGATTCTACTTTTATATCTCATCTGACAAAAAGTTTTTGTTGCACGAAAGGTTGTATTTCTAACAGGAATTTATTTCTACAAGAATCAATGGGAGAAAAGTAGAACTCAAAAAGCTTGAGACCAACAAGAAAAACATTGAACATGTAATGGTATTGTAGGAACAAAGATCAGAGACTATTGTGGAATCTCAAGTTCCTCATGCAACACATGAATCTCATAGATTTAGCAAGACATGCCTTGAGCCTAAAAAACTTGGAGATCTTGAAACTCAAGAAGGCAATGAGTTGGTCAGAAGAAAACCAAAATGTAAAATTGATATGTTGCAAAGGTTTTTAAACAAGTTTAAAATGTTGAACATGATGAATTCTCTTTACCAGTTGTCATGGTAAAATACATAAGGATCATGCTTGCTATTATAGCTGAGATGTGAAGGTCAATCTATAGATTGAAGCATGAAAGTTAGAACTAGAATCTTCAATTTGAAAAGGCAGTCAAAGAGTTTGACTTTAGTCAAGATAAGATGAAATATGTGTTTACAAGAAGGTTAGTGAGAGCATAATTGTATTCCAAACCTGGATAGAAATACCCTCTCTATGAATAATTCAAGAAAATCATCCTATGTTTTAAAAATTAAGATCTATTGAGATGGATTTAGAAAGTGTCTTGGCCTAAACCACAATACATACATTGACAAGGTGTTGAAGAGGTTCAACATATAGGGCTCAAACAGAGGAAATGTGTCCATATCCCATGGAATTATCTCTTAAGAGTCCAATGTCTCAGTTCTTTTGAAGAATGTGAACGCATGAGTAGGATTCCATATGCATCCACTATTGGATCTATTTTGTATGCAATGTTAAGTACTTGTCTCGTTGTCTTAGTTGTTTAAGACATGATGAACATATATTAGTCAGATCTCGATGAAGGTCACTTATTGTCATAAATAATATCCTTAAGTACTTGAGAAGCAGTAAGGATCAGTTCCTTGTTTATGGTAATCAAGAAGAGTTGAGTGTAAAGGATTACAACGATGCAAGCTTGCAAACTGACAAAGATGATTTTTTATCACAACCCAAATTTATGTTTTGCCTTAATATAGAATTGTAAATAGGAAAAGTTCCAAGCAAAATACAACTGATGATTTTACAAAATAAGTAGAGTACCTTGTTGTTTTGAACATAGCACAAGATACTGTATGGATCAAGAAGTTCAGTTCGATGAACTTGTAGAACTTCCAAAACATAAAGACATAATAAAATAATTTGAATGGATCTATTGGATACCATAGGAAAACTCATAGCATACTACAATATTTTCATCTCATACAAGAGATTGTACAACATGGAGATGTGAAGATTTCTAATGTACCGACTAGAAGCAAATATTGCTAACCCGCTACAAAAGCACATGTGTAGAAGAAACATGATGGAGAAGTTAAGATCACTTGGACTAAGATTCATAGATGACTGGATCTAAGTGCAAGTGGGAGTCTGTTAGTATTTATGCCAAGAGAGACAATCATATGACGATTGAATGGGGCATCATATACTTGATTTGATAATAACAACACTAATTCTTTTTCTGTCCCAATCATGATATGATGACACAACCATGGTAGATATCTAAAGAATGATGTTACTCAATGACATATGTCTTCAGGTTGAGGACCAAAACAATGAGATCATATGTATTATAAGAATACATACATTCTTGTTATGTACCTCGTCAAATATTACTTTGGAATCAAAATAGATGAAAGTAATACAAAAGAGTAGAATGTTTTTTAATTGATAATAGAGTCTCATTAGTCGTGACATAAGATATCAAGTCAAAAACATAGATACTTGTTCAATAATATTGTATCAAATAGACACACCTTGAGATTGATACATGGAGACCATGTAATGGTAGTTAGAATCATCTCTTAAAATGATAGAGGTGATAGTGGTTCATAGACATGAATTCAATATACTTATCACATGTCATTCAATGTACTTTCACACCATTCAACATGACCTTCAATAACAGTTGCAATAAATATGGTGCTCAGGTTCACTATGACACATGGGGATTGACTGTGAGTGATGTAGATGGGATTTGTCCCACTACAGGCGTTGATATCCATGCAATTTTGTAAGAGAGACTCAGCAACGCATGTCCATACTCATGTGAGTCAATATGTGATATGTGTATTCACATGCATCTCATACACTCCACTCTATTTCAAGGAACATGTATTGAATATTAAGAGGATGACAATTCCATGCCTTGAGTTCAATCTGGATATCAGAGACAAAGGAACTATATAATCACAGACTATAAGATGAAGTTGTTCTCCTACTTTCTAATGACTTGGGTAGAAATGATGTTTTGCTAGATATTTCTTATTGTTTGTGATGTCATAATCTACTTATGGACATTCACTATGAATGTAAGTTGGGATCTATAGGTTCACACACATAGGATGCACTTTGAATAGGAGTTTACACATGTATAAGGTTTAATCTGGTTACTAAAGTATTTTAGTAATCAACTTAAACAACACTAGATGTCAGTTGACTGACTGGAGTGTCTTGTCGACTGACTGGACGATCCTTAAGGCTAGAGAAAGGAATTGACATTGACATCATGATGTGCATTAATCATCACATTAAAAGTCAGTGTGCTTGTGAATAGGAAAAATATTCAATCAACTGACTGGAGTGTATAGTCAACCAACTGGTATTCCAATCAACCGACTAGGAATTCATTTAATTGATTAGTGATAACAACACCCAAAAGTTCATGAAATGCATCTTGTCTTGTCCCTAGGTTTGTGAAAATCCTAGCCCATCTACTCCTATATGGGGGGGGGGGTGGCCAGGGCTCTTAACACTCTTGTACGACAAGACTCCTCATCTCAATATTTTGGTAAAATGAGATCCTAAGGCATCTTACCCATAAATGGGAGAGTTAACCAAAGGGGAGAATAGTTGACGCTAGCACAATGACAATACAAAGGGACAAATCCTTCTCCTCGATTCTAAAAGAACAACATGGAGTTCCTAGTGGTCCAATTTGACTGTGTAAAGGCGTGGTGACTGTCACCATCACACTAGGAGAATGCCATCAACCACCATATGTGGTGCTACACTAGGAGGCTGCCGCTATGACTGTTCATGTGCCGCTTGAGAAAGAAGTACAACTCTACAAGGATTGTCACAATCCTTGCTTCAGAACCAACTATATGCCTTACAATTCTCTTTCCCACTTCTTAGTTGTTAATGAGATCCACTGGTAATGGGGAATATGGAAAAAAACTTTTATTTCCAATGTAATCTTTGTCAACCTATTTACCTATAGTTTGATGAGTAGATTAGTCATTCTGGAGTATCAATACTAACTACAACACAATAAATATTTGTTAGTTCCCCATTTAATACGTTTTATATCTATATTTTCTTCTACCTTGTCCTTGGAATCATGATTTATGCCCCTTACCCATGTCTTGGGTTTTTGGGGTGTTTCGGCCCTATGATAGATAAATTGCATGAAACCTTATCATTTTTTTATTGTTGAATAATATTTGGCAAGATCTTTAAAACAACATTTTTCTCTAAGAAAATATGAATGCCTCAATCTTTTGCTAGTCATTATCTTGGATTATATACTTCATAAAAATATAAATGTTCATGTCCCTCTTTTGACTAGGAAACCCTTCTTGTACTTGAATCTTTATATTCCCAATTAATACTTCTATTAAAAATGCTGATATTTTTCTGACACATATCTTTCATATTGTTTATCAACTTTCAGGGTATCATTTCTAAAAAAAGAAAATTTAGATGAAGAAGAGGCAATGACTCAATACAAACATGTACTCAGAATATATCTTTTAATGATAGCTTGAGATGGCCAGATTGTCCTTTACAACTTATCCTTTTGTAAAAGTAGTTGACACTTATATATTATACAATTTTGTACTTGATAAATGAAATGGTTTGAACAACTAGTTATAATCTAATAGTATAATATTCCACTTCTATGTAATTATATTATTTTTTTGTATAATGTTGTTGAGATATGAAATAAATTACATCCCTTCCTTCATGCATTTTAGTATGTATTCACTTATATGGGATTTATTCGTAAAAAGTAATGAGTAGATATCTTGGATCACACTCGTTACAAGATGCCCTAAAATGTGAAAAAATTTATGTTATGCTATATCTTTTATATGTTCATAAAATTGTATAACTAAGAGACCAAATAGGAGGTATATATGCTTCTTGTCATGGTGAGACAATTTGAAGGGGTCAATTATGTCCCTATTTGGAAAATGTTTCATTCAATGCGTCAAAATGTGTGGAATCCTTCATGAAGGGGATACAAATTTATCCTTGAAGGCGAGCACATGAAATTAGATGAGGCCTCACTTAAAACAACTCATTTTTCCTCAACTACTTGATTCATTAATTTCATGACAACATATCACATATATTTTGAGTATTAATATAAGTGAAAATATGTAGAATGTTTAACATGTATAACTCAAGATTCTCATTTTTATCAATATTTGTATGTGTATAGAAAATTAATCGTGTGATAATCACTTGTTGTCATATTTTGTGAATGCATGCATCTTGGTAGTTTCACTGACTTCTCATGATGGGTTATTGTTGTGTGTTCTTGTGCACCAATGTACTGCATTGAACATATCAAATATACTATTTTTTTGCACATCACAAGGACTTATATGTCCACAAATTTTAAATTTTGTATCAGTCCTATACTCGGCATATGTACGACATAGAAATTTTTTTGGAACATTATCTTGGTAATGTTGTTTCCTTAGAGAAGGTCCAAAAGGGAAGAGAGTGACATAGATTGAACTTATTGATGGTGAACCATGAGAGATATTAATTCAATACAAATATCTGAGAAATATTCATGTGAATCAAATAGAAAAAATTGATTTATGTAGTGTGACTCTTGCATGATTGTAGTCATGATGAATGACAATAAAGTATGATAACCACCATATGTTCACAAAGAGTGAATCCAAATGACCTAGTTTGGCTTGTAAAAAGGATAAAGTAGGGTAATTTGTTCATACACTTACACACATCATTGTTGCTGCTACTTACACTTTCCTTCAAAATCATTATTTTACCCTTAATCACACCCATGTACATAAAGGTAAAATGGATTATAGAACTGATGAATGGTGTAAAACAACATAAATAAAGATATATGTTTCAATAATTTTATATGGTAGTTGATACCACAAACAATAGACACTACATAAATAAAACTTAATCATTAGTAAGTTATGTTTGACATGGTATAAACCACATTGCAAGTTATTCTACAGCCAAGACTTATACACACTTGTTTATGATTTCTAATTTAAGATTTTGACGTTCTTCCTATAAAGGCAATAGAGGCAAAATAGAGTCAATTCATATAGAAAAAGGATAGGATGTTTTGTTGATAGGTTGGTCTAGAGTTTGTAGTTTAAATTCTATTTATATTAAGTCGGGTTGTTAAGTGTGTGTTTCATCAGGTAAAATCGAATACCCAAGTGAGTCTATAAACTATGGACTGTCATGGACTCTACATAGTCAAATGACAAAAGGCAAAAAAATAGCAGTGATTTCTTGCCCAAAAATTCCCGCTCTCTCTAGTTCTAAGGTGGTATCAAAGAATTCAAGCAAGATTGCTCAACCTTCCTAGGAAACCCTAACTTGACGAAGAAGAAAGATAGAAACGAAGAATTTTGCATTGCATCTCCATCCCAATCTCTCTTCTTCATCCCAATTTGTTTTCTCTTTTCAATCTGTCTACGGAGATTGTTCCTGATATTCAAATCTTATAGATCTTCTTCATCTACACTATTATTGGAGAAGGATAACGAGTTATCCTTTATAGGTAGGTGGAGATTCTGAGCTCTTCTATAACAAGTTCTCTATCATCTAGATCTTCTAATCTCTCTCTCAAGTAGTTTTCTATAAATGGAGGTAGAGAAATCTTCACATATCCAGGTTATCATTGAATTTGTTATGTATCTTGTCATTTTCCCTGGTAGATCTTCTATCTTCTTGTGTTTGTTCATCAAAATCACTTGATATATTAAAGTTTTAGAAAAACAAATCATTTGATCTCATCTCATATCTGGTCGTTTGATAAAACAATGATGCTAAACAATTGATTTTCTTCTGACTTCTATTTGTTCCTATCTTTTGTTGGTTGTTTGTTCCATTTCATCATATCTGCTTAAAGAACAAACTATGGCTTCTAGTCTCTTTGGAGAATTTGAAACAAACAAAGGAAAGGATATAGTTGTTGAGTATTTGTATCCTCTAGGTCTGAATGTCTCGAATTCTCAATTAAATTGACTCAAAATAATCTCTTGTTATGGGAGTATCATATTAGGACCTTATTGGAGAGTTGTTGTCTTGAATATTTTCTTGACGAGACTAAGAAAAAACCTCCTATTATCATTAATAATGATGGATATCCATATGTTAACCCTAGGTATAGGACCTAGACAAAGACTGGTCGTCTTGTTAAAGGATGGATATGTGGATCTTTGTCCGAAGAAATTATGCGGGAGACAATTGATTGTAAAACAACTACTGAAGTGTGGACAACCTTAGGCACAAAATTTTTAGAACAATCTAGGGAGTTCAAGTTGGTATCTCAACTCCATACTTTTTAGAAGGGGACACCTAAAATAACTAAGTATCTGAGGAATTTTAAGAACATTTGTGATCAGTTGAATTCTATAGGTCATACTGTAATATAAAAGGAGAAGGTCCTTACTCTAATTAATGGTCTTGATGGTCCAGAATATGAAAGCTTTGTTGTGTCTATGTTGAAGCTACATATCCCAACATACATTGAAATTTTGTCTTTACTTCAACACTATGAAAGAAGGAAACTTAGGAAAGAGAAAGTAACTTCACCTATTATCTTCTATTCTAAAAGGGGGGGATGATGGCTTTTAGATGAACAATAACTCACAAGTTAATAACAAACAATAATATAATCATAATAGTACTCAGTATGCCAGAGGTATAAGAAGATAATATAGTAGAGGAAGAGGAAGAGGTCAGACAAATTTTTACTCTATGAATTATACCACTGAGATTTTGGGAAGTGGACCTTCCAACACAAATTTCAACTCTCAAGGTAGGGGTTTTCCTCGGGAAGAAAAACAAATACCTGCTGATACAAACACTACCAATTTCCTTAACTGAGGGATGATTTTTTTTCAGATATGTGGTAAGAGAGGGAATGAAGCATTCAAGTGTTGGCACATGTTTGATACTAACTATTAGTGTACTAATGTCCCACGAGATGTTGCTGAAAACACCACTGCCTTGGCTGCCATGAGATTCAACGAAAATGACTTTACTAAATGACATGTGGACTCTTGGGACACTGATCATGTGATTTAAAATGCAAGTAACATTCAATATGTGAAACCTTATTGAGGGAATGACTTAGTAATGATGAGTAATGGAAATTATATCTCTATCACACATACTAGAAATGGATATCTAAATAATAATGCAAAGATACCTTTGAAGAGAATTTTACTTGTACCAAGTATGGAAAGAAATTTGTTATCTGTTTCTAGACTCACCAATACATATCCTTTCTACTTTATCTTTACTAATGATGCTTTTTACATAAAGGAAGTGAGGAACCACCTAACCCTAGCCCAGGGGAAGTGTAGAGGTGGCATGTATTGCTTGAAGAAGGTGAACAAATAGTTTTCTTCTCTAATTGATTCACAAAAGTAGATGTTTTTACCTGGCATTAATGACTTGGTCATCCACATGATAAAGTACTACAACCGCTGATTCAAATAAAGACATAGTTAGTGTTGGTATTATGCCCATACAGCAAGTCATATGATGATTGTAATGGGATACTTTGTAAATGATTTGAATAATAATAAAGGCAATTTCTGATCTATATGTTTTAACTATTTCTGAGATGATAGTGTAACATGATAGATGTCTAGAGAATTGATTTACTCAATGACGTATGCTTTTAGGTTCAGGACCTAAACAATGAGATCATACAGATGTTAAGAGTATACATTCTTGTTTAGTCCCTAGTCAGTTGTTATTGTGGAAATAACCATAGACATCAATAACACTAAAGACTAGATTGTGTTTTGGTTGATGACAAAATCTCATTAGTCATGATATAGTAATATCAAACCAAGCACATAGATACTTGTTAGAGAACATGTGTACCAGACAAACCCACCATGAGAGTGACACATGGAACCATGAATTGGTAGTCATAGTCAGCTCTCACAGTGATGGTGGTGAGTGTGATTCGTCAACCTAAAATCACTACACTCAGCACATGTCATTGGGTACACTTTGACATCATCAAACGTTGTCCTGAAACATGGGTTGTTATAAAGGTGATGATTGGGTGACTTTGACACATGGGACTTTTGAGGGGTGAGTAATAGATATGGGATTTGTCCCTCCTAAGGGAGTTTGATGTCCATGGCCACTTGATAAGTAGGATTGAGAAAGGCATGCACATGCATGTGTGAATCAATATGTGATATTAATGTCACACACATCTCACCCAGTATGCTCTGAGATCAAGGAAATGGATGAACGTTGAAAGGGTGACTGTACCATGCCTTGAGTTCATTCAGGACATTAGTGACAAAGGAATTATACATTCACTGTAACACTATTCACAGATTGTAGGATTGAAAGTTTTTCTCCAACTTTCTATTTCACTTGGGTAGCACTGATGTGCGACTAGGCACCACTCTTTGCTTGTGAATTCATAAGTGTTAAGGACTTTCACTGCCAACGTGAAGTGGACTTGTAGGGTCACACATAAAGGATTTAACCTGGAAGAGGAGTTTGTCCACAAACGATGTTTAGATTGATTACTAAAGGAGTTTAGTAGTTCAATTAAACACTCAGTCAATTGATATCTCAATATCATACTGTTCAAGGTGTTGGACCGATTGATTAGAGTATCATATTGATTGAAACTACAATTGACTGATTCTGCACAGTCTGCACTCCCAACTGATCGACTCATGTGATGAACCGATCGGCTCAGGACAGACTGAACTGACCGGTTCAAGGGTTGAACCGATCAGCTCAACTGGTCCAAATGAGAAAGTTGGGAAAGTCATGTTGGTGAGAAATTTCTTTTCATTTCACTTGTCCAATTTGATTGGAACAAGGATTGAGATTTGGATCAATTCAAAACAAAAGAGGAAAAGTCAATTGGGAACTGACCAAGGCAGTGAACCATTCATTTCAGAAGTGAACCGATCGGCTCAGGTGTCCCAACTGATCAGTTTAGGTGTGAACCGATCGGCTCAGGTCCTCAACGGATTAGTTCATGCTTGAAACTATCGGTTCAGCTGGAAAACTTGGTTGTTTTGTATAAAATCTCGAATCCTTCTACTCCTGGTTTAATCTCGCATTACATGGGGTAGAGAACCCTGTCCTATAACCCTCCTATATATATAGGGGTATTGGGGGCTTCTCAAAGTACAACTCAGAACACTAGTTCCTCTGCAAAGTTGTCGTTCTCTCTGGTTGTGGTAACTAGGAGAGCTCGAGTAAGTACTACCCGATAAGGGAGGCATAGCAAGGGAAAGACAACTGTAGAAAAGTGACTGGTAGAAGGAGAGTGTGTCAGTGACTAGTATGATGATAGAAGGGTAAGACTCCTTTTGGTGCCTTGTGGGACAAGGAGATCGGAGTTCCAGGCAGTCTGTGTGGACGACTGCAGAGGCAGGACACTTCTGCTGCTTGGAGGACAACTGTCAATCCCGACAGTCCCGGTGAGACCAGGAGCTACACAGTCACCATCCAAGACCGGAGGTGAAGACTGTTCAAGCCGTGAGGTAACATCACCGAGCAAGCCTCGGGACAAGGTGCACCTTTTCAAACCATCCTTCCTATTGTATATATGTTGATGTGATTCCTTTATACTAGGTTCAAAGGGAGAAAATTTTTGTTTCTGCTGTCTTCTCTGTCTCCCCTAAAACCCAACAGTGGTATCAGAGCCACGTCAACTGCTCTATGCTTTAGGATTATCAATGTGATCGATTTTGGTTTGTTGCCTTTATTTATTGCATACAATGTGAATAAAATTGGCTTTATGCATGTCCAATCCTAAATCCACAAATCCCAATATACATATATGATATGTAATATAAGTGTACTTGATGCGCGTTGCCCTTAAATGAGTTTTGTGGCAGATGTATAGCATGGTTATGGCCAATAAACCCTATGTATGTGTGCTTGATTGAATGTGGTTGCTTGCATCTTGGTCTGTGCACCGATTCCCTATCTCCTATTCCTGATGTAACTCAAGATTACTTGAGATTTCTTTCCTACCTTTGATCCCCTCAAATTTAACTCGGGGTTTCCTTTTTCAAATGTAAAATAGGATATATTTTTTATTTCCTATTATGTCAAAGAATGAAGGACAATCTGACGACAACTGAGACGATCGGTTCAAGGTGTGAACCGATCGGTTGGCGATCAAGACGAGCGGGTGGCGACCTGAGGAGATGCATGACGACCAATGAACCGATCCGCTAGAGGCGCCAGTCGATCGGCTGGTGGCACCCAACCGACCGGCCTGATGGCGAGCTGATCAATCATGGAGATGAGTTGATCAAACCGAGAATGGAAAAGCACAGAGTTCATCTTGTATAGGTTGCATGTGATGTAGACATAGATGACTGTGATTCCTCATGGCTTGAGGAATCACATTAGGATAGCCATAATCATTTCTTTTATCATTTCACATGTTTTTTGTGGGATATAGCATGTATATGATACTTACTATATTATGGTGATTGGATATGTATATGTACCTATAAAAACCAAATCCCTCATTAAATATTAAAGTTTTAAATGCCTTCTAAATGCGACACATGTGAAAAGCTTGATCGGCCAAGTGTGGGCATGCCCTAGCTTGGTACACCGTCTATCTCGTGGAAGTGTGAAGGATGGATATGTGGGTCTACCCTACAAGGGTGCATATTCATCGTGTTGGCTTTGGGTTAGACTTAACAAGGTAACCTAGATAGGATCTAGCAACTTGAGGCATGGAGGTGATCATAGCAAGGAGTTGTTCATGACATATTTCAAGAGTTGCATATGATGCAATTGGCAAGAGTTGCCTACTTGGAAAATCTAAGTTGTGGGTGACAACCCTAGCTGGTCCATGACTCATAGGATTTCAGGATATTGACCCACTAGAAGATTGTGCACTGCAATATTTTGAATTGATAGTGAGGGCTGTCAATTTGAATCAAAATAGTGGGGGAGGTAATTAATTAAAGGCCTAATTAACTACTGTCAAATTTTATTCAAATCAAATCAAATCAAAAGGAGTTTTGACAAATGCAATTTCCTCTTGTAGAATGGCAAAAGAATCATCTTTTAAAATGCGAAAATTAATTGAGAATAAATTCCATAACTGGTTAGGGATTGTGAGAAGTGTTCTACACAATCTAGATATACCAGTAGCCTTTGAATCAACTCCATGTATGTGTAATGTGTTGTTTGAGAAGAAGGATAGTTCATTGATAAATATCAATGGAACAAAGTCCAAGGACAAAGGTGAGGGAGAGAAGGGTTCTCTCGCCAAACCAATGTCAGAGTCTTCTGCATGGAAAGGATGGAAACAACGATGGAAGAAGAAGTAAGAGATAGAGATCTCTACGTCTGGTGTATATGTGATAGAGATTAACTTTACTACATATTTATCATGGGTACTTGATACCGGATGTGGATCTCACATGTTTTCACATGTGAAGGATCTTAAAAGAAGTAGGCCTTTGGTGAAAGGTGAGGTTGAACTATGTGTTTCCAATGGGGCAAGAGTTGTCGCAAGTGCCGTAGGAACCTGTAAGTTAACTCTACCCAGTGGGCTAATAATAGAGTTCAAGAATTGCTATTATGTACCTGCCATAAATAGGAATATCATTTCCGTTTCTTGTTTAGACAAGGATGGTTTTGAATTTCTTATTAAGAATGGAAAGTGTTCTATTTGAAAAGATGGAATCTTTTATGGCAGTGCCCCAATGTCTTATGGTCTATACTTGATAGATCTAGAGACAAGTGTATACAATGTTAACACCAAACGGCAAAAACTCAACAACTCAAACAAAACATATCTTTGGCATTGTTGTCTAGGGCACATAAATGAGAAACACATCTCTAGACTCCATAAAGATGGTTATCTAGACTCTTTTGATTATGAATCAATAGAGACATGTGAATCTTGTTTGTTGGGCAAGATGACCAAGACTCCCTTTTCATGTAAAGGTGAGAGATCTAGTGATCTATTAGGACTCATACATACTGATGTATGTGGGCCTTTTAGAACTAATGCCAAAAATGAGCGTCAGTACTTCATTACCTTCATTGATGACTTCAGTAGGTATGGCTATGTGTACATGATGAAACATAAGTCAGAAACCCTTGAAAGGTTCAAGGATTTCATGAATGAAGTACAAAACCAACTTGGTAAAATTATTAAAGCACTTCGATCTGATCGAGGTGGAGAATACTTAAGCCAAGAGTTTGAGGACCTTTGCGAGTCTGTGGTATTGTATAAAAATGGATTCCTCCTAGAACACCACAGCATAACGGTGTGTCTGAAAGAAGTAATCGCACTTTACTGGATACGGTGCGATCAATGATGAGTTTTTCTGATCTTCTGATTTCCTTCTGGGGCCATGCTCTTGAAACCACAGCATTTACACTTAACAGAGTACCATCTAAATCAGTTCAAAAGACACCATATGAGATATGGCACGATAAGCGTCCTGATTTGTATTTTATAAATATTTGGGGTTGTGAGGCTTAAGTCAGGAAAATGTTTCCTGATAAGCTTGGAACCAAGTCTGATAAATGTTATTTTGTTGGATACCCCAAGGAAACGAGGGGATATTATTTATACCACCCTACTGACAATAAAGTCTTTGTTTCTAGGACAACTATGTTCCTTGAAAAGGAATTTATTTCCATAGAAAACAATGGGAGGAAAATAGAGCTTGAAGAGATTCAAGCCCAACAAGAAAACATTGAACCAGTAGATGTATAAGAGGAACATAGAGATTCACAAGGTGTTGTGGAATCTCAATCTCCTCAAGTAATACAAGGACCTCGTAGATATAGTAGGACCTACCTTGAACCTGAGAGGTTTGAATACCTTGTGACTCAGGAAGGCGGTGACTTGATCATAGATGATGATCCAACTACCTATCTAGAGGCTATGGAGGGACCAGATTCTGAGAAATGGCTTGAGGCCATGAAATCCGAGATGGAATCCATGTACTCCAACAAAGTATGGACTTTGGTGGAACCACCTGAAGGGGTAAAACCCATAGGGTGCAAGTGGGTCTTCAAGAAGAAGACCGACATGGATGGTAATGTGCAAACTTATAAAGGTCGATTGGTTGCAAAGGGTTTCTAACAAGTTCAAGGTGTTGACTATGACGAAACGTTTTCTCCATTTTCCATGATTAAGTCCATCAGGATCATGCTTGCTATTGCGGCTTACTATATCATTGAATTTGGTGTAGTTCCCAGTAGCTGTGATGTAATTGAGCTTTATTGTGACAATAATGGGGCTATTTCTCAAGCTAAGGAGCCTAGATCACATCAGCGGTCCAAGTACATATTGCGGTGTTTCCATCTCATATGAGAGATCATACAACAAGGAGATGTGAATATTTGCAAAGTACCAACCGAAGACAACATAGTTGATCCAGTGACTAAGGCCCTTTCTCAGCAGAAGCATGATGGTCATGCTAGGTCAAAAGGACTGAGGTTCCAAGGTGACTGGCTCTAAGTGCATGTGGGAGTATGTTGGTATGTATGCCCATAGAGAAAGTCATATGATGATTGTAATGGGATGCTTTGTAAAATGATTTGAATAATAATAAAGACAATTTCCGATCTATATGTTTTAACTGTTTCTGAGATGATAGTGTAACATGATAGATGTCTAGAGAATTGTTTTACTCAATGATTTATGCTTTTAGGCACAGGACCTAAATGATGAGATCATACGGACGTTAAGAGTAAACATTCTTGTTTAGTCCCTAGTCGGTTGTTATTGTGGAAATAACCATATACATCAATAACACTAAAGACTAGATTGTGTTTTGGTTGATGAAAGAATCTCATTAGTCATAATATAGTGATATCAAACCAAGCACATAGGTACTTGTTAGAGAACATGTGTACCAGACAGACCCACCGTGAGAGTGACACATGGAACCATGATTTGGTAGTCATATTCATCTCTCATAGTGATGGTGGTGAGTGTAATTCTTTGACCTGAAATCACTACACTCAATACATGGCATTGGGTACACTTTGACATCATCAAACGTAGACCTGAAACATGGGTTGTTATAAAGGTGATGATTGGCTGACTTTGACGCATGGGGCTTTTGAGGGGTGAGTGATAGATATGGGATTTGTCCCTCCTAAGGGAGTTTGATGTCCATGGCCACTTGATGAGTAGGATTGAGAAAGGCATGCACATGCATGTGTGAATCCATATGTAATATTGATGTCACACACATCTCACCCTGTCTGCTCTGAGATCAAGGAAATGGATGAACGTTGAAAGGATTACTGTACCAAGCCTTGAGTTCATTCAGGACATTAGTGACAAAGGAATTATATATTCACGGTAACACCATTCACGAAATGTAGGATTGAAAGTTGTTCTCCAACTTTCTATTTAACTTGGGTAGCACTGATGTGCCACTAGGCATCACTCTTTGCTTGTGAAGTCATAAGTGTTATGGAATTTCACTGCCAATGTGAAATGGACCTGTAGGGTCACACACAAAGGATTTAACCTGGAAGAGGAGTTTGTCCACAAACGATGTTTAGATTGATTACTAAAGGAGTTTGGTAGTTCAATTAAACACTCAGTCAATTGATAACTCAATATCATAGTGTTCAAGGTGTTGGACCGATTGATTAGAGTATCAGATTGATTGAAACTGCAATTGATTGATTTTTCACAGTCTGCACTCCCAATCGATCGGCTCATGTGATGAACCGATCGGCTCAGGACAGACTGAACCGACCGGTTCAAGGGTTGAACTGATCGGCTCAACTGGTCCAAACGAGCAAGTTGGGAAAGTTAGGTTTGTGAGAAATTTCTTTTCATTTCACTTGTCCAATTTGATTGGAACAAGGATTGGTATTTGGATAAATTCGAAACAAAAGAGGAAAATTCAATCGGGAACTGATGCGATGATTTTGAGTCGCATTTATAGACCTGTTTGATATGTGTTTTGTGCTTTTTTTAGTCATTTTTATGGTTAATATTGCATAATTCATCCATTTTGGTCTTTGCCATCATTTTATGTAAAATCCCCTTAGTTTTATCATTTTGAGCATTAATTATCACATTATTATTATTTCTGTGGATTTATTTGATCTCGTCTTTGAATTTCAGGAAAAACAAGTATTTGCTTCCGTCGATACCATCGACGGAAGTCGATACCATCGACAAGACCGCAGGTTGTCAGCCGAAAGGAGCAGCAAAGAGTCGATACCATCGACATTGATGTTGATGGTATCGAGACACTTTCAGGTTGCTGGCGAAGAAGCAGTCGATAGTATCGACACCAAGTCGATACCATCGACACATGGAGGCTACAGCGTCGCAAAATGACAAAACCGACGCCAAAAGGAAGTCGATACCATCGACCCGAGTCGATGGTATTGAGATGATGTCGGGCGTGAAAAAGATAGGGTTTGCAGCCAGCCGCTACTGTAGCGGGTCGATGGTATCGACGCAGTAGGATATGAGTTTGCTTTCTAATGATCTCAATCGGACGGCTGGAGTTAATTAGCGACCTAATTAGGGACTTATACCTAATGACGGCCGCCCAGAAAGAGAGGAGATCAGATTAGCCATTGCACAAGTGCCGAGGAGCGAGAGAAAGGAGAACGGAGGCCAAAAGTTCATACCAGTCGATCCGGACGCTGCCGAAGACGGATTTCACCACCGAGAGGTGGGAAAGCACGTTTTCTACGCAAAGGATCAATCGGTTCTTCTCCGTTCAGGGGTTTTCCCATTCTATTCACGTTTTTCATATGATTTTCCCTATTTCTACCATGTACTTGTGTGATATGAACATGAGGGGCTAATCCCCTCCATCTTTAGGACCGGGAGTAGCCCGGGAATTCATTGTATGACAGTTTTATAATAGTAATTCATATTTTCTCTCTTAAATTCGTGGTATAGCTTCGTTTTCTCCATATATTGTTATGCTTGATCACCATAATAATAACCTAACGCCCTCAATCACTTCGACAGAAGGATTAACGGATGAAAAGAGACGAAACCTACATTAATCGATAAATCCCTTGAACAAGGTGGTGTAAAATTAATGGTGGATACTGAGAGATCGTTCGTAATGCACTTAGTTTAGGGGATAGGTTACAACGACGGTGGAACCGACCTAAACCTAAGTAGTGAATTGTACCACGACAGTGGGAAATTATGTTTTTAGGCCACTACCTGGATATAGAGAGAAGATTGAGGCATTATATAAAATCTAATACAATGAAAAACCCGCGGTGAAACTGCAATCCTAAAGATTCCTTTTTGAATTGATTAAACTAACCTGTAATCGATTGTTTGCTTTGTTTTATTTTTATTTTCTTTTAATTTTGACAACAAACCCCAATTGGTTATTCAGCTTAGCTGATCGCAAATAGTTAGTAGGAGTCTCTGACAATTCTGAGTATCCCTGTGTTCGACTTGGGCCTCACAAAGGCCTGTACTACTCGACGCGTATACTTGCGTTTTTAGCGCGTAGTAAAATACACGTCAAGTTTTTGGCGCCGTTGCCGGGGATACGGCGAATTGTTGGCACTTCAAGTGCTGCGAGCGGCCACTCTAGGCCACATTTGTTTTTATTTTTGAAACAAATTCAATTATTTCTAAATTTTTCAATAATTATTATATTTGTCAAAGCACTGTATTGCACTAAATTTTCCTATTTTAGGTACGTTGCATGGTGCAGACGCGTAGTACTGACTACGCAGAACGCGCACCCGAAGTTCCATTTTCGGGACCTGAAGATGAGGATTATCAAGAGCAAGAGCAACAAGAAGAGAAAGATTCTGAATCCGAATCCGAACACGAAGAGATGGTTGAAGAACCAACGATATGGGCGAAGATCAAAGCTTCTTCCGCATCTGCCTCTAAAGGGCCGATAAAGAAGCAAGCAATCAATATACCAACGTACAAGATTGATCCAGCTCTTATTAATTTGGTTAAGTCCAATGCTTTCCACGGGTTGAAAAATGAGGATCCCGTTGCACACCTGAGTCAATTCGTGGAGAACTGTGATATGGTGAAAATTGACCGATTTCCGCAGACTGCACTTTATTTGAAGCACTTCCTGAGCTCGCTAGCGAGAATTGCACGAGAATGGCTACACAACCTAGATGACGAATTCATGGAGTCTTGGGACCATATGGTGGAGGTCTTCTTTGAGAGGTTCTTCCCTCCTGAGAAGACTAACGACATGATCCGGAAGATTCATAATTTCACCCAACAGGCTGGTGAAACATATTCTGTGACCTGGGAGCGATTTCAGGTTATGTTGAGGAGGTGTCTGCATCACGGGCTGGACAAAGAGACGCAGGTGAAAATCTTCTATTTTGCTCTCTCTGAGCATGATAGAAGTAACCTTGATTCAGCTGGATCTGGATTCTTTCTGAATAATACAGATAACAGATGTTGGGAGATATTAAAGAACATGGCTAGGAAACAGTCATGGGTGACAGAGGTGCCGTGGAGCAGGTCAGAGCTGCTGGCGAATCCATAGTAGTTAAGGAGCTGAATGATAAGTTAGATCTCCTAGCCAAGAAGCTGCTATCTAAGGAAGATGCATCTGAGGATGAGGAAGCCCAAGTGAAATTCATGCAACAACAGGGTTACAGAAACAATGACTATGCATGGAGGAAGGATAAAAAATTCTCATGGAAGGATCCAAATAACTTTCTAAAAGATCCGGATGCCAAGCCACAGCCTAGAGCTGAGGATAAGAACACCGAACTACTGAGTTAAATGGTACAGCAGAACCATGGGATGATGGCCATGTTTGGTAAGCAATTGCAATCTCAAGGTGATATTCTGACCAAGTTTGGACAGACGCTGCAAAGCCATGGAGCACAAATGCGGGCATTAGAAACCATCGTGGCACAGATTTCTAGTGAAGTGGCGGCCATCAAGCACGCCAATCAACAGAAACCGGCCGAGAATGAAAACGTGGCCCAAGCACACCATCAGGTCAAGTATATTTCTGTGGTAAGCAATGAGGAGGAATCTTGGGTGCAAGATGCTAAAGAAGAAAGAAAAATGACTTTTAATACGCATGCGACACCGGCGATACCGTATCCACGCACTTACTATGGACTGTCGGGCGGAAACCCGTTCTTCAGAAAATCACAATGAGTTATGAATATTGCATCTCCATCTAGGCAAGAAGAACAATTGAAGGCTGTTTGTGCACGTGTGGAAACATCGAATGCGAGAGAGGAACCACAACAAGCTATTTATGTTGATGATGTCTCGCCAAAACCCACGTCAGAGGGAGTGATTGAAGCAAGCTTAGGGGAGTTCACCCCGAAAAGCTCATATGTGCCACCTCACAGGCGTGTTGATGCAGGAGATGTTTCAAAACTGAACAATCCTAAGTCAAAGAAAGAGCATCGTCATTTTAGGAAATTCTTGGAAATATTCCGAAAACTCCACATCAATATTCCATTAGTGGAGATGATCGAGAAGGTTCCCGCCTATGGGAGGTTCATCAAGGAAATCATCAATAAGAAGAGGCAGATAAAAGACAGTGATATTTGTCGGATGAATGAGACGGTGAGCTCTATGATTCATGGGAGTTCGCCAAAGAAGAGAAAAGACCCAGGGGGCTTCTACATTCCTTTCTCAATAGGTGATCGACATTTTCCTAAAGCTCAATGTGATTCCGGCGCCAGCATAAATCTCATGCCTCTAGCGACATTTCATAAGCTTGGGTTAAAAGAAATTAAGAAGTCGGCCGCGAAAATTGAATTGGCGGATGGGTCTTTAGTGAGGCCATATGGAGTATGTGAAGATGTTCTCGTCAAATTGGATCAATTTATATTCCCGGTGGATTTTGTTGTCATGGATATGCCACCTCTCCAAAGCTATGAAATTCTTCTAGGAAGACCTTTTCAAGCAACGACGGATGTCGTGACTGCCTTAGGGAGAGGTACATTGTCCTTGGGAATTGGAGGAGATCGAGTTGAATTCAAATTACCGCATGATCCTCTAAGCACATGCCCCAAAGTGCCAAGATGATGAGCTTCAAGCTGTCTAGCCTAAGATGTTAAATAAGGGCGCTTGTTGGGAGGCAACCCAACCATCAGTACATTAAGATAGTTTAATTATAATTGTAGGTTGCTTTATTTTTGTTCAATTTTTAGTGTAAAGAAGATACCTTGATCCGTTTGTTCATTGTGCAGGATGAGGCAGATTCGATACCATCGACACACTCGTCGATGGTATCGACAAGGGTACAGGTTGACGACTGCAGATTTCGTTCTGAGTCGATACCATCGACGGCCTCGTCGATGGTATCGACATACCTACAGGTGGTCGCCAAGCAACAGTCGATAGTATCGACAAGGGTGTCGATACCATCGATATCTCTGGAGAAGTTCAGACCAATTTGTCTCAGTCAACTCGAGACCATCGACATCAAAGTCGATGGTATCGACATGGTTACAGGTTGAAATGCAAAGTGGCGGTGTCGCAATGAAGAGAAGTCGATACCATCGACAAGTGTCGATGGTATCGACCATCCATGTCACTGATCCGCGCAAACAAATCGACGGCGATCGCAGCTTCCACGGCATCGATCCGGGTGCAGCGTCGATACCATCGACCCATGTCGATGGTATCGACACGTCAGCGATCTGGGTTTCAAGATCCAGCCATTGACGACCATCGATACTCACGAGGGAGGCGGATAGCATCGATAGGTGTCGATACCATCGACTCGCGTCGATGGTATCGACGGGTCAATACTGACGCCGGCCAAGTCTATATAAGGAGAGTCATTACCTCATTTGACGTCACACCTTCAGAGTGATCTTCTTCCTTTGCGCCGAGCACTCCCCCGAGCCATCCAAGAGCGAAGACCAGCATCACCAAGCGACGATCATCACCGAGCGGAGATCCAATTCTCCAATCTTCACCGAGCTCTCCTTCTCCAACCCCTTTCTCGTCACCAACATGGTGCATACAGCCGGAGCTTCATCCTCATGCGCAACTCCGCCGGACTTCATACCACCACCACCAGGATTAGTCGCACGTCCCCGACTCGTCCATCCTTCCTCGGAGGTCCGAAAGATCTACGAGGAGATAATGCGGAGGAAGATCGAGCCTACCCGGTATGTGGACCGGGAGATGGTTCGAGATCTCGGATTCGAGGCCAACTTGGCCTATGTTCTTAACGGGCAGGCCCGTCACACTCCAATAAGGCCTGGCAAACTGGAGTTTCACCAAGATGGCCAGCCGTTCTTTGGTGACTGGCCAACATATAAAGAGTTGGTAGTCGAGTTCATGGCGTCGTTGGACATCTGCATCGTTCCCAACGACATCAATGCTACCGACCGCGAGTGGATCCAGGGCCGGGTGTCTTTCCGGCTGTACAACCACGACTACATCCTCACGCTGAAGGAGTTCAACACAATTTTCAACTGGAACCATTCCCAGTACGACCACTGGCGGCCGGATAACCGCACCAACTACGACGCTCTCTTCTCCGAGTTGGTGACGGTGCCACAAGGGAGGTCGGTGAGCTACCACAATGCTGTGGTAGCCGACTTCGATCACCCGTTTGTTCGGGTATTGCACCGGATGTTGAGTTCCACCATCTTTGCTCGAAGTGATCTGGCGCCAAGCAAATTTCAGGAGACGGATCTTTTCTTCTTATATCAGCTCCTGAAGCGCCAAGAATGCAACTGGGGTGCATTCTTTCTACAACGAGTTTTGGCAATGAAGAGGAGCATGAGAAAAGCCCCGATTCACTTTGGCGGGCTAATCACCAAGCTGGCTTCATACCTTGGCTTGAATTTCCAGACCCTCACTCCTCTATCTACTAAGAGCAAGGTGAACTTGCAACATTTACACCGGTCCAATCTCATTCTTCTCCGGGATGGCGTGGCTTTTGCACATTGCCACGTAAATCAAGCGTACCAGGAGTGCGCGCTGCCGGATCCCGTCTTCAACATCGCGGGCGCACAACATTTCAGATGGCTGATCATAGCCATCGACTCTGATGATGAAGAAGGTGGCAATGACGGCGGCGACGACGGACAGGACGACAAGGCTGAGGAGGAAGAAGAGGCCTTTACACCTCTTCGAGCACGAGTAGCACCCCGGAAGCGCCCGAGGTTGCATCCGGGTGCATCTTCATCGTCTCTGCATCTGCCTCCTCCACCACAGCCCTCACAGCCAAGCGAGGATGCCTATTCCATGCAAGGCATGTACACGATGCTGCAGGATATCCATCAGACACAGCAGCAGCATATGGCGATGTATACCGGTATTCAGGACACGACGAACTGGATACTTGACAACCAAAGGGCGATGTTCGAGAATGAACATCTTCTCCTCGACAACCAACAACAGATACACAATCAGTTGCAATGGATGGAGATGCAGCAGGAGCCCTTCTATGACCACTACTGGAGTCAGAGTTACTTTGGAGGCTATCCACAACCTCCGCCTAGGACCCAGTATGATCCGACATTCCAGGGGGAGTATCCTTCTTGGGCCCCACGGCGCCGCAGTACCCACCTCCACCTCCACAAGAGTGATCTAGTATCCCTGTTCCAATCTTTAAGTTTGTTTTTGACTATGAGGCCATAGTCGAATTCAAGCTTAGGGGGGTAGTTGGAACAACACTATCTTTTATTGTTTTCAGTTTTTAGCGTTATTGCTTTTGTTCTTTTGTTATTTGTTTCTTGCAATTTTAGTTTTGTAGGATCCACTTGCTATCTAGTGTAATTGTGGACGTCATAAAAGTGTGTCATCTTGATGTTAGTGCATGGGAAATTCAAGGGAAATTTGAAAAAATTTTGTGTGTTTGGATAGCTTGTTTTGTTTGACCTTGGGCACACATCCTATGAAAATGATTGATTATGTCAACTTTAAAACAACATTTCATACATGTACTCCTAATGATTCATGAAAGTGGCCGGAAATTGTTGTTTGAGCCTAACCTAACCAAATGGTAATGAGACCTTAATTGGATGTAAGAGAGAGAACCCTCTAAACTACTATACAGGTCAGTAAGGAGGGACACATAATATCTTTCTAAGGTTCAGTCATCTAGTCTTGTGATCGTTCCACTTCATTTTTCCATAATCCACCTAAGAATTGGATGTAAAGTGCAGTTTTAATTCCTTTTTGTGTGCATAGCATTTAGATAGGACTTGCATTGGTATTTTCCATATGTTGCATAAAAAGAAAGAAAAAAAATATATAGTGATTCATGCACATTACCTTTAGGTGCATGCCATATAGTTGCATTCATGATCTTCATGCATAAAGTATATCATGTATCTCAATTTTTCCCCAATGGTGAATTAATTGTTCCATACCTTCTAAATAGTGCAAAAATGTCTGATTAATGATAAAAATAGCCCAATAAACTTATCATTAAGCAATTATGGATATGTGGGCTGGAAAAAAAAGCTGAAAATCTGCAATAAAAAAAATAGAAAAGAAAAAGAATTTAGAAGAAAGTGAAATAAGAAGGAGAAAGGAACATGATATTAGTTGCATTTTAGGATAATTGAGTACATGATGTAGCTTGACTAGATATCCATCTCATTTTGAGATGGATGGTTAGTGCATGCATCATTTCACCCGAGTTTAGGCATTAGGGCATTTCTAATGTGCATGTGCATCATATAGGACATTTTTGTATATGCATGTTGAAACTATACAATACTTCCATGTTCTTCCATGAGCCACCCATCTTCATCCACCCGTTGCTCGGATTGGTAGGCCACCGTGAATTTCTCCTCACTAATGAATATCAGGAGAACTGCTTCCATGTAGAAGGTAGTTAGGACGAGCAACGTAGTATAGGCGATCACAAGATGCACCAATGCTGAATCGGCAAATTTTATTATGTTAACTGCCTTATGTGATAGTGTTCATCGGTTAGGAGGTTAATTTCTTTTATTGATGATTACTGTCGCCTTTAGGGTAATTACCGTTCTGTGGTTAGAGAAGGCCGGTTTGTGAATGTTCAGTGGGAGTCATATGGGATGTTGGGTTGGTGTGTTGTTTGTCAGTTGATGTTTGCAATCCTATTCTAAGGATGAGTTGCTCGAGGGCGAGCAATATTCAAGCTTAGGGGAGTTTGATGCGATGATTTTGAGTCGCATTTATAGACCTATTTGATATGTGTTTTGTGCTTTTATTAGTCATTTTTATGGTTAATATTGCATAATTCATCCATTTTGGTCTTTGCCATCATTTTATGTCAAATCCCCTTAGTTTTATCATTTTGAGCATTAATTATCACATTATTATTATTTGTGTGGATTTATTTGATCTTGTCTTTGAATTTCAGTAAAAACAAGTATTTGCTTCCGTCGAAACCATCGACAAGACTGCAGGTTGTCAGCCGAAAGGAGCAGCAAAGAGTCGATACCATCGACATTGATGTCGATGGTATCGAGACAATTTCAGGTTGCTGGCGAAGAAGCAGTCGATAGTATCAACACCAAGTCGATACCATCGACACATGGAGGCTACAATGACGCAAAATGACAAAACCGACACCAAAAGGAAGTCGATACCATCGACCCGAGTCGATGGTATCGAGATGATGTCGGGCGCGACAAAGAAAGGGTTTGCAGCCAGCCGCTACTGTAGAGGGTCGATACCATCGACTCGCGTCGATTGTATCGACGCCGTAGGATATGAATTTGCTTTCTAATGATCTCAATCGGATGGCTGGAGTTAATTAGCGACCTAATTAGGGACTTATACCTAATGACGACCGCCCAGAAAGAGAGGAGATCGGATTAGCCATTGCACAAGTGCCGAGGAGCGAGAGAAAGGAGAACGGAGGCCAAAAGTTCATACCAGTCGATCCGGACGCTGCCGAAGACGGATTTCACCACCGAGAGGCGGGAAAGCACGTGTTCTACGCAAAGGATCAATCAGTTCTTCTCCGTTCAGGGGTTTTCCCTTTCTATTCACGTTTTTCATATGATTTCCCCTATTTCTACCATGTACTTGTGTGAGATGAACATGTGGGGCTAATCCCCTCCATCTTTAGGACCGGGAGTAGCCTGGGAATTCATTGTATGACAGTTTTATAATAGTAATTCATATTTTCTCTCTTAAATCCGTGGTATAGCTTCATTTTCTCCATATATTGTTATGCTTGATCACCATAATAATAACCTAATGCCCTCAATCACTTCGACAGAAGGATTAATGGCTGAAAATAGACGAAACCTACATTAATCGATAAATCCCTTGAACAAGGTGGTGTAAAATTAATGGTGGATACTGAGAGATCGTTCGTAATGCACTTAGTTTAGGGGATAGGTTACTACGATGGTGGAACCGACCTAAACCTAAGTAGTGAATTGTACCACGACAGTGGGCAATTCTGTTTTCAGGCCACTACCCGGATAGAGAGAGAAGATTGAGGCATTATATAAAATCTAATACAATGAAAAACCCGCGGTGAAACCGAAATCCTAAAGATTCCTTTTTTGAATTGATTAAATTAACCTTTAATCGATTGTTTGCTTTTTTTATTTTTATTTTCTTTTAATTTTGACAACAAACCCCAATTTTTTATTCGGCTTAGCTAATCGCAAATAGTTAGTAGGAGTCTCCGACAATTCTGAGTATCCATGTGTTCGACTTGGGCCTCACAAAGGCCTGTACTACTCGACGCGTATACTTGTGTTTTTAGCGTGTAGTAAAATACACGTCAGGAACTGACTAGGGCAGTGAACCGATTATTTCAGAAGTGAATCGATCGACTCAGGTGTCCCAACCGATGAGTTCAGGTGTGAACACTAGTACAGAAACAACATTCAATGTCACTTTTTTGTGCATCGGTTATTTAGGAAATCCGACGCCTATAACATTCACTGTCGGTGATGTAGGTCATCCAACGTCTATAGTCAAGACACGGGTACTGCTTTGTATTCAGCGTCGGCTAGGTAACACAAAACCGACGCCCAATTTTCGAGTGAAAAAAATTTGGCCCCAAAGTGTCACATACAGCGTCGGTTTTGTAGCATCAAATTGACGCCTATAGAAGATGAAAATTTTCGCGAAACGTTCCAGCTTAGGTGTCGATTATCCTTTGATAACCGACGCTGACAATGGTTCCCACCAAATTATTTAGGGCAAAATTTGTCTAATTGGACGTCAGTTGTTTAAGTAGAACCGACGCCGAAGAATTTAGGTGTCAGTTTTATGTTATAACCGACGATGAATACCCACTTAATAAACCCTCGAACGGCCACCGTTCCCCTTTCTTCTGTTTCATTGCGAAGCAACTATTCCGCCCCTATGCTCTTATTGTGTCGCCACCCGCCCACCCGGTGCTGCTCGCCACCTGCTGCTGTCACTCGCCGTCGACGCCAGACACCGCTATTTGCTCTCCGTTGACGCCAGACGCCGCTTCCTGCTGCTCTGCGTCACCTCTGCCATCCTCTTTGCCGCCGGTCGCCGTCTTCTTCCTTTCCGCCGCCCTTCGTCCTTCCTTGTTGTCACCGCTGTCCTCCTTGTCGTCGTCGCTGCCTGCTCTGTGCTCGCCGCCGTCCTCCCTGCCGTGTCGCCTGCCTGCCTGCTGCCCACCGTAGCCTCCTGGTAGTAGCTGTAGCCTCTATTCTTCCTTCTCCCTAGCTCTTTACCTACATCAAACACAGTTGTGGCCATGTTGGCCTACCACAGCCGTGCTGTCCAGCACCGCCGTGGTAGGCCAACACAGCCACGGCCGTGATTGCTGTTGGTAAGGATATGAACAAATCTATATGTAATGCTTTATGTAAATTATAGGATACGAACAAATATTTTGCTTTCATATATTTGTGCTTCTAATCCTAATGCTTGACCTAATTCAGTAAATTTTGATGCATGTTGAAATAAGATTTAAACTTGTCCATTCTAGCATCCTAATTTGATTTGATTAAACCCTAACATTGATGAAACCCTAACATCAATTGTGATGAAACCCTAACATGTACATATCTATTATTGTGTTTGTTGGCCTAGAAACCCGTCCAAGATTTACTCATTAGGAGTAAATCTTGGATAGTACCCGGTTTGGGACTGTTCTTGAACACCTAATCACACTTAGGATGTAAGTGTATAATGTGTATTAGGTTTTCGAGAAAATTTCGGTAGCATTTCCTCGTTTGTTCTCTAAGTACATATGTACTTAGAGAACAGTGGGGAAATGCTGCCAAATTTTTTTTAAAACCCAATACACATTATACACTTACTAGTGAGATTAGGTGTTCAAGGATGGGATAGGTGGTACACATTTATTATATATAAGAATGACATCACATGTGTTTGTTGGCCTAGAAAGTGAACAATCATTGTTCTTTATATTACTTGTACATTGGTATAAATTAGAATGAACAATCACTAAATTATATACTGTTTGTATGGAGTCCGGCTTCATTGTAGATAATAGGAGTAAATCTTGGATAGGATGTAAGTGTATACCCTAATCTTGTCCTAATATTTACTTGTTTTCTCTTTGATCATAGAATGGATAGATCATGGATGTCCATTCACAATCACTGCACCTTAGAGTTTATATCTGGTCTTGATCAGTTTATTAGATTTTCCGAGGAACATAGGAAAAAACCCACATATAGGTTCTACTGTCCATGTAGGCATTGCGGTAACAACTTGAAAGTCAACACTGGTGAGGAAATCAAAAGTCATGTCATGTGCAACGGGATTGTACAAGGCTATACAGAATGGCACTGACATGGAGAGATTTCAAACTTGAAACCAGTAGATGTCGATAGCAGTGCTTGGGTGGAAGAAGAAATTGCCTCCGATGACGTAGATGTGAACAAAACAGTTCCAGTAGACATCGTTGATGCGATGCTGGACAGTTATAGGGTAGAGCACACCGATCCACCTCCTATCTTTAGAAACATTGTGCATGATGCTGAGATACTGTTATACACATGTTGTGCTAAGTTTACGAAGCTTAGCGCTGTGTTCCGATTGTATAAGTTGAAAGCTAACAATAGATGGAGCGACAAAAGCTTCACTTCATTGTTGATTTTGTTGAAAGAAATGCTTCTTGAAGGAAACGAGCTGCCAATCTCAACATATCGGGTAAAGAAAATGTTGTGCCCAATAGGAATGGAGGCCAAGAAGATACACGCATGCCCGAATGATTGTGTATTATTTCAAAAGGACTATGTAGATTTGAAAGATTGCCCAAAATGTGGTGCGTCACGGTATAAATTGATGACTTTGGGGGAGTCCAAAACTGGTTCTTCTGCGAAGATGTTGTGGTATCTACCTATAATATCACGGTTTCAATGCTTGTTTGCAAATCTGAAAGATGCAAAGAATTTGAGATGGCATGCAGATGTTAAGAAAAATAATGATGGGATCCTACGACATGCGTCTAATTCCCCACAGTGGAAGAAGATTGATCTATTGTACCCCAAATTTGGTGAAGAAGATAGGAATCTAAGACTTGGGCTTTGTATAGATGGGATGAATCCGTACGGGACATTAAGCAGCCAACATAGCACTTGGCCAGTCATGCTTGTTATATACAATCTTCCTCCCTGGCGGTGTATGAAAAATAAGTACGTTATGTTGTCATTGTTGATATCATGCCCTAAACAACCCGGACATGATATCGATGTTTATCTTGAACCTCTGATTGATGATTTAAAAAAACTTTGGGATGAAGGTGTGATGTCCTATGATGCTTCAGGAAGAGAGACATTTCGTTTGCACGCTATGTTGTTTTTCACTATTAATGACTTTCCAGCATATGGGAATTTGTCTGGATATAGTGTCAAAGTAGCTAAAGTGTGTCCTGTATGTGACGAAAATACTGATGCAATAAGACTAAAACATGGCAGAAAGACTTTATATCTTGGTCATCGAAGGTTTCTTTCAAAATTCCATCTGTATCATAGGAAGCACAAAGCATTCAATGGATGGAATGATGAACAGAGTGAACCTAAACCTATACCAGGGGATGTTGTTTATGAAAGAGTAAAAGACATTGTCATTGAATTTGGTAAGAAATCACAATGTAGTATGGCCACACGGAGTGACAATTCTTCATTCAAGAAGAAGTCAATATTTTGGGATCCTCCTTATTGGAGTTCTTTGACAGTCAAGCATTGTATCGATGTAATGCACGTTGAGAAAAATGTCTGTGATAGCATCATTGGTACTCTGTTAAATATACCAGGTAAGACTAAAGATGGGATAAAATCCAGACTGGACCTACGTGAAATGGGAATAAGGTCAGAATTAACAGAATTACGTGAAATGGGTAATAAAATAAGAGTACTATGATAAGTATGATGAATCCAGTCCATTCTCAGTTGGGTTGCCAACTCCACAAAATATTGAAGCTAATGATGACTTATATGTGCGCAGAGATCACAATGAAGGATTGTTAATTGATAAAAGATCACAATTTTAGAGGCATGTATGTTTATATTTTTTTATTGAAGCCAAATGTTTGCTTTTTTAATATCAATATCATTTTCAGATTTGATTTTTCATTATCTTCTAGTTAATACAAATGCTAAATGTTTGCCTTTTTCTAGTTAATACAAATGCTAAATGTTTGCCTTTTTCTAGTTAATACAAATGCTAAATGTTTGCCTTTTTAATGACATTTTTAGATGGGTGACCATGATGAGCATGATGTCCATGATGAGAATGAAGCCCATGATGAGCATGTTGTCCATGATGAGCATGGTGAGGATACCAATGTAAGTTCTAAAAACATATCTTGTATTTCTATAAAATTCATTATATTCTAGTTATGTCATATATCCCATATTTCTATATTGGGCTAATTTAGTGTGTTTATTTTTGTCAAATTTTAGGTTGATGATGCACATGTACCCACTGAAGCACTGCAGGAACTTGAAGCGCATCACCAAAAAGTTAACAAGAAAAGGGGCATCACTCTGTTGAACAAGTTAATAGCGCTAAGTGGCAGTGGATCCAAATTGGTTGTGGAGTTTGATAATGGAGGAAATGCAATTGGAGTGAACCGCAATAATTTTGTAAACTATCTTGGGGTTGTCACTCGAAGCCATTGTGGTGTTAAGTATGATAATTGACATAAAGTTCCTCAGGCAAAGAAAGACTTGATATGGAAGGATTTATGTGTGAGTTATTATTATTTGCAATTCTATTTTATAGATTACAAATTCTATTATTTGCAATTCTATTTTTGGATACTAGTTACTAACAATTCTATTTTACAGAATCTGTTTGCATTGGATGAGAAGTTGCATCGTAAAAGTGTGATGCAACGCGCTGGAAAGATGCTTAGGAACTATAGGACAAATCTCAACAGAGAATACACAAAAGATGGTGATAAGAAGAAGAAGTCAACCCTTGAACAGTGGAACTTATTGGACAAAGAAGATTGGGACAATTTTGTTGCTTCAAGAAAATCTGAAGATGTCACGACCTCCCTTCTAATAATAATAATACAACCATAGCGGAAGCATTTGAACATAATGGAGATCATGACAAATTGTGGACTGATATCATTGACCAAGTGAAATCCATAGAATAAAAGGAAAATCCACCAGGGTGCCTTATTACAAACCATAAACAAAGACTCTAAGTCCAACATAAAAGAGTTCAAAGGTTGAAATTCCAACATAACATAACAAAAAGGAAAGACATCTATCTAGAATGGCACCCCACCAAGTAGGATTCATTAACTATCTTTGAGCTTGAGCTGACGTCGCTGAAGTCTACTTCTTCTCCTCCTCGTCTGTGGACATCTCGTCCCCAGCCCATGCAAGGCAACGTAAAACTATGTGAGTGGCACTGAGCAGTTATATAAGAAAATAGCTTATAATTGAAATGGCATGAGGAATAACTTGGAACATAAATACATAACATAATTAACATGATTACATGAGAACATGATTAACTTAACATGATTTCATAATAAGATGGTTTTTACTTGAGTTGATGTAGTCTCTCTCCTGATTTACACCCACGATGCTCATAAGGCCATTCAAGGCTCACATAAGGCCAATCAAGGCTCACATAATACTCCCCCAGAGCTCATAAGGCCAATTAAGGCTCACATAAGGCCAATTAAGGCTCACATAACATGATTGAGAGAACTATATCAACATAACATGAAGTATTACACTTGAACATAGTTATCATGATTTCTTGATCAATTAGCATGGTAGTGATTCATAGTGTTCCAAATGAAAGCATATTCATTAAAATAGTACAAAACGTAAATTCGTAACATTTGCATGGTTTTCATAAGCATAAATTGAATAATAGCATAATTTCACTTTATTGAGTAATCATAACCAATAAACAAATAAAATAAACCCATAACCCTAGAATTATGCTCAGTGTGCATGATCCACTCACCTGATCCTGAAGGGGTATACTAACAGTAGATGCAGTCCTGATCAATCCTAATATCCTGTGAATAATATAATTATGAATTAATTACATATGCTTAACATAGGTGTATCATTCTCTAATTAAATTTGGAAATTAGATCAGGAGTCTAGGTCTGAAACTAGGACCATGTGATAGATCTCGAAAAACTGATCAAAAACCATACATGGATTGTCCCCATCTGAGCTCTATATTATTTTCTATGATTTTATAAAGATCAGAGATATTCTGACCAATCAGAGGCGAGGAAAAAAATCATTCAAGACATTTCTGAGAAATCTGGAAATTTCAGTAAGTCAACATGCTCAAAGACTTCTTTACCCTTACATTGCCATGCACAACTATAGTTGTGTGAGAGGGCATATTGGTCATTTAGACACACCTTAGGCGCTCAGGTATACATGATCAAAGCTTACTGAAATCCTGAGAATACCCATACTAGTGTGACACTATATACATCTAGATGTAGGAGGGGTACAGTGGTCAAAACAATGTCTGGCTTCTCCTCTTGGCCATGGCGTAGCAAGGTGCTCCACAGAAGCATCGATCGACCGAGAAGCATGAGTACTAAGGGAAAGAAAAACACAATGCCATACTATCCATCTCGTTCCTCAATCGACGACGTATTCGCAGATCCGTTGCGAGTATGCGATGCGATGGAGTCTATGACCTCCCTCTCTGGGTTTCTGTTGTAGCTGAAAATAGGGGAGCCTAGCCGGAAAAAGGGGTTTCGGTCATACAGTGAGAAGTCGGAGTAACGCAGGGCATGAATAGCTCCGGCCCGATTCACTGAAGGTGTGAGAAGCAAAATCCTGAAGAAACCATTATCGAAGTGGCATGGTAGTAACCAACTGACCTAGGCAGAGGCTACGTTCTGACGGTCTGAAACTGGGTTCGTGGGCAGAGCATATGAGTGAAGAGCACATGCTAAAGGCATAAGGGAAACCACTAGTGGAGTCTGTGGAAGATTACTGGAGGTCAAATTCCACTGGGATGGTCGGAGGCTCACGCTCAAGCTCGTCGGTGGCAGTGAGGTAGATCAGATCTGCGGTAGTTCCTCGCATTGGCTCTGGCAGAATTGGTGGATGGGGATGGGTTATCAGGGGTCGTAGTTGCTTTTTGGATCTCTTTCCCTCGGTCTGATGGACCTACTTGGCCTAGGGAAGGTTGCGTCGTCGACTGAGGATGAAGGCCAAATGGGTGTTTCCACTGTGAGGGGACCTAGGGTTCGAGTGAGGGCTCTTTTAACTCGGAGTGACCTCCCAAAATCATTGGCGTTGAGATAAGAAGGAACTATTGAGAAGGGGTTGAGGAATCGTTGGCGACGTCTCAGGGTTCTGTTACCCCTCCCTATGCGGGTAAAGCGGGAGGTAGGGGATGAGGTCCCTGCCCTCATATCTAGATCGAACAGCTCACGAAGAGCCGGGTTTTTATAAAGCAGCGCGTGATGCTGCGTTGTCTGTTAATTGGCAAAATTTTCGGGATAATGATATACATTACCAAACAAGATCATAAATTGATATTATCTTTCTCTTTTGTTGTCAATATATTTTGGAGCATTTATCATTATCCAAATCCAACCAAATTTGGTGGGCAAGAAAATACGACCATGAGGAATCTAATTATCCAATTAGATTTTGGATATGAGTTAGGGAAACATGCGTTTTACATTATTAGTTACTTAGGGTAATTAATACGTTAATAATTATTGCAAGGGAATTTTATTACCAAAATCCGAGGGAAACTCTATAATTCTAATATCTACTCATATACCAACATGTGGGACACGTTATACATGTATACAGATCCAAACTATCATTAAATCCCAACTAGTCACCCTTGCATAATTAGGGTTAAGTTTTCATGCATTATACATGACATTAATATGACTAATTATTGATGTAAATGATTCCATTCAAGGTCCACTTGGCATATTTATCTCATTTTGAAATACGAATTAAGCATGGTCTGTACTTAAGTCATCATATGAAAAATGGATTCTTTCAATTTAGGGTTTCACCTTTATTAAATAACAAAAAAATTTGGGACTAAGTTTTGAGGTTCGTTACAGAAGAATTCAAGGTATTAGGCGTCACTCCCAATTTAATTAATATACGTTGTATTCACCTATTCAAGATTAACATTTAGTGCTACTAACCAAATCATTAATGTGCATACTAACTAGGCCCTCAGTGAGGCACAAAAAGCAAGGTGTGCACTGAATGTGCATGACCACACTATGGGTCCAAAGGGCTATGCAAGCGTTCGCCAAAGACTATAGGCGAAGTCTGCTGCTACTCAGGAGTCTGCCACACCCATGCCTCACCATGATATCTGGATAGCTGGGAGGCAAAACAAGAAGGGTGAAATAAAGAAGCCCGTAACTGCTGAGGCGGCTACGAAAATGGTAAAATACAACTCTTAGAGCAATCGTTTGAATATTGATTATTTGTGGTGTTAACTTACCAATTTCTGTTGATGGTGATTAGCGGGAGCTGCCCGAGTAGAGGAAACAAGGAACGTTCATCCCTCAGGGCACAAGGGATGAATTAACAATTGCTCTGGGTAACCCAGAGCATCCTAGACGTGTTAGGGGTGCAGGCGCTGGTGTGGGCATCAAAGCATTCTTTGGGCCATCCCAGTGCAAACCCCGAGTGGGACTTTCACAAGAAGAGGTAACCTATTCTTTTTTTAGAATGTTACTGCAAAAGGGAATTCAATAATAAGAAGCTAATGTTTATTTTATCCATGTATAGGAGAATAAGAGAGTCAAGGATATAGTTTCCAAGAAGGTCAATGATATAGTTTCTGAGAAGGTCAAGGAAGAATTGCTGCGGTGGCAGGCATCTTAGGCTTCCAATCAGCCTATGGCGACCCACTCTTCTCCTGATGTACAGACTACAAGTAATCATGTAGACCCACCGCCTAACACGTCTGTTGTAAGTATTGTTTATGACATTGTAGCTAGTCTTTTCAAGATGATATGTTTTCAAGATGATATGTATATATGTATAATATTCTTTATGTAAATTTGTAGGCATTGAAGCCATGCCGCTTAAGAATGCAAGACTATGTTGTTGTAGAGGCGCATGCTTACCCGTCCCTTCCTGGGGTAATGTTTCACGGGACTCCAATGCCACAGGGCTACGTTCGTGTGAGCATGATACGTGTGTTACCCAATTGGAGGGAAGCTACATTACCATATCCCCACCCGAATATTGATACACTTGCTGAGGCAGAAGGCATGGTGATATTGTGGCCCAAAGCAGATGTCGTCTACACTACTGAAATTGTAAGATAAATTTACATTACTTTAGATTGTTAATGTGTATATATGAGGTCAACTGATCTAAAATTATATATACAGGTTAAAAAGAAGACACCCGGAGCACCTAGGCCTCCACCTCCACTTCCTGCATTACCAAGTTGGGTTCCAACTGACCTAAAATACCTGTTAGGTCCTGCTTGTAGGGGAATGGCATGTTGGCTATGGGCACATAATATACATTGCCCTATAATTGTTTCTTTAGAAGCAGATTATGCAGGTCAATCATACGATAGCTCTTTATTTATACAAGATATTATTGAGTTGTTTATGTATGATTGGTTGAATACATCAATGATAGAGACATGGATAAGGTGAGATCTTATTTATACATCCATATACCTTGTGTAAGATCCGGTGATCTGGTTTCTTATATATTAATGCATACGTAATGTATGTTTTGCAACTACTTAGTCGAAGATCAATGCAAACAATTTGCATTTGATCATGTGGGATTTTTTATTCCATCATTGATTAGTATGGTAGCTGAAGACCCTCATAGTGTTCAGCAATATTGTATAGATGCTTTTACAATTTTCGGTCAACAAAAGAAGACGATAATAATAGCTTCATTCAATGTCAAGTAAGTTTACTTTATTTATAATTTGGACTTAAGAAAATTCCATTTTTATTGTGCATTTTGAGTTATTAATTTTTAAATTTTTTACCTCTAGCGGTAGACATTGGAAGTTACTAATTATTGTCCCTGGGATGTTTACTGTTTATTATCTAGATCCTGCGGGAAGTACATTGAACACTAAAATTGGACACGTAATTAGAATGCCATTATTCTGGTGAGAAATATTTCATTTTTATATCCGTTAACATCTGTTATTACATTACTATTTAATTATGCAATTTACTGTGTTACATTAACATGTAGGGGTTTAGATGCATTCAAAAATGTTGGAGGAAATGTTCCAAGGAGAAAGAACCAGCCAATCATTTGGGAGAATGTAAAAGTAAGTTCCCAACTCCAATGTATATATTATTTATGTGAATTGTGCTTAGTTTTATTTTTAATATTTTGTATGTTTCAATTTATAGTGCGCTACACAAGACAATGGTTGGGCATGCGCATACTATGTGATGCGATTTATGCATATGATTATCCGACATGCCGCATTGGATATTAATACCATACATGAGGTATTATATATAGTCTCATTAGTTAGTATGAAATATATCAATCTTATTTTTATATTATTACTTATATATATACATCATTCTCTTTGCAGGTGTTTAAAACTGACCACACTACAGGTAAATGCTTAAAAAATGTACATGCTCCATATACGATGGAAGCATTAAATGAAGTAAGAGAAGAATGGGCAAAAGCCATACAAGCAGTGGCGATTGTAAGATATAATTGGGATGCTGATAGCAATGTTGAATGATATTTTGTAAATGAATATTTCTGAATGTTTATACATGTCTGCATGTTTCTACATGTATTTGAATGTTTCTACATGTGTGAATGTGAGAATTGAATTGATGTCTGAATGTATCTACTTGTGTGAAAAAATATTTGTTGATTTTGCAGGTTTGTGGCTTGTTTATAGGCTGATATCAATGGATGTCATAAACCTGCAGTTCAGAAAACTAAACTACAGGTTCTCATCCTGCTGACCAGGCACAGCAGGCCTGCAAAATGATAAAAAAAAATTAAAATATAGGCATCGGTTATTTATAGAACACCGTCATCAAAGGCCTACAACGTCGGTTATTGGATAAAATCACCGCCTAATGTGACAAACAATCCGACCGTGTAGGAAACCACGACCGTGGTGGAAATGGCGTTGCTTATTCGTATAAAACCGACGCATATAGTAATAAACACGGTCGTGCAGCGAAGCACGGCCGTGTCGTCTGGGAGTATGGCGTCAGTTTTTTAGTGGTTAACCGACGCAAAAAGTGTCCTAGGTGGTTCCCTTTTTGTGGCGCGAACCCTATAGATGTCAGCCGACTATATATAACCAACGCCTATTAATCATATAGGCATCAGTTATAAAACCGACGCCGAAGATTTCGACCTTTAGCGGCTCCCACATAGGCGTCGCTTGAAAATCGTCGTTAAAAGGGGTTAAACAACCGACACCAAAGGCGTGTTCTGTAGTAGTGGAACCGATCGGCTCAAGTCCTCAACCGATCGGTTCATGCTTGAAATGATCGGTTCAGCTGGCGCAGTTGGTTGTTTTGTGGAAAATCTCAAATCCTTCTACTCCTGCCTTAATCCTGCATTACCCGGGGTAGAGAACCCTATCCCATTACCCTCCTATATATAGGGGTATTAGGGGCTTCTCAAAGTACAACTCAGAATACTAGTTGCTCTACAATGTTGTCATTCTCTCTGGTTGTGGTAACCAGGAGAGCCCGAGCAAGTGCTACCCGATAAGAGAGGCACAGCAAGGGAAAGACAACTGCAGAAAAGTGATTGGTGGTAAGAGAGTGTGTCGGTGACTAGTACGCCTACAGAAGGGTATGACTCCTTCCGGTGCCTTGTGGGACAAGGCGATCGGAGTTCCAGGCAGTCTGTGTGGACGATTGTAGAGGCGGGAGACTTCTGCCACTCAGAGGATAGCTGTCAATCCCGACAGTCTCGGTGAGACCAGGAGTTGCACAGACACCGTCCAAGATCAGAGGTGAAGACTGCACAAGCCACGAGGTAACGTCACCGAGCAAACTTCAAGACAAGATACGCCTCTACAAACCATCCTTCCTATTGTATAGACGTTGATATGATTCCTTTATACTGGGTTCAAAGGGAGAAAATATTTGTTTCTGCTGCCTTCTCTGTCTCCCCTAAAACCCAACAGTTAGTACAAATAATCCCAAAGAAATATGTAATACTTATGGAGTTCGCAAGAGTAGAAAGCTTCTTGTTGTTCATCAACATGTAAGATCATCACAAACATTTTCTGTTCTTCATTGTGATTTGTGGGGAGAGACACCTACTGTATCTAGACATGGTTTTTAGTATTATGTTCTATTAATGAATGAATACAATCAATATTTTTGGATAGTACCATTAAAGAATAAATGTGATTTCTTATCTATTTTTGTATTCGTTAATACCATAATAAAGAACCAATTTGATGTTACGATTAAAATCTTTCAATCTAATGGGGGAGTAGAGTTTATTAACTCAAAATGAAGCATTACATGTCACAAGAGGGAATCATTCATCACATATCTTGCCCTAATGATAATGCTCAGAATGGAGCAATAGAGAGAAAGCACAGACACATTATAGAAGTGGGTCTTTCTTTAACGTTTGAGTCACATGTACCAAAACAACTATGGGTTGAATCAATATACTACTGCAACATTTTTAATTAATCGATTACCATCATCTGTGTTAGATCAAAAGTGTCAAGGGAAAGTTCTACATAAGAAAACTCCTGACTATGTGAGTCTAAGAGTTTTCAGATCTCTATGTTACCCATATCTGAGAGACATAGCAAAAAATAAGTTTGAGCCTCGATCATTACCTTATGTGTTTATTGGTTACAACCAAAAATACAAGGATTATATATGTTCGCCTGTATCTACAAATAGATTTTTTATCTCAAAACATGTGGTTTTTACTGAAAACATCTTCCCTTTCAAGGAGAATGTCTCTCTCAACTATTCTGATGGAGTGGTAACTTCATTTTAAGAATCTCTAGATGAATGTGACACTAGGGTATCCTCTCTCTCACCATCAGATACTGGTGATAAGACAAGTGATATGAATGTTATTATATCACCTAACAAAATCTACAATGATTTATCTCTATCAGAACATGAAATTTCAAATATACAATGAGATCTGGATTGTGTGATGACACGTCCTAATGTCACACATGTTCAACAATCAACATCTTAGTCAAAGAATATATCTCTTGTACAATCTCCCTTGTCCATCAATACAAGTGAGTTTGCTAATAATACTGCTTCTAGTCCACCTATATCTGGAGATGATCATGAATGTCAATATGAAGTCAATTCCACTCTGTTTGAGGAGAATGCTTGTCCATCAAATACAAACCCTATTTCTTTTGTATCTGTGGAACTGTATGTGTTTCTCACACCACCAGACCTGAGAATGGTCATTCTATGATTACACACCATAAATATGGTATAATTAAGCCAAATCCAAAGTATGTCTTTGTTGCAATTACTATCCCTCATATGCTAAAACTATTAAAGTAGCATTGCAACACACAAGATGGAAGCAAGCAATGCAGGAGGAATTGAATGCTCTCACTAAGAATAATACTTGGACCCTTGTTCAAAGACCTTTACATAGCAATGTGGTGAGTTGCAAGTGGGTCTTTAAAACAAAATTAAAGCCTGGTGGTAATATGGAACGTCTGAAGGCTAGACTTGTAGCTCAAGGATTCACTCAAGAAGAAGTTATAGATTACCTTGAAACATTTAGCCCAGTAGTTCAATTTCCTACTATTAAAGCAGTTCTTACTGTCATTATATCAAGAACATGGCAGATAAAGCATGTTGATGTCTGCAATGACTTCTTAAATGGTTCTCTAGATACATATGTCTATATGGAACAAACACTAGGATTCAAGCCTGCAAATTCACCAAATTATGTCTGTAAACTAAATAAAGCCTTGTATGATTTAAAGCAAGCACCCAGAGCATGATATAACAAGATAAGTTTGTTTCTCATTGAATTTGGATTTTATGCTAGTGGAGCATCTCCTTCACTATTTGGGTATCAACACAATGCTATTACCATGTTCCTACTTTTGTATGTTGATGATATAATCATCACTAATAGTAATTCTATCTTCATGAATGCTTGTATAAAACAATTGGAAAAGACATTTTCTTTGTGAGATATGGGAAAGCTCCATTATTTTCTAGGAATTGGGAAAGAATACAATTCTTTTGGAATCCTATTACATCAATCAAAGTATGCTTGAGACCTATTGTATAAGCATGACATGCTTGATTGCAAACCCAATGCTATCCCTGTCTCTAAAGATTTCCAACGCATAGCAGGTGCCAATACTACAACAAATCACGTGATCCTAGATTATATAGGCAAATGGTAGGGTCATTACAATATCTTACTATCACTAGTCTTGATATAACTTTCGTTGTTAATCTGGCATGTCAGTTTATGCGTAATTATTCCACTTACCATTTATCTCTAGTCAAAAGGATACTAAGATACATTACAGGTACTATCAGTCAAGGAGTTGAGATGTATTCTCTACAAACACTGCAAGTTACAGCCTTCTCTAATGCCGATTGGGCTTGATGCCCCTTTACACGAAGATCCTCCAGTATGTACTCTACATTCTAACTTGGGTTCAACTTGCATCTCTTGGCCCCTGTTTGGTTCAAGATCGAGATTACAAAATCCAAACCGAGTTAGTCGATAGATCCGAATTATTTTATCTGGACTTAATCCTATTTTTGTTTGGCAACCCAATCCCATTGCAACCACTCATTAAATTGGACTGGCCTCGTAACTTGTGTTTTTGAGTCTGGCATATAAAATAAAATAACACCAAAGATAGTCAAATTTGGATTGGGATCCTGAAATCTAACTGATAGCAGGACTGACTTGTTATGGATTAGAGGATTACGGAATCGAATACGGACCCGTCAGTCCAATTTTTGCCAAACAAAATAAGATTGGATCCTGACTAGGTTAGTCAGGATTAGCGCCTACGTGGCACAAAAAGACAGCCCGAAATCCAGATTAGGTCCCGAACCAAATAGGGGATTGGAGTAAAAAAAATAACTCACATTTGCTAGATCGAGTACATAAGCAGAATATCGTGCTTTGGCGCACACTGCTGTAGAGCTAACTTGGTTGGCTTCACTGCTCAAGGATCTGCACATTCCTCAGCAGTCACCTATTGTTCTCTATTGTGACAACATGAGTGGTCTCTACCTATTTATTAATCCAGTCTTTCATGCATGCATAAAACACATACAATTAGATTATCATTTTATCAGAGAAAAGGTTGTTTTGGGGTATATTGTAACTCATTTTATTTCTTCAAAGGATCAACTAGCCGATGTCTTCACTAAAGCTGTCGGTAAATCTATCGTTAGACAACTGATCTTCAAGCTTGGCCTTCGTGCGGCTTAGATTGAGGGGGAGTATCAAGACAATAGAAGCAAAATAAAGTCGAGTCATATATACAAAGGATAGGATGTTCTGTTGATAGGTTGGTGTGGAGTCCGTAGTTTAAATTCTGTTTATAGATAAGTCGGGTTGTCAGGTGTGTGTTTCTTCAGGTAAAACCGAATATCGAGTGAGTCTGTAAACAACGGACTGTCATGGCCTCTATATATTCAAATGCCAAAAGGCAAGGAAAGCAGCCGTGATTTCTCGCCCAAAACTTCTCGCTCTCTCCGTTTCTAAGGCTTCCTACTTATTTTGTTAAAGACTTTGCCGAACATCTCAATGGGGTCTTGGTATCAAATAATAATCTAAGTAAAACAACAATTTTCATTTTGGTTCGTTTGGGGGGGCTGAAATTTAATTATAAGGATTGTGTTCGGCCTCTAGATCAGTAATTTAAACTTATACTATGGTTTAAACGAGTGAAGTGGATTGGATAAGATTTTTCTGATTTTAGATGCAGTTAAACGAGTGATGCAAATGGGTGCTGAGCGAAAATTTGCTTACCTCTATACTATCATAAAGGGCATGGGTAGTGTGTAAATGGTTAATCTCTTACCAATTTTCAGCCCTGGATCTTATAAATCTGAATGACCTAATATCAAAACATCGCGATCTTATAAATCTGAATGACCTAATAGCCAAACATCGTAACGTATTAAATTGACAGTGGCCAGGTTAACATCGTAGTCGACAGGTTGGACATTATCAATCTGAAGCTGGCAAATCATATCCTAATCACTCGCTATTAAACAATGTCCCTTGCCAACTGGAAGATGAAATAAAAACTAAGCCCAAGTGATTGTTAGCATATTTTATACCGGCCAACGGAATCATTCAGTCCTGTTGCAGAAAGACGGGCCTTTGTTTTCAGACGTACCATCTATTATACTATTTCAAAGACTTTTTTTTTTGTATCTCAGAGGTGCCCTTTTGAAATCTTCAAGAAATTTCGTGACAAGCAGATGTACGTTTCAGCTTCTCAACGCTAACTTCCATTTTGAAGGATAACGACCTCGTCGTTCTGTCTTGCTTTCACATTGAGCTGATCAAGGCATGCCTTTAAGGCAGAAATTTGATCTTCTATGAAACTACAGCCGATGTGTGGCCTTTGATATATTTGTTTAGCAATTAAGATATATTTTTCATCAAGGGTACTTCCCATTTTTTTAACGAATGGCGTTGTCTATTTGATAGATGCCAGCATAAGCAGGTGAATGCTATCCATTAGCTCATTAATTATTCATGCGTTTTCTCCTGGTGAGGAGTGCACTTCCGCGGTCCTTTTATCCAGATCCGAGAATCTATGCACCACAAATTCATGACATATTGTATTTGAATATCAGCCAAAGCAGAAGTTGGCATACGCGAGGAAGTCCTGTCAACTTTGGAACAATTATTGATTCTCTCCCATCTATTTTAACTAGGGTTAGGCTATTCTCTAATGAATGGATATGGAGTGATTTTATCAAAGCCGAAGGCGTTCTTCTAACATTCCGGTTTCTGTTGCCTGTTTGAGGTGTATGTAGTGTGGCACGCCCATTCACTGCTAACTAGAAACTGGTAGCCAAAGTTTCTGCTCCCTAATAAGTCAGTAGCGTGCTCTCAATTATGATTTAGGTCCCCTTTGGATGGGACATTCACGAATACATGTGTACTCGTAAATTTCGGGAGTGTAACTGCCACAGATCTGAATTCGGTTGTCAAGAAATCTATGGTTTGTATAGCAAAAACTTAGTTGCACGTATTTCGGAAGGAGGAGCTGGCGGTGTGCTGGATAATGGAGAAGGTCTTGCGGAACTGGTACTAGTGGCGGAAGATGTGGAAGGAGAGACTGCTGGCAAGTCAAAGTACTCTGCTGGTGGTAAAAAACCATATGCCCATGAAGAACAGAGGAGGGAGGGAAGGAAAGAACGAAAGGAGGAGGAACCGGAGGTGGGGAAGGAGAAGGAACCGGAGGCGGTAGAGAAGGAATCGACGGAGGAAGGAAAATCCTGGAGAAAGGAAGGAGGAACCGGAGGCGGCGAGAAGGAAACCGAGGGGGAAGGGGGACGCTGCGGCGTGTGGAAGGATGAGTCGGGCCACATACTGCAAATTGTCAGTTATGTCTTACCTATATAAATGCTCTTAGTATACATTCGGACAGAAGCATAAATGGAAGAGTTAACTCAAGTTAAGCTTTCATCTGAAACAACTTTGCGAAATGGGGTAACAAGAAGGTAAAAACACGTCTATAAAACAAGGCTAAAATATCAAAACAATACACATTTAATATTTATGTATCTGATAAAAAATGTTTCATAAATATTGACGAAAATTATACAATTTGAGATCATTTGTCCCTGGGCAGGCCACATCGGGCCAGCGGGGTCTTTTGGAACCTATTGTTCCCATTCGGCCAATATGACCCCGGTTGGGATTGTAGCCCCAAAACCTGAAAAATATGTGCGCTTGGTTGGGGCCACATTGACATTCTGAAAGGCACATTCGATCTGTGTGATCCGTGTCGCAGCAAGTATTGCAAGTCGTGGTGGAAGCATCTGGCTGGCTTCCCCGTTAAATAGTGCAATGTTTCCCGTGTTGAGAAGCATTGTTCTCTATATAGGAGGCGTAATATCACACCTTTCTCCACCAAACCCATTGTAAAATAATTTCTCCCTGTTCTTGAGCTCTCTTGATGCTCAAAATCAACCGCTAGAATTCATCTATTTCTACATAACTGGAGCAGCTTATAAATATATATGTTGCTTCGTCTATTGATAATTCTTTTTACAAATATTGCATGAGTTATTCAGATTGCTCAAAATTCTATTATATTTATGAATAGAATACACACTAAACTAGTATTCTATGGCATATACCAGTTCACTGATTTTTACAATAGTGAAAAAATTATATATATATAGCTCATCTTTAATACCCGCGCGGGTAGCTACCCGCCCCCCATTTCGGTTACTTTTTTTCAAGTTGGTTACTTTTGACATGTACATGGTTACTTTACCTTGTAAATTGTTGAGTTTCATGCATTGATAGTTACGTTTGTAACAACATATTTCAAAACACGATTACATATATATATATCTGCTGTGTATTTTGTACGGGATTACTTTTTTAGTGGTATAGTTACTTTTTGATCAACATAGTTACTTTTTTTGATAGCAGAATTACTTTTCTGGTCAGAATAGTTACTTTTTTTCTGCTGGGTAGCGAAATCCAGGCTACCCATGTGGGTATTCATAAATGGCCATATATATATATGTATATGTGTGTGTATATATATATATATATATATATATATATATATATAGAGAGAGAGAGAGAGAGAGTCAAGCTAGAATACACTAGAGTGTACAGATCGCACGAATACACTCAAGTGTGTTTGCATATCAAGACTATTTTTTGCAAAATGTAAACCGTTGATCTTCATCGTCATACTATAACTAGGTTACATACCAATTTTGAGCCCATTTGGATGAGTGTAAGTCACTCATCCAAGGGCAACAAAATCGACGCGCGAAACTAATTTGAAATGCATAATTTTTGCGGTCTTCATAACATGAGCTATAAATATCTAAATGTGCCCAAATTCTGCGTATGAGTTGTTCACGGGATGTTTAAGAAGATCAACGGATTAGATTTTAAAAAAAAATATTGCATCATGAAAAACTACTTGAGTGTATTCCGCTCCGGATACACTCGAGTGTATTCTAGCCTGACTCTCTCTCTCTCTCTCTCTCTCTATATATATATATATATATATATATATATATATATATATATATATAGTATGTATGTACATATATATATATGTACATATATACACATATATATATATATAGTTATATATACATATATATATACATGTATCTATATATATATATGGCCCATCTTTATTGCCCGCGAGGGTAGCTACCCGCCCACCCTTCCGACCACTTTTTTTCAAAAAATAATTTCACAATTGTAGAGGACTATTTTGTCTAGCTCTCCAAAAAATTTTAGCCAAAAATAATATCATTTGTCCCTCCAAAATAAAAAAAACCAGTCCTTATATATATCTGTTGTATATTTTGTACAGAGTTACTTTTTTGACACCATAGTTACTTTTTTTACAGCAGAGTTACTTTCTTAGCCAAGAGAGTTACTTTTTTAGCTGTCGGGGAGAGAAAATCTAGGCTACCCGTGCGGGCAATGAATGAACGCCCATATATATATATATATATATATATATATATATATATATATATATATATATATATATATTGATCTTCACTGTCATACTATAACTAGTCTACATATAAATTTTGAGCCTATTTGGATGAGTTTAAGTCACTCATCCAAGGACAACAAAATCGACGCGCAAAACTAATTTGAAATGTATAATTTTTGCGGTCTTTATAACATGACCTATAAATGTCCAAATGTGCTCAAATTTTATATATGAGCTATCCACAAGATGTTTAAGAAGATCAATGGATTAGATTTAAAAAAAAATATTGCATCATGAAAAACTACTTGAGTGTATTCTGCTCCGAATACACTCAAGTGTATTCTAGCCTGACTATATATATATATATATATATATATGTGTGTGTGTGTGTGTGTGTGTGTGTGTGTGTGTGTGTGTGTGTGTATGTATATATATATACATACATATATATACATACATATATATGGGATTAAGAGAGGTATTCTCTCCCTTTCTCTTATTCCCGTAACGGAGGCCGGACGACTGAACTATCTCTGAGAAATGCAATAAATGCAACTGTAAGTCATAATGCTCGACCAATAAATAATCGACCTTGAGGTTGATTACAATTCCTACAAATAATATCGATATTGTGTACAAAATAACTCAAAGTTGATCCTTATGATGGATGAAGGAAGGTCAAGCACAAAGCTCGATAGCCAACCCATCGAGCTGCCATCCCAAGAATAACATCAACTGAACTCTAGGTGGATCACTCACCAATTAAAGTGTTATCTAAAGGATACCAAAAAACCTCCAGTTCTATCATCATTCACTGAACGCAACCAAGTAAAAATATCGATGAAAGAAACATCAAGATCGAGCAGGTGGGTTGATCAACCTACATTACAAAAAAAAGAACAATCAAGCTCCTAGCTTGATCAAACACGAGCTTTAGATAACAATTAGTACGATCAATCAAGATCCTAGGCTCAAAATTAGAAGGGTGATTGATCAAAGGAGGTAAACATGACTCACTCAACTCGATGATCAATCTCTCATACGAAGATCGAAAATTAACTAGAAGTCAGTCATCTATAATAAGACAAGAATCCAATAGATCAGAAGACAAATCATGATCCAAGCTTGATCTCCTAGTGCTCTTGGGTTGATAGCACATGGACCAATCATGGGTCGATACAAGGCTGATTGCACCCTATAAATAGGACCCCATGATGTCACTCTCAATGTAAGGCCCCTGAACTTGATTAATAAGTTGAATGAGGTTAATTACCATAATTAAATTATTAGAACCCTAATATAACCTTTTGATATGTTTTGAAATCATAAGAAAAACTTAAGTTTCAAATTTGGTCCAATTTGGACACTGTTTGAGCAAGTTATGCAATTTTCTATACATTTTGGACTTTTCTGCAATTTACCCAATTGAGGGGTTTACTTTGCAATTTGTCACATACATTATGTTCCTTAGATGTTATATTATCATTTTTGAGTGTTTTGAGCCATGAGGCTCCTAGTTGAGCCATTGTTTGAAGGTGTTTTCTTTAAGGGTATTTTAGGGTTTACCCCTTCACGGATGAGCTACCTTTAATAGCTATCAACTAGTGAATTATGCGATTGGCTAGGACATTCGACAAAGGAAAGAGAATCTGGTCAATCAGGATGGTTTGGGAGCTGCTTGTGTGCGTGCTTGTATATTCTTAGTAGCTTAAGGCCATAGAAACATGGGGAAGCTACTTTTACACCTCATGCTTGCTTCTATCCTTATCCATGGGCTATATTTACCCCTTCCTTGCCCAAATTCGAAAGTATGCTTGCTTTATCTTTCCTCTAACCTGGATCAACGAATACACTCTTTTTTTCTGCAGAACCAACTTCTATAAGGTAGAATACAACCTCTTTTTGGAGAAGAAGGTCTCCTAGAGCTCCATCTAGCCCTACCTAGGGTTTCTAAGGTCATCTTCTAGGGAATTCGACCAAGGCAACTTGTTTTCTTCCTTCCTTCTCCATTTATCTTTCTCTTATCCTTCCTTAGACCTTCCTCCAGGTCAGAACCTTGCTGTTACATGGTAAAATTTGCTCTAAAGCTCTAAAACCCTATCTTTCTTGCTCCTTATGCTTAGGGTTTGAGGTGCTAGATGGACGAATTCATAGCTTATTATTGGATTTTCTACCCTACCTGCTCGATATTTATTCTATGTGAGGCTTCATCTTCTCATTATAGGCAAGTTTTATAACTTGCTCCACATTTATTGCTTACCATAAGCTTTCTAGATCATGTTCTTGCTTGAAAATGATGATTTATGCACTAAAAAGCTATGATTGACTTGGATTTTGATTTTTATAATGTTCCCTATTCTTATTTCAGTTCTAGATGAACCTGTTATCATGTGTACGTTATTCCTAAGATATAATATGACTTGGATCCGTTTTTTTTTTACAACCTATGGTGCTAAGCACCTATCAAACAATGGTCAATTTTAGGGTTTAAAGCCGATTTCTTCTATAAACCATGACCCGATGATGGTACCATTACAACAACCCTATGGTGTTGTCTTCATAAAAAATGATGGTCATGATCAAGGGTGTTAAATGATAGTGACAACCTGTGGTCACCCCCTTAGGTTAGGTTTTGTACTAATTAGAAGTTTAATGATCAACCATTAAGTACCCTATTGATGTTATCAATCAATGATGACATCAACTTAATATTTGATGCTGATTAATGAATGTAGTGTTGATCTAACAACCTATGGTGATTTAATGACTAATGATGGTGGATCAGGTCTCTAAAACCTATGTTAAGTTAATCATTGTAGTTGTATTATCAATTAATCCTTAGACTAATGGTTTCTTGGGTCATTTGATGTAATGGTCAGACCTATACTGTAATTGATGGTTTTAATATATGAACTTGACCCAATAGTCAAGATCTACTATTTATTTCTCCAATAAAGTGGAATGATGGCTAATGTAATATTTTGGTCCTAATAATGTGATTTATATGGTTTCCTTTATATGATCAATTTAAGGAGCTTAATTGTTGACAATGGATGGCTTGTTTTAAATGAACAGTCGATTGTGGGTTTCATCCTACTCTAAATGGAACATTTTGTGTCGTTAATCAAGGGATGTCTAGGGTTATATGGTGACTCTTTATAGAGAACAAATCAAGGACTTCATAGGTGGTTTATCCAAGGTGTTTACTTATGTAAAAAATCAATGGTCTTACCTTTTAAACATCCAATGGTTCTAGGTGACGTTATAGTATGGCGATACGGGTTGAATGATGATGGAATAAATGAAGGGTTACCCTTAATAAGGTAGTATTACCTATTCACTCATATGAATAGAAGAGATGATAACCGTATTGTGTCGATATGTAACCCTAATGAGGTATAGCTTGTTATACCTAGCTTTTATATAACTAAATAATGGTAATTGGGTATGAATAGTCCTTGAATGACTATTACAATCATGGAGTACTCTATTACTATTGTTGAAACCCTAGTATGCTATAACCCAATGGTTATACCTTGATTTATGTGTGGGTTCATACTTTAGAATAGAATGGAATGTGAAGGTGATGCTTCAACTTATGCATTCATAATCCAATGGGGATGTCGTGAGTCAGGGTTTGGGTATGAGTGTTGATTAGTAACATTGATATAATTTATCATGTTGAACCTAACTCTAATGGAAAAAGATAAATATGAGTATTCATGTTTAACATTCTTATATGATGGAATGATGGTAGAATAACCTCCTTAACATGATCATAACCTTAATGTGTTCATTAGTGGTTATCACAGCCACAGAGTTGATACTTTCTTATGCTAAACATGTGCATTATGAATATAATGAGTGTTAATCAGATCTAGATTCCCTTGCATTTTGATGTAATAAAGGAATGTTCTTAATGTTAATATACCCCTGCTATGATTGTTTATGAATATTTCCTAGCTAATTAATGAATTATTGTGTTGATCTGGTGTATTATATGTAAGTGATGTTGTTGAGCCTTGTTATAAGGCATGGAAAGATAATGATGATCTTACAGGGAATAGTATGATGGTCTTAATGACCTTTATGCATGGTTGAGCCCTGAATGAGGTGTAATCCTCTTGTGTTGATAAGGGTTGATACCCTGTGATATAGTGGAAAGGATTTATATCTTGTGATAGTATGATGACTAGTGTGGTCTCATGAATGGCAAGTGAATAGTACCATATGATGATGAGATGAGATATTATGTTTCACACATTTTATATCTTATGAAGTTGTGAAATTTATATGCCTGTTAGAAGTGAATTAGTGTTTGTATGTCCACTTGTATGATTCAGCCTTAATTCACCCAATTGGCATAACTAATCAAGCAAAACTCTAATCATGTAGTGTCCTATGCCATAGATCCATCTGAGTGTCAAAACTTGCCAGATGGTGAAATGAGTATTCCTAAGGGAAACTCGGAGTGCATACTGACGAGTATGTGGGGTGCTTGTCATCCTGAATTCAAGTGTTTAGGGAGGATGACTACGGTCATACCTAGCCTTTAGTTTGAGAACGACGTGGTTGTGTCTCGGTGATTATATATGTGATGATATTGGAGGACAACTATTGTTGTACCTTAGATGGTAGGGTATGCTTACCCACCTCCTTTCACTAGTTTCGTGACCTATACTAAGGGACTATGCTGTTAGCAGCTTGACCTTATGTGTCACTGTGGCAGACCCGTACTGACCGGGGGCAGAGAAGATCATAGGAGTCTGGCTCTTCCTAGATCTTATAGGGCACTGATTTCAACTTAGCAGTGGTGAGTTGGATTTTGAGTGGTATCCTTAATTTCCTCAGGGCATAATAAAAGATGTAATACAACCGTATAGCATATCTGTTTAGGGTTATACATGACGCTTCACATTGGATGATAATCCTTGTTTGTTCTCTTTGCATAAAGATGATGCTTAGTGCAATTAAGAGATAGTAGATATACTTATGGTGTGGATATGCTTAAAATTGTAGATGCGTACATACAATAGCCATGATTATGTTTATAACTATACTGCTACTGGTGATTATAATCATGACACTAGCTATCTCATGTTGTTATTTATGTTTAGTGTGCTAGCCATGCCTTTGTAACTAGAGATGCATATACTGCTAATCATGCTTATCCAGATAATTGTGCTTATGTTGTTAGATCTTTTTACGATGTTGATGTGTTCAACCTATTGAAAAACCACTAGAGGGGGGTGAATAGGGTTTTATAATAATTTTAAAATCAATTCAACCAAGCAACCACAATTGAAATTTGAAGAAGGAGGCACGGCGTTTAGAGTGGTTCCACCCTTAGCAAATACTAAGGGAGTCCGTCCACTACCCAATTCTTTCCAATTGGGATTTTGAAAGCACTTGTATTTTATTATCTCGCAAGGATGTTACATAAGATACAAATATCTTCACCCTTAGGATAGCCTTCACCTAGAAGTAGTCTCACCAACCTTGAAGCAGCTTTCCTTGAAGTAACTCCAAGCTCCCCCTTGAAGTAGCCTTCCTCTTGAAGTAGCTTCCCATTAAGACAACCTTCTTGAAGTAATCCTAAGTCCGCCGAGCTACCTTCACCACCGAAGAAGCTCCAACAACCTCCTTTCTGCAGCCTCCAACCTAGGAGTAGCAAAGGAGAACCAAAGCAATAAAAAGGAACAAGAAAGGAAAAAGGAAATTACAATTACCACTTACGCACAAGGCTTGAATCCTATATCAAGCATTTTGATCTCCTATCCAATGTGTATGGAAGTGGAAGTATAGTGGGTAGGAGATTCTAGCCTATAGGACACGAAATGCCAGTAATGGAAATGATTTGCAAGTGTTGAAGTTGCTCAATTACTCACAAGGATTGATTCTCAATTGCAAGTATGTGTACTCAAGTGAGTTTAGGTGTCCTAAGGCATGTCCTATTTATAGGAATGGCGTACTAATGCTTAGGGATGTTCTAGACACTTTCTAGGGGTTCTTAGTGCTTAACTAGCCGTTATGTGTCCACTAATTGCTTTAGCAGCGACTAGTTTATTAATTCTGAAAAGTGCAGACATAGATAATCTCGGTCGAGAAGTTTGTCGACCGAGAGTCCGTCGGTCGAAGTTTTTGTCAACCGAGGGACAGTCTGGAGCAAGTGTATATAACGTTTGATTCCAACTCCCAACTACCTTGTCTGTTGTGTCTAATGACTATTGAACCTATTAGAAATAACTTAGGAGACTCTCAGTCAAGAAGTTGTTCGACCGATCTTGTCTCGGTTGACAAAGAGTTCGACTAAGAGTATCTATGATTTGATGGTTCTGGATGAATACTAAGTGTGTGTATGAGTGTGTCGATGTGACACTATTATAGGGGATGACCTATCTAAGTGTTTTGAATGGCTAGGAAAGATCTAAACGCTTGATTTACATCATATCTAAGTACTTGTACATTATAAACTTGTACAAGTTTTTACATTTGATTACAATTATGAAATTAAAGCATTTTGAGCATATAGATCTTCCAAAACTTTGTCATCCACCTTATTCCTGAAATACTCAAGTAACACATTAGATCCACAAGAATGAAATGTTTGTCATTTTCAAAACAAAGGGATTTTGACGATGTCTATTTAGCCAAAAATCTCCCCCTTTTTGAAGATGACAAATATTTCTCAATATAACTCAAATAAGCTTAAATAATATTGAGTTAAGTTTCATACTTGAATTGCACCTTCTCTTGTTTATGGAATGTGTGCTTATTATTCCCAAAGAGGTGAGGAACATAAAATCCAACTCTTTAGGGAATATAGCAACATTTGATATGAAGACAAGAGAGTATGTATGAAACTCATTGATATATTATTTCTCCCCCTGTGTCATTTCAAAAAGATAACCGTTAAAAATATTTGTTAAAAATCCCCCTTAATTGGTTCTCTCCTTTTAAAAAGATAACCGTTAAGAATATGCTAAAAGATGTCCATGTACAGCCAAAATGTAAGGATCGGAGAAACCAACCGATTTTGAGAAGCACAAATGTTAAAGAAAACATCTTCTAAGGGAGTGATAAGTAATCGATTCCTTATGTGATTAAATTGATATAATGGAAGTGGTTTTGTGAAAATATCAGCCAATTGATCTTCCGTATCAACATGATGAAGGGATATATGGTTTTTAGAAATATGATCCCTTAGAAAATTATGACAGATTTCAATATGTTTGGAACAGGTGTTTAAGACAGGGTTATGTGCCAAGTTTATAGTGCTTGTATTGTCACAAAAGATAGGTGTAGATGAAAATGTAAAACCATAATCATTTAAAACGTGTTGCATGTAAAGCACTTGAGCACAACAAGACCCGACTACCATATATTCCGCTTCAGGGGTAGAAAGGGCAACCACATTTTGTTTCTTACTAAACCATGATACTAAGGCTCTTCCTAATAAGAAGCAACTTCTACTTGTGCTTTTTTGTTCAAGTCGACAACCAGCATAATCGACATCGGTATAAGCTTTCAAGTCCAAAGATTGTCTTTTAGGATACCATAAACCATAGTTTGTGGTGCCGACTAAGTATCTTAGAATCCATTTGATAGTTTGAAAATGAGTTTGCATGGGTTTTGATTGAAATCTAGCACAAAGTCCAATGAAAAACATGATATCCGATCTAGAAGCAGTTAAGTAAAGAAAGCTACCAATCATGGCCCTATATAAGGAATCATCAATGGGTTCCCCATTTTCATCCTTATCAATTTTAGTAGAGGTAGCCATTGGAGTGGTAGCATGTTTGCAATGTTCCATCCCGAAACATTTTAAAAGTTCATTTGTATACTTCTCTTGGATTATAAAAATCCCAGCGGGCGTTTGCTTTATTTGAAAACCAAGAAAGAAAGTCAATTCTCCCATGAGACTCATTTCAAATTCCTTTTGCATAATATCACTAAATGTTTTACATAAAGATTCATTTGATGCACCAAAGATAATATCATCAACATAAATTTGAACAACTAGAAAGTCGGATTCATATGTTTTGAAAATTAAAGTAGAATCTGAATTTCCAATTGAAAAACTATTATCAAAGAGATTGTTTTAGAGCCTTTCATACCAATTTCTAGGTGCTTGTTTTAAACCATAAAGTTCTTTCTTAAGTTTGGAAATAGGATCATATTTACCAGGAATTTCAAAATCAGGTGGTTGGGCAACATATACTTCCTCTTGTATTTTTCCATTTAGAAATGCTCTTTTTACATCCATTTGGAATAGTTTGATGTTTTTATGGGCAGCTAAAGCTAGTAGCATTCTAATGGCTTCAAGCCTTACCACTGGTGCATAAGTTTCATCAAAGTCTATTCCTTCTTGTTGATCATACCCTTGTGCTACCAACCTAGCTTTATTTCTTACTACTTCCCCAACTTCATTTAGCTTATTTCTAAAAACCCACTTAGTTCTAATAATGGTTTTATCTTGAGTTTTAGGAACTAAGTCCCATACATCATTCTTAGTGAATTGGTTTAATTCTTCTTGCATTGCCATTATCCAATAATCATCTTTTAGAGCTTCACTCACCTTCTTAGGTTCAATTATATATACAAATTCCATATTTGAAATATCCCTACAAGATGATCGAGTTTTTACTTTATCCTTAAGATTTTCAATGATCAGTTCTTGAGGATGATCCTTAAGGATTCTAGGGATGGGTTATTGTGTCTCAATTTGTTGATCATTTTCAGCATTTTGATAATCTTTAATTGATATGGTTAGATCTTTGATTTGATGAGTAATATCAACTATGTTATCACTTTGTTTTTGTTCTTCATGAAAAGTAATGTGAATGGATTCTTGAACTTTTCTAGAGATGGTATTGTAAACTCTAAATGCTTTGCTAGAAGTTGAATATCTTAAGAAAAAGGCTTTTTGTGATTTAGAGTCAAACTTTTCTCTATCATCTTTTGTGCTTAAGATATAGCAAGTTGAGCCAAAGATGTGAAAATAATCAACCCTTGGTTTCTTATCATAAATGAGTTCATATGGTGTTTTCTTTAAATAAGTGTGTAAAGTTACTCTATTTAGCACATAGCAAGCTATGTTTACTGCTTCAACCCAAAACATTTTAGGTGTATTATGTTCAAGCGTCATAGTCCTAGCAATTTCTTGTAAGGACCTATTCTTTCTTTCAACTATACCAATTAGTTGTGGAGTATGTGGAGCTGAAAAATTGTGAGTGTAGCCTTGAGATGTGGAGAATTCTTCAAATATATGATTCTTAAATTCTCCACCATGATCACTTATAATTGTGCATATTTTATTTTGTAATTTATTTTCAATCTTTGAGCAAAATTGTATAAATACTTGAATGGTATCATCTTTATTTGCAAGGAAATGAACCCATGTATATCTACTGTAATCATCAACAATAACAAAGCAATATCTTTTTCCATCAATAGATTGTTTCCTCATAGGTCCTAATAGATCCATATGAATAAGTTATAGTGATCTACTAGTGCTAAGCATGTTTTTGGGTTTAAAAGAAGTTTTAGTTTGTTTACCCAAAGTACATGGTTCACAATTTTTAGATTGATCAAAAGATAGCTTAGGCAAACCACAAACAAGATCATATTTAACTAGCTTTTTGATAACATGTGAACTAGCATGACCTAATTTTCTATGCCATAATTGGAGAGAATTATCTTTTGCAAGTAAACATTTTCCAACTACAGATTGAATAGAGTTAGGTCTGAGAATATATAGATTTCCAATTCATTTACCTTCATACACAACATTTGTAGTGTTCTCTATTAGTAACTTGCAGCAATTTTTATTGAATAAAACATCATATCCAGTATCACATAGTTGACTAACACTAATTAAGTTGTGATGCAGACCATCAACAAGTAAAACATTTTTTATTTCAAGGTTTGTACCAATATTACCTATTCCAACAATTTTACCTTTGCCATTATCTCTAAAAGTGACTATTCCACTTTTCTTTTCTTCAAAAGTTTGAAAAGCATCCTTATTTCCGGTCATGTGTTTGGAGCATCCACTATCAACCACCCAATCCTGCAACAAAATATGGATTTTGATACCCATGTGATGGTACATTATGGTTAGGTACTTTTAATAATAAAATGAACATGATTACGTAATTTAAGCTTCTCAGAACCTCATTCGGTCGACAAATACTTTGAATGACCTTGACTCGATTGACAATTTCTCGACTGAGATTGTTACTATTTTTAACTATAGATTTCAGATTTGGTACAGGAATTCCTTCGGTTGAATAATTTCTCGACTGAGGATTGTCTCGGTCGAACTATTTGTCGACTGAGATTGTTTCTATTTGTTTTCAGCAATCTGTTTATGTTAATTTGGGCTTAAATCATTGTAATATGCTAAGGTACCATTCTATTTAGTTGAGATGAGACATTAAGATATTCAAATGAAGTGTTAGGTTAAATCTCAACTTAATCATATTAAATTTGCTAAGTTTGGGGTCTTAGAACCCATACTAAATCAACATCCTTTTTCTTGTAAGGACGTGAAAAGGAATAATGTCCAAGACCTAAGTAATAATGACAAAAAATAAAATCAATTTCATTTCTCTTTCTAGGACTTTGAGTTGTGTTCTTGGGTACAAACAGGATCCTGGTCTTGGGTGCTTGAGTTATCCTAGGTTTTGGTTGATAAGAGTTTTCTTTTGGAACATATCCTAAACCTCTTCTTCCACTATAACCAGAAGAGTTCTTTAGGATCTTATCAAGAATACCATTGTTTCTCAAGCTACTAACTTCTTTTTGTAACTTAGCAATCTCATCAATTTTCTTTTGGATATATAACTTTGCTTGATCTAGATTAGATGATAAAGCATCTCTTTCCTTAACAATAGCATCATAATCTAGATGATTACATAGGATAGGTTGAGTCTAAAAATTATTCAGTTTTGCAAGAAAATCAACCTTTTCTTGAGAAAGAAGATCATGATTTGTTTCTAAAGTAAGCAACTTCATATTGCAATCATTTAAAGATGATTTCAAGGTCAATTTTTCAGAAGCAATACTATCCTTTTCAAAAGAAAGATTATTCAATTTAGCATATAGATCCTCATTAGTTCTAGTAACCTTCTTCAGTTTCTTTTTGCAATCAACATATTTGTCATGAGTATCTTGTAGACTAACAATTAGATCTTCTTTTGGAAAATCAAGAAGGCTTACCCCTTGAGAATTATCACTATTATCTTCTTTGGCCATGAGACACTCCACATTCTCTTCTCCACTTTCACTATCACTTGACTCATCCCATGCAGCTTTGTATGCTTTTTCTCCCTTCTCCTTGGATGGGCTTTTCTTTCATTTCTTTGCTTTAGGACATTCATTCTTGAGATGTCCCTTCTTTCCACATTCAAAACACCTAGGAGAGGAAGAAGAAGAAGAACCAATAATTTTTTTAGATTTAAATCTTCTATATTTCTTACCATTTACAATTAGAGATTCTTCTCCCTCATCTCCATCACTTGTTTCATCACTTTCTTGAGTGATGACCTTTGTAGCCTTGAAAGCCATGTCCTTATTTCTTCCTTGTTGAAGTTCACACTCTCGTCTTTCTTCCTCCTCTAAGGTTGCTTCATGTGCTTCTAAGTTTCCAATGAGTTGCTCCATCCTTAGTCGGGTGAGGTCATTGGCTTCTTCAATTGCAGTCACCTTAGGTTTATACTTAGGAGGAAGAGACCTAATAATTTTTGACACTTGATCTTCTTCACTATTGTCTTTACATAATGCATTCAAACCATTAACAATAGAAGAAAATTTTGCATACATTTCACTAATAGACTCATTTGGTTCCATATGAAACTGTTCAAACTTTTGTTTAAGCATGCCAATTTTGGAATTTTTAACTTGAACAGTTCCTTCATAGGTAATAGAGAATCTATGCCATATCTCATATGCAGTTTCACAATTTGAAATTCTATTGAACTCACCTACGGAAATTGAACAATAAAGAATACTTACAACTTTTGCATTTAATTGAGCGGATCTCACTGTGTTTGCATCCCATGTAGCATAGTCAGTTTGACGAAGATCATATGCATTTGAGACCATTCTCCAAAGATCCCAACTGGTTCCTTGGAAATAGAATTGCATCCTCCTCTTCTAGTAAGTGTAGTTGGTGCCATCAAATGGTGGAGGCTGAGCCACAAGTGTTCCTTCCAAGTTGAGGTTGTTAAGTACCCCATCACCCATTTTCTTCAAGACTTTGTTAGAGTTCCTTGAAGCCTCGCTCTGATACCAAATGAAAAACCGCTAGAGGGGGGTGAATAGGGTTTTATAATAATTTTAAAATTAATTCCACCAAGCAACCACAATTGAAATTTGAAGAAGGAGACATGACATTTAGAGTGGTTCCACCCTTAGAAAATACTAAGGGAATCAGTCCACCACCCAATTGTTTCCAATTGGGATTTTGAAAGCACTTATATTTTATTACCTGGAAAGGATGTTACATAAGATACAAATACCTTCACCCTTAGGATATCCTTCACCTAGAAGTATTCTCACCAACCCTAAAGCAGCCTTCCTTGAAGTAACTCCAAGCTCCCCCTTGAAGTAGCCTTCCTCTTGAAGTAGCGTCCCATTGAGACAACCTTCTTGAAGTAATCCTAAGTCTGACGAGCTACCTTCACCACCGAAGAAGCTCCAACAACCTCCTTTATGCAACCTCCAACCTAGGAGTAGAAAAGGAGAACCAAAGAAATAAAAAGGAATAAGAAAGAAAAAAGGAAATTACAATTACCACTTAAGCACAAGGCTTGAATCCTATATCAAGCGTTTTGATCGCCTATCCAATGTGTATGGAAGTGTAAGTATAGTGGGTAGGAGATTCTAGCCTATAGGACACGAAATGCCAACAATGGAAATGATTTGCAAGTGTTGAAGTTTCCCAATTGCTCACAAGGATTGATTCTCAATTGCAAGTATGTGTACTCAAGTGAGTTTAGGTGTCCTAAGGCATGTTCTATTTATAGGAATGGCCTACTAATGCTTAGGGACGTTCTAGAAACTTTCTAGGGGGTTCTTAGTGCTTAACTAGTCGTTAGGTGTCAACTAATTACTTTAGGAAAGACTAGTTTATTAATTCTGAAAAGTGCAGATAGAGATAATCTCGGTCGAGAAGTTTGTCGACCAAGAGTCCGTCGGTCAAAGTTTTTGTTGATCGAGGGATGGTCTGGACCAAGTGTATATAACGTTTGATTCCAACTCCCAACTACCTTGTCTGTTATGTCTAACGGCTATAGAACCTATTAGAAATAACCCGAGAGACTCTCGGTCGAGAAGTTGTTCGACCGATCTTGTCTCGGTCGACAAAGAGTTTGACCCAGAGTATCTCTAATTTGATGGTTCTGGATGAATACTAAGTATGTGTATGAGTGTGCCGATGTGACACTATTATAGGGGATGACCTATCTAAGTGTTGTGAATGGCTAGGGAAGATCTAAATGCTTGATTTACATGATATCTAAGTACTTGTACATTATATACTTGTACAAGTTTTTACATTTGATTACAATCACAAAATTAAAGCATTTTGAGCATATAGATCTTCCAAAACTTTATCATCCACCTTATTCCTGAAATACTCAAGTAACACGTTAGATCCAAAAGAATTAAATGTTTGTCATTTTCAAAACAAAGGGATTTTGACGATGTCCATTTAGCGAACACCTATTAGACATGCTAATGTTGTTAGCTATGCTTATGTGGCTAGACTTATTCATAATGATAGAAATTCTATGCTACTAGACTTTCTCATGATGCTAGATATGAATATGCTACTGAATTGCTTATAATGTCAACAAGATAAAGGATGATAGTTTGGCTAATGATGATATTTATTTCTGCTCCTTATGTATTTTGATAATAATCAATGCTACTGATCTTATTTGTTATATTTTATTAAACTGATTAACTATTTAATTACTTAAAAATGTTGTAATCAATAAATGTTGTTGGAGGTTATATCTCTTGTTGGGACATGGGTCTCACCCTTGTGGTTCACCACATTTTTTTAGGTAATCAGAAGTGATGAAAACAAACATGTGGAAGAAAAGAGGAGCTATAGTAATGAATCTTTGATAAAGTTGATTAGATGTCTAGTGTGCCCTAAAGTCATCCGTGTACTCTCAGGTTTGGGCAGGAAAAGTTTGTATATGGTGTTTCAAATGAATCAGACTTTTGTTAGCATATTAATGCTTACTTGTGTCACATATACGAATATTGTTCTCCTGTGTATATATGTTGTGGATAAGGCAATAGAACAATTTGTATCCAATTCTTGGCATATTATGGATATAAGAAAGATGTTGGGCTCTTATGCAAATGTTTTTGAGTGGGTGCTGATGTTGAAATCAGTTTTAATTTACCCATATTTTTGGGTACATGACTAATCAGTGATTGATTCTATTTTATGTTTTGAGTAATCACATTTGGTGTAACGGGTTCCCACAAGTTGGCATCAGAGCTTTAGGTTCACTAAGTCTACAGGGACACTAGGATTTAGGACTAGGATGATGTCAAAATTAGGAGTATGAAAAAAAAATGGTGCATATTGTGTAATCTCAGTATTTGGGTACCCTGGCCAGGTATGCAATTATTGAAGAAAGGTAAGTATGGAACTCTTTGTTTGTTATCTTTCTGATTACTCTGATCAACTAGTCATTTTGAGACAATCTAAAGAGCATAATGAATAATAAATCATGGTGTGAATACATCAATCCTATATTAAAGAAGATGTGAATTGCATCATTATCTATCAAATCTTAATGTTTGGTAAATATAAGAGAAAGATACAACACCATGAAATCCAAATTTGAATACAAACAAGGAAAAGAGGAGTTCTTTAAGATGTGATTCAAGAAGATAATAAAGTAAAAGACAAACAAGTCTATGCTTATAAAGCAATTCAAGGTATGAAATCCAAATAAGATAGAGAGAACTCCTATAACAAGTACAAATTAAAAGATGAATGATAATAATGACAAAGAAATAAGGTGGAACCTGAGTTAATCTGAGACCAACCTATGTGTGTAAGAAAGTGTTAATGAAAAATCAGCATGGCATGTGAAAGAAATTAAGGGAGATGATCCCGATTTAATGAAGAAAATGTGGAATATGATGATTTACCTGTCGATAAGTGGTTGAAAAACCTAGTAAAATAAGAGAACATACCAAGTGTGATAAATAGTCGTCAAGGAAGGAGTAATGAGATATGTTAATCATGATAATTCCTATACTAATGGCAAGGAACCCGAAATAAGAAAGGTAAAATGATACATAAGAAGTTGTAACCTGCATAATGAAAATATAATTGGTTACCTTTCTGCTAGTGACCCTTGAACAATGTTGCTATGATGTGGGAAGTGTGTTTCCCTTTGTGTATTTTCTTTCCAGGGCACAACTTTCAAGTGGATCATTGCCACTTGGTATGTATGGATTCATTTTAAACATGAGGGTGGAAAGCTTGTTATAGCATAAGGTTGCTTGGACTATGATTATAAGATCATAAAGTTTGTGATGAGTTTTCTTTTGAGCCTTCCAATAATTTGGGAGACTCCTCCGAAGGAGAGGAATACTTGGAATGTTCATGTAGTAAACATGTCCAACCTTCACATACTTCCCATACTATTGATACATCTTGGATGCTAGGATTCATTACCTTGGTATCCACCTCATGTGTTGTAAGAGCTCGAGTCAGATAAGGCAACAGGCCTTGGATTTTCATTTTCTTAAAATCGCAATAACTTGAGATTTACTCAACGATTTTCCTTGATTTTTGTTGCGTTGGTTTCCTTGCGAGATTTCGCACAGGATTATCCCAACTTTTGTGAGCTTTAACGCGTATTTGAGAAACGCCCAAAGTAGCCGCCGGCCACTTTCCTTTGCTCCTACCCACATCCTAGTCTAGGGTTCCTTGCCTATAAATAACTCCACCCTCGCAAGAGTTGATGATGACCCTCTAAATGTTGTTTAAAAAAAGTAATTCTATAATGTTGTGTATGGTTCAGTGATAGCTAGACAGGACCATTATCAAGGATAGATGGTTTGTTAGTCAATATATATGCTATACCGTGTTCCTTTATGATAAACTTGTGATCAAATATCAATGCATAAGAGTTAGATTGGATGAAATAATTCACATGACCATGATGAGTTTATGGTTATGTCCTTTAGACTAACCAGTGTACAAATAGAATTTATGAATAGGAGGAACAAAGTGTTCCAGTCATGTCATACACGTTATATCAAGCTTTAAATGATGACATGTCAAAGTATTTCAAATATGGTAAAAAATATGATCAATATTTATTCAAAAACATTAGGGTTGCCGAAGTAGTAATAGCTATGAGACAAGTTGAACAAGAGTGAGATGGGGTTGACTAAATTTCTTTATGGGATCATGATATGTCTTCTAAGTAGGTTGTGTAAATCCTAGTAAGGTAAAGATAGTGTTGTTGTTTCACCCCTAACAAGGTTGAATAAGAATGATTTATCCTTGTATGGAATGATAGGTTCCATCGTCAGCATTTCTTTTGATGTTGAAAAAGAACTGACAAGTGTTCCAGTGTAAAAAAAAAGAAGGATGGATACATCACTTCTTTTTTTTATGCTTCAAGGAATGGTATGGGACACATGCCATGATTGGTAAAAAGCTAGAAAGTATGAATTTTGAGTAATGTGTTGATACAATAAATATAATTTTAGGATGATAGCTATAATTTAAAGTTGAACATTACTACTAGAGTTGTATAGATGACACAACAAGTTTCTACATTCCATATTGAGAATGTCTTCTTAGGTGGGGATTTTTGTACTGACCGAAGATGATATACGTATGAATGATGTGACATTACCATGATATGAAAGTAACCATATGAAGGTTATAGGATGAGGTGCAAAGGAAGTACCCATCTTTGTTTACTTAGGATTTCGGGGGTGAAATCCCTATTCGTGGTTTATAGTTGTAAGGCCCCTAAACTTGATTAATAAGTTGAATGAGATTAATTACCATAATTGAATGCTTATAACCCTAATATAACATTTTTATATGTTTTTAAATCATAATATAAGTACAAGTTTCAAATTTGGTCCAATTTGGACAATGTTTGAGCAAGTTATGCAATTTTTTGTACATTTAGGACTTTTATGAAATTTACCCAATTGAGGGGTTTTCTTTGCAATTTGTCACATACATTATGTTACTTAGATGTTGTATTATAATTTTTGAGTGTCTTTAGCCGTGGGGATCCTAGTTGAGCCATTGTTTGAAGGTGTTTTCTCTAAGGGTATTTTAGGGTTTACCCCTTCACGGACGAGCTACCTTTAGTAGCTATCAACTAGTGAATTATGTGATTGGCTGGGAAATTCGACAAAGGAAAGACAAGCAGGTTAATAGGGATGGTGGGGGATCTGCTTGTGTCTGTGCTTGTATATTCTTAATAGTTTAAGGCCATCGAAACATGGGGAAGCTACTTTTACACCTCATGTTTGCTTCTATCCTTATCCATGGGCTATATTTACCCCTTCCTTGCCCAAATTCGAAACTATGCTTGCTTTCTCTTTCCTCTAACCTAGAGAAACGAAACCACTCTGTTTTGCTGCAGAACCAACTGCTGTAAGGTAGAAGAAAACCTCTTTTTGGAGAAGAAGGTCTCCTAGAGCTCCATCTAGCCCTACCTAGGGTTTCCAAGGTCATCTTCTAGGGAATTTGAAAAAGGCAAGTTTTTTTCTTCCTTCCTTCTCCGTTTCGAATTCTATTCTCCTTCCTTAGACCTTCTTCCAGGTCGGAACCTTGATTTTCCATGGTAGAATTTTCTCTAAAGCTCTAAAACCCTACCTTTCTTGCTCCTTATGTTTAAGGTTTGCTCATTTGATGAAGAAAGGTGCTAGATGGACAAATTCATAGCTTATTCTTGGATTTTGTACCCTACCTTCTAGAGATTTCTTCTGTGTGGGGTTTCATCTTCTCATTAGAGGAATGTTTTATAACTTGCTCGATGTTTATTTCTTACATAAGCTTTCTAGATCATGTTCTTGCTTGAAAATGATGATTTATGCACTAAAAAGCTATGCTTGACTTGGATTTTGATTTTTATAATGTTCCCTATTCTGATTTCAGTTCTAGATGAACATGTGATCATGTGTATGTTTTTCATAAGGTATAATATGACTTGGATCATGTTGTTTTAACAACCTATGGTGCTAAGAACCTATCAAACAATGGTCAATTTTAGGGTTTAAAGCTAATTTCTTCTATAAACCATGACCCGATGATGGTACCATTACAAAAACCCTATGGTGTTGTCTTCATAACAGCTTATGGTCATTATAAAGGGTGTCAAATGATATTTACAACCTATGGTCACCCCTTTAGGTCAGGTTTTGTACCAATTAGAAGTTTAATAATCAACCATTAAGTACCCTACTGATGTTATCAATCAATGATGACATTAGCTTAATATTTGATGTTGATTAATGAATATAGTGTTGATCAAACAACCTATGGTGATTTAATGATCACTAATGATGGTAGATCAGGTCTCTACAACCTATGTTAAGTTAATCATTGTAGTTGTATGTGACAAAGTGGAATTTTGCATAAGCATGATGAAATTACAATTTTGCCCAATTTATGTTCACTCATAATCTAAAATTATTTTTCTTGTCTTCATAATCATTATTGAGACTCAAATCCAAAATATGGTGATCAATGTGAACTTTATACACATTATAACAACTTAAATTGGATTAATTCATCACTTTTTCTAAAGGATCAAATTTATCCATCAAACTTTATCATTTGGTTCTCAAACGTTTTCTAGATGTTCTCTATATTTTTGTGAATCTATGTTCCAAATTTCATGTAATTTGGACATTCTTACATTTTACTATGATTTCTTGAAGTCTAATGCTAAAAATCCATTTATTTGCCTCTTATTTGGGCCTTTTCCAAGTCAACGATCCATGGCTCACTTTGGGGGTGAACCCCAGCCCTTGGATCAGACTCCACACGGATCAGGGCCCAATCCTACTGCCACTAACCCATCTTCAACCTCCCATTGATTGCGGGGAGGAGACAAGTCAACCTTAATGGCCAATCTCCCGCTCTTGACTCTATTTTGAAAATCTAAGCAAGTATAAATGACCGCATTGCGAATTCGAACTCGACCATACCCATTTTGACCCACATACGTCCTCTGTCCAGCCGCCAAAACACATTCCTTGCCTCCCTTTCTCACACCGGCGGCCATGGCTGCCACCAAAGATGGATCAATCCCGAAACCTAATCCTAGTGCTATAAAAGGACACCCAATGGACCTCCATAGTCACACATTGTGAGAACCCTTGATTTTACTCTCTCTTTTGGCCTTGACCACCTCCAATTCTTGCTTTGACCTCCTACTTCTTCACATGACGCCACCACCTGCCATTTTGGGCACTTCCCTCGTTGCCCCCTCACCGCAAATCGGCACCTCCCCTAACTTCGCGAAGGTGTTGTGCGTCCGAGCGGTGCTTCCATTGCCAGATTTGGCACCTCTAGCTCTCGAACCCCCTAGCTCTGACGACACCTCCACAACGGCCTTACCTGCTCGTGGGAGCCTGCACGCGGGAGACAACTCCTCAGACTGATCGGTCCAAAGCAGATTGGATCCGGTCCAAGGAACCAACAAACCAGTGTCCGAACCAGTAAATTGAGAGACGAACCAGCCAAATCAACATTGAACTGAACCTCAGAGCAAGTGAGCCGCATTGCTCACATGGTTTGATCTGGGCCATTATTTTAACATTGAATGGTCCTTGTTTTTCTGCATTTAAGGTATTTTTACTTCTTTCTGCTCAAAATTCAAATAAATAGATGAATCTTGTAAAAATCATATCTCTTGATTCCTAGATCCAAATAATTCGAATAAATAGTCAATTTTGATCAGAAAAACCCAAAGGATTTATTAAAAATACTTTTAAAGACTAATGCTTGATGTATTACAATGATATACCTAGATCTTAAACTCTTGCCCATTATTTTGGTCATATGCATCGATAATGATGTTGAATCTTTGATAAACTCTTATTCTGACTCTAATGATCATTTATTTGACTAAACATGAGTTATCTTGATTCTGATGATAATCTTTCAAATCCCTACATCATATGTATGATCCACGACTTTAATTTCATCAAACTGATCTTGAATCCCAATTATGCTATTTGATCTTGATTATAAGTCTAGAAATTGATGGTAACTTGATTGATGATCATAATATTAGGGTTAGCACACATGATCTTAGAAAACCTAAGTAGGTCATCCACACTTGAAAAATGTGCTTAACACTTGAATAAAGTTGTACTTTTGGAAATATTGTTGATTATAAGTGGATGACCTCACCCTAAGGTTGACATAAGAAAGTGTAACCCTAATCTTGAATATTGAAACATGATATCCAAATATCTTGATCTTGACCCCTGATCCAAATATTTTGTTTTAGGATCTAACTCAAAGGGTCGACCTATTACTAGTTGATCTGTACTCAAAATCCTCGGTGAAAGGTACGCTATTATATAACTCCTCCTTGATTGTATTGAAGATACATTTATGTATCTCTTGACTGTATACTTGGCTATTTACTTGGATGAGATACTGTTCCCTATTATTTGTCTTCTGTTTTTCTATACTATATTTTGAAAAACATGAAAACATAAATTTCATGCCCATTATGAGTGCCTGTATATTGATAATGTTGATAATGTTGATAATGTTGATAATGTTGATATTGGGTGCAAGCAACCCCCCTCATTGAGAGGTGGGACTTGTACATTGGCTTCCTATGTTCCTATGGTGAGAAGGAGCCTAGTGACCTTCCCCATTATGTTGGGGTAATAAAGTCACACAAAATATACAAGCATGCTTCTTGAATTACATCATAATGGGAATTTGTAATAAAAGTCAAATTTCTTGAAAAACTTGTCGAATAAATGTTGGTTTTGCAAATTGCTTGTTATTCTTTTAAATATAAGTCCTACCAAGTATACTCTTTTATTATAAACCGTTTTACTTGATTTTGATAGCGTACCATGCAATTGCATGATTGTGTCTTCATTTTTTTGATTTTAGATAATACAAATGGAATACTGAATAAGATTGCTTCCACACTCTACATACCCTGATGACAAAGATAAATCAAATATATATGCATATTGGGTTAGTTGTTCTTTAATTATCTAGTTTTTGAGTTATTTATTTCTTATTGTATATGCCAGTGTGATTGATCCTATTGGGCCATTCAGGGATGGGCGCTTCAATCCTTTTTATATTGTCTAGGCAATGAGATTGGGATTGGGGTAAGAACAGTTCTGTGACAGTTGGTATCGGAGCTTACACACTCTCATACACTTTAAGTAAATAATTTCTCAAATGTCTTACACCCAAGAAAGCCTAAAGTCTGTAATGGTGAAAATTGAGGTGTCTAGGCTCGAGGTCCTGGCATAATTTCTCCTATCTGTCTTCACGGTGGCCGATATCCCCCGCTCTATCTGGCCTCTATTGATCCAGAACTGGACCTAAAGATTCTCTTCTGAAACCCTAGAGAGTCTTCTGACATCTCATCTCTTCTTTAAGGACTATCCTAAGCCACCCATTTAGATTAAAATTAGCTAGTCTTCTCATCTCCTCATGTGGTCCTTTCTTGTGACCTTTACCACATGATGTCTCGATTATGGGTAGCTTATGCATGGGAAAAATGAATATCGTTAAATCTTGAAATTTGATACCATGATCTGACCTGAATTTGAAAACTCGATTTTGATCAATTAATTTTGAAACCAAATATTGATTATGATCCCTAATATGATGAACACTCAAATTAGCTAAAACTTGACTATATTCTTCCTATGTTGAGGTAAATCTTGATTTGGTGAAATAAGGGATGACTTATACCTTATACCTCATTGTTGATAAGGTCCCTATTTGATTAAGCCCATGTTGCCCTAATGTTGATTAAACCTCAAACATAGTTAAGCAAACTCATATCCTATTTTATACACATCTTGACTATGCTATCAAAGGACTAAGTCTAAGACTCAAAAAATCATGATGTAAGACCTATGATGCAAAAAGCAATTTTCCTATTGACCATTGATGCCTTTTGCATTCTCAATTTTGATATGATGATGATGGGCCTAGATTTTGCACTATTATGCTCTAATTTCTCAAATGCCAAATTCAAATCTTCAATTTCCAAATTATATCACTACCTTCATCATGAAAGGAAAAGAATGCAAATATTAATTTGACTTTATCAAATCTTGACATTATTTCCCTATTATGATCTTGAATTTTGATCTCATGACCTTATGGAATATGATTTAATCATGGAGACTCTCCCTATTTGAATAAGCTCAACTGATAATGACTAATGTTGGTACTGTGCCAGATTAGGGTGGTAGTTGACTCATGACTCCCCTAACCTAGGTCACATCCCTATTATGACTACCACTAAGTTTTCATCCTATTGATTATTTAGAGTTTGGAAAGGTATTCCCTTCAACCCTATTTTGATTTGTTGACCTAAGCCTAATATGTTAGACCCATGGTTGATACTCGATCTTGAATATTGATTTGATAATGATCTTGATATATGACAATGTTGACTATATCTTCTGGTTTATTTCCTAGATAGACCTAGGTCTAGATCATTCATCAACCTTGGAAACATGATAATGAAATTATGATATGTTGCTCGAATATTGCTTGAATAATGTTGCTCAAAATTGGATATAGATGACAGATATCCCCTAAGGTCTAAATAGGAATCTAAATCCTAGCTTCAAAATTTTGGACCTATGAATTTTGATCTCGACTCTTGTTACTGATATATAATATTGTGACTTACAATTATCAAATCTCAATAATGATACAAATCCTATGTTCACATTATTTGGATGTACATATCATACTAGATATATGACTAATGACTTCAAAATCCCAAATCTTGAAAATTTTGAAATGATGACTATTTTGACTTCTTGATTTATGAGTTAGGGTTTAGCTCCCGTTAGCACTAGGGTGGGACCTCCCAGTGATTTTGAGCACAAAAATCATGATATTAAAAGTATGATGTGGTCTTGAAATGTTGAAATCTAAAATCTCAAATCATGGATGTATAACCCCACCTAGGCCAATGGAGAGTAAGACCCTGAGATATTGGGGCTGAAAGTCACCTTGTATACTTGAACTCTATTTATTTGACCTAAAATATGATCTCACCAAATTTGTGATCAATAGGATTATGTCCATAATTGAGACTCATATGCTGACTTTGGACAATATATGCATTGACCTTGATACTTTTTTGCTCGATGATGAAGTGGTGTTAGTACCAAGTTGATTATTATATGGAACATGGAATCACAATTATGATGATCATACTTTGAGGATATAATTTTGATTATATAGTTGAGAATGTTCTAATATTTGAAGATATAATCTGGATTTATGTAGTCCTACTTTGAGGATGTTTTTGAATTTTGGGGACAAAATTCCTTTTTAAGGAGGGAAGGATGTGACAAAGTGGAATTTTGCATAAGTATGATGAAATTACAATTTTGCCCAATTTATGTTCACTCATAATCTCAAATTATTTTTGTTGTCTTCATAATCATTATTGAGACTCAAATCCAAAATATGGTGATCAATGTGAACTTTATACACATTATAACACCTTAAATTGGATTAATTCATCACTTTGTCCAAAGGATCAGATTGATCCATAAAACTTTATCGTTTGGTTCTCAAACGTTTTCTATATGTTCTCTATATTTTTGTGAATCTATGTTCCAAATTTCATGTGATTTGGACATTCCTACGTTTTACTATGATTTCTTGAATTTTTATGCTAAAAATCCATTTATTTGCCTCTTATTTGTGCCTTTTCCAAGTAAGTGATCCATGGCTCTCTTTGGGGGTGAACCCCAACCCTTGGATCAGCCTCCACGTGAATCAGGGCCCAATCCTACGACCACTAACCCATCTTCAACCTCCTACTGATTGCGGGGAGGAGACAAGTCAACCTTAATGGCCAATCTCCCGCTCTTGACTCTATTTTGAAAATCTAAGTTAGTAGAAATGACCTCCTTGCGATTTCATACTCGACCATACCCATTTTGACCCACATACGTGCTCTGTCCAGCCACCAAAACACATTCCTTGCCTCCCTTTCTCACACTGGCGGCCATGACAGCCACCAAAGATGGATAAAGTCCTAAACCTAATCCTAGTGCTATAAAAGGACCCCCAATGGTCCACCATAGTCACACATTGTGAGAACCCTTACTTTTAGTCTCTCTTTTGGCCTTGAGCACCTCCAATTCTTTCTCTGACCTCTTGCTACTTTACACGGTGCCGTCGCCTGCCGTTTTGGGCACTTTCCCTCGTTGGCCCCTCGCCGCAAATCAGCACCTCCCATGACTTCGCAAAGGTGCTGTGAGTTCGAGCGGTGCCTCCATTGCCAGATTTGGCGCCTCTAGATCTTGACCCCCATAGCTCCAGAGACACCTCCACAGCAGCCTTAGCTGCTCATGGGATCCTGCACGAGGGAGACAACTCCCCAGACCGACCGGTCCAAAGAAGATTGGATCCGGTCCAAGGAACCAACAAACCAATGTCCGAACCAGTAAATTGAGAGACAAACCAGCCAAATCAACATTGAACTGAACCTTTGAGCAAGTGAGCCGCATTGCTCACATGGTTTGATCTGGGCCATTATTTTAACATCGAACGGCCCTCATTTTTCTACATTTAAGGTATTTTTACTTCTTTCTGCTCAAAATTCAAATAAATAGATGAATCTTGTAAAAATCATATCTCTTGATTCCTAGATCCAAATAATTAGAATAAATATTCAATTTTGATCATAAAAACCCAAAGGATTTATTAAAATAATTTGAAAGCCTAATTCTTGATGTATTACACTAATATACCTAGATCTTAAACTCTTTCTCATTAGTTTTGTCATATGGATCGATAATGATGTTGAATCTTTGATACACTCTTATTCTGACTCTAATGATCATTTATTTGACTAAATATGAGTTATCTTGAGGCTAATGATAGTCTTGCAAATCCCTAGATCATATGTATGATCCATGACTTTAATTTCATCAAACTGATCTTGAATTCCAATTATGCTATTTGATCTTGATTATAAGTCTAGAAATTGATGGTAACTTGAATGATGATCATAATATCAAGGTTAGCACACAGGATCTTAGAAAATCTAAGTAGGTCATCCACACTTGAAAAATGTGCTTAACACTTGAATAAAGTTGTACTTTTGGAAATATTGTTGATTATAAGTGGATGACCTCACCCTAAGGTTGACATAGGAAAGTGTAACCCTAATCTTGAATACTGAAACATGATATCCAAATATCTCAATCTTGACCCCTGATACAAATATTGTGTTTTTGGATCTAACTCGAGTGGTCGACCTATTACTAGTTGATCTGTACTTGAAATCCTCGGTGAAAGGTACGCTATTATATAACTCCTCCTTGATTGTATTGAAGATACTTTTATGTATCTCTTGACTATATACTTGGCTATTTACTTGGATGAGCTACTGATCCCTCTGATTAGTTATCCATTTTTCTATACTATATTTTGAAAAACATGAAAACATATATTGAATACCCATTATGACTGCCTGTATATTGATAATGATGATGATGTTGATAATGTTGACAATGTTGATATTGGGTGCAAGCAACCCCCCTCATTGAGAGGTGGGACTTGTACATTGGATTCCTATGTTCCTATGGTGAGAAGGAGCCTAGCGACCTTCCCCATCGTGTTGGCGTAATCGAGTCACACAAAAATATAAGCTTGCTTCTCGAATTACTGCATAATGGGAACTCGTAATAAAAGTTGAATTGCTTGAAAAACTTGTCGAATAAATGTTGGTTTTGCAAATTGCTTGTTGTTCTTTTGAATATAAGTCCTGCCAAGTATACTCCTTTATTATAAACCATTTTACTTGATTTTGATAGAGTACCGTGCAGTTGCATGATTGTGTCTTGATTTTTTTGATTTTAGATGATACAATTGGAATATTGAATAAGATCGCTTCCAAACTCTACATACCCTTATGACAAAGATAAATCAGATATATCGCCATATTGGGTTAGTTGTTCTTTAATTATCCAGTTTTTGAGTTATTTATTTCATATTGTATATGCCAATGTGATTGATCCCATTGGGCCACTCAGGGACGGGCGCTTCAATCCATTTTCTACTTTCTAGGAAGTGGGATTGGGATTTGGGTAAGAACAGTTCTATGACATAGTATCATCAATTAAGCCTTAGACCAATGGTTTCTTGGGTCATTTGATGCAATGGTCGGACCTATACTATAATTGATGGTTTTAATATATGAATTTGACCCAATGGTCAAGATCTACTGTTTATTTCTCCAATAAAGTGGAATGATGTATAATGTAATATGTTGGTCCTAATAATGTGATTTAGATGGTTTACTTTATATGATCAACTTAAGGATCTTAATTGTTGACAATGGATGGCTTGTTTTAAATGAATAGTTGATTGTGGGTTTTACCCTACTCTCAATGGAATTTTTGTGTTTTTAATCAAGGGATGTCTAGGGTTAGATGGTGACTCTTTCTAAAGCACAAATCAAGGACTTCATAGGTGGTTTATCCAAGGTGTTTACTTATGTAAACAATCAATGGTCTTACCTTTTAAACATCCGATGGTTCTGGGTGACATTATGGTATGGCAATATGGGTTGAATGATGATGGAACAAATGGTGGGTTACGTTTAATAAGGTTGTCTTACATATTCACTCATATGAATAGAAGGGATGATAACCATATTGTGTTGATATGTAACCCTAATGAGGTATAGCTTGTTATACCTAGCTTCAATATAACTAAATATGGTAATTGGGTATGAATAGTCCTTGAATGACTAATACAATCATGGAGTACTCTATTACTATTGTTGGAACCCTAGTATGCTATAACCCAATGGTTATACCTTGATTTATGTGTGGGTTCATACTTGAGAATAGAATGGAATGTGATGGTGATTCTTCACCTTATGCATCCATGATCCAATGGGGATGTCATGAGTTAGGGTTTGGGTATGAGTGCTAATTAGTAACATTGATATAATTTATCATGTTGAACCTAACTCTAATGCAAATAGGTAAATATGAGTATTCAAGTTTAACATTCTTATATGATGGAATGATGGTACAATAACCTCCTTAACATGATCATAAACTTAATGTGTTCATTGGTGGTTATCATAGCCACATGGTTGATACTTTCTTATGCTAAACATGTGCATTATAAATATGATGAGTGTTAATCATATCTAGATTCCTTGCATGTTGATGTAATAAAGGAATGTTGTTAATGTTAATATAGCCCTGCTATGATTGTTTATGAATATCTCCTAGCTCATTAATGCAATATTGTGTTGATCTGGTGTATTATATGTAAGTGATGTTTTTGAGCCTTGTTATAAGGCATGGAAAGATAATGATGATCTTACATGGAATAGTATGATGGTCTTAATGAAATTTGGGCATGGTTGAGCCCTGAATGAGGTGTAATCCTCTTGTGTTGATAAGGGTTGATACCCTGTGATATAGTGGAAAGGATTTGTTTCTTGTGATAGTATGATGACTAGTGTGGTCTCATGAATGGCAAGTTAATAGTACTATGTTATGATGAGATGAGAAATTATGTTTCACACATTTTATATCTTTTAAAGTTGTGGTATGCTTGTTAGAAGTTAATTAGGGGTTTGTATGTCCACTTGTTTGATGCAACCTTAATTCACCCAATTGGTATAACTAATCAAGTGAAACTCTAATCATGTAGTGCCCTGTGCCATAGATCCATCTGAGTGTTAGAACTTGTCATATGGTGAAACGAGTATTCCTAAGGGAAACTCGAAGCACATACTAATGAGTATGCATGGTGCTTGTCATCCTGAATTCAAGTGTTTAGGGAGGATAATTGTGGTCATACCTAGCCCTCAGTTTGAGAACGGTTGCGGTCATGTCTCAGTGATTATATATGTGATTATATTGGAGGACAACTGCGGTTGTACCTCAGATGGTAGGGTATGCGTACCCACCTCCTTTCACTAGTGTCGTGATCTTTACCAAGGACGGACTAGGCTATTAGCAGCATGACCTTATGTGTCACTATGGCAGACTAGTACTGACCAGGGGCAGAGAAGATCTTAGGATTCTGGCTCTTCTTAGATCTTGTATGACACTGATTTTGACTTAGCAGTGGTTAGTTGGATTTTGAATGGTATCCTCAATTTCCTCAGGGCATAATAAAAGATGTAATACAGCCGTATAGCATATCTGTTTAGGGTTATACACGACGCTTCACATTGGATGATAACCCTTGTTTGTTCTCTTTACATAAAGATGATGCTTAGTGCAATTAAGAGAGTAGATATACTTATGGTGTGGATATTCTTAAGATTTTAGATGTGTACATACAGTAGCCATGATTATGTTGATAACTATACTGCTACTGCTGATTATAATCATGATGCTAGCTATCTCATGTTGTTAGTTATGTTTAGTGTGCTAGCCATGCCTTTGTAACTAGATATTCATATTATAAAGACCAAGTCTCTACTATTAAACATGATAAACAAAATCATCAATTGTGTAGCAGCGCAAATTTAAATCTTGACTTTATTCAAAATGTATAAAGAGTACATTACAATTTTTTCCCAAAAAGGGGTACATCTTTATACAAGGATCCAGGTAGAGTAAGACTTAGACTAATACAACATTGTCTCCAAACAAAACAACTATATAACATAAAAGCAACTAAGATCATGCAAGCTATATGTTCTTTCCTTCTTGTCCTTATCCTTAGCCTTAGGTTCACCAAGCTTCCACTGTGCACCCTGATCCTAGCCTAGATGGTTGGGGTCATCCAGCAAGAGAAAGGTAAAAGGTATGTGTCAATAAAAAAAGAATTGGACAAGTAATAATCAACAACATTGCATAATAAGGGATTCTCTATGCTACAATAGTTTAAGAGAATGCGATAGATATTCAAATAAGAATAAGAGAATTGCCTTATACAATCACCACAATAACAATCACATAGCATGAATATATTAAGACACAAACTCATCTCAATGTAGGGTGAGGCACCTACCGGACCTCACCAAAGGCAGGGGGACTAAAACCCCAATTCCTAATATATAAAATGGCAGGGGGACTAAAACCCCGGTGCCCGATAGGGGGACTAAAACCCCGATGCCTGATAGGGGGACTAAAACCCCAGTGCCCTGTGGGTGGTTTGTACTCATGTACACTACATTGTCATTTGGCCTAAAATACATCATGCTTAAATAGTCACTTGGCAGTATAGTGTAAAGTAACAAGATTGCAACATTGCATTGGGAATAAAACCCAAATAAATAAATGGGCCATCATAGGCAACAACAATATCCAAGAACTCCAAGAAATAAAAGAGCCAACAAGCATCAACATTATACAATGTTTCCAAGTATTTCAAAAGGATAAGCCAACATAGGCAATAACAAGATTAAAGGATTTCCAAGTAAAGGAGGCAACATATGTAGTAGCAAGATTCACATGATTCAATTGAATGAGCCACAATGACATAAAATAAGTAAAGAGCCAATAAATGAAATTAGAAGGATAACAAGGCTAGCATAATAATAATTGTGGGGTTGGAAAAGTCCCAACTGAAGGATAGGTAGTTTGCACAATATACATTCCACATTCATTTCACATTCATCATAGATGTTCACATAAATATGATCCAAATACACAAATAGGATCCACATACCTGTTTTATTTAATTACCATAACATTCACCAAGTTGATTGCATCACCATTCCATATTTCCCTAGTTGTAACCATTACATATGCATTAGAATGTATTAAGGAATAAAGTATATGAAAAACCCTAACTTTTGGAACTTACCTACAAAATCACGATTTAAGGTTCAAAACCTAATCCAACAGATTGGTCATATTCTCCTGAATAAGAAAAATATTTTATTTTACAAATTGGAGTTAAAATGAATTAATTAGGTATTTTAGAACATTTTATACCCTTAAAAGGTATTCAAGGCAAACTTCGAAAAAGGAATCATAATTAGGACCCAAAAACCATAAAATCAAATTCTATATGAAAAATCCTTTCCATTGACTATTTATTTGCATTTTTCTGACAATAGATCGATTTACTATGAATTAAGTAAAATCGACCAATCAGGATGCCGGAAAACTATAGAGTGACATGTATTTAAATCAAAATAAAATTCGATGTAAATAATAGGTGAAATAACTAAACTACCCCTGCTCGTCAAATTAAATAAACTAAAATGATGAGGGTAGTATGGTCATTTAGAACCATCGATTGTTTGCAAGCGAGAAACAAGAACTCAGGGTGAAACACCAAAAATACCCTTGGCAACTGAGATAACCAAATTGGTAGGGTAGGGACCCCGAGGTCAACCCACTTCCAGGTATGTTGCTACTTCGAGCCATGGCTCGAGCAGCACTCTGGGATCGTGACGACCTGGTCTCGATGGCCACTGAGGCACCACCAGCAACCGGAGATCGGGAATGAATTCTCCCAGGGTCCCGCGGTCAGAGGAACCCTCGAAGCAAGACCACACAGGCGTCATGATCACAGAAGTGAGCTAAAGGTCGCCGGAAATAGGGGAACCGTTCGGAGATCAAAACCCAAAAGGGAACACTACATCAGACAAAACTGAGACCCTCGATAGCTTCGTCGGACTGAGGTGAAACGAAATCCGACCTTGGCGCCGGCGGTGAAGCACAGAAGGTCTGAAACCCAGGTGGCGGCGGGCAGATTCCCGGCCACCTCTAGGACCCATCGACTGAGGGCACTCTGAGCCAAAGTGACGAGCGAGGAGTGAAGACCCAGGGTCGAGGATGCTCACAGCAAAACTAATCGAACGGGGTGGCTGGAGATGCGAGCAGTAGGTCCAGGTTGCTGGAACTGAAGGTGGAGTAGGTCCAGGAGTAATGGGCAAGGAGAGGTGAAATTGAAGGGAGAGGAGGAAGGATCAAAGCCAGGGGGTGCTCCACGGCCCCTTAAGTAGGCATGGGGATGGCCTGTGCCTGCTCTGCTACTCCATGGTGGAGAGGAGGAGGCGGCCCAGATTGGGCGTTTTGCGCAAGGTGAGGGGGCGACGGTGAGTAAGGGTTCATTCGAACCAGATCATCGAGACGAAACCAACAGACTTGAAATCACACAAAACAGATGAGTGTAGCGAGAGAACGACGTCGTGGGAGTGCAGGGGTCGAGACAGCTGAACGGCTGGAGGAGGAAGATGACCTCCTGGTCGTCGGATCAACATGTGTGCAAAATGAGTCGTCGGATTGGGGTCCACAGTGGTCTGGGTCGTGTGACAAAGGAAATAAACCGGACCATAGCATTTCATACGATATAAATGAAATCGATTCAGCTACTATAGTCACACTATAATAAAAGCTTATAAAATCAATTTGACGGCTCAAAAGAAGTCCGAAAGACACCAAATTTGGACCATAGGTTCATGTTAGCATTTACAACGATGCTATATAATTAGATTTCATATTTATATCCAATAAGTCCCTTAATAAATACATTTCCCATTACAGTGTATTTTAACACATTAAAAGGTGTGAATTATTATGAAATGACTATATTAATGCAATTAGTGAGTCAAATTCGTGGTGATAGATATATATGAGTATTAAGAGAAAAATATCAACCTTTAAATATGTTTTCACACATTTATCATCAAATTTGAGGGGAGAGAAAGTGAAGAGGTTATTATGCTCATAATTAATTCAAATGCTTATTATTATTAATATATTTATCCAAAAAGCTCCAAATTAATATTATCTACTTATATCCTTCCTGAATGACCAAATTAAATTATTAACCCTCACTTATCTCCTTAATTGGGTTATTTGTGCAAACACCCCTTCATTATCATAAATGGGGGAAAAGGTGATTTCAACCTTGAATTGTGCTCAAATTGCACAAGGAGTCCAAAAAGATTATAAAACAAGGGAAATTTATGAAAATGGTCCAAATGGACTAGAAGGCCAAGAAAAGCTCAAAAGTGGGTAAATTGTAGGGAAGAACCTGAATTTCAGTATGTTACACATATACTGCTAATCATGCTTATCCAGATAATTGTACTTATGTTGTTAGCTCTTTTTATGATGTTGATATGTTCAACCTATTAGACATGCTAATGTTGCTATCTATTCTTATGTGGATAGACTTATTCATAATGATAGAGAGTCTATGCTACTAGACTTGCTCATGATGATAGATATGCATATGCTACTGAATTGCTTATATTGTCAACAAGATAAAGGATGATAGTCTAGCTAATGATGATAGTTATTATCTGCTCCTTATGTATTTTGATAATCACCAGTACTACTGATATTATTTGTTATATTTGATTAAACTACTTAACTATTTTAAATACTTAAAAATGTTGTAATCAATAAACGTTGTTGGAGGTTATATATCTTGCTCGAACATGGGTCTCACCCTTGTGGTTTGCCACATTTTTTTAGGTAATCAGAAGTGATGAAAACAAACATGTGGAAGAAAAGAGGAGCTATAGTAATTAATCTTTGATAAAGTTTATTAGATGTCAAGTGTGTCCTAGAGTCATCCATGTACTCTCGTGTCCGGGCTGGAAAAGTTTGTATATGGTGTTTCAAATGAATTAGCTTTTGTTAGCATATTAATGCTTTCTTGTATCGCATATATGAATATTGTTCTCTTGTGTATGTATGTTGTGCTAGGAAATAGAACAATTTGTATCAAATTCTTGGCATAGTATGGATATAAGAAAGATGTTGGGCTCTTATGCAAATGTTTCTGAACGGGTGCTGATGTTTAAATCGATTTTAATTTACCCAAATTTATTGGGTACGTGACTAATTAGTGATTGATTTTGTTTTATGTTTTGAGTAATCTCATTTAGTGTAACAGGTTCCCACACTCAAGACATCTTGTCTTTTGTAAAAAAAATATTTCTGTAAAAAGGCCAAAATACTACCACAATGCACAATGACCAAAGTCCAACAGATTGATCTCAAGAGTGATTGACCAACTCAAACTTTCCCCCACCCAACCTCATCGAGATCGAATGGATTCATCTTGATTCCAAGTGTCACCATCAATAGAAGTGGAGACGATCGAATTGAAGGCTTGATCAACCTCAAGATCAGTTGATCACCTCGATCGACCTCTTAAGGTTATCGACCTCCAAAAGTTAGATTCATCTATGAATTATGTAGACTGACCTACAAGATAGAACTACCCTAGTAATCAACCTCCTATATTTCTCTCTCTATTGTATTGCTTTCTTTTGAGATCAATGATTGGTTCAACTTGTAATTTGATTCTTTCTTACACCTTGAGTGGCTAAATTCACTCATGGGTTAGACGTGATAGGGTAGGGATGTCTATATTGATTGGGGAAAACTCTTGGCTAATAAGAAGAAGAAATTTAAAAGTTATGCCATGGAATGAAAGATACTTCCAAATCAACTTTACCTATAAACATGGAAGATATAAGTAATGCAACTATGAATCTTATGGAGAGTTTGACCCATGCTCTGGAAGAATGTTGATGACATGCTCAACACATGCAATTTAGAAAGGAAATAGTGTTTATTGTGGCAGACGGGTGAGTAACACGCAAGAACCTGCCCTAAAAAACATGGATTGGGGGTAGCCATCAAGCCTCCCAACCATGCAATCTTTCACTTTTTGGTTTAATACACATATTCTTATAGATTTGTTTTCATACCCTTATTTAGATGAACCACTTAATTATCTACCTTCTTGTGGTATTTGATCTGAATCGATTTGGAATAATGAGTTCAAAAAGATCTAGAATATGGACTAGTGAGGATCTAAGAGAGTGGGGAATCGCTATAGCTAGAGTCATATGTTTGTTCTAGATCTTTGGTTACCATCTCAAGATAGAGGTGTCTTAGACAGAAATCTACCTTGATCTTGAGAGAAGGAAGGTGATGGATATCTTTTATGTCCACTTGTAAAATGTCTATAGAGTATATAAAATAGAAGATAAGGTTCTCATTGGTTGTTGCTAGTTTGATTGGTGAAATGCAATCCTAGTTCTCCATTATTGTAATTACTATTCTCATGAGTTTTCTAGAGTTATATAATTTAGGTTTATTGCTTTTGAATATATTAATTTATTCCTTAATTGTAACACCAAATTCAACATTTTGTTTGACTAAAATAAGACATGGATTTTAATTTCTTACATGGTTTCCTTCCCATATCCACGTGTTTGACCCCATATAACTAAGATTGACTTCATTTTGAGTTGTAGACATCTCTTGAAGTCAAGTATAGATTTTGAAGTCTAATACCTTTCAACTAGGCAATTGTTATTGTACTTTTGTCCCATGTTTAAAGGCAATCAACTTTTTGATCCATTGATGGGGATAAGCAATATAGAAAATCATCTGAGAACCTAACTGTAATGACCTCACTTTTCAGCAACCCCCAATTAAGAAAGAACATAAATATGAGATCCATTATCTAAAATTTTCCCAAGGATCTATATTTTAAACAAATAATAATCAATAGAAAATAATTTTCACTAATTCAAATATGTTGTTTACAAGATGTTCCTCTAGAACTTACATCATTTTTTATCATCAGAATTGTACATATGAGAACTATATGAGAAAAAGTGTCTTTTTTTTGTAAGGAGGATTAGAAAGATAGGAAACTCAGACTCACCACAGGAGAGACGCTCCTACGTATAACATCCCTCACAACGTGTGCTACAGATGCCTTGGAATTGGGCACTGGAAAGCCACCTGTGAGAGGAGAAAGGTGTGCTATCGTTGCCGGAAACCGGGACACCTCACTCACAGATGCACGATGATGACAACAACACCGCCTAACTTGAGATCTGAGATGACTTCCCCCCCTTGTGCCTGCTCATGGATTCCCATCCATAGGAGCACCCCAACACAACCCTAAGCGGGCAAAGGTGGTATTAAGGAATGATAATCGGGATAGAAACATGCAACTTGACATGCTTGATTATGCCTTCGAGGTGTCTTGGCCTCACAATGAAAAGAGAGAGGACATTCTAAAGTTTCTAAAGAACAGATGGCCACATGCTACTGATATTTATGAGTTCGCATAAAGAAGAGCGATCGTGTATCTCCCTTCTCTTGACGAGGTCAGGAAAACCCTAGAGTATGGTTCAATAAAGTTCTTCAATAAAGATATTCCTTTGAAAGCTACATCGGGGGGTTTGGATGCCAAGAAAGAAATCTTATGGTTCTGGATGATAGACGTTCCCATTATCTGCCGTGATCTAGAATCTTTAAAGGAGATCATATCAGTCTTCGGCACTCTTGTAGAGATGCCAATCTAGAGAAGGGGACCGGAGCACGCGAGAGGGGTCCTGGTCTCGGTGCAATCTTTTAATGAGGATGTACCCCAATTTATCGACATAGAATCAGGAGATGCAAGGGGAGTAGCGAAGCTGACGATTGTGGCAAGAGGCGCTCGAGGAGAGGATATCAAAGAAATGGGCAAGGAGCTGGGTATCATGCCGTCTGCTTTCCAGCAAACTGAAGATGCTAGGATAACGCAGGACCCTCCCATTACACAACCTCGTTCAGATAGCAGAGAGGGCCTATAGAACAACGCTATCATCGTCAAACAATCTGATATGCCAATTTCAAATAACCAAACAGGGGTGGTGATTAACAAAGAAGGTTCCCACATCATTCTCCCACACAGAAGCTTGGCAGATTTCATTGGTGGCGGAACGGATAATGCAGAGAAGAGTCAGCACAGAAGAGAGACAAGATCGAACACGAGGTCGTCCTACATGGAAGGAACCTAGTACGAGTAGAGATGCAGAAGGGATGGTCATAAATAAGAGGGAACTTTCATTCTCTCCAAGATGAAGGGTGACTGGTACATGAAGAGGACTGGTTTTCTGAAGGAGACGTCCCTAGAGAGAAGGATAGATGGTGGGATTCCTGGGAGACAAGCTACTAGCTTGAGAAGAAGGCCGTCTAGAAGAGTAATATCCTCATGATTATTGCAAACTATCTTTTTTGGAACATTAGAGGTGCCATGAATAATCAGACGAGAAAGGTCCTTACAAGGCTATGTACAAGACACAGACCAGTAGTAGTGGGTTTGCTTGAACCGTTGTTTCATGCGGAGAGGGTAGAAGAGCTGTTAGACATAGTTAGACTGGATTGGTGCACTAATAATGAAGAGGAAGAAGGAAAAATATGGGCTTATGTAGATGTCAATCTGGACCCACAGGTGATCCTTAAGCACATGCAACACATCACCTTCGAGGTAGGCGACGACCATGGAGGGAGGGTGATTATCTCTGTTATCTATGCTGCATGTCTGATCATTGAGAGAAGAAACTTATGGGAGTCTCTGATTCAGTTGAGTTCCAAGATTGGTAACAAACGGTGGTTGATCACAGGTGACTTCAATGTGGTTAGAAGACCTGAGGAGAGACGGGGTCTGTTGCCTCCTCCTTTCCAAGGGATGATGGACTTCAATGCTTTCATAAATGACGCAGGCCTGGAAGAGCTTCCTTTTGACGGCAGTAGATTCACTTGGGTGGACAAGCAGTAGCACACACCAACGAAATGGGAGAGATTGGATAGAGCTTTAGTTAACGACAACTGGCAGAGTGCTTTCCCACTGTCGTCTACAACCCATCTCACCAGGTTTCGGATATCGGATCACTGCCCGATCCTGGTGAGTAATAGACCGGGTGATCAACGCAGGCAACCTACCCCCTTCAGTTTCAGGGCTGCCTGGCTACAAAACCCATCGTGCATCAAGCTTATTCATGACACCTGGAGCTCGGTAGCTCCCAACGGGGACCCGTCGTTCCACTTATACAGCAAGCTGAAAGCAACAAGAAAAGCGCTCAGATCCTGGAGTAAAGAAGTGTTTGGTAACGTACATCAAAAGATCACTGACTTGGAAGATGTTGTGCATACGCTGCAACTTGAATTCGATGAGAACCCTTCACATGATAATGAAATTTTTCTTAAAGATGCGGAAATGGATCTAGAAGAAAAATTGAAACTGAATGAATTTATTTGGCAGGAGAAAGCAAGGGTGAGATGGTTGGAAGACGGTGATAGAAACTCACCTTTTTTCCACGCCATGGTTAGAGCAAAGAAAAGGCACAGATCCATCCCCAAATTGATTACTCATGAGGGTCAGGTCCTTGAAGATAATGAGCTGATGGCAAAAGTGGTGGCAGAATTCTACCAGAAGATGTATGAGGAGGATACTTCGCTATCGGAACTTGACGCACATGCCTTCATAGACCTTCTCCCGCAAGCGGTCAGCATTGATGACTGTGCGACCATTACAACACCCCTGACGAAAACTGAGATCCTCTCAACCATCCAGATGATGGATACTGACGCGGCACCTGGACCGGATGGCTTCTCAATCGCGTTTCTAAGCGCGACGTGGGATATTATAGCAGACGATCTGGTTGATTTCACTAACCTTTTTTTTCAGGGTGGCCATTGTCATAGGAGCTTCTTCTACTGTCGGATAGTTCTCCTTCTGAAGAAACCCATGGTGTCGATTCTTGGCAAAGAGTTCAGACCAATCTCGATTGAGAATGTCGTAGCAAGGGTGCTTGCGAGATTGATTAGCAACAAGTCGGCCAACATCATTCCATCCTTGATCAGACCACACCAAAGTGCGTATGTTCGGGACAGGGACATTGTAAACCACATCAAGCTCGCCAGAGAGATCACATATGACATAAATAAAGAAGGAACTCATCTGAATGTTGTGGTGAAGTATGACATTTCTATAGCTTATGATACAGTCTCATGGCAGTTTCTCAGAAGTGTCTTCAGGCATTTTGGTATGATCGAGCAGGCAATCAACTTATGCATGGAATTATTTACTAGATCTTGGGCGACAGTAACGATTAATGATTTCTCTACCGAGTTTTTTCCAAGTGGGAGAGGGCTGAAGCAAGGAAACCCCTTATCACCACTCCTCTTCATCCTGTTCGAGGAAGCTCTCGGTAGGCGTCTTAGCTTGGAGGTGCAACGACACAACTTCATGCGCTTCATCACGCACGGGAAAGGAGACACTCCAACGATTTTGATGTATGCAGACGACATCATGGTCTTCTTCAATGGATCCCCGGGAAGTGGGCAGGCGATCAATGACATCCTCGCACAATATGAAAGAGAAACCGGCCAGAAGGTTAACAGAACGAAATCAGACTTTATTATTGGGTCGATCAACCGTGCCGTCACAGATAGAATTGAGTCAGAATTGGAGGTCCCCAAGCTCGAGGATTCCTTCACGTACCTAGGCATTCTAGTTGTTGTGGGCAGACAACGCATCGCTCAGTTTGATTTCTTGATTGAGAAACTGGCTGACAAAGTAGCAGCTTGGAAGGCCAAATTCCTCTCGTTTGCAGGTAGAAGACTGCTGATCAAGAACGTCCTCAATTCTACAACGTTACACGTCGTTGCTGTCGCTGACTTGCCGGCGGGTGTGATGAAAAGAATCAACTCTATCTTTTCCTGCTTCCTATGGTCATATAGACAGAATCGATCAAAGAGAGCTTGGGTCGCGTGGGATCGTGTGACCATCCCTACACAGGGGTGTGGTTTGGGCATCCCGTCACTCCAGCTCACAACTAAGGCCTTCAGGTTCAAGGCATGTTGGGAGGTGATCCAAGGGGAGTCGGCATGGGCTACATTCATGAGAGACAAATATAGATCAGATTATAAGAATCAAGCTGGGTGCTATCCATCCTATCTGAAGAAGGGTTCCTTCGCATCACCCTACTGGAAGAAGCTGTGGGCCACATTCCCTAAAGTTATTCCTAGATGCAGGTGGCTCATCGGAAGGGGGGATATATCTTTCTGGGAGTCGAGATGGTCTCAGGATAGTATGCAAAATTTTGCCATCAAGCATGCAGACATTCGGTTAGACATCAAGGTCAGTGATTTTTGGCTAGATGATATTGGATGGGACTGGAATGCACTCACTGCTATTGTATCTCCATAAGGGATTGAAATGATTCAGACGTCAATGGCAGCAATTTCTGATAAGGAGGACTGCTTGATTTGGACCCCTACAGATAATGGGTTATTCAGCCTGCAATCAGCAAAGTCGATCATCTCGCGCACACATACTATGGACGCCATACCCCGTAGAGATCTAGAATGGATTTGGTCTGCATCTGTTCCTAGAGAAAGTGCTGTTCTATAAAAAGCAATTAATGGGGATCTTCCAACAGATGACCGCATAAGGAGCTGCCGTATCCCCATGTATTCAATGTGTTCCTACTGTGAGCAGCCCGAGGAGGAGACCATCTCACATCTACTCTTCGAAGGAAAGTTGGCCAGAACCTTGTGGTTACATTTCTCTAAAATTGTTGATGCAAGACCATGCTCCATCGCAAGCCTTAGATCGTTGAGATCATCTACAATTCTGGAGGTGTGTCTACAAAATGAGATGATCATTCTCATCGTATGGATGATATGGAGAGCAAGATGTGACAAACGTTTTCAACAAAAGAATAACAAACCTGAGAGAATGTGGGATGACATTTGTTTCATTCTTAACAAAAGCTTGCCTAGAAAGACTTTCAGAGGTATAGAAGACGCGGCTTTGTATGATAAGCTGGGAGCAAAAGGAATTAAAGCACACAGATCGAGAATCAGATCCTTCAACCAAATCAAATGGGTACCTCCTGACATGGCAAACTAGAAGTTAAACCTGACCGTTGGAACATGTAAGAATGTTATGGGTTCACAAAGAAGATGGACTGTGGGGATCATCAGAAACAGGCACGGTCATGTGCAGTTGGCTTTCAGATGCTGGTTAGTTGAGAAGGACTACTATGTGGCATACATACAAGCATGCCTCATCGGTTTGAAGATTTCAAATGACCACAATCTGACGATATCTTGCTTTGAAATTGATGACCATAGAACATATGAATGCCTATGGAATGGTGGTTCAGGCCCGTGGAGAGCAACACCTTACATAACAGAAATAAAAAAAGTGATAGCAGAAGAGGTGATCACGGGTTTCCTGGTTCCTAATATTATCAATTCCACACCAAGGTATCTAGGGTGTTGGGGCAATCATCTTGAGGAAGGAGAAGTATGGAAAGAACAAATAAACCTCCCTATGCGTGTTAGAGGTATGATATACCTGGAGAAAAAAGGCATCCCCCATATTCTTACCAGATGGTCCAAGATAGGTTGAGGAGGATAGGGTGCTAAGTAGGTTAGCATCCGAGCTAGTTGGCTGGTGTTGTTTGTAATGAACATATGCTTGATGATCTTTTGCCCATTGTGGATCATGGGATGAATAGAATGGATCCATGTTTTAAAAAAAATTAATGTTTATAACAAGATATGACCTTGGTTTCATTACCCTATTTATTCACACATATGGATATTCACTTTTTTAACCCTAATTATCATCTTTATTATCATGATCATGATTATATAAGATCATCATTATTTTTAACATTGTCATATTATAACATGATTTAAGAGCATAAATGTATCTAACAAGTTAATACACCAATCTAAGGTTTTTATATATTAAGCACCACCTAAACTCATCTTTGCACTACTTTTCAAAATAGACTCATATTTAGGTCTCAAACATATTTTACTCACATTACTCTTGTTTTTATGATCAATTTGATATATAGTTTTGCTATATTTCGGTTAGCCAACTAATTTCTAGGCATTTTACAAAAAGGAACATTTATACCTTGTATTCTTAGACAAGTGGAGTCCTCCAATTAGTCTGTGATGGTAATGATCCATTTCTACTTATGGGTGTGGCTCAGGACCCTATCCTGCCAGTTCAGCGATCTACTTTCTCTAGACCAGTCTTAGATTTGAGTCAGTCAATTAATCATGTCGTGCGTCTATGGTTTCAGTTTCCTTTCTCACCTCAATGTTTCTGAACAACTCGCCTTCTCAGCCGCCTGTGACGTCAACAGAAGGAGGTTCATGGGTTCCCTCTGGTTGCATTCCAAGTCTGATGGATGGTCAACATTTTCTCACCCGTCCTCTTTGTAGCATTATGGCTACTCCACCCCTCAACGGAGACTGATGTCTAGTCTCTAACATAGATCGTCGATGGTGGCAGATGACAAAAGGATGAGGGAGGTGTTGATAGAGAGAAAAGCCAGCCATAGACCTATAGGTAGGAGTCCTCCATAAAGCCGATGAGGGTGGATATTCTTTAGAGGAGAATGGAGAAGAGCATGTGTCTTCTCTTGCTCTTCCAGAAACCTCGACCTAACCTGCAAGACAGTCGGTGATACACACCATTGTGGCAACAAGGTGCTCATCAAACACATCGATGAGATCCTGGCAGAGGGGTTCATGGTGATTTCTCTTAGGTCTAAAGGATCTTGGAACACTACTCCCAAACTGAAGGAGACAACACTTTTGAAGGTTCTAGAGTTGGGGTTTGTGTTTCCTAAGGGGAAAGGAAAGAACAGGGAAGGTGGGCAATGAGCCATGTCGATTCCCTTCATGGTCATATGATGGGTGGCATCCCAATGGTATAAGAAACAACTTAATCACATTTACCTTTTTGATTCACCTTATTCTCTTGTCTCAAAATTCATCCCATGGTAACTCTAATGACTTTCAAAAAACAACTGCCTCTTCCTCATAATGGAATCACCAAGTCCTTTCTACAGTATAATACTTGGTTGGAACACCAAGATCCATCAAAGAGAGTACATCATATGTAAAGTGGTTATATTACTAGGTTGATTAGGAAAACTCTTTAAAACTTACAATTCCTGATCATTCTCTTTTTCCCTCTCCTGAGTAAATCCTTTCAACCAATTATCCATATCCCATGACAACTCATCGCTACCTTTCTCAAGTTATATTTATAAATTGTGATTTATTGGAATGTCTTCCCCCGCACAAAACTTGCTCCTTTAAAAACATTATTTAATACAATGCCATTATCTCACAAAGTATCCTTTTTTTACCAATTTTGATAATTCTCTTCCTTTTATTATTGTTTTCAAGTATATAAAGGTAAAATCAAGATAATGTTATTTGGTGCTTCAACATTGTTCTGCCACTCTTGGCTTGATAACTACTCTTATAATTATCTAAAGAACCACACATCTTATTTTCTCTTGGAAATGTGTCCATTATCTTTATATTTCTATTATTCAATAATGCACTAAGCCATTAATATTTATTTATAAACAAAAACTCTTATTTCTTTGTCTTCTGCCTCCAGGTCCCGTTTGCAAAGCAAATAGTTGCACCCACTCCATAAAGTGGGTATCATTATTATTCTATCAAAAATAGCATTGGTAAAAATTACAGATCCATTTATATAATTCAATTTTACCAAAAAAAGTGAGGATATGTCATTCACCCCTCCTTAAAGGAACCCCCCCCAATTCACACTGAGTAAAAGTTAAGGTGAATGAAAACTCATCTTAATTTCACAACTCAGGGTCAAAAACCCTACTTATATTATCTTTGGTGACTTCTATTTATATGTGAACTGCTTACAATATTAATAAGATCAGTACTTGAATTCAATTCACGATTTTGTCATGATTTCTATTTCTCTTGGTTTCTATCCTTTCACGTATGTTTCCAACCTATTATTTATATATTCCCACACAAGGGTGAGGTAGCACATCAAACCCTACATCATGTCATTACAATTTAAATTAGGGTATTCATTCTCATATGCTAATTTTAAGAACAACATGTGTCTACCCAATCTCTATCCCTCATAATAAAATGAAATAAGAATTTGGCTAAAACTACAAAATAAAGTTCATCCCATTTCATGAGTGAAGATGGTGTATCCACACTTTATCTTTCAATTTCACATTTTAAGCTGAATCATTCTCAACATGAATCTAAACCATCCATAACTTTAATTCCACTATTTTCTTATATTTAATGAAGTCAAATGTGTTTCTCACTCTTGAGTTTTTACATATCTCCTTTTATTATTGCATGACCCCTTATATCTTTTATATTTATATCTCATGTATTATGAGCCTTAGCCACTTCCTTGAGGTCTCTAGGGGTACAAGTAATTTTTGGAGTCATCTCATCCTTATGCATCTAGGGAGTGCCTCTCACACTCATCCATTGGGCCACATGAACATCATGAAGGTAGGCAATCTCCTAATACATTGGTCTCGGGCCAACATACTTGTTACCTCCCAACTAGAAGGTCTTATGCATTCAGGGAATCAATCAACTCCTAATCCAATCGTTCCCATGTACCTTTGGTACTCCCAACTTGACCTTAGGTTTGACTTAGGGCTCTACCCTTCCCAAGGGTTTCTTAGAGATGTCACAACTATAACCATTTTCAAGCACATTACTTTCATATATAATTCTTTTAATTGTATATGCTGCATCCCTTAGGATGCTTATTACTCATTTTATATCCCCTCGTTGGGCTCATGGGAACTTGTCTCTTCTAGTCTTAGTCCCATTCTGTCAGCCACCTGTATAGTGATTTTTCCTTAGAGATGGCATACTTTGGTTCAAAGAATCATATTCAATATATGTGCTTTCATGTTTTGTATCCTTAATTCTCCACCCTTTAGGTGATGTTTAAGGTTACCTCAATCTTTAAAGTTGTTTAGTCGACTTACCTTTCTAAGGATGGTCCAAACATAGGGTGCCCTCTTGGATCATAGGAGGAGGTTAGGCTCTCTAGCCACAACCTGGCCCTATAGGTCTTGAGTTTTCCTCCCCAATAGGGCCTTCCCCACTCTAGGGTTGACCCACCCCAGGTCGGGACACTAGCCCTAAAAGTTGTATTTTTCATTTTTTTGTAACCATAATATGTTGATCATACATTTTATATATAACTTCTCAATCCATACTTTCTAAATCTTTGTTGTATACCCACTCGCTGGGGGTATTCACACTCACTCACTGGGAGTATTCTCAATGATCTACCTACTCTCAGGGGTTGATCTCCATTCATACCCACTCCTTGGGGTGTCCATAATATCATACTCACTCACTGGGAGTATTTCAACGACATACCCACTCATTGGGGGTAGCATACTCATTCTTTGGAGATGATTTCAATAACATACCCACTCACTGGGGGTAGTTCTAATTGCATACCCACTCACAGGGGCCAACATACCCACTCATTGGGGTATTATTTATCCAGCCATTCCTCCAGAGATAGCATTAGGGGCATGAGAAAGCTATATTCATGTTTCATTTTCATGTGTAATCCTTAATTATTTATGTTTGTCATATATTGAAATTCTTTCACATGCATCATGCATGAATTTTTCCACATTCATGCATAGGAGGTTGGGTCATGTAAACTCATTTATATTTTTCTGACTTCTCTTTACTCTTACCCTAATTTGAGTTCATATGGGTAGGTTTACTCTATCACCCACACCACTCTGATTTCATAGGATTAGCGCTTAAGGTTTGGGTTGGGGACTACACAATCTACACCCTACATCTTGGGTTTCTATGTCCCTTGACCCACTAGGGTTTCCTAACCAACACTAGCTCCATCTAGAGTTTACCCTTATAACTCATAAAACCATTTTTATTTTCTTTATCATTATTTCCATATTACATGTACACTATAATTTCCATATTTCATGTACACTATTATTTTCATATTACATATATATTGATTGGCATATGATACCTTAATCAAACTTATTCTCAAAAATCCTAACTTTAGACGAGGAGGGAAGTTCCTTTTAGGGTTTATTAGAAAACAAGATGAGAGTTGGATGAATCAATATGGGAAGAAAACCTAAAGGTATTTCACTTCAGGAAAAATTGTCTGTCTAGGCAGGATGCACAGGACTGGGAGTGTTTGTATGATGACTAGGATGTGGAGTAAAGTATTCCCATCCTTCTATCCATGATGGCTTTTAGACACCATTGTCTTTAGAAAATTCCTAAATAATTCCCTCATGTTTCGACATATTAATTGATATTATAAACTATTAAATATTATTTGAAAAATCTAGTTCTCTAATACCAAATGTAACAACCTCACTTTTCAGCAACCCCCAATTAAGGAAGGCCAAAATAATGAAAGTCATAAAATTTTCCCAAGGATCTAGATTTCAAACAAATAATAATCAATAGAAAATAATTTTAGTTAATTTAAATATGTTGTTTAAAAGATGTTCCTTTAGGACTTACATAATTTTTCATCATTAGAATTGTACATATGAGAAGTGTATGAGAAAATGTATCTACCAAATGCTCCTTACAAGTTAACTTTAATGTCATTTCATATATCCATTATATCTTGAAATCACCTTATTCAGCATGTACCTAAAAAGTCATAAAACAAAAGCACATATTAGTTTAACAAGTTATATTATGTACAAGGGGTGCATCCAAAAGTGAGTAAGTAAATTAACAACATATCTTCCATCAAATACTCACAAATCAAAATTTTCATTTTAATCACACAAGGTTTCATTATTTGATACTCATAATGGAATAACAGTTGAATAAAATGTAAATAAACATCCAACAATCTAGATGTTCAATCTTGGAGAAACACTCCAAAAACACCAGCAAACTAATGTGGGTATTCATAGGTATAACCATAGACCATAATGTTGAACCATGCGTATCTTGCAATCATTAATCATATTATCCAATTAAGCAAGCAAATAAAGCAATAAACTTCAATTTGCATGTATGTAAATCCTAAAGAGTCACTGTTACATAAATAGATTAAACCCTATTCAGTTCCTAATCTAGGTTTTAGGTTCCCTTGTTATCGAATTATCATTTGGGTTATACTTCAGTATTCCAATTCTCGTGTCTAGTGATCTAATGACTCAAGAACCCTAGTTCATATTAGGTATCACCATGATTACCAAATCTACCCTATTATAACATCATGAACACTTAGTTTAGATTAACTTCATTAATCTACATAACAAGATATGACCTTGATTTTATTACCCTATTTATTCACATGTATGGCTATCCACTTTGTGAACCCTAATTATAATCTTTATTATCATGGTCATGATTATCTTGGATCATCATTATCATCAACATTGTCATATAATAACCTAATTGGAGAGCATTAATGTATTAACAAGTGAACACACTAATCTAGGGTTTTATACACTAAGAGCCACTTAAAATCAAGGTCTCAAACATATTTTATAAAAATTCTCAAATAGTAGCATGACCTTAGACATCCTCCATAAACTTGGTATCAAGATGTCCAGGATGTACACTCCCTATACCCCGCATACTCAATAGTATGCACTCAGAGTTTTGCTTACGAATACTCATTTCCCCATCCAAGAAGTTGTGACATTAAATGGTTCTACATCATAGGGCACTGCATGATTATGATTTTACTTGATTAGTTCAATTGGGTGAATTAAGGTTTCATTAAACAAGTGAACATACAAACCCTAGTTCATTTCTAACAAGCATTGATATGTAGCAACTTCAGATATAAAATGCATGAGACATGTTCCTGATCACAATACCATGGTACTATTTCATTTCCATTCATGAGACTAAAAATGCAATCATACCACCATAGGATACAAATTCTTATCACATAATGAAGAGGATCACACCTCCATCAGGATTCAACTATGTCCAAATGTCATTAAAAGAATCATATCATTCCCTATAAGAACATCGTTGTGTTTCTGTACCTTGTATCAATTCTCACAAAACATTATCATTGCATTAAAGAACTATGATATTCACATGGTGGAATAAAATAAAGCATTTATGATACGACTTATGATAACCACCAATTAACCTATCAGGGTTACAACAAACATTGAAGAAAATATTCTTTCATCATATCATACAATGAAGCCAAGTATGATTAACCAACATTCCCTAGATACATTTAGTTAAGTTTCAATGACATTGGTGGATGTGATGTTACAAATTAGCACCTCAAACTAAACCATAGCTTCATACACTTGGGTTCAATCACATCCTTGACACACAACTTGTCACAACCTCCTTTCTAAAACTAACACAACCATAGAGGAAACATTTTCACATAATGGAGATCATGAAAACTCACAAAATGATATCATTAACCAAGAAAAATCCATAGAATAAAAAGAACCACAACGTACATGGTTATATGCCATAACTAAGGGACTCTATTTCCAAGATAAAGAGAGTTTTAAACTAAAAACTTCCACATGCAAGACCAATAATAAATGATAACTATCTAGAATGGCACCCCACTAGGTAGGATCTGTCCTTGTGCTTGAGATGATGTCCTTGAGGTCTACTTCTTCTCCTTCTCCTGGTCTGTGGACATCTCGTCTCCAGCCCATTCAAGGAAACGTAAAACTATGTGAGTGGCACTGAGTAGTTATAACATGAAATAACATATAATTGAAATGACATGAAATATCTCGAAACAAAAAACTTAGTGACTTAACATGGTGAACATGATTACTTGAAACTTAATAAATTTATATGATAAATAATGTTCTGTAGTTTAACTTGAGTTAATATAGTCTCTCTCTCTCTCTTAATGCACCCACAATGCTCGTAAGGCCAATTAAGGCTCACCTAAGGCTAGTTAAGGCTCATATAAGGCTAGTTAAGGCTCGCATAATGCTCCCACAGAGCTCATAAGGCCACATAAGGCTCACATAAGGCCGATTAAGGCTCACATAACATGATCGGGAGGACTTATATTAACATAGCATGGTTTCTATACTTGAGTATGATATTCATGATTTCTTGAATAATTAGCATGTTAGTGATTCATAGTATTTCCAATGATAGTAGAATCATTAAATCAATAAGAAACATAAATTGATTGCATGAGCATGATTTTCTTGAGTATAACTGAGTAATCACATAATTGCACTTTAATTGAGTAATCATAAATACATGAGCGAATAATGTAACCCAGAACTAGGGGCGGAGCCAAGAATTGTTTTTTGGGGGGGCCAAAAAAATGTTTGCTAAACTTGAGATTCGAACCTAGGAACACAAGGATAATAGTTGCTGCACAGACCACTAGACCAACTTCATAGTTTGATTCAATAGCTTCATCCATTATATATGACTCAAACTTGTTGACAAATTTACAAAAACAACACAGGTATGTGCAGTTGCAGAGACTCAAACACCAGACTTGCAGCCAAAATGAAGAGATGTGGACCACTACACTACAAGCAGATCACTATCTACAACTCAGCGCACTATTTATTTATTATGCAACTAATGCATAAAATATATGTATATGAGTATTTATATTGATTTTTTTGGGGGGCATGGCCTCTACTTGCCCCCATTGTGGCTCCACCCTTACCTAGAACCCTATAAATATATTCAGTGTGCATGATCCACTAAGATGGGCCTGAGGAGGATACTATTATAGCCTTGATTCCCATTCAAACCCTAATTCCTGTAGCATAACCAGGAATTAATTACACATTATTAACACAGATTTAGGGTTTCTTGTTGAAATAGGGGTTTTGGATTTCAAAACATGGTCTAGTAATGGGTTAGGGAGGTGCCTTGTTTCACAAGCTTTCTAATGAGTATTTATACTAATTTTTCTGACATCAAGTTAATTAGTTATGTGTTTCATAGTTTATGACCAATAGGAGAGCGAGAAAAGATTCAATGTGATTTAATAGGAAATCGGTAATCCAGAAAAGGGGTGGATGGAAGGGCTAGAATACCCTCACATTAAGGGGATAAGCTTATCCATGTGATAGGGTATTAATGTCAAAACAATGTATGGCTTCTTCCAGCCTTGGCCATGGCGTAGAAAGGCACTCCACAGGAGAACCGATAAACCGAAGAAGCATGACTACCAAGAGAAAAACACAATGCCATGATATCCATCTTGTTCCTCAAATGATGACAAATTTAAAGACCCATTGCAGGTGTACGATGGAATCCAAGAACTCCCTCCCTGCGTTGTTGCTGCAGTCGAGAATAGAGGAGCCCAATGGAAAAATGATTTTGATCAAATAATGGAAAATCAGAGTAACTAAGGGCACAAAAAGCTTCGGTCTGATCCATTGAAGGTGCGAGAAGCAGAAATCCTGAAGAAGCTATTACCAGAGTGACCTGAAAGTGACCATCTAACCTAGGAAGTGATTATGTTCAGTTGTTCTAAAGTTGGGTTCATGGGCACGACGTTGGGGTGAAACACATGGCCTATGGAAATAAAAGAACCATGGAACAGGGCATGTTGATCGTTACCTGATTTGGGATTGGACTGAGATGGACAAGTCTGCCCACTTGAGCTTATTGTCGCCGGAGAGGGATACCAAGTCTATAGTGGTTCCTTAACTAGCCTCAAATGAAATTGGTTACAGAGGAGTATCCCTTAGTGACTGATGAAGATTTTTGGATCGCTCAGAGTTGGTTTGATACAGTAAGGTAGAGTGGGCGCGACCATCGTGTGAACTACAGAAAACGGGGATTTAGGTGTTTCCTCTAGGGCTACATATAGGAGCGATTCTAGGGTTCCCTAAACTTGGGATTGCCTCTCGAATCTATTGGTGTGGGAATCACTCTGAGACATTGAGAGTGTGGGAGCGATCCTGGGGCGAGGAGTATGGGAGTTGTTCCCTCCTCCTTACAGACTCCTACACGAGGTAGGGGGCGAAGCCCCTACCTTACAATCTCAATCATACAACTCTAAAAGGGTCATGTATAAATAGCTCCATGTAACACTCAATTATCCTAAACTTTAGGATAATCGAATGTATTAATAAATGATTAAAAAGCCAATTTAACATTATCCCCTCCTTGTTTCCTAATATCTTTTAGAGCATCAAGGATTATCTAAATCTAACCAAACTTGATGGGTTTGATAATTTGACCATGGGGAATTCAATTATACAATTAGATTTTTGATATGAGTTAGGGAAACATGTGTTTTGTATTACTAGCTACTTAAGGTAATTAACACATTCATAATCATTGAAAAGGAATTGTGTTACCAAATTTTTGATGGGAGACCTAATATTCTATTATCTACTCATATACAAAATAGTGTGATACATTATACACGTATGTGGGTCCAATCTATCATTTAACCCTAACTAGTCACCATTGCCTAATTAGAGTTAGGTTTCATGTATTAATTGACATTGATGTGAATAAGTGTTGATGCATTATGTATATGATTCATTTCAAGGTTCACATGATATCTTGGTGTTGTATTAACTCATTTTAGGCATATAAATAACCATACTCTCAGCTTAAATGAACAAATGTAAGACAATTTTCTTCAACTTAGGGTTTCACCTTTATTAAATATGGAAAAAAATTTGGACTAAATTTCTAGTCCTTTTGTTTCAAATTTTAAAATCTGAGGGTCGTTACAACCTACCCACCTTAAAGAAATTTTGTCTCCAAACTTTTCGTGTCATTTTAAGGAACTACCCACCTTAGGTTTTCACATATATGTTCACTAACTCATTATCTGGTGATAACTTTTCATAAGGAAACACTAACATGGTATGGTATTCACATATATGTTCACTAACTCATTATTTGGTCCTTTCTGCTCCCGCACAGAGTGGGAACCCTTACCCTGGCTTCTACTATAAATAGAAGGGTATTGAGGGCTTCCCAGAACACAATAAAAACAATTAAAATCAATTTCTCTGATAATTTTTGTCCTCTCTGGTTGTGGTAAAAATGAGATCCCAGGAGAATCCTACGCGACTATGGAGGGATAGATAAGGGAGAGAAACAACTGAGGATCATTGTTGTGGGAGAGCAGGTTGGTGACTAGTACGAGAGGGACAACTCCTTCCTATCCATTCTAGAAGCACAACATGAGTTATAGTTGATATGTGTGGAATACTATAGAGGTCGGACTCCTTTGGCCGCTATTAGGAGGGCAACATCAACTTGTAGTCTGTGGTGAGATCTGAGGATCCGTTGCAATAGTTGTCCGAGTTTGTTGTCCGTGGAGGAGTAGCTAGATGAGTCCAAGTTCATCCAGGATCTGCACAAACACTGTCCAAGATAGAGTGTGAATCTACATCGACGTGGATTGCCACCGAACTTGCTCGAAGACTAGGTCTATCTTCATGCAACCATCCTTCCCATTGCATAGTTATTGACATGATATGCTAGTTAGTGGGAAATATATCAGTAAAAAAAATTTCACTGCCTATATGATGTCATATTTCCCTATAGTGGTATCAGAGACATGTCAATTAATTATGTTTTAGGATAATCTATATGACCAGATTTTAGTTTTTACCGTGTTTATTTATTGCATGTGATGTGAATATTTAAATTGGTTGATGTGTACATCCATCTTATCACCACATAAAGAACACAAATGATTATATATATGTATGCAATTTTCAACATCATCATAAAATTAGTTTTGATGGTGGGTGTGAAGCATGGTTACGGCCAAAGCCCCAAATTTGTGTGTGCATGGTTGTGATTATTAATTCATGTTGTTAATTGGTCTATATACAAAGCCACTCTATTCTTTCTAAATTTAAATTAATATTCTCCATCTTATTTCCCCTCAAATGTAACTCGAGATTTTCCCCATATACAATGTAATAAGAAATAGGATAGTTTTAATTTATATTTTGACGTGAGATGATGATTTCCACAAAGGCAAAACAAGCAGCTCGTGAGATGACCCGATCGAATGGAAGACTGAGGAGGAAAAATGACAGGAGGATAAACCAATCGACGTGTGGCTCAACCAAGAGGCTGGAGATGTACAAAAACCGCTTGGACCTGAGGACCAGATGACTGGTTTAGAAGTTCCCAACCAAACGACCAGGAGGCGAGCCGACCGGTTCAAGAGTTGAACTGATCAACCGAGATTGGTTCGATCACAGATCTTCACCAAAAACATGTTGCATATGATGTACACCATACATGGTAGTGATTCTGTGTGGTTCTAAGTAATTACATTCTTATGTCCATAACCATTTCTTGTGTCTTTTGTTTATTGCATGTTCTCATTTGTGGCTATAGCATGTATATTATATGTACTATATATGTGGTGATTGGAAAAAGTACATGTATTCATACAAAATTCCTCAAATATAATATCAAATCTTTGATGCTTTCCAAAAGTGGAACACACAAAAAGCTTGATTGACCAAGCATGGGCTCCCTAACGGAGGTGCACCCTATATGTCATGGAAGTGTGATGGTAGTAATGTGGGCCCGCCAGAAAGGTGCATTATTATCATGTTGGCTTTTGGGTCAGGCTTGACTAGTGATTCTCAGAGATTCTGGGCCCAGAGGCATGTATATGATCATGGAAAGGATCATCTATATAAGAGTTTCATGAGATGCAATTGGAAAATGTTGCCTACCTTATGATTGAGCATGAGCTCCAATGTTGGTTGTGTATTGACTTAATTAATTTGGATCTTGGCCCACTAGAATATGGTACACTAAAATATTATAAATTTATTTTGAGGGCTATCAATTTGAATAAAATAGAGGGAGTGATAATAATTAAAGACCTAATTAATATTATCAAAATTATCAAATCAAACCAAATATAAATGTTTTGAAAAGGTTGCAATATTTCTTTGTAGAATCAAATGTCATACACAAACACTTCAAATTTTGATCAGTCCTCAAGAGGGACAAAATGGGATAAAGCTCCACAATTGGTTAAGGACTGTGAGAAATGTTCTCATCAATGAGCGAAATCTCTATATCCTTGATAAACCAATTCTAGAGGAACCCACTCCAAATGTGCCTAAGGAAAAATGGATGCTTATTGGAAGCATGCCATTGATGCCATAGATATTTAAAATACATAATGATATTTTTTATGAACTATGAGTTGCATGAGAAACATGAAAATGTGGACAATCTTGAGATGGTAACACATCTTAAGAATCATGTAAAGAAAAGAAGGTATAATATCATTAAAGTGCTAATTTTGTGAAAAATGACAAAGGGAGGTCTAGTAGAACCTCATGTGCTCAATGTGATTGGACATGTGGAATGACGGGTATTTCTCTTAGGTCAAGAGTTGATCATCGATATGATAATGCAAGTTTTGCACGAATTATATAGTCAGTTTGACAAATGCTTGGCATGTTGATGGTAATGCAAGGAAGAAGAAGGACACGTCTGTCATGATGATCAGTGTAAGTGAGTCCTAGGGAAAAACAAGGCTAAGAAGTGTGATGAATGTAAGCTTAAGTCTAAGTCAAATTATGGAGAAGGGTAAGTGTAAATGGAATATGTCCTTAAAGGATAAAGAAAAGAATGTGCCACCATTGTCACATGTTTGTACATTGGAAAGGAATTATCCTCTTTATAGAGGATCTTAGGAAGAAGATGGAGATAGATATCTCTACTTTAGGACTTGATCAGAAGTAAGCTAGAACTATACGGAGCAAGGGTTGATGCCTCTACAGTTGGGAATTGTCATTCATGGGCACATAATACAATTAATGAATTGCTATTATATACTTGCCATTGATGAAAACATTATATATTTTACATGACAAGAACATTCTGTTTCATTTTAAAAGATATGATCTTTTATGGGGATGTCCTATGTCTCACAACCTATACTTGAAAGTTGTAAAGAAAAATGTGTTTGACCCATACTAAATGACTTGATAACTCAAACAAACTGGATACCCATAATACTGTCATCTAGAGCACACAAATGAGAAATGTGTATGCAGAATCCATATGATGGTTATCTATACTCTTTTGGTTATTGAACCAATAGAGACATGCACGTCTTATTTGGTGTGCAATATGACAAGAGCATCTTCACTAGCTGTAATGGAAGATCAACTATTCTATTAGGGCTAGTACATACTGATGTACACAAGACCTTTTAGAATGAATGCTAAAGGTAGTTACACATACCTCATTATGATCAGTAGATATTGAAATTTGTATTTAATGAAATACAAGGTTGGACCACTTAAAGTATTCATGGAGATAAAAAATGAAGTACTTAACTAACTTGGTAAAGGTATTCCTCAATATGATTTATGATGAAATACCTAATCCAAGAGTTTGAGGACCTTCTGGGAGATCATGATAGTGTATCATGACAAACTCCACTTGAAACACAATGATAATGTATCATTAGAGTGCATCTCACCATGTTAATTCATGGTATGATTATTAAAATATCTAGCTAATCTTCCAAAATTCTTTTAGGCACATGCTTTACACTAAAACAATGTACCGTGTAAATTGGTTCAAAAGACACCATATAAGATATGGCGTGGGAAGTGTCTCAATATGTATTTTATAATGATTAGGATTGAAAGCTTGTATAAGAAAATAGTTTCTTAAAAGTCTTTATCAACATATCACATGATTGTAATCTTGTAGAATACTACTTATATTCCAACCCGACAACAAAGTGTTTGTTGTTAGGATGGCTGAATTCGTAAATGGAAATTAGTTTCAAAGGAATCAGTGGGGGTAAAAGTAGAAGTCAAAATGTTTGAGACAAATAAGAAAACATAGAACCTAAAGAGGTACAACAGGAACAAGGAGAATCACAAGTTATTGTGGAATCTCAAGTTCCTTATATAAACACAAAACTCATAGGTCTAGTAGAACACACCTTGAGTTTGAAAGATTATGATATCTTATAACTCAAAAGTCGGCGAGTTTATCATAGAGATGAGTTAACAACCTACCTAGAAACTATTGAGGGACTGAAATCTAAAAAAATGGCTTGAGATCATGAGATCAATGATGGACTCCATGAAAACCAACAAGGTATGACCTTGTTGGATCCACCTAATGGGATAAAACCCATAGCATGCATTTGGGTTTTGTAAGAAGACCAAAATGGAAAGGTAAATTGGTAACAAAGAATTTGAAACTAGTTCAAATCGTTGAACATGATGAAGTCTTTTCACCAGTTACCAAGGTTAAATCCATCTAGATCATGCTTTTTGTTGTAGCTTAATATGACTGTGAGATTTGGCATATAGATGATTACAACTACATTTCATAATTTGAATAATTAAGAGGATGTGTACGTGACACAACCTAATGATTTTATATATCCATAAATGCAAATAAAGTCTACAAGCTACAAAGGTTAATCTATGGATTGAAGCAATCATCTTTGAGTTGGAATCTTCAATTCGACAAGATAGTCAAAGGCTTTGACCTAAGTCAGAATGAAGATGGAATATGTGATTATAAAAGATTTAGTGGGAGTATATTAATGGTTGGGAATGATGTCCTTATCCTACAAATGTTAAAGTCTGGCAATGACAGTACCTTTTATATCAAGGGTTTAGGCAACACTACAAAAAAATGGTCTTTAACTATAAATAAAAATTGTAGCAAAAACCCCATATTTTGTAGTTAAAGGATTTAACTACATATTTCTTTAAATGTACAAATTGTAGTATATGCTCATATAGCTAAAACCCTTAACTATATTTTAAACATATGTAGTTAGATAATACATTCACTATAAATTCATATGTAATCAGAAGCGTAGCTAGATATTGTCCTTACATGTTTAAATGTAAGTATAATTATAGCTAAATATATGACTACGATTGCATTTGCAGTCAGTATGTAGAAAAAACATGAAGTTAATACATTTTATATGTATTTAATGTGTAGGGAAAATCAGCAGTTACAATATACATATCTATGTAGTTGATTATGCATCTAGATACATATGTAGTGTCATTCAGTACTCATACATATATGCTTAATTCGATATTCATATATATATATATTGTAATTTGTTAGTATACAAGCTTTTTAATAACAAAATTGTAGTATTTAGAACAAGTTATGTTCCTTATGCCAACAATCTTACTTTCATTTATAATGAAGCGTTAAATGTACATGGGGAGGACGTATACCGTGTCCCTATTATACAATGTGTACAAAGAAAAGCATATACATATATCAATGATTCAGTGGTCTACTAACATTTTTGCGAAAGAGTTGTGTCTTTCTCATCCAGTTTTAGCATCCTTATTGTCATCTTATTTTGTTCGAGCTCTTGTTGTTGTTGCACCATCATGAAGAAGAGCATGTGTTGGATTAAAAAGTATAAACAAGACAATCTTGACTTGGTTGAGCAGGGTTGCCCTCTTGTGAATATGTTCTTTCTGTAAGCTTAGAATAAATTATTTCAACTTCTCATTACAATTGTGCAGGGTTAGCACTAAATTGCAAAGTCATTTCTTATACACATGCGCAAACCAATATCTCAACTCCTCATCTTTATAAGATATTGTTTCTTGTGCTACTCTTTGCTGAGATACAGATTAATATCAAGTGAGCTTCTGAGGAACTATTAATATACAAAAAATAGGAGTATCAATTTAGTAATTTAGGAGTATCAAACTATTAATGTATCAAATTGCATTGGACCTTATAAATTGATAATTAGGCAAGTCGTACAGCTTAAATTGGAACCAGGAAACCAACCTTTTAAGCACACTTCAAAGCTAAATGCAGAAAGGCCAACATACAGATCTCCATTAGAAATAAGAACAAAAAAATGCATAATACTAATGTATTACTCTTTTCAAAGAAGACATGATGCAAGGAAGAAGTTCACGCTCAAATCAGTAAATGCAATTTGAGGCATTTTGGAACAGGGAAACATCCATTTTTCTATGTGAAGAGTGAACTTAGTAGAGGGCATCATCTATTCTTTTGTTTGAACGTTGAACTTTAGTTGTGGTGAGAAAATTGTTCCACAACAAAGCATGTAGAGTTTTGTGTCCTACCTTCTTTATCCCTTTTGGATTAATAAGATTTCCACCTGGGTCATAACTCATAAGGATGTTGGGTTTCATGCACGAACACATCAAGATAACTCACATCCATCCTTGAATCACGTATCTGGCACCTCCCTATATTAAAACACATCATATCATGGCAAATAGTAGGTGATGATGAAAAATATATCATAGATTGCGAGCTCAAATGAGTAAAGATGTTAGAGATTATTGCTTTCATTCAGAAAATACATAACAATTTTGGAGTTGTAGTATCCACTGATAGATAATGACTTGGGAGCACTAACACCTATCTTCCATTAAACATTTTAAGATTCTACTAATTTTTTTCTTTGTAGGCTATATAGGATGCCTACCTAGATAATGGATATCTTTTAGTCGGCTACTTCATTCTCTAGACATCCTCCATGCACTTAGAGAAGCGCTCGTCAAAGACAAATCTATATTTGAGGCCCTGGAGAACATTTTGATTATATTCGAGGCCCTATAGATGGAAAAAGAAAGGAATATGCAACAATCAATAATAAATAAGTTACAATGTCTTTTAGCAATTATTGAACATTTGTAAACTAAGATTGTGTAAGCTTAAATAACACCAATATACCTGATGCATTCCAACCTATGGAGCATCTTCTTTTTCTTTGGCTTGCCTCTCTAACTAGATAAGAAGACAAACACACACATAGGGAGCATCAAGATGGATCAGCAAATGGGGTACAGTTTCACAGATGGATCAACAGGGGTCTGATTGATGCAAGTTCATGATGATTACTAACATTTACTTATAAGAAGAGTGCCAATATTGAAAACACCCAATTTCATTTCCAGTAGATGCTAATTCATGCAAGTTCTACATTATTTTCACATGTTCTGTTGAAAATATTGTGGTCTAGATTCTATTATGTATGGATGATGGCGTGAGCAATCAAGAAGGCTACAACCCCTGGAGTACTACTGCAAAATATTTCAGATGCTTGGAAAAAGTAAGGGATGAATCTAATGAACTCACAAGAAAAGTAAAATCAAGCATAGAAGCCTCCAGAGGAAGGTTGGGAGAAATTTAACACAAATGATGACTGCAAAAATGTAAAGGTGCCATTGTAGTTGTGGGTAAAAGAAAAAACAACAGCTGCATAACTGTAAAAGCACATAAAATAGTTACAAACTTCACCCCAGAAGCTAAGGCAGTCTCCCTTTTTCCATGGAAAAATTATGAAATCTTAAATCAAGAGGCTTTTATAGAAATTTCTTCACTTCATATAGGAAATGAAATGTTGGAGTATATTACATACATGCAATAGTAGCAGTTGACCTGAATATAAGCTACTAAAATATTTACCTTGCCTATAAGTGAAGAAAATAAGAAATGATGTAACTCATTCTCCGTTTCCTACATTTAAAGTTGGTGAAAGACTGTAATCTTGTCTAAAATGGAAGTATTTTCCATATAAACTAAGGAGGAATCATTTTTTTTCATGATATAACTACATCACAAGGAAGCACACACAATAGCAGGGGCCCGACAAGAGTAGTAAAGGGGGGAGGGGGTTTTGTGGCCGTGGTTTTCCACTGTGTTACTGAAATTGCAGCATTGTGTCTAAAGGTACGACATCTACAATAGCACATGGCAGTCACAACAATAACCAAGACAGTGAGAATGGGAAGAAGATGAAAAAGAAAAAAAGGAAAAATAACATAGATACCTTCTTTTATATGATAAGAGAATTTACATTTTCTAAAAATACCAGCTCAACTTCATGAAGAGATGTCTTATATTTCATTTTTAACTTCCGAACTCATATTCATATTAGGATATAAGTTTTTTATCTCTTCCAGTACCAACATAATTAATACTTAATAACTAGTATAGGTGAACAACTAACACAAAAGAGTAGTATTATGTACATAATCTACAAACTAGATCATTGTGAAAGTGAGTCGATGAGTCCTTCTCTATGCTTATCCTCAATAGTTTATTCTGAAGTGGATACACATGAAGCCCTTGGTTAGGAAAATGAGCATATAACTGAGTATGTTGACGAAATCTAGAACATAGAGATATAGATAATGAAAGACTATCAATCTTCTCAAGTATGCCAATACCTTCAGTAGTAGGATGTATGGTAACTTTTTCAAAAGTGCTCCTAACTTTGGGTAAATAGATTCTTCTTGATCATCTTTATAATCATAGTTCAAATGTTTTCAAACCAGCAATAATGATTCCTTAGGATCAATTTTGCATTTCAACTATAATGCATCCCTGCAACACTAAAATTTGAAACAAATTTCAGTATCCAACTGAGAGCTGACTATAGCAAGAAAAGTCTTTAGTGAAATAATTTTGACATCATGATACAATACTATCCTAAATGCAAAGTTGTGTGCATGGCCTAACTGTGTCTTACCAGATTGATATAGATGGAATATAGAATATGTCAGCAAGTACATGGAAAACATCCATCATTTATATCAAAGAGTTCAAGAATGAGAGACTCATGTCAGAAACTAAATTAATAAGATAGGTCGTAAGCATCATAAGTGAGACTTCAAGATAAGTAGAATGCCTATCGTTGAAGGGAATGCTTATTCCTATTGCTGACTTGTCATAGTTGCATGCCACCACTATCGGCTTATGCCAATATCTATCTCATCATATTTTGATTAACTCATGTTTCCCTTTCCTTCTCTTTTTCCCTCTCAGTTGATGCATAATATCCAGATCTTGTATTCCCTACTATCATCTCTAACACTACCAGTTTGTACTAAACTTCAAAGTTTTGAGACCATATTCTCCTCTTCCTAACTTGCAAGTGGTGCAAGGAGATAAGTTGTTAGTGAGCAATTATTTTTTATACAAGGAAATCAAAGATTCTCTAAAAATTATGTTGTATATGGAGGCTTGGATATATACCATAGAGTATCTGAGTCATATGAGAACTTGCATGAGAGTGTAAGCAATAACTAGAATGTCATAGCTCCATAACACATTCAAGAGGCACCTTCCTTAAAGAGAATAAGGAAGGCCAAATCCCACCAAACAATTAAGAGGAAAGAAATACCAATAAGTAACATCAAACCCAACCACATGATAATTATTTGCAAAGGATAAACATAAAATCGTACCACCTCCAATCTTTTAGAAGATTCTTCAAATAGACCCTGAGGTATGAATAACAAGGATTCTAGGACTGTTAAAATTCTTGCAAGAATAGCTGAAAAGAAAAACTTATCCTAACCATATCAACAAACACAGGGACCAGAGCATACATCCGTTCCACATATACAGGAAACTCTACCTGGAGAAGTCCAAACTCTTTATGATAAACATAAGCAAGCGATAACTCAAATCTAGAAGTACGAACATGTCTAGAAAACATAACAGCTTAGGGACCTACTTTCTTTCTATCAAAATGACCAGCACATAGCCAAGTCATGAACTATAAGCCCAAATAGTCCAATTATCTTGACACTAGAATCTATCAGACCTAAGCTAACCCTTACGTCATGATTAATCTCTGATGTATATGAAACTATAATCAATATATTATGCGGACATAATAATAAATACATAGCGCTAAATGACAGTTAGAAATTTGTATAAAACATGTGATAAAGCAATGTATATTGTATTAATGGTGAAATAATGTGAGTGGCAAGCAATGGAGGATACCATAAAGTTTGTGACCTCAATATTTATTCCAATAACTCCTGACTTTTTATGCATGACAAACCTATGTTTTTTGATACTCACTCATCTTTTCTGATACTCACTCATGAATTCAACCCCCACTCATGGATAATGAAGGACATGACTATTACATTCACTCTATGATTTTCCCAGTAGGGAATAACTAAGGAGTAGTGCAAGCTTATCCATCCTTTAGCCAAGTTCTTATAGCACTGGAATAAGAAAGATTTGTAATTTCAGATTCATTCATCTTAAATAAATTGTCCTCTTCCAATATTTATGCCTTATGATATACTAAAAAAATTCAAGATTAGCAACAGTTGAAAAAATGCCTGCTACTAACAAGTAATAGCTTAGAAAGTGTGAAAAAAACAAATAAGAATAGATACAAGTTTGCATTACTAACTTAGTTCAGTTGCAAACCAGGGGGAATGAAGCTCTCATCCAAGTTCCTTGGCATGACTCATGAGACAACTAGTGTTACTCCAATCGATTGAAGAAGGAAATACTGCTTGACATGTTTTATGTTGTCCTTGTTTAAACTCACAAGAAGTAATTTCAATTACACTCAACCGTTTGGAAAAGCTTGACTCAACAATTACAAAACTAATATCATTAGTGTGTTGATTCAAAACACATACATGTATATAGATTCTAAATGTGTATTAACAGTACTAGCTCATCAGATGAATTCAAAAGGAAAATTAAGTACTACAGATTTATCACTTCTGTCAAACATTTAAGATAAGTAAAGTATTTCCCTTAGCCATATACATTTAAGAGAAACTAACCAGCACACGAATATAACTAGAAGATACACCTAGCACAATTATCCAACATATTTAAGATATTTTGATCACCTTGTTGGTATCAAGTAGTTAGATTGGCAAGACAAATATGTGTACTATTGTTTGAGAAAAATAGCAGGGGAGACAATCGATGTATATTCACTTATTAGCAATCTAAACCTACTATGTTTAGCACCAACTACAAGACAATTCAATATGGATATAGGGAAAAGTGCTCCCATCTCCTTGGCATCATGGAACCATAGAAAAGTTTAACAACATTTGCATGCAAGGAATTACCTTGCCATTTCCTTCAAGCATCAACCCCCTATCATGCACTTTGTGGACGAATTCATCAACATTCTTGAAGAAGGAACTTGTCAAATTTTTAGAAAAGCTTATATATAATTATGAAATGGACCCATCAGTGAAAGGCACACCAACATAACACCCTAGGAGATAAACAAAATATCGTGCAATGAAGAAAATCTTATTAATAAGGCACGTGTAGAATCAAACAGTCAAGATCTAGTAGAGTGTGTCGAAAGTCATCTTCATGCCTTGGATACCTTAGCAATCCAAGTCCTCTTACATTGTTACCATCACTCTCTGAGTTACCAATTTTCTCTTGTATATAAAGAACCCAACATGTATTCTCCTCTTCATTTCCATGTACTGCAACTTGCAATGTCTAGGACACACATGCCCTGTTGTGGATGCACATAGGCCAAAAATGAGATCAAGCAATGAAGTATGAACAATGTGTTCATAGTCAAATGACCACAATGAACAATGTGTTTATAATCAAATGACCACTTTAATAAATGGTATTGTGTTGTATCATGTGTAAAAGTTGAGTTGAAAACATGACCTGTTCAGTACATTCCTCACTGAATTTGCAAAGAAAAAGTAGTTGGTTAAGACTTTATACAATATATTCTTTATTCTTAGATAAATTTGCAAAATTTATGACCCAATTTAACATACTGAAATGAGTAAGTTATGTAGCAGGCCTACATAATAGTTGCAATGATTGAGTTTATAGATCAAGTACATAAAATATTCCCAAAAAACTAAAAGTATGAAAATCTATAGCTATACACCAAATCAGTCACAGAAACGTAGTGCTCGAGAGTAGCATGATAATAGCCATTGGTTCCAGTATAGGTCAATACCAAAATTGTTGATTAAAAATGTGATTATCATCCCACCACATGTACAAAATAAATAGAAAAACGAACTGGAAGGATTAAGTATACAATAGACAACAAAGAAGTTTAAACTCATAAGAAAGTAGTGCACAAAATCATGTTGGTGAAATTTTAGAATCTGGTTGAACATTTTGTTTTAGTCCATTAAAGGATATTCCCTGGATAGTGGAAATTCACATTTGTAATCATATCTAATCCATACATTGCAGGAATTAACAAGTTCAAAGTTAGTAACAATCATTGAGTGATGAGACAGGATGCCATTGGCTGTCCCAAAAAACATGTATGAGTGTGAAGCGATATGGCGACCTATGCCAACTTATGAGGTAACAACAACTCAATGATTAATGTGTATCCCATGCTATTATTGCATTCTAGAGAAAATTACTGACCAGATTCATAACGTCATCATAGATAGAGATATAATTTGTTGAGTCGTGCTAGCTGCTTTCCGATCAACAATTGTTTTCATCAAGTATTACCCCCCATGACATGTTTGGTTGGGAATATTGGATGTAATAGGGCATCTATTAGCAAATATATATGTGACTAGAAGCTATATTATTTTTGACTAAGAAGCATTCAGACTGAAATCATGATTCTTGTACACATCACATGTTTTAGAAGAAGGGAGAAATGGAATAGTTGAGAGTTGTACATCAGTTTGTAGGAATGGTATCAACAAGGGCATGACTGCAACACTATACTCAAGGGGTGAGACACAACATGAAGACTAATTTCACATTAAACCGAGAGCTAATGGTTATAGATGTTTTGTTGTTACAAAACTAGGTATCAAAACTAAAAGAAATGATTAACGATGGCTCTGTTTGTAAGAGCAACTGTGCAAGCTATTAAATATGTGCTCTTCATGTATTAGTAAAGTGTAGGAACTATATTAAGATAATTCCAGTCTCAACATGTTTATGTGTACCAAGCCAAATGATTTAGTGTCACTCACCAATGCATTTGGGCAATCTTTTGATCCCTTCTTTAGATCATATACAAACACTAGCAGTTGTTGTTTCACTAGTAAATGTTAATGTACTAAAAGCCAGATATGAAGAGCATAGCTTTCAGTCAGTCACCCATTTACCATCATGCATAATCTATGTGATGGTGACAAAGAAACACTACCACCATAGCTGTGATAATTAATCCAAAGGAGACAATCATTCAAATTATGACAACTACAAATTATGCATTTGAGAGGAATGATCAATTGGAATAAGAAAAATTGGGATTCGGGCCAAGTTGTAGACTAGTAAAACCAAATTTTAGCATTAATTTCAGAAAACAATGATCTGTACTAGGATTTTACTCAACGCGTCAAGTGAATCAACAATACCTGCACTATACAAAACCCTGAAGTGAATCAAGTTTACCAATTTGAACTAGAGGTCAACATAAATTAGTTTTCTCAGTATTAATTTTCAGGGAAAGTCAATCAATAAGTTTAGTTATCTCTTATAGAATAATGTCTTATTTTCTTATTTTGTTGTGGTTTTCCTCCTACTGCTTATTGTATTAGTCCATATTGATCACTTGTATATGTGTCTTAACTCTATGTAGCTATATAAGAGAGTACCCTGTAAACCTTTTTACTCATTGAATAAACAACTCCTTTACTATCTACATGGTATGAAGAGCAGGTTCTCCTTTTCCCCACCCATCAAACCACCCATGACGTGAGCATCCCCCCCGCCGTCATTGCCTCCGCCCAGCCCTCCCTCCCCTCCCACTACCATCCCTCCCTCCTCCTTCCACCCTCACCTCCGCCGCCCTCCTCCGACCTCCTTCCCTCCCACTGCTACCTCAATAACCCACTCCACCCGCAACATCCTTCCTCCTCTAGGCTTCTAGCCTTTCGGCCGCCTGGCACTGGTTTTTACCTCCCATCTCCATCTAAGTTTGGGTTCTCTTTGGATCTACATTTGGAAATCCACTGGCTGACTAAGTTGAGAGTCCTTTCGTCTCTCCTTTCTATCTGCCTGTGCCTCATGAATAAACATTGAGTTTTCCTCATGACAGCGTAAGTTTCTCTATGCATATTCTGCCCGATACAGATTTTCTGATCTGATGCGTCAGATCCCTACTACTGCTATCTGCCCTTTGCGGGTCTCTACTCTGCTACTGCACCAACTCATGCCTCTGCAATGGCCTTCCCTGAGCCTCCGCGCTCCCTCTGTGTCACCACGGTGATGCTCGACAGTAGCTCCAACTACCATCTCCGGTCGGCGTCGTTTGTTCTATATGTCAAAGCACAAGGACGGTATCACCACCTTACGACGGAGCCTCATGCTGTTCCAACTACTGATTTAGATGACAAAACCAAACAAAGCTATGCCCAATGGTCCAAGGATGATTCTGGCATTATGTCTTGGATCCTCAATAGTATCGAGTCTCGCATCAGCCAATCTCTTCTCTACCTTCACGATGTTAAGGCTATGTGGGATCAAATGTGTATTTGAAATTTTCAAGAGTCTGGCAAAGAAGGAGTTCTCTACTGATACTTCCATTGATGACTTCTACAATCAATGCTCGGCTCTATGGAATGAGTTTGAACTCTACCACCCTTTGACGGCGAACATCAAAATTGCTCAAAAACAGCCCAACAAACTGCAATTGGTGCATTTTTTGGTCGCACTTCCTGCCTCTTTTTTCTGGAGTGGTTGACCATATCTTGTCAAGTGACCCGATGCCAACCCTTCGTGATGTTCTGAAACGTGTCCAACACCTTCCGTCCATGACACCTACACCTGCTGTTGAGCATCCTATGCTTATTGCTCACTCTGCTGATTCTGGCCGTGGTCATGGTCGTGGCCGTGGCGGTCACCCTCCTTCTTCAGGAGGTCGAGGCACATCTACTCCTGGACGTGGTACTGCTCCCGGCTCTCGCTATTGCAACTGGTGTGGCTGGGACAATCATACTAAAGATCGTTGCTAGATTAATCACGATAAGCCAACTTGGGCTAACCAGGTTGCTACACAAACTGTTGTTGAATCTACCCCTGAAACACCTACTACTCCAACTAACACAGACTGGTTACGTTCAGAGTTCGAGAAGATATTCCAAGAATGTCTCGCATAGATGCCATCCTCGTATACACCAGGAGCCTCTTCCATGCTTCCCTCTCCATCATCTGGTAACAAACAGTGGTGCATTGACTCAGGTGCATCCACTCATATGGCTGGTGATCTTCATCTTTTTTTGAGTCTCCATATAACTACTCCTATATCATCACTTACTGTTGCAAATGGTTCCAAAACTATTGTTCATAGAACTGGCATGGTTCCACTTTCACCAAAATTGCACTTGAATTCTATTTTATATATTCCAAAGATTCATGTTAATTTATTGTCCGTCAATAAGTTGATTAAACAACTCAAGTGCTCTATTAAATTTTATCCTTCTTGTTGTATTTTGAAGGATCTCCACATGAAGACGAGGATTGGTTCGGGCCGTGAAGGACCAGATGGGTTGTATTATCTAGATGGACCTCCTACTGCTGCGGCTATGTTATCTACTTCAGTGATGGGATTACAATAGCATTTTCACCTGGGCCATCCATCTGCTGCCAAATTAAAGCATTTATTTCCTACTTTATCTGAGAAAAATATTTCCTGTGAAACTTGTGTTTTGGGCAAACATACTCGGTATGTTTTTCCTGCTAAGAAAGTTATTGCTTCTAAAGAAATTTTTGACGTGGTTCATGCTGATATTTGGGGACCGTGCTCTGTATCCAATCACTCGGGTGTGAAAAATTTTATGACCTTTATTGATGATTATTCTCACACCACATGGTTGTTTTTGCTTAAAGGTCGAGATACTGTGTTAGATACTATTCACACCTTCTTTGCTGAAATTCACAATCAATTTAATCGACCAATTAAAATTTTTCATACTGATAATGCTCTGGAATTCATGCAACAATCTGTTAAATCCTTTTGTGCTGCCCAAGGAACCATACATCAGTCCACTTGCACTTACACCCCTCAACAAAATGGCGTCGCTGAAAGAAAAAACCATCACCTTCTTAAGGTTGCTCACACCCTTCTCATACACTACAAAGTACCCCATCACTTCTGGCCTGAAGCTGTCTCTACGACATGCTATCTTATCAATCACATGCCTTCTTCTATTTTGAAAAATCAGGTCTCGTACGCCATTTTGTTTCCTGATAAACCCTTATTTTATCTGCCTCCTCACATTTTTGGGAGTACTTGTTTTGTAAAACATCTTCGTCCTGGCCTCACCAAACTTGATGCTCACTCAGTCAAATGTGTGTTTCTGGGATATTCCCGTACTCAGAAAGGTTACCACTATTTTGATTCTGTTAAAAAATAGTGGTTTGTTAATGTGGATGTGACCTTTTTTGAGCATATGCCTTACTATTATACTGTTGCTGACAAATAGTCGGCTGATATTATGGCTACCACACCATTACAATTAGTTGTTGAGGAATTACCAACTCCTGATGTGCCTCAAGAATGCCCATTGCAAGTCTATCAGCGCCGGTCAAAGAATGTCAATGCTTCTGAAGCCCCGACAGAACCAAATCCTATGTCTGCGGTTGATCCAACATCCACTGAGGTATTTTCTGACCTGGATTTTCCTATAAGTTTAAGGAAAGGTGTTCACTCGTGTACTCAACATCCTATTAGTGATTTTTGTTCATATGACAATCTCTGTGGTAGCTTTGCTTGTTTCACTTCTATTTTTTCTGCTGTGACAATTCCTAAATCAGTCGAAGAGGCACTTCACCATCCTACCTGGAAACATGCTATGGAACAGGAAATGCATGCACTATGTGATCAACAAACATGGGATCTGGTTGATCGTCCCTCTTCATTCCATACTTTTGGATGCCGCTGAATTTTTATTATTAAATATCACCCGGATGATACTATTGAATGCCTGAAAGCCCGATTGGTTGCGAAAGGATATACTCAAACATATGGAGTTGATTATTTTGAAACTTTTTCTCCATTCGCACACTTAAATTCTTTTCACATTCTGATATCTATTGCTGTGAATAAAGACTGGCCTCTGTTTCAACTTGATGTAAAAAATGCCTTTCTCTATGGAGATTTACTGGAGGAGGTTTACATGGAGCAACCTTCGGGATTTGTTGCTCAGGGAGAGTCTGCTTCTAAAATCTATAAACTAAGAAAGGCAATCTATGGTCTGAAACAAAGCCCACGTGAATGGTTTGACAAGCTCAATCAGATCTTAATTACCTTTGGCTTTTGGCGTTCACAATCTGAACATTCTTTATTTATTCATAAAACTATAGCAGGGCTGGTCATCCTTATTGTGTATGTTGATGATATTGTCCTATCTGGAAGTGATAGTGTAGGGATACATGCAACCAAAAAGTATTTAGCACAACACTTCATCACCAAAGACCTAGGGAAACTGTGATATTTTCTAGGCATTGAAGTTTCTAGATCTTCTACTGGACTATGCCTTTCACAAAGGAAATATGTTCTTGACCTTTTGCAGGAGTCAGGCATGTTGGGTTGCAAGCTAGCCAACACTCCTATGGATCCCAATATGGATTGGGATAATGATACTTCTCCTCCTTATGCTGATCATCAACAGTTCAGGAGATTGGTTGGCAAACTTATCTATTTGACTGTTACTAGAGCTGACTTGGCTGTTGTTGTAGGATTCATAAGCTGGTATCTTGATAAAACATGTCAATGCCACTGGGATACTATTTGTCACATCTTACGATATCTCAAAAGCTCTCCAGGGAAAGGTCTTCTGTACAAAAAGCATGGTCATTGCAATTTATCTGGATTCTCTGATTCTGACTATGCATGAAGTCGATCTGACAGGAAATCTACATCTGGATATTGCACCTTTGTGGGAGGAAATCTGGTTACATGGCACAGCAAAGAGCAAATAGTTGTTGCCCGATCTAGTGCAGAGGCAGAATATAGAGCCATGGCTCATACTGCATGTGAGCTCCTGTGGGTCCGTGGTCTTCTGAATGAGTTTGATATCATCTCTTCTAGCTCCATTCCTATGTTTTGTGACAATAAGGCTTCCATTTTCATTGCGAGCAACCCCACTTTTCATGAAAGAACAAAACATATTGAGGTTGATTGCCACTTTGTCAGGGAGAAAGTTCTGTCTGGACATATCTACACTCCATATCTCAGCACTAAGAAGCAGCTTGCAGACATCTTCACTCAAGTTCTACCTAAATCTCACTTCCAGACTCAGATTGACAAGCTGGGCTTATTCAACATCTACACTCCAGCTTGAGGGGGAGTACAAAATAATGTGTTATTTTCTTATTTTGTTGTGGTTTTCCTCCTACTGCTTTATTGTATTAGTCCCATATTACTCGCTTGTATATGTGTCTCAACTCTCTGTAGCTATATAAGAGAGTACCCTATAAACCTTTTTACTCACTGAATAAACAACTCCTTTACAATCTACATCTCTTAACATGATGTTTTGCAGAAAATATGTATTTCAAAAAAAGATGGTATGTACCTATATTGTACTCAACCCCTCAGGTGAATCAACAATGTCTGTACTATACTCAACCCATCAACTGAATCAAGTTTAACAATTTCAACTGGAGGTCATCATACATCATTTTTTGTTAGTACTCGTTTTCATGGAAAGTCTATGAATAAATTAAGTTATCTCTTAACATGATGTTTTGCAAAAAATCTATACCATGGAATTGTATGTTTATCTGTGCTGCACCAAATGGTCCTACAATGGTGGGGCTCCATCCATTAATAAGCCACTTCAAACACTAATATATATTTTACAACCTAAATAAAAACAAAATCAGATCTATAATGATAAAATACATCAAATTTACAAGGTTCAAACCATTACATGATCAATCTTGTCTTTCTCATGATCAATATCCATCTCCTATTCATCCTTTATGAATTATTTCTTCGTTTATGTCAGCAACTTCTGTCAACCTACATAGAGATTCTGCAGTGTTTTTAGAGACTATAGCCACGGGTATTCAAACCTGTGACCTCAAAGTACAACACAATCTATCTTTCCGCTGGACTACATTCTTCTTTTTAAGATTCTACATTTTCACAAGTTACAATTTACTAATACCTTGAAGTGCTTGTTGATATTATATGGAGTGCAAGATTTAAAATATGACATCCTTTTTATTAAATAAAAAAGACTCAAAGTTCATAAGATAACATACTTTCATATGGAAAATAGGTATTACAAAAGTATAACGGGGATTAACTTCTTCCTCAATGAGGTAGTAAACATATGAGGGAAGCAGAACTCTATGAGAAGTAAACATTCTTGATCTAATAGGAGAACATTAAATGTATTATAAGTTTGAGTCTGACAATAGAGACACATCTCCACTAATAAACTTAGCAAAAGAAGACATTATCTATTATATACTGATTGTTCAACCGTTCAGCCATAAAAGAAAGCAGAATATGTTGCAGAGGTAATTCATTTAAATATTACACAAAAGGTGTTTAGTAAATAAATATAGAAGCACCTTGATAAAACTTGTCAAGCCCTATCTATAATGGAAAAATGTTAAACATGTGTCAAGGGTACATTTTGAATGGTCCGAAGTCCCGATTACTTAAGAAGTCAGTTAGAATGCTTATTAGTAGTGGTACAATGAATACATAGTTAACAAAGTAGATCCAAACGAACATTGAAGGGATGAGATTATGATGGTGGATAGGATTACTATCAATCACCAAATGAAATAGATATATGTAATGGTGAAAAGGATTAAACAAGCTTGGATAACAGAAGAGAAGTGCAACATGCATAACCTGAATATGTATGCATCAGGTACTAAGGAGACTTTCATCGACTAGATGGTGTTAAACACAATACTGATGTTGTTGATCAATAAAAATGTAGTAGTTTTCTTAGTCATGAGAGACAATACTCGTAGTTGGATGGTGGGAAAGATAAAAAAGCTAAAGGTGCATCCTATTAGAGGCTCACCTAGATGTAATCGACATGGCCTTGGAGACTGTGGAAAAAGGGTTATAGGAAAGTGATCAGTGGAAACAAATAATAGAAAAATGGTTGACATTAGAAATGACATTGGTTGACATACTGCAAACTACCCATCACAATGATGGTAAGTGACAAAACCAATGATATGGTTTTACTAGGACAAAAAATTGCATGTACATAATGAAATGTAAATGATGATACATGCATAAAAAAATAAAATATGGAATTAAAGCAGGAGAAACAAACACTAGCAACTCCCATCCATGTCGAAGGCCCTTGACCAATGAATCATGCATTAGCAACCAAACTGACACAGATAGAGATACAAAGGAGATGACATATATAATAGAAAGCCAAAGTTTCAATATCCAAAATTGTAAATGTCCCCTAGTGTGATGTTGGTCTAGAAATGGAGATAAACATGGGAGAGGAAGGTGTCAAATGGTAGTCAATGGATTGTGTAGTATAGTGAAGTTGGGGATGAGTAATTGTCTGAGTGATCCATTTCTAGAAAATAGGTGTCTAGCATGTGTAATGGTGCCTATTGGACACTTGTTGCTTACTACTTTATAGTTCTACTTATTGTGATATATATTTGAAATTAGTGTTGTTTGGGAGAGGTTTTCAGTTGGTAGTTGGTTGGTAAGTTATCTGGGTTGTGATTTGGAGTTACCCAATTGCCTAGTTGTGGGTACTTAGGATGGTTTTGGCAGGTTCTAAGCAATCGAAATTGTCATTAAGACCAATATGTAAATCCTTCATGTATAGCATATCAGTCTATAATGATAAAATGTTAGTATGTTAGTATATCAAAGTTCATACATAATTACAAAAATAATTTGTTCCTATTAAAATTATAATGACTAAATAGGAAGATTGCACAACTTTTGACATATAAGAGTGTACTGATGCACAACAATTGATTGTAAGATCATAACATTACTAAATTCATGTTAAAAAATGAAGAGGGAACAAAATTCCAACTATGATCACAATTGTTCAGCTTTGATCAGAGACCAAGATGTAAACTGAGGTGCAATTACATGTAATTTGCTACCGCAGTTGTTTAAAATGTGAAGAACAATAATAATATGATCTTGTTTGATGTGCTCTTAAAATATTAGATGGTATGTAAAGTGTTGTCTGGTAAAATGATCCTTCTGCTGTGATAGAAAAATGTAAGCATAGTGGTTATTTGATATTCACAAAATGTAGAAAAAATAATTTTAAGATATTAGAGAAATGCTTAGGTGTATTTTCCATTTGGGAAGTCACATGTTTCAGTGAATTTCCTCTTTGTTCAGAAATCGTAATCAGGAAAATCCATGATAGGGGAGCCCACCAATACTTTTAAAGAAGTTCTTCCATGACTTTTTTCAAGATAATAAAATATTCTAGTCCAGAAAATAATTTGGGTTGGAGTGCATACATAATCAAAAGAATGTGTAATTAGTGATGGGTAGTGGAGGTCAATTAGAGTTCTAATTGGATTCTCAAGCAATTGATAATGCTTTAGCACACATGAAAAAACTCAGCTGCATCATATACTCTACTACTACTATAGTTATTCCCATGCATATACACAACAAGAAAAAATATTTAACCTCCATACTATCCATCTCTACTGCAAGGGAATACTTACATATGTCTTTAAAACCATACTAACATCAGTTGTACATGGACCCATGTATATTATCTATTTGCAGAATATCGTCGATGACATTTTTGGACTCCTATGCTCATTGTTGCAAACATGGGGTACAATGACTAATCAGGTTTCTTCTGGGGGGCGACACCAAACCTCAACATTTCCTCATGCACTAGGAGTGTTTCATCAACTTTGCCAATATTGTAGAACCATTTATCAGGACATGAAACACTATCAAATGGGGAAAAAGGGACTTTCCTGAAATCTAGGCTAGATAACTGACAACCTCTTCCAGCAACCCATGGCCACACATCCTATTCATAAAGCTTGTATAAGATACATCTATTCAGCAGGTAATCCCTATCAAGCATGTCGTCAAGCACTTTGTAGGCATCCACAAGGCGGCCTTCATTATAGAACTCAAGGGTGGCTGTATTGAATCCATGATGTCTGGGTTGTACCCCTTGACCATCATTCTACAGAGAAGCCTGTAGGCCTAATACAACATATTCTTTTTTAAGAGGCCTTCCCTACAGATCGAGGATGGTTAGTTCCCTATATGGTGGTGATAGCTTGAATAAATCATATCTTGTGATTGGACTACAAATTCTTAGAAGAGAATGTGCATCTAGTATGATAAATGCAGCTGAGGTTCTGACCTTGCAGTAGCTGCAGTAATTGGGAGGCAAGGCATCGCAGCAACGTGCTTTGTGAAAACCACCAGGGACACGACCAAACCTAAAATGAGGTTGAGTGGCATTCACTGGACCCATACACCACCAACACAGTTTCCCTTGATACTATCAACACTGATTGATTTCGGTAGAGTAGTGTACTTGAAGCTTCCTTTACCTAAATAATCGGTCAAAGAAATATGGTGACTGTAGCTACTAGAAGGTGATTAAGACTAGAATCTTCTCATTTATACCATCAATAGACTAAGATGATGAGATACAAATGACAGCTTGACGACACTAACACCTCCCACCTTCAGATTTCACCCACTGCAAATGTTGCTACAGTAGCCTCGTCCAGTCCACCCAAGCTCCATGGATGTTTCCTTCACCCCCAAGTCTGTGACTTTTGAAGCCATCCGTTAGAAAAGGGGGAAGTCTGTGTTTTTTATCAGAAGAGGGCCAGTTTCCCAATTAAAAAAGGGGTGCTGGAGGGAAAACAATGTGTTTAATATTTGGACTTGGCATGGTGATAAAAAAGTAGATTTGTGTTGATTTAAAATAGTATATTGATAAATGTAGTGGTAACTTTTAGCTATTAATTAATTTTCTTACTGACTACACTTGTCTAATTATAATTTAATAAATTGTAAACAAAAGAAACTTTTGACTACATTTTCTTTAAATGTAATCATACTAGATGTAGTTAATTCATATATTTCTTGTAGTGTAAAGCATCCTATGAGATAGGGATCGAGGTCTATAGAGTTAGATTTGGAAAGATTCTTGACCTAAGTAAAAACACATACATTGGTAAGATGCTAAAGGGTTCATCATGCAAGATTCAATGATAGAAAAATGTGTTCATGTTCCATGGAGTTAGTCTCTTAAGATCCTAGTGTCCCAATTCTTGTGAAGAATAGGAACACTTGGATAGATCTTAAATGCAATGTTATTTACTTATCTTATTATCTCATATGTATTAGACATGATGAGAAGATATCCAGTAATCTCAAATGTATTGGACATGGTGCGAGGATATCTAGTCATCTCATACATATTTGACATCATGAGAAGACATATATATACCTACCTAGCAATCTTGTATGTATTAGACATGACAAGAAGGTAAATGTGAGATACCAGTGAAAGTCCTAATCTACCATCAAGAACATCCTTAGGTGCTTGTGAATCACTTAAAGGACCAGTTCCTTGGTTATGGTAATAAGGAAGAGTTGGATGTAATTGGTTACACTCATGCAAGCTTCCAAACTGACAAAATAATCGCAATTTAAATTTATGTAAGCTAGAAAGGGTTTTGAGCTCATGACAGTTTTCTATACTTACAAAATAAGTTGAGTATCTATATGTTATAAGAACAATAGAGGATATTGTATGGATCAAGAATTTCATATGGGTCAACTTGTATGAAGTTCCAACCATTGATGACATAATAGAAATATTGATGATAACAATGGATCTACTACTTAGGATGGGAATCTCAGATAGCATACTGCAACACTTCCATCTCATATGAGTAGTCGTACAATGAAGAGATGTGAAAATTGAAAAATACCGACTTAAAGCAAATGTTGCCAAACCCTCTATTAAAGCACTTGTGCAACCATAGCATGATGGTAATGTTAGGTCACTCGAGATGATATCTATGGGTGATTGACTCTAAGTAAAAGTGGGAGTTTGTTGGTATGTATTCCCAGAGAGAATCATATGGTGATTGTAATGGTATAACATGTAATTGATTTGATTAATTATGAAGGCAAGCTTCCAAATTATTTTGTATATATAGATAATGAATGACTTAATAAATTTCTAGAGAATTGTATGAATCAATGACATGTGTATTCAAGTTACTACCCCTGTGGATGGGATCATATGGATGCTAAGAGTACATATACATATTCTCATTATGTCCCTCATTGGTTGTTATTGTGGAAGGTTGATAGACAACAATAACACATAAGATCCGAGTGTGAGTTGGCTGATGACTAAATCCCATTAGTCATATTATGGCTATATCAAAGCAGGCACACAGATACATGTTAGAGAACATAGTATCAGACAGACCCACTGTGAGACTGATACATGGAAACCAACACCATGGAAGTCATTACTTAGGTCTCACAGTGATGGTGATGGTTGTGGTTCTTAGACCTAAAATCACTGCACTCATCACATGTTGTTGGGTACACTTTGACATCATCAAACGTAGTCCAAAAACATGGGTTGTTAAAACGGTGATGATTGGGTGACTTTGACACATGGGGAATGAATGTGAGTGATAGAGATGGGATTTGTCCCTCCTATAGGAGTATGATATCCAAGGCCTCTTGATTAGCGAGACTGAGAAAACTACAGGAATACACATTCGAGTCAATATGTGATATTGAGCTTACATATATCTCATGCAGTCTGCTATGGTTCAAGAAAGAATATTGAATAATAATGAGGATGAATTATCCATGCCTCTAGTTCTATTTGGATATTAATGACAAAGGAACTATACAAACATTGTAACAACATACACAGATTGTATGTTGAAGTTGATCTCCAACTTTCCATTCACTTAGATAGCAATGATGTGTGACTAGGTACCACTCATTGCTTGTGATGTCATAAGATGGTTATGGACATTCACTGCCAACATGATATGGGACCTATAGGATCAGAGACATTGGAACTCACGTAGAAGAGGAGTTCAGATCTTGAATGACAATTGAATTAAGTACTAAAATGTTTAGGTATTTAATTCACACAACAAATAGGATGAAATCATTGCCAAACATCTGTCTCAAGGGTTGATACGATTGTCTGGAGAGTGCTAAATGGCCGTCTCAAATGTTGAGATGGGTGTTTGAGAGTTAGGGTTGTTTTGATTTGAAATTGGTTAACAAGTGAACTGACCCAACCGACTAGATCAACTCGGGTCACCAGATGACCATCTGGATGACCAAGACAGCCATCTCCCATGGGCAAGATGGTCTAGTTAGGTTGAGGTAAGGTTTTTGACATTTTCCTTTTTGTTTTTCTTATACATTATTTGTTGTGTATGGAAATCAGTGTCCAACAATGGTGGGAATTGAATTACCAATTTCCTATAAAATTGAAAGTGCAAATGTATTGTTTTCTCATTAAGATGACTGTCTCGCATCCCATACGACCATCTCACTAGGCAAGATGACTATCTAGGCTGTTGTAGGTTGTGAAACGTCCAAGATTGTTGTGAAAATTCAAGTTCTTTTGGTATTTTCCACTCCCGCACATATTGGGAACCCTGACCATCGCCTCTACTATAAATAGAGGGGTATTGGGGGGTTCCCAGAGCACAACATAAACAATTGAGAGACATTTTCTCTAAAAATTGTTGTCCTCTCTGGTTTTGGTAACCTGAATATCCCAGGCAAGTCCTACCTGACTAGAGAGGGATAGCCAAGGGAGAGAAACAACTGAGGATCATTGTTGTGGGAGAGCAGGTTGATGACTAGTACACCAATGGGAGGGACAACTCCTTCCTATCCATTCTAAAAGGATGATAGGGGTTCTAGTTGGTCTATGTGGACTAATCTAGAGTCAAAAGTCCTTTGGCTACTGCTAGGAGGGCAACATCAACTCACAGTGTATGGTGAGATCTGATGAGTCGTTGTAGCAGTTGTTCGAGTCTGTTGTCCATGGAGGAGCAGTCAGACGAGTTTGACTGTATCCAGGAGCTACACAAATATTGTCCAAGACAGAGTGTGCATCTACATTGATGAGGATTATCGTTAGACTTGCTCAAAGACTAGGTATATCTTTGTGAAATCATCCTTCCCATTGTATAGTCATTGATACGATCTGGTGGTTAATGGGAAATTTGTCAATAATTTTTTTTTCTGCTGCCTATATGATGTCGTATTTCCCTACAAACTATGCCACTATAGTGAAAACTCTGAATTGGAACTTTAGATGCATGTCCTGAATTTTTTCCAACTATTATTGAATCAATGTCCTTCATTGTAGTCCATTATATCAACAAATATTTCAAAGATATTACATTACATGTTCCGTACCAAACAAGGAGTGTCCTATATCTCCTCACATAAGCAACTTCACAAGGAGTCATGTATATGTTTCTCTAGTGGTTGTTGTAGTAAGCACCTAAATCAATCAGGTGGACATCCATTATTTGTAAAAAATTGTGGGACATATGTTCTTACAAGATTCCCCAATCATCTATGTGGTTTTTATGGATGTCAATCTATCTAAGGTTGTGTTAAACTTCAAATGTATACTTAAAGGCTTCTAAGGTTTCTCCTTGACCTACTGATAACTATACATTTGACCATACTTGTTCCATACCATGTTTCACACTTGGCTTTCCATTTCATGTTCTTCAACTTATGACTATGTGTATTGTCGAACACATTGCATGCATTAGGGGATGAGACTCTTCAGATACTAACTCACTCAAATCATCAACATATGCAACCATTTTCTGGTTGTAGAATTAGATACTATCCCATCACCTGACTCATAGCTAGAAACCATCATGCCTCCACATGCGAAACTCTGATCTAACTCTCTACTTTATGGTGCTACCTACATGTACACCTTTAACTTGTTGTAGAAGTGTTGGTTTGACTTTTAGGTGTGTCCATGATCCCACCAACTGAGATAATTCCAACTATACATCCTCTTGATGAAGCGATGTTGGCATGTCTTTTTTCATGATACGTCAAAGAGCATAACTATGTCATGTCTACAAATGCTGACGAAGACGACTTCATGTTTAGTGCATTAACTTGCACATCATGTATTGACACGTGTCCTAAACCATTCTTCAAATCATTATGAAGATGATGTATCCTTTCCTTTTTTATGGCCAAACTATCATTGGAACATTGGTGAACTTCTCCTTCATCATCTGGAAACAACGCTGACACCAATGTTGACATCCGTTATTCTATGCTAAAAGGAACACCTCTCCTAGTAAACCTTGTTATGGGTAAAGAAACAATGTTGGCATTCTTAATGAACTTTCCTATAGTGTCCTTCTAGGTTCAAGAAACTTTGGCTCACAGTCAGTGTCTAGGGTTTCTCCCACTCCAGGACTATCTTCACCTTATTTGGATTCACAATGCATACTTAGAAGACATATCATAACCCCAAGAAGATACTTTGTTCAACCCCAAAAGAACTTTTTCTAAACTTAGCACACAATTATTACTTCTCCAACCTTCCTAGGGTTTAGCAAAAATGTTGTCTATGTTGTTAACCATCTCTGAAGAATATTTAGGTGCTATCCACAAAACTTGCCACAACTCACAGTGACCATACAATTGATGTCATCCACTCTGATATTCCTGTGATGATATCCCAACCTTAGTTCTATCTAAAGGAACACTATTTCACCTATTGAATAATCAACAAACCATCTATCCTTGGCAGTGGTCATGTCAAGATATCGGTAGACCATATAAAACATCAGATAATCACTCTTCTTCTTACCAATCAACACTTGGAGCATCTCAACATCAAACTATCTCAATTTTAAGGGAAATGTAATATCAGGAAGTTCATCTGATAAACATCTTCAAACTAACATAGTACGGGTACACCCTGGATACTAGGACTCGTCACCTTGGTATCCACTTTATGTGCCAAGAAGAGCTCACACCTTGGTCTCATCAGCTTCTCCACCATCATAACCAACTCAACACATATAGAAGGGACCTTCCTAACTCTTGGAAGGCTCAAAACGCATTCCCATCACAAAACTCCATGATCAAGGAACTATAATCCAAAACATCCACGTATCACACCAATGTATCCACCATCATGATTACAACAAATTCACACATATCAAGTGGCATAAGATCCACTGGAAAGATGTGCCTCAAAAATAAAGAACACAGAGGAAAACACGCCTCCCACAACACAACAACACTACCCAAGGGTTACTAGCAAGGGGTTATAATTCTACTTTCATCATGTAATTTATAACTTTTTATGTATAACTTTACCTTTTTCATTTGGGTTCCTTGCCATTAGCATAAGACTTATCATGATTATCATACTTCGTTGCTCTTTCTTGTTAATGATTTATTGTTATTATGTGTGTGTCTGTTCATAACATCTTGTTCCTTCCTTACTTACCAAGGGGTATCTCATTATATTCCACATTTTCTTTATTTATTAATTTTACATGTCATGAGACTTTCACTTTAACACTTTCTTACACACATAGGTTGGTCTGAGTTTTACTCAAGTTCCAATTTATCCATCTTTTGTTGTTCTTATTCATTTCCTCAAATCACACTTATCTCAAGAGTTCTCATCTTCTTACGTGGATTTTATGCCTTGAATCATTCCATTAGCACAAAATTTATCTCTCTTATACTTCATAATATTCTATAATTACAACTTCAAAAACTCCTCTTTAGCTTATTTGTATTCAGATTTAGGTTCCATGGTGTCATATCTTTCTCTTTAGTTACCAAACGTTCAAGTTTTGGTAGGTTACGATGTGATTTTCATCTTAATTTAGGGTAAGATAAGACATTTTCATCATGATTTAATATTCATTGTTCTCTTTAGATTGTTTCAAACTGACTACTTGATCAGAGTAATTATAAAGATAACAATCTAAGAGTTCCACACTTACCTTTTATTCAATAATAGAATACCGGGATAGGGCATCCAAGTACTAAGATTAGGCAGTATGCATCATTTTTACATGTCATTTTCACTTAGTCATCATCCTAGTCCTAAGTCTTGGTGTCCCTATAGACTCAATGAACTGAGAGCTCTAATACCAACTTGTGAGAACCCGTCACACTGAACGAGATTACTCAAAACTCAAAAATACGACCAGACACTAATTACGTAGGAAAAGGGAATAATTAGAATCAGTTTTTTTCACCAACATATTCAAGAATAATTACGTAAAATCCCAACAACTTTCTTCTACTCATATATCATGCAAAATATCTTTTACAATAATTATGTGGCCTCAACCACAACATATACATATAGAAGAGCATTATCTACATATACAAGAATTAGAATTATATGAAAATCTCGGGTCAATTGAAACATCATATACAAACTTTCATGCACGGGCCTGAGAGTACACGAACAACTCTAGGACACATAAGACATCTAAACAACATTCCCTAAGGTCCATCACCAAAGATCCTCCTTACTTCCACGGGTCTTCTATCTCTACTGGTGATCACCTAAAATGATGTGGTGACCCACAAGGCAGGACCCATTTCCTAGTGTGAGATATAACTCTCAACAACGCTTATTGATTACAAAAAGTTATGCAATTAAGTACATTAAGCAGATGGTATTCAAAGGAAACATGATCAATAGGATACTTAGAAGAACTGACAAAACTATCATCATTAAACTGACAATCATTATATACATTTCTAACACCATAAGCATAGTTAACAACATAAGCAATCTAGCAGCATAAGCATAGCTAACATCATAAACAAGTCTAGCAACATAACTATCTAACTCATAAGCATAACTACCAATATGAGTATATCTATCATCATGAGTGTCTAACAACATAAGGATGGCTACCTTCTATATTGCACCATACAACATCTATATATAAACGGAGCAAGCAAGGGTTATCATCCAATATAAAATGTTATGTATAACCCTAACAGATATACTAAACAACTAGATTACATATGTAATTTAGCCCTGGGGAGTTTGAGGTATACCACTCAAACTCCAACTGACCATTGCAAAGAGGTATTCAGTTCCATATAAGATCTAAGAGATTTTACGTCCTAATATCTTCGACCTTAGGTTAAAATGAATGAAATGCAATGACATAATAGTGAAGATGCATATAGTGACATATAGTGAAGCTGCTAACACCACTCCATCCTTGGTACTATGGTCACGATGCTCAAAACCAAGGTATACAAAACCCTATCATCTGAGGTACAACCACATCTATCCTCAATGACATCACATATACAAATTCTCAAACTGAGGCATGACCGCAACCTTCCTCCATAACCTTAGGATCAGGATGTCAAGGATGTAGACTCCATGCACCCTGCATACTCAACAATATGTGCTCTAAGTTTCCCTTAGGAATACTTATTTCCCCATCCAACAAGTTCTAACACTAAATGGTTCTATGGAACATGGAACTATGTGATTAGGTTGTCACTTGATTAGTTAATGTCAATTGGGTGAATTAAAGTTGCATTAAATAAGTGGACATACAAACCCTACTTCATTTGTAATGAGCATTGGTATGTAGCCACTTCAGAAGATATAAAACATGTGAGACATGAATCTGATTGCAATATCACATGGTACTATTTCATTTCCATTCATGAGACTATAAATGTCATCATACCACCATAGAATAAAAATTCTTATCACATCATGAAGAGGTTTCACACCTCCATCAGGGCTCAACCATGCCCAAAGTTCATTAAGATAACCATATCATTCCCTGTAATAACAACATTATTCTCCCTACATTGTAACAAGGCTCTCAAACATACTTGTGATACACAAGTTTAGCATAACATTGAATTTAACAGCTAATGATTTTCATATTATATCATAAAAGAAGCATTAATCATAAGGCTTATGATAACCACCAGTTAACCATTCAGGCTTACAACAAACATTGAAGGGAATATTCTTCCATCATATCATACAAGGAAGCCAAGTATGATTAACCATCATTCCTTAATTGCATTAAGTTATGTTTCAATGAGATAGGTGGAAGTGATGTTACAAATTAACACCTTAAACTAAGCCATAGGTTCAAAAACTTACTTCATTTCAAACACATCCTTCACAATATCTAACATAAAAACTTAAAAGAAAGGATTAGGGAATAGATGCCCATCAAACACAATTGTGGTGGGTCATCTAAGAAGGACCTTGGTTCTCCTTTTCTATAACTGTGTTCTCCTCCTGATTCCACTAGATCTCCTGATGCAACCTAGGACTTTTCCAATGATATTGATACAAAGGCACTGTAGGAGGTTTCATCTTTGGTTCGCTCCCTTTCAATTTCCTTCTTGGTGGTAAAGGAGCTTCACATGCTCAATCATAGAGTCACTTTAAAATGTGCTTCGTTTGTTCTTATCTTGTTGATTTAAATCATCTTTCATGTCTAAATATCATGACCTTGTGAATCATAGTCATGTTTTTCTACTATGAGACTTTAGTCCCTGAATTGCACATAAATGATTTAAACTTACAAAATAATCACAAAAATAGATGAAACCTTGGAATGACTTGAAACTTGAACCAACCCTTCATGTTGGACCCTAAGTTAGTAAAACATGATCAAATAGGTAAATAACCAAATTGGAACATAATTTAACCAAAACCCTAATTGTGGACCTAATAAGTAACATGTTGAACCTTGCTTAATGATGGGTTCGTGCTCTCGATCAGGTGGTTGCTTGTGATCTAGATGGTCAATGATAAGTTAAGTTTCATGGAACTGTTTGTTACCCCCAGTTCACACTCCTAATGTCTACATAGACAAAGGCAAGTGGATTGTGTCATCCGTGTGTAGAATGGCACAATACACACAAGCATATGTAAAGAAGAGAAAAATAGTGTCCATCATCAGATTTAGAACCAAAGTATCGTAAGTACAACGTAGTTCAGGGAAACAACATGAAGCGATTACAAGATCAACATAACTATTCTATTACATGAAGTGATTGAAAAATCGGTGCGTCCGGCAGAGGTGCGCAAACTAACTGATTGGATTCGACTTGATGTGCCCCATGAGATTGGAACACATAGTGGATTTACTTTCAAAATTTATAATAACCTAGACCAACACACCTATGCCTACTAAAACACTATCTCACAAGCGCACAGGGTCGTGTCATAGTATAGGAGGGTGGCAAGTATAGGGTCGATCCATAGGGAGAAAAGGCGGCACTAGAGCTAGGTTAGTTTTTGCTAGGTTCTTACTGCGGAGACTAAGGTTAAGAGTTTGAAGGTTGTTTTGATTATTAAAATAAGGTGAGTAAGAAAGAAATTAAAGGTGAGAATGAAATCTAAGTTAACCCTAGACTCAATCAAGACTAATTAAGAAAGAAAAGACTAAGCCGAGTATGAAAAGGCAATTTATGCTAAGTAATGCAAGAAGAACAAGAGAGAAATTAAAGAGCTAAACTAGCAAGAACAAAGCAAGAATGGGGAAATAATCTATCTAAGTAGGAAAAGTGCTAATTAAGCTAACACTAGCTAAGCAAGATGGAAACTAGGGTTTCAAAGCAATTAAGGGAGATGTGGGTTGTTTAAGAGATGTACTTATCACTCAAGTTGGGGGTGACATATGAAAATTATGATTCCATTTAGATTATCCAAACCATACAACAAGTTAGAGTCTAATGAATTAACCTAAGCTACTAACTGGCCATGGATATGCTTGGTTGTGTATAGGGGAACTAGTCCCTAACACTCCCCACTAATCTTGCGAGGCTCAATTGGGTTAGGGCTTGGGTATAATTCAATTAGAGTCTAAACAAGCCTAGGTTTATAGGTTAGATAATTTTAGGATGATTAGGGGCTAAGATTAGTAATGGGGGTGGAAGTGATGTTTTAGGCCTCCCATCACCCACATTCTAGGTTTGAGAAAGCTCCATGCTAAACACACCAATTTCATCTAAACTAGCTACTTACATCCCTCGACTAGGGTTAGAATGATTGATTATGATGTAGGAAGATGGGCTGCTAGCTAGGGATCTAAGAATTGGACCTAGGAGAAAATCCCAAAATTCACACATAAGCAATTTCCCAATATTCCCAATTGATTTCAAGCACAAACCAACAATAAATTCATGGAGAATGAGATAGAAATAGAACATAATCATTAGCAAATGGAATTTCAGATTTTACATATCATTTTCCCCCAACATGGTATCAAATTAACATTTTACACCCCAAATAGCCCACCTAAGGGGCCTAGCTACTCATAACAATGCAAAGTACAAAAAGAGAAGAGAAAGAGGAGGAAGTAGCCATGGAGCGCGATGTTGATGAGTGAATCCTACTCTCTAGCTGCTGCAAGGTCGACCACCTCCTTCTTCTTGGATGGAATGGTGTGGAATGATGTTGGGAAGTGGATAGAAGGCTTGGAAGTGAGGGTTTTGGTGGTGGAAATAGTTAAATGGAGTGAAATGGAGGTGGAAATGGAGTGGAATGGATAAGGGGAAAAAATGGGGAGCTAAGAGATGGTGGAAGGTAGCTAACCTTATGTTGGAGACACCACCTAGGTATATATAGGTGTGGGGGAAACACTAGGTCAAGTAGGGGTAGTATGGTAAAAGTAGTGCAAAAGTAGCCAGGTTTTTGTAGGTAGCATGACCGTGGTGGGTAGGGGTGAGAATGGTCACGGTGGATGGGAATGACCTTGGTAATTTAGGTGAAAAATCATAGGGAATAAGTCACTTTTGTACTGAAATGGGCACAACCGTGGTGGTCTCCACGACCATGGTGGGGTAAAGGTAGCACGACTGTGGTGGGTACCGCGACTGTGGTGGCTTGAATTCAACTGCCCATTCTCGGCTCCATGGCCATTATCTCTGTAGGTGGCACAGCTGTGCTAGGAAGCACGATCATTCTGGAGTCAGTGCACCACGACTGTCCTGTGGTACCACGACCATAGGAATTTTTGCACATATGAACTTTGAACCTGTTGATTTTGCAAGTGTCATAGCACAGTTGTTCTATGTTACCACAATCGTGCTAGTCTTTGGATCATCACTTTGACTTGATTCTTTGGATTTTCTTGGACAACTTTGCTTGAATGGATCTTTGGCCACTAGGGGTATGTTGAAGGAGCATCAAACCTTACTTTGGATCTTTCCAAGGGTAGAGATACCCTAGGATCACTCCTTCTCTCTCTCATCCATCAAGCATGGTCCAAATGCCTGAAAAACATGCAAATAATGCCCATAAGTGCATTTTACACAAATATGCATATTGAGGGAAATAACATGTAATCTAATAGATATAGATGAGATTGAAATACAATATGACACAGGATGAAGCCATAAAATAGGGCTGAATCACCACCCGAAACTTGAAGCATACTTGTCCTCAACTATGCTCCAACTCAATCTCTCTGCAATTTTTCCACGATCAAGAAATGACAAATGCAATGTAAAAGATGATTACTACTGAATGGGATCAATATTGACTAAGTACATTCATTCCACCTCTCTCCTCTCCTACTTTCACAAACCAATCATGAAAAGAGCATAAAGCATATGGACTTCAAATATAGTGCATGAAACACACGAGCTATCCATATTTCTTTCATGTAGTTCTGGGTAAACCATTTCTTGATGTTGTTAATCAAGGATGACTAGGAGTGTTATTTCACCTTCATGCTTTCAATCTTATGTTTCAAATCACACCAAATGACCCATGTGACTGCAGAAAAGGGCAAAATGAGCTAGGTTTGATGTTTCCTAGATCAATGGGTATGAAAATGGAAGAAAGGATTGCTGTAAGATTTTGGAGTGCTATTACATAGAGCACTCATCTTTTTTTTATTTAGATGCTCTTAAATAGGAGCATCTTTTATTTTCTTTTTGCATTTTTTTCTTTTTTCTTTGCCCTTGGAGTAGATAGGGCATATGGTAATGAGAGTGAAGCAATGAGATGTAGATGTGGCTCCCCAAACTTTTGGAGGTGGCCACAGATGATATGTGCACTTTGGTAGCCTTTCATTAGGAGGAGCAGTAAGAAGATGGTGAGTGAATGGTCGGGTCAAAGAGGGGGGGTCACTGGTGTGATTCTCAACATAAGCTATCCTACATGAAAATTAGTCCAGCACTTCATCCTACAATATCACACCACATGAATGAACAACCTAAAATTGATACTTCTATCAAGTGATTTCATAGGCACTAAACGATCATAGCTTGATAAAGTCACAATTCAACCAAATCATTCACAAACAAAGAGAGGTGATGCACATGTAAAAAGTCAAGAATCGATACCATTTAGCAACAAACAATGATAATTCATTTTCATTTGTCCAAGGTCATCCATTTTAATCCAAAAAGTAGACATTGGGTTGAAACACACTTTTAGACAAGAAATCTCAAACTTGGGAATAATTGGCCAAAACGGTGCCTAGTTTCCTTTAATCACATCTAAGCCTATATTATTGAACTTAAAGTAGAAAATAAGCAAATACTATCTAAAACTTGCAAAAATTACCAAAAATCTACATGATAGGCAATGCATTGCAAAAAGAGATTTTTTTTTTAAATTACACAAAAATGATAAGAAAGCAAACTACATGGCATGAAGGTATGCAAAGCAGGTAAATTCTAAACTAGATAGCAAAACAAACAAAATGTAATCAGATGAGATAGGAAATCAACAAAATAAGATGAGAACTGAGGGCTTACCGCCCTACCACCCCAAACTTTTGAATCATGTTATCCTCAGCATGAAACTAAAGCTTAGGAATGATAGGGTAAAAGTCATGGTTGTGGTGGTGTGGGATCCAGCGGTGGGCCTGAATGTGGTGGTGGGTTTTGGTAGTAATGGCCCCAATAGTCTGCCTGTGGAGGAGGGTATGTCTCCTGGTAACCAGAAAGTGCTCCCCAGAAATTTCCTCTACGCCTGTGCATGCTGATAGTGGTACATGTGGTTAATCTGATGATGCATCTGTTGTTTATCTAACCACAATGGAATGCTATGTTTGCTGAATTGACTCCAACTGTGCATGAATGGTTGATATGTTGTATGCATTTGATGGAGGTGGTTGCACATCAAAGTCCTCCCCTCTCGGTCGTGTGCAGCGTGGCTACTCAAAAATGTGTTTTTGCTCTGGCACATTTGTCTCTCCTCCTTCTTCTTGTAAGTCCACATTTGGTGCACTGAACCCCTCTCTTGGGTGCTCCTCTTCATACTATGCTATCACCTCAGAAAAGTTCTCTAGTGGCCCCACATCCATGAGTAGTGGTGTGGCATGGTATGGGAGCTCCAACATGATTCCAGGGTACCCGGGCTTTAGAACATAAAAGATTTTTCTATATCTGATGGAGATCATTTGGGACCTAGGAAGATAGTTTAGATCAACATATTTGCTTCCTTCTACCTTGGTAAGTCCATCTAGATTGCATCCCACTACCTTTTCCATTGTGGTGATAAGTCCCCCAATTATTAATGGATTTTTACTCTTGAAGGGAATTGTCTTCAAGTGGTCAATCACCATGGCACCTATGTTTACAAATCCCCTACTTGCAATTGTGGCCATTACAAAAAAATCCTTTTCCGAGCAACACCCTTGATTGTCATAACGGCCAAACAAAGTGTTTGCTAGGACCTTCTATAGGTATCTCATGACGGGGTTGTAAATCTTGCTGGTCTTTGATTTTCCTACAGAAAAAGATGCTTGACCAGTAATTGTCTTCCCATCTTGGAGTAATATGCTCTACTACTCTTATCAAGTCTTCCTTCATTGAATTTCTCTACCATTTCTAAATTGGCGGCAAAGATAGAATTGATTTGGGAAACTTTAAGCACATGTGTAGAGGTGTTCAGCTTGAACCTAATGGCATCTTCTCCTTGGTATTGTACCTTCTCTAAGGTTGTAAAGAATTCATGATTCAGCTCCAAGTAGGTTTCTTCAACCTTAGTCAAGATCTTGTACAGCCCACAGCGTTGCATTTCACCCTTGAATGTGTAGTTGATCCCTAGAGCTTCCATGGTACTCATACATGCATATCTAATGGGGATCACCCTCCTTGTCAAGCACTCGGGGTGGAGAGGCCTCATCACAACTTTTCTTGTTGTTCCCCTTCCGTATGTGGTTCCCTTTGGTTTCTTTCCCATCCATCTCAACTTGTCCTCTTCTATCTTAGACACAACATCCACTGGTTCATCTTCCATCTCCTCGCTTTCACTATCATCATCTTCCTCTTCTATATAAGTGCTTGACCCTAAACTTGTATCTAAGTTCAAGGGCACCCTCTCATAGCTTCCACTAGGTCGAGTTGAGGAAGTGGAATGTCTTTCTGGAGCTGGTTGTGGTGGAAAGCGTGAGGAAGATGCATCATTTGTTTTCTTAGCCCTCCTCTCACTAGTCGACACATCAACATTAATGGAGTTCATATGTTCTCCAACTCTTCTTCTTTTTCCTCCTCCTCCTCCTCTTTGGGGTTGTTGTAGGTTGGATCTGAAGTGTGGCCACTAGAGGGGGAGCGGTGTTGGGAGACACTCATTGACGCCGACAATCTAAAGGATCAATAAATAGAATTCGACGGTGACGAAGCACTACCGGACTGTTGTAACGAATGGGAGGCCCTCTTGGAGCAGCTTTTTCCTCCAGTGAGGATATCCATCATCTTCACTACTCCCTTCTTGATTGCCTTTCCCATGCTTTTCATATTTGCAAAATTCTTTGGTGAAAAATGAGCACGAACAACACCAAACATGTTTTCAGGTTGTAGGGGAGAACTTGGAGATGGAGAAATAGATGGTCATGGAGGGTGGAAAGAAAAGCTTGAGGTTTAGGAAGATGATTGGGGATCAAGGGGAACTCAAATCTAGAGTTTACGAGAAACAGGAGTTGATTTGGGGGTAAAGAAGGGTTGCCCTAGTTTCCAAGATGCATGGAATGATCGTTCTGTTTTGTGAAAATGTGTTTGGGGTCATGTTGGCTCGGGAAGAATCAGGCGACTTAAGTGCTGGATTCGGGATAGCACGTCCATTCTGGTGGGATTCCAGCACAGTCGTACTTCCCACATCCAAAACTTGAGTTTTCCCTATTGAAATCTAACTTAGCTAGCACGACTGTTCCATGCCAACATGGATGTTCTGGCTAGCACGGTCGTGTTATTTGAGGCCAAATCTTGCACTTTTCCTGTTGAAAAACCATCTTTGCCAGTACGGCCGTTCCACACTAGCACGTCCGTTTTGGGCTCTGTTAGTAAAAATCTTCAAAAATCATCAAAGCATTTCATCATTCATCATCCAATTATCTTGAACAATCCCCTTGATGTTGTATCGACCATTTTTCACTAAATGTGCCTCATTTCTCAACTAGCACTTGTTTCAACTATCATTTCATCAAAACTAAAACAAAAACTATCAAGCACAAGTGTGTGTATGTGTGTGTGTTTTTAGGTTTGGTGTAAAAATAAAGAAAAAGTATCAAAAATGAAAGGTTGGGTGAAAAATTCCCCAAACCTAGGTGGGTTGCCTCCCACAAGCACTAAGTTTCTTGCCTTCATCTAGGCTTCTTGGTGATTCATCATTCATTCTTCCATTTGGCATTCTCATGTGTCCATTCTTGTAAAACATGCATCCCTCATTTACACTCAATCTATTTTCCTCATCCCTTTGATCAAAATAATCGTCATCAATTGATCCATCTTGATCTCCTTTTCTCAAATGATCATTCAGACTTGTGAAGTGATCATGTCCAATATCCCTATCTTGAACTCATCGGGTTGGATTTTTGCACATGTTGATCTTGATTTTCATGTCCATGAATGAAACCATCATGGTGCCACTGCATACATGAATCTCGACATCAGTTGTAGATAAGAATGGCCTTCCCGAGATGATGGGAATCTTCCTATCTTCTGACTCCATATGAAGTATAATGAAATCCCCTGGGAACACTGCACCTTTCTCTTTAATTTATCATCACCAAGACATTATCCACTCTCCCCCTAGGCACTTTTATGGATCTATTTGTCGATTGGAGAGTTCAATGTGTTTGCTTCAAATTGCCTAAGCCCAGCTCAACATAGACATTGTATGGTATCAAATTTACACTAGATCCCAAATCAAGTAAGGACATGTCTATGTGATGTCCCCCTATATAGCTAGGTATGAGTGGGGCTCCTGGGTCTTTTCTCTTCACGAGAAGTGAATGTTATATGATGGATCTCACTTGTTCATTCAACTTCAATTTATTTGGTATCCTCCTTGTTGACCTTCTCTTCACAGTGCATAGATTCTTGAGGAACTAGGAATTTGATGGGATTTTCTAGATAGCTTCCAAGAGTGGGATATTCACCTTCACTTGGCGAAACACGTCAAGAATTTCCCCATTGTGCTTTTGCCTCCTCTTCATCTCTGGTGGCTCATCTAGTGCTTTGATGAATGTAGGATCATTGGCTTTTACCTTGCTTGCATCAATGTGGGGTGGAACACTAGGGATGGCAGGACTTGCAAATGGAGTATGAGGTGGAGCACATGGTATCCCAAAATCAACAAGATGTATCATTGAATCATCTTCAACAATTTCAATCACAATATCACCACTTGGTTGCCTTTACTTTGCTTTGCTTTGTCAACCTATCTTTGACTTGCAGGCTACTCTAAGAGATTTCCCACTCCTTAGAACTGTCACAACACTTTCTTTCTCATGGTCGAGAGGGGGAGCTAGTTGTGGCTGTGGAGGAGGTGGATGTGACACTTAGTGTTGAAATTGAGGTGGAGTGGACAATTGAGGTTGGAAAGTGAATTGTTGGGAAAATGGTGGCGATGGAGGTGGAGGTGGAGCATAAGGATTGGGATTGCCGTGGAAATGGTATATGGGATGCACTTGCATGGGAGGGGGACTATAGAAAACTTGAGAAGAGGGCATTGGTCCATTGACAACTTTTCTTCTTGGAGAGCAATTATGGAAGATAGCTGCTCTATTCTCTCTTCTGGCCTTGCCACATCTTTTTGAATATCATCAAATATCTTCAATCTAGAGATAACCTCTTCGTCAAACCTTGAGCTATATTTTGGACTTTGTGGCTCTTGGTAGCTATAGGAGTGAGGTGTCTTCTTTTCCTTACCATAGAACTCAATAGAATTGACCGAGTGGCAAAGAACATTTGTCACATGGTTCTTCATGAAGCTCACCATGTCACTAAGAATCTTCATCACTTGCGGGCTTGAGTCATTATGAGTAAGAGGTGTGACACCAAAGGCATAGCCCACATCATTTATCATGCTAGAAGATCGAATTCTTGATCCTTCAGCCAACAAATCAAACAAAGGCCATATTTCCTTAGGTGGCCTAGCCATGAAAACTCCTCCACAAGAAGAATCGACTGTGTCTTGGTCCGTTAGAGATAAACCAGAGTAGAATGATTGAACTAGCTGCCACAAAGGGATCTTATGGTGTGGGCACTCTCTCAAAATCTTGTTAAATTTCTCCCATTCATTGTGGAACTGCTAATTTCCTATTTGACTAAAACTTGTCACGACACGCCGCATTTGTGTTAACCTTGCTATAGAGTAGAATTGTCTCAAGAAGGAATTCTTCATTGTTTCCCAACTCATGATGACTGTTACAACCTCAATTTTACATGTGTTTTCAAAATTGAAATGTAATAATTTTATGAATATGGACTTGAATTGGGAAGGTTGTATTCTTTGCTCCAAAGGATGGATTTCTTTGCAAATCACCCTTTAATAGGAATTTCACGATTCATACTATTATGTTAATCCAGTAATGGATATAAAAGAGAAGAAAAGAGGAAAAGTCCAAATAATAGAAAAAGATAAAAGATAATGGGTATTAAGCAATATATTTATGAGAATTACATATAAATATCTAGACAGTGGCATTGATGGCCACAATTGAATAGATTTTGATTACATATGATTTCTAATGGAAGAAATAGGAAAAGAAGAAAAAGGAAATAAAGGATAAAGAGAAATCCTTGAAAAGAAATCTTTTAATAAAGAAATAAGTAAGATAATGAGAAATAATGGATGTAGATGCATCTAGAAGGATAATAAGTATCCTTCAAAAAGGATTTCAAAATCTTTGGATTTCTTGGGGTCCAAGGAGTCCCAATGGAGAGGAAGAAAGATAAAATACAAACAATACAAAAGTCATAATATGTGAATAATGTGCTATATAGATAATGACTTTTGGTGTTATCAAAAAGAGATATTATTTTCTTTAAGGAAGTAAAATTTTGTGGCCAATGGATTAAAATCCAAATACAAAGAAGATAAAAGAGATAAAATATGGATTCCTTAATAACCAAGGATCATGGATAAACAAGGAATAAATTAAAAGAGAGAATTTATTCTTAATTACGGAAAGTAGGTTTCCTAATAAGGAAAGGCCTTGTTTCCTTCGTGGGCAAGCATGTGAGGGTGTGGATACCCTCCCCTATATAAAGGTTGGACCCTTAGCCTCGAGCCCAAGAGGGTCTCGGGCATCCCCCTCTCTTCTTCACTTTGTTTTTGCTCAAAACCCTAGCGTAAGAGAGTAGTGCAACCCCTGGAGCAACGAGGAGCCATGAAGGGGTTACAATGGAGGCATGCTTCTCCCACAACACCATGGGGAAGCTCGGTGATCATCCCTTCACCCTAGCCATGTGCAATTGCAGCAACACAGTTGCAAGACAAGCCGCACGTTGCAGGCTCAACAAGCTTCAGCTGGCCATCTTGGCTGTGAGATGGAGGTGCCCTGTGTGCACAGGAGTGCAGAGGAGCTAGGGAGGTGGCAGCCAACGACCTTCAATCTGTGGGGAGGAGGGGGAGGCCCTGCGAAGAGACGCACCCGACAGCAGTAGCATGCATCGAAAGGAGGAAGATGACCTAGCCGCGTTGGATGGTTTTGCCCCTCTGGGTTTTGAAGAGCCAAGCAGACGCACGGGGGTATAAGTGTCATTTTGTTATGTTTCCAAATTGACTGAGTTATGCTACATGGGATGGCCAACGTGTTAGTCTCCCATTGGTCCAAGTAAGTGAATCTTGCAAAATTTGTATTTAATTAATGGTAGCTCGGATTGGTACATATAATTATGAAATTTGCTCATAAAAATACGAAGAATCCATTAAACATAGTTTTAGAGCCTAATTCCTCTTACAATTCGAAAAGTAATTAAAGTTGTCAACTTTAATGCATTAATGATTAAGAAACCCTAATATTGATGTTAATAAGATTGAGAAAGGTATTATGGGTGTTTTTAATCAATATTAACTTGTTGATTATAAAAAGGAGACATTAGATCCAAAAGGATGATCTTTATGTGTAGTTTAATTAATGTAGGGTTCCATATACATGAATATGCTTTAATGGGCCTTGAAACTCTAATGTTGGTAATTATGACTCTTAATGGCTTTAATTGTTCAAATCCATGAATAAAGTCAAGATATGATGATTCTAATCTATTTTGAGTATAAAGTTTCTAATTGTGGATAAATACCCTTAATTTGGTATTTAGGGTTTTGTAGTGGATAAATGTGGAATTAGTGATAAATGGAGTTCATATGTGAAATGGACTATAATGAAATATGAGTTATCAATTCGAAAGAAACTGAAGATGATAATTGGCCTTAATGATCGTGGCATAACTTAAAAGGATAAAGATGGTAGTTTTAGTGTAAAAGAGATATATTAGACTTAATTGACATTCTAGTCTGCCTATGATGTTGAAATTAGGCTTTGTGGACTAAAAGAGCATTAAACGTGATAAAAGCATTATGGTGGCTAAAACCATAATAAAACCCTAATGTTGGCCCAGAAATCCTAAGGTGCAATCCAAGTCAATATTGAGAATTTTATGGATAAAATAGTGACACTTGGATGTTATGCATTAATTCCAGGATATTGTTGATTGCTTGATTGAATGTTCTTGGTTATTCTTGCTTGGACATCAAGTTACTCTGGATCAGGTATGTGGTTACACTTATGGTTAAATCACTTTAGTTTCATAGTGATTCCTGAATGTTTTATCGATTGCCTGAAAATAACTGCTTGGATGACTTTTATTTCATGCAACGATAAAGTGACTATGACTATCACCATAAATATGTATACATATCTAGCTCAAATCCTGGTCCTCCTCTGTGGATTTGCTAATGATGAAAAGGATGACCTAGTACATGGTCTACCTTTTAGGTAGAACAATCAGGTTATCATGACTCAGGGATTGGGCTACCTATGGGTAGTGCCATGCGACTCTTTAGCATATCATGAGTTAGTGATAGGGCTACCTATGGGTAGTGCCATGTGACTCTTCGACCCTAGGTATTGATTTATCTATTAGGTAGGATCATGGGGGTCAGTTGGGATCTACCATATTAGAGGTAGCATCCTTGTCTACTGCAGGGACAACGTAGAGGTTAGGGTATGTATGGATTGAGTAGTTATGTTTAAAGTGTAAAGTTTTCTTGGTAAACCATAATTGATTGCAATATGTTTTTATAGATAATTTCACGATTATTGTTTTCCCCACGTACCGGCATATTCATTTATGCTGACTGACATTTTGTTTGTTGGCATTTTAGGTACGAAATGGAAAAGGACAAACAATAAATTGATACAATGTGAAAATATGAATTAAAGTACATGGAGGATTAGTTAGAATACACTCCAGTTGTGGATAGTAGTTTAGAAATCCAAGATTTTAAAAAGGTATGCAAAGTTTCATTTTATTCCAGCTTTTCAGTATAGTTTTGTTAGAATTTAGTAATTATTATTGATTATTTTTCAAACCATTGATCTGGAAAATTGGGCTAACGACTCTGACCTTTTGGTCTCCCTTTATTGGGGGTTACCGGGAGGTGGGGTCATTACATTTTGCATCAGAGCGTTGGTTCCTCATTTAATCCTTAATAATTATTAAATTTTACAAACTCTATAGAACCCGAGGGAGTTATTAGAGGATTTTCTGATGATGGAGGTGTCTAGAAAAGGATCACGGTCCGGGGCTGGCAATATTTTCCTCTGCCCCACTAGTCAGTCATGAGGACTCCTGGATGCAGTGTGACTTCCTAGACATTGTTTGAGGTTCTGACTTGAAATAAGATACCTTTAGGACTCTTGTATCTATTTTCATCCCTTTTCAACCCTAATTCAATTAAGATTCTAAGGTTTAGGGTTTTCTCTCTCTCTTCCTCACCCTCTTGAATATATGGTATGTATGATAAGGTTAAAGAATCCTCCACCAAATTAATGAAAAGCATGTAAATAAGATGCCATGGACATAAGCGTAATAGTTTAAGCATAGACTAAATATTAGTTGCATGCTTAGGTTGTATTACATGTGTTGTCATACCCTAAGGAGAGACTTGAAGTTAGACCTTCTTGTCAGGAGGATGAGTAGAGAGTTGGTCTTGGAGGCAGAGACCTCCATTAAAGGTAGAGATCTGGCACATCCTTTGAGGATGATGCTAACCCTAACTCTAAGTGGTGGCTAGAGAGAGATAGCATGATGAGTTAGATATCATGGTCAACCATGTTCGTGAGTTGACCTACTTTTGGTTTTGAATGCCTATGAGAAGTATGAGCTATGTGAGGTTTGTTGACCTAGTGTCTTTTGGGCAACCCAACCTTAGTAGGGTTGTGCAAGTTAGGGTGAAGGATAACTCCTTCATTGATGAGGTTAGTGATGACCATATAGAACCCTTATGGGTTTATATGAGCATGGAAGAGTATGAACCTAGGGTACATTAGTAGTGATGGCAGTAGGTTAAAACCCAGGAAAGAAGGGCATGTTGGATAGCTTATGACATAAGCATAAAGAGCTATGGATGATCTTGAGCAAACGTAGGTTTCACCCATGTAGGGGTATACATGTGAGCTTGATCCAACTTTTTAGAGAGAGAACCTCTATTAGTAAGGTTGTTGGAAGCTTAGACTCCGGGATATAAGGAACCCTGAGAAGTTGGGTATGTTACGACCTAAGTGGATGGTTGCGGTTGCCTCGTGCACGATCCATAGATGCTTGTTGCATCTGGGTTGCCTTTAGAGGAACCAAACCCTAGAGAAGGAAAGAGACTTCTTGAACCGAGCTATGGATGTTGTAGGTGCCTACCTTACCGTCTTGGGATAGGAAGAGGAGTTCCTTAGACCCTGAGGAGGTATAGTGTTGTGTTGTGAGGTCTCATACCTAGATGCTTGTCCTTGAGGAAGGCTCAACTCTGAGGTGTTGTGGAAGGATAATAGGACATGCATGATGTACCGTGTACATGCTTGGTTCGTTGTTAGAATGTTGAGTATGCAGTTTGACAACTTTTGCAGAAAAAGTGAACCTAGGGTTCCTATACCTATAAGTGGGGAAGTAGTAGTACCTGGTGCACCTGATGTTCATGATGAGATTTGAGTTTCCATATATTCGAGCATGGCACCCCTCATGTTTAGAGGAAAGGGAAAACCCTTGGATTAAGGTGTATGTTTGATGAACCCCTACTTATAGGTTTGTGACATATGTATGTATGATGATGGTTCAATGTAAGGGAATAGAAACAAGTATGACCTATCAGGGAGACCTAGCATGGTTTAGTAGGTGGTCTTCTTGTTAGCTACATGCCTTAGTAGCTTGCTAGGGCTAAGCATTCTCATGTGGATGTAAACCCTAGACATAGGGATGTTTGTGACCCTTGCTGCTATTAGGATATAGTTTCCTCCCATCTTGGGAGAGGGACCCTTCTATAGGGTATGTACCAGCTTTTGTTGGGTTTGGGATAACCTAAAGAGGTCTCATATGATCTTGAGAAGCTAAGTGGAGAGTACATAGTATGAGAATGAACCTACAGACCCATAGATAACCATCTTTGAGTGCATGTGGATGGGGCCTGACCAAGATAGGTAGGTCGCCATGATCCCTATGAAAGGATGTAAGTCAAACCACAAATGCCAAGAGAGATGATGGAAACTTGGGTAATGATTCAAGTTGGATATGTTCTATGTTAGAATCCTAAGTCTATCCTAGAGTCGGGTACGGATAAGAATGATGGGAGTAGGAGTTGCCTAATTCCCTAGTTACACATGACCATAGGGTCGGGAGGTAACAACTATCATTGTTTGAGGGCCATGGGTTAGGGGATTGATCACCTTCATGAACTCATGGGACCCAAAGGGTAGATGAAGAGGGCACTCTCTGGATGCATAAGGGAAGAGGGATGACCCCAAAAGTGTCGAAACCCTATAGACTTAGAGGATATGACTAAGGATCATGTGGTGACCCAAGTGTGTTTGAGACCAGTTCTCCATGAGAGAAAACCTGATATCGAAATGTTCATGATGTGGAGACATGTGATGCACATTTCAACTTAGATTGGCGGGTTTATTGGTGATGTAGGGTGCACCATATCTACTCTTAGATTGGGAAGAGCTCTGTATTTGGACTGTAGCCAAATGCTTATTTCCTCTCATTATGAAGGTGAGAGATAGGGCAATATGCATGCGATACACCAAGGCAAAAGATGATGAGAGTGGAAACGTTGCTATGATAATAGTGTACCCTTCTGGAGTGTATGATATGTGGATGGTTTACCAACATCAAAATAACTAAGGTATTCATCTTATAAGGATGTTCTTATCATGAGTTATATGGAATTTATGAGTTATATAAGTTTGAGTTTGATGAGCGCAAAGTTTTCTTGATGAATATAGACCTAAAGTCCGAGATGAGATGATAAGTGGAATATATAGAGGTCTATATCTTCATAGTTACCTAGCACATAAAGATGAAAGGTGGTAATGGATGCTCTTGTTGAGATGCATCTGCCTAGTTTAGCTAGTGGAAAGTATGGAAGAGGTGGATACGTGAACCCTAAGTTGTGAGATATGTTTGGCTAATACTCAGATGTAACAAGATCCGTTGATTGAGTTAGTGGTTGCTTGGTTAGCCAGCCTAGGGCTTTTTGTGATAGAAGGATGGTTGTAGAACCTTAGATGCACTTCTCTGGAAGAGAAGGTGATGAAACCCATGACTAGAGTGTTTTAGGGTTTCTAAGGAATCAACCTTGAGGAATCATGACGTACAAGAGATCATGATATACAATGATGCTACCGAGATAATAAGTGTCAATAGTACTTTGGATGCCTAAGATGAAGTTCCATGAGGCTTATCACCATGCATGCCAAGAGGTGAAGGATGAACACCAGTAACCCAGTGAGTTGATATAGAGGAAAAAGAGTCCCCAAGGGGGAATGGGATTTCATCACTATGGATGTTGTGGTAAGTCTCCCACAGACCAAGGGAGGTCAAGATGCAATATGGGTTATGGTAGATCACCTTACCTAGATGACAAGTAAGAGAAAGAGAGAGTACTATCAAGGGACATATCTAGTTGAACTACATGTAAGAGAAAGAGATGGTTCAACTAACCCATGATGTGAGTTCAAAGGTCCTTGAGTGTGATCTAAAGGTTCACTTCCATGCGGTGGAAGCAGGTACATGAAAAACTTGATGTTTGTACAACTTATCACCTCTATCTGATGGTTAGCATGATCCAGACTAGACAGTCTGATGAGAGTGTGTGTGATCATTCAGGGTGACATATGGAGACAGTTATTGTCCTATGAAAGTTGTGATGATAGCCACTGTGATAGACTGGTTTTCTAGCTTAATTTTGAGGACGCAATTCCTTTTAAGGTGTGTAGGATGTGATGGAGTGGACTTTTAGAATCCTAAATGTCCAATGATTTAAGTGAAAGCATAAGGTTTGGATAGATTGAGGGTTCCAAGCTCGTGACAAAGTAGGTTTGTTGATTGATGTTAATATCATGATAAAGACCCTTAACTTTATGCCTTCTTGAGGAATTTAATTGAATGGTCCAATAGCTGTGTTTCATCACCAAATTGGAATATAATGTACCTTGATAGGTAAGGAAGCTATGGTTAAAATTTGGTGGCAATTGGAGTATCCGAGAGGAAGTTACTAAGGTTTGATTTTGGTGAAATAATACACATTATTAACGAATTTTAGAACTAAGTTGTTGATAAGATAAGGTGACACGCCCCTTTGTTTTGGGCCGGGCTGCGTGGCCTCTTGCACGCCTTAGATTTGTGATCTAGTGGTCGTGCCTAACAGCCTTAAGATGCCACAGATTGTCCTATGTTGAGCATTAATCTGGACGGTAGATTAAGGATCTGAGGGTTGTACACTTGTCCTCAACCTCCAGTGGATTGGTAGTAGGAACGTGGGGAGGACGAGGCCACGTCTACCTCCACTAATTCATGGATCATGTGAGTGAGCAAGATCATCAACTGGTCAGTTGGCGTCAGATTGGGATGAGCTCCCATTAGACCCCTCTTTCTGGACGAACAAACATCTGAGCAGGGAGTTTTTACCCCCGCTCCTCTCCACTTGTCCACCGGTTCTTACAGTAGAGAGAGAGAAGTAGAAAAGAGCAGTAGAGGAGGATGAGACCGGAGAAGAGTAGGTCTCAAAGTGGAAGGTCACTAAGCCTTCAACGGTGTTCCATCAGGCCAGAAGCTATGGCAGACAATAAGGGAGATAGTGGGTGATCCCTTGTCGAGACCTGTTGCGCGGCGGTAGCCGTCTCGAGCTCGGGGAAGAGCTTTGGGTGGAGGGAGAGTGACCATGGGAGACTGGAAGGCTTCAGAGTAGTGGAGGGCAATGCCACCAGGGACCAAAGAGGAGGATAGTAGTGCCAGGACGGAGGGCTTTTGCGGCAGCGGCGTGGTGGCCGGAGATCTCGGCGATTTGGGGTTCTAAATATGGAACGGTGAAGCTAAGCAACCATAGAGGTCAAGCAGAGGTCGCCTAAGGTGTTGGCGGCCCTAAGAGATGATGAGGAGAACTCAAGCCCGAGCAATTGCTCGCCGAAGGAGCTACCTAGCGGCGGCACTCTGTTTCTGAGTCGCACAATCGAGCAGGACAATAGCTGACCGTACGAGGAAGGAAAAAAAAGGAATCGAACCGGGTCCAGGCACCCAGAACCAGCCGGCTCAGTGCGAGCCAGGAGAAGGAACCGGCCGCAGCAACAAGGGATGTGCGCATGCTCTAGGAGCCACGTGGCAGTCCCTGATTGGTTGAAAAAGGTAAATATCTCAGATAATTCCCAGATCTTCAATAAATCATAGAAAATAGCACGATTATCAGAAGAATACAAATAACATATCAAAATTCTTAGAAAAATGCGTAGAACACAATGGAAGCATAATATCAGGCTTTTGAAGCATTAATTTCAGTGATATCATATAAGATGTGTAATGCTTAGTTTGTGGATAATAAATATCAAAGGATGATATAAAATTATGGAAAAATGTCAAAAGCTCCATAATAATGTTTATAGTGCACCTGATGTCAGTAATGATCATGTTGATGCATGAAATTAATTAATTTTCTCTGTATGACTAATTAGGGATAATAACCCTACGTTAAATTCCATAAATATATACATGCTCAATAAATGATGAAATTTACAGAAAACTCTCATATATGTAACTGGGAGATATATATATATATAAATATGCAATTAGTTATATACATGAAATTCATGTTATATGATGTTGACCTTTAATACATGGTTTTAAACCCTAATCTCGGTTAATGGTGTAACCTAGGGTTAATTAATGTGCACAAAAATTCTATGGAAGATAATGTTCAGATAATGAATCATAATCTAGAATATGACATCAGTATGATAATTCTAAGACAAGAATGCAAGTAATGATGAGAATATCCTAATGAGTTAAGAAAACCCTAAAATGGATACGATTAGGGTTAAAATGAGATGTAAGATGATAAGAACCTGATGATAGTACATGGTCTTGTCTTGATCAGTTTGATCAAGGATATAGATGACATCAGGAATATGTGATTAGGATGTCTCTTGATCAAGGTACACCATTACCTCTTACATGGCTTATTATACAATATGCTTTTGTTATATGGTAGTAAAGACTTGGCATATGGTATTGATTGAAATGATTGTTCTTGTATGATATGTTGCATGATTTCCATACTTATTGCTATGAACACATGAAACATAATGTATCTGTTCCATTATATCTAAGCACTTCAACTCTTTGGTAGTAAAGTGCTGGAAATAAGTACTTCAACTCTTTGGTAGTAAAGTACTTGGAAGTGATCCAACTCTTTGGTAGTAGATCACATTGTGAAATGATCCAACTCTTTGGTAGTAGATCATAAAGGCCTTAATGCATTCAACTCTCAGGTAGTAAATGCATGGATGATATAATGGAAATGTGCTTAAAATATGTGTTCTCTTTTGTTAATGAAAATCTTTGTGCAAGTATATGCTTTTCTTATATTTCTTTATAACTACCAAGTATTAGTTTTATCTTATTGCCAAGATATGATGAGAGGTATATAAAAGACGCGTAGGCGTACTCAGTACAATATTCTTGAATATTGTGCTGACGTGTACCGCATGTAATCTTTTGTTTAGGTTGTGGTTATGCTCTTGAAGATCCAGGATAGTCGAGAGTTGTGTAGCGAGATGATGTACAGGTGGACCTATTGTCTTAAGATCCTGTAGTTTAGTGGTAGTACATGTATATGTATAGTTTGCTATTCAATATGTAATATCAAATGTTGTAACAATTCATGTAGTAATTATATGTTGAATGGTGAACATGTGTGTATGGTTTTATTATTGTTCATGTACATGTGCTACTGATTGTTTCCTTATGACTTTCTCTGATTTTCTTCTTCTTAGCCTAGTGTGAGATGTTTAAATTGGGATTCTCGCTGAGGTGAGGGTTTCAATTTGGACGTCACACATCAGATTAAGTTTTAGAAAATCCGGGGACGTCACAACCACCATAGCTAGTATCGGGATGTAAGAATCTCTGTAAGGGAGGGTGTATCAGTCACTGCTTCATTAAGATGATGTTAGTGAAGGGACCTTGCAAAGGTTAGAAAAAGACCACAGTGTGTGCAGAAGAAGTTGCTTTGATCATGAGATGGCTGAAAGAGAGCCCAGGGGCGACATGAGTCGTGAGCTGATGCAAAGAAGACTGACATGCACTTCACTATGGGAGAATATGTGTTATGAAAATCCGACCCCTCTGAGCTATACCTGAGAAAGCTGAGTCCCCGATACATGGGTCCATTTGAGATGGATCAGTGGAGATGCTTGTGTGTAGACTTATCCCTTAGGATAACATGATGTATGATGGGTTCCACGAGTCCAATCTAGAGCACTATGTGAGGTATCCAAGTCATGGATTGAGCAATGAACCTAGTGTGCTCCTAAGGGAGGCTAACTTACCCTGAGTCACCTATAAGGGTATGAGATACCAAGGTGAGAGCGAGCTCAGGAGTAAAGAATATAAGATGATAAAGGTTCTTTGGAAGTACCATGGAGAGTATGAATCCACATGGGAGCCAATGACGGATATGGAAAAGTCTTATGCTAAATTGTTAATATGTTTGGTGGAATTTTGAGGGAAAAATTCCTATAAGATGGGAAGGATGTTACAACATCAATTTTACATGTGTTTTCAAAATTGAAATGTAATGATTTTATGAATATGGACATGAATTGAGAAGGTTGTATGCTTTGCTCCAAAGGATGGATTTCTTCACAAATGTCCCTTTAATAGGAATTTCGTGATTCCTACTATTATGTTAATCCAATAATGGATATAAAAGAGAAGAAAAGAGGAAAAGTCCAAATAATAGAGAAAGATAAAAGATAATGGGTATTAAGAAATATATTTATGAGAAATACATAGAAATATCTAGAAAATGGCATTGATGGCCACAATTGAATGGATTTCGTTTACATATGATTTCTAATGGAAGAAATAGGAAAAGAAGAAAAAGGAAATAAAGGATAAAGAGAAATCCTTGAAAAGAAATATTTTAATTAAGAAATAAGTAAGATCATGAGAAATAATGGATGTAGATGCATCTAGAAGGATAATAAGTATCCTTCAAAAAGGATTTCGAAATCTTAGATTTCTTGGGGTCCAAGGAGTCCCAATGGAGAGGAAGAAAGAGAAAATACAAATAGTACAAAAGTCATAATATGTGAATAATGTGCTATATAGATAATGACTTTTGGTGTTATCAAAACAAGATACTATTTGCTTTAAGAAAGTAAAATTTCGTGTTCAATGGATTAAAAGCCAAACACAAAGAAAATAAAAGAGATAAAATTCGGATTCCTTAATAACCAAGAATCATGGATAAACAAGGAATAATTTAAAAGAGAGAGTTTATTCTTAATTAAGAAAATTAGGTTTCCTAATAAGGAAAGGCCTTGTTTTCTTTGTGGGCAAGCATTTTAGGGTATGGCTACCGTCCCCTATATAAGGGTTGGACCCTTAACCTTGAGCACAAGAGGGTCTCAGGCATCCCCCACTCTTCTTCACTTTGTTTTCACTCAAAACCCTAGCATAAGAGAGTAGTGCAACCCCTGGAGCAACGAGGGGCCATGAAGGGGTTACAATGGAGGCATGCTACTCCCACGACACCATGGCGAAGCTTAGTAGTCATCCCTTCACCCTAGCCATGCGCAACTGCAGCAACATGGCTACAAGACCAGCCACACGTTGTAGGCCTGACAAGCTTGAGTTGGCCATCTTGGTCGCAAGAAGGAGGCACCCCATGTGGACAGGAGTGCAGAGGAGCCCGGGCGGTGGTAGCCGGTGACCTTTGAGCCCTGGGGAGGAGGGGCGACCCTACGAAGAGTTGCACCCGACAATAGTAGCGTGCGTCGAAAGGAGGAAGACGACCTAGCCGCGTTGGATGGTTTTACCCCTCTGGATTTTGAAGAGCCAAGCGGCCGTGCGGGGGAATAAGTGTAAATTGGTTATGTTTCCAAATCGGCTGAGTTACGCTGCATGGGATGGCTGACGCGTCAACATCCCATTGGTCCAAGTAAGTGAATCTTGCAAAATTCGTATTTAATTAATGGTAGCTCACATTGGTACATATAATATATGAAATTTGCTCATAAAAATTCAAGGAATCCATTAAAAATAGTTTTAGAGCCTAATTCCACTTACAATTAGAAAAGTAGTTAAAGTTGTCAACTTTAATGCATTAATGATTAAGAAACCCAAATATTCATGTTAATCATATTGAGAATGGTATTATGGCTATTTTTAATCAAAATTAACATGTTGATTATAAGAAGGACACATTAGATTGAAAAGGATGATCTTTATGTGTAGTTTGATTAATGTAGGGTTCCATATACATGAATATGCTTTATGGGCCATGAAACTCTATTTTGGTAATTATGACTCTTAATGGCATTAATTGTTCAAATCCATGAATAAAGCTTAGATATGATGATTCTAAGCTATTTTGAGTATAAAAGGTTCTAATTGTGGATAAAATACCCTTAATTTGGTATTTAGGCTTTTCTAGTGGATAAATGTGGAATTAGTGATAAATAGAGTTCATATGTGAATTGGACTATAATGAAATATGAGTTATCAATTCGAAAGAAACTAAAGATGATAATTGGCCTTAATGATCATGACATAACTTAAAAGGATAAAGATGGTAGTTTTAGTGTAAAAGAGATATATTAGACTTAATTGACATTCTCATATGCCTATGATGTTGAAATTAGGGGTTGTGGACTAAAAGAGCATTTAATGTGATAAAAGCATTATGGAGGCTAAAAACCTAATAAAACCCTAAAATTGTCCTAGAAATCCTAAGGTGGAATCCAAGTCAATCTTAAGAATGGTATGGATAAAATAGTGACACTTGGATGTTATGCATTAATATCAGGATATTGTTGATTGCTTGATTGAATGTTCTTGGTTATTCTTTCTTGGACATAAAGTTACTCTGGATCAGGTATGTGGTTACACTTATGGTTAAATCGCTTTAGTTTCATGGAAATTCCCAAATGTTTTATCGGTTGCCTGAAAATAACTGATTGGATGACTTTTATTTCATGCAACTATAAAGTGACTATGACTATCACCATTAATATGTGTACATAACTAGCTCAGATCCTGGTCCTCCTCTGTGGCTTTGCTAATGATGAAAAGGATGACTGAGTACATGGTCTACATGTTAGGTAGGACCATCAGGTTATCATGAGTCAGGGATTGGGCTACCTATGGGTAGTGCCATGCGACTCTTTAACATATCATGGGTTAGTGATAGGGCTACCTATAGGTAGTGCCATGTGACTCTTCGACCCTAGGTATTGATCTACCTGTTAGGTAGGATCATGGGGGTCAGTTGGGATCTACCATATGAGAGGTAGCATCCATTTCTACTGCAGGGACAATGCAGAGGTTAGGGTATGTATGGATTCAATAGTTATGTTTAAAGTGTAAAGTTTGCTTTCTAAACCATAATTGATTGTAATATGTTGTTACAGATAACTACACGATTATTGTTTTCCCAACATTCTAGCATATTCATTTATGTTGAACGATGTTTTGTTTGTCGGCGTTTTAGGTACGAAATGGAAAAGGACAAACAGTAAATTGATACAATGTGAAAATATGAATTAAAGTACACGGAGGATTAGTTAGAATAGACTCCAGTTGTGTATAGTAGTTTAGAAATCCAAGATTTTAAAAAGGTATGCAAAGTTTTATTTTATTCCTTTTTTTTTTTCGAGAAGTGAGGAGGCAATCTTATTCATCCCGCCCTCCTCGTGCGAGCTAAATCAAAGTTTAACTTACATCCACTAATTAAACTGTGAATAGGAAACATGGTAGTACTACTACCATTACAAAATTCTTTAGCTACTAAGGTACTAACCTCCATTGGAGGTAAGGGGTAATTTTGGAATCCACCAGCGTTCTTCAGGGGGTGTTTGGCAAGGCTGTCCGCCACTTCATTAGTAACCCTACTAGAATAACAAAGTTGCCACCTCTTTTTCTTACACGATTGCATCTTGTTGATTATTTTGCCATATCCTGGATTCATGGTTATTGGTTCAGCTATCATATTCACGGCCGCTAGGGAGTCTGACTCAATGGTGATCTCTTCCAATCTATTGTGGTCGGCTACTTCCATAGCCATTTGAATTGCTATCAGCTCTGCAAGTACAACATCATCAGTCATCACCTTCTCAGCCACACCGCCAATCCATTTACCTTCATAATCGCGCACGACAATGGCACAAGCAGCATGTTTGCCTTTAACAGCAACATTTGTATTAATTTTGATAACACCAAGGTCTGGCTTAGACCAGTTCGTTCCTTGTTTGGACTCATTGTTCGCTCTTTTGTTATCAAAAGCTTCTTTCTGTGCTGCCGCCTCCTTCCTCACCACATTGGCCTGCTGTCTCAGATTGATTTGGGTTCCTTCAAAGATATGTTTGTTCCTATTCATCCAAATCATGCGGTAAGAAACCATGAAGATGTACATAAGTTCTTGTTCAACTTTGAGATATTTACGGCACCATGTTTTAGTGTCCTGTTCAGCAAAAAAAGTAGGTGCCATTGCAGTGATAGCCAGTTCATCCCATACTTTCTTGGCTTGTTTGCAGTCCCTCAAGTCATGCAGAATAGTCTCCTGACCTTGATGACATATGGGGCAAGTATCATCATTGGTGAGGTGTCGCTGGCATCATTTTTGGTTTGTCATCAACGCCCCATGGAGAATTAACTAGAAGAAGAGTTTCAGATTTTTCGAGACCTATAGATTCCAAATCAATCCCCATTGACCCTCAATGCGGATACCCCTGCCTTCTCTCAGCTTGTTGTATGCTATCTTGGTCGTGAACTGACCATTCTTGGTCAGTGCCCAAGCGCAGATGTCCTCGTCATCATCTTCAGACGGTGGCTTGAGCAACATGATCTCTTAAACAATATTCTTCGAAAGCCACTGGTTTAGGAAATCTTGGTCTCAATCCCCATCGAGATTGGTCAGAGAACTCACCTTCAGATCAAGCAGTTTTTCAGGTATAGGCTACAGCGCATGTTCCTTGAGCTTAGGTCCGTTCTTCCAGTAGATATCCTCCCAAAAGTTGATGCTTTTCCCATTCATAGGGATGTAGTAGGAGTTTTGATTAATGAAGTCCTTGCCTGCAATAGCCGCATTTCCAAGTCTTGAGTAGTGATAGCATTTAGCAGATCCACACTTGTCAAATCTTTGCTTCATACCAGAACACCAAGGAGAATCACGTTTTCTGGCAAGGTCCCAGGTATGTTTTAGTATCAAAGCTTGGTTCTAGTCCTGCATAGTTTTTATACCTAGGCCACCCTCATCCTTACGGTTAGTGACTTTGTTCCAAGCAACCAAAGCTTGCAGGTGCATCTTCTGAGCACCCCCCCAGATGAAGCTCCGAATGATGGAATCGATTTTGTCGCATACTTGAAGTGGTAGCACAGCTGATTGCATGGTGTAGGTGGGTAGAACAGAAAGGGTAGCTTTGGCGAGGCAGATTCTACTAGGAAGGGAAAGGCTTCTTGCGGCCCAAGCGTTCACCCTCCCATTAATCTTGTCGATAATACCACCATAAGTGGTCTTCCCTACTTTGTTGTGGATGATCAGGACTTCGAGGTACTTTCCCAAGTCTGTCGTGGATTGAAAGCCACTACTTCTCATTATTCTTGATTGCAGACGACGCTCAACACTGGCAGAGTAGAACACTCTTGACTTGGATGGTGACACAGTCTGTCCTAATACATTTTCAAACTCTTCTAGTACTTCTTGATTACCCTCATTTGTTTCATACTGGCTTCACCAAATAAAATGATATCATCAACGAAGCAGACGTGGCTAAATTTATGGCCCTTTGCTGCTTACTTTCATAGGTTTCCAACTGCCACTAGTGACATTTTGTTGGTTAAGCTGACTGAGCCGCTCCAAGCACAACACAAAAAGGTAAGGCGACAATGGGTCGCCTTGCCGGAGGCCTCTGCTGGCCTTGAAGGAGCGTGTGGTCTTGCCATTCCAGACAATGGAAGTTTCCCCATTGGATATAGACGCCATGATATAGCTGATGATGTTTGCAGGGAGGTTCAATTTCTCCAAAGTATCCTTAACAAAGGACCAGGACATGGTGTCGTATGCTTTACTTAGATCAATTTTAATGGCCATCATTCTAGCTCCTCTCTTCCTCTTCATGATGTGGATGAGTTCCTGGACGAGCACAATATTATCGGTTATACGCTGCCCCGGAACAAAGCTACTCTGTGCTGTTGACACCCAGCCAGCCATGAACGGTTCGAGTCTTTCAACTACCAACTTGGAGATGACCTTGAGAGAAACGTTATTGAGTGATATGGGTCTGAGGTTCTCGCAGCTCTGCAGTTCTGGCACTTTGGGGATAAGGACAATAGTGGAAGTGCATAGCTCGTCATCAACGGTCCCCATGAGGATGGCATTCTTGACAGTGGCCGTGAGGCTAGGATCAACAATATTCCAGTTCTTCTGAATGAAAGTGCCAAACACTCCATCCGGTCTGGGCACTTTCATAGGATCCAGGGCGTCGACAATCAACTTGATTTCGTTCTCAGGTGGGCATACACCAATTGCCATTTTCTATGATTCACTGAGAGTGACAAACTCCACTGGGAAGTCACTGGATTGTAGATTGTTCCTTCTAGTGGGGGAAGACATGATGCTTTTGAAATGTTAGACTACAAGATTCATAAGATCCGATTCCTCTGTGACCCATTGGCCTTGTTGATTTTTTAGGGCCAAGATGTTGTTCTTTCGTTTCCTCTGGTTGACAAATCTGTGGTAGAAACTCGAGTTTCTGTCTCCATGTCTGAGCCAATTAATGTGGCTTCTATGCTTTAGGTCTTCTTCCTCCTCTTTGAGAATACTTTCAAGTTCCCGTTGTAGGTCATGGCAGAGGTTGTCAGAGATATCATTGTACGGATGGGCTAAATCTGACTGTAACCTATTAATGTTGTTGATGATCTTCTCTTTCCTTTTCCTGCCTTCTCTGTGATTCTTGGTATCCCATATCAGTAGCTGGTCTCGGGCTTGTCTCAACGCATCCTGGAAGTTGAGGCAGTTGTTCCAGTTTTGTTTGAGTGTGGCATGGAATTCGTCCATCTGTTGCCAGGATGCTTTGGTTATAAACCTCCTTGGGGTAGGCTTGGTGCGACGCAGCTTGACTAGCAGCGGGCAGTGGTCGGAGCCAAGGCGGGGCAGGTGTTCCACCGTAATGTTGGGGAAGGTTGTAATGAAAGAGCTATTGGTTATCACTCTGTCCAATCTTTCTTGTAGGGTGCCATGGCGATAGGTGTACTTCATACCAGAGAATCCCAAATCTGTAATGAAAGAGCTATGGGCTATCACTCTATTCCAGCTTTTCAGTATAATTTTGGTAGAATTTAGTAATTATTATTGATTATTTATCAAACCATTGATCTGGAAAATTGGGCTAACGGCTCTGACCTTTTGGTCTCCCTTAATTGGGGTTACCAAGAGGTGGGGTCATTACAATGTCCCTTCTTGTGTCATGCCAATCTTTGTCTCTATCTTTGAGGGAGAAAGAGAACAAGGTCAACCAGATTGTATCATTACTAGTTGTTGGCATCCTAAAGGTGGAGCATACTTCAAGAAAGGATTCCAAGTGCTGGTAGGGGTTATCACTTTCTAAGCCATAGAAGATGGGAAGGATCCCAAGAAGACCTAGAGGAATGGAGAATTGCTCCCCTGCCATTTGATCAGTCCTCCTAGCAATTGGCAATTTATAGTTGCTAGGTATGAAGTAGTCTTGAAGTAGCTTGTGGGGTGCATCTTGGCCTTCCTTCTTGTCTTCCTCAAATGGCTTGTCACATGCACAAAGAACAACCAAACAAAAGAGAACAAGTTAGTAAACCAATATACACAAAGAATGCAATGAATAATGAATAAAGAAAAGCAATAATGAGGGTAGTAGGAAAAGTCAAAGAAAAACTAACTAGCTAGGCCGAGCGCCTTTCTCTCTGACAATGGTGCCAAAAAGCTTGGTCTGTCCATCAGAGGTGTGCACACTAACCGATTGGATTTGACTAAATGCACCCCATGACATCGGAACACACGATGGATTTACTTTTAAAATTTATAATAACCTAGACCAACACACCTATGCCTACTAAAACACTATCTCGCAAGCGCACGGGGTCATGTCGTAGTATAGGAGGGTTGCAAGTATAGGATCGATCCACAGGGAGAAAAGGGGGCACTAGAGCTAGGTTATCAAGGGTTTGAAGGTTGTTTCGATTGTTAAACTAATGTGATAAAGAAAGCAATTAAAGGCGAGAATGAAATCTAAGTTAACCCTAGACTAGATTAAGACTAATTAATCAAGTAAAGACTATGCTAGGTATGAAAAGGCAATTTACACTAAGGCATGCAAGAAGAACAAGAGAGAAATTAAAGAGATAAACTAGCAAGTACAAAGAAAGAATAGGGAAAGAATCTATCTAAGTAGGAAAAGAGCTAACTATGCTAACACTAGCTAAGTAAGATGGAAACTAGGGTTTTAAAGCAATTAAGGGAGATGTGGGCTGTTTTGGGGATGCACTTATCACTCCAGTTGGGGGTGACATATGAGAATTATGATTCCATTTAGATTATCCAAACCAAACAATAAGTTAGAGTCTAATGAATTAACCTAAGCTACTAACTGGCCATGGATATGCTAGGTTGTGTATAGGGGAACTAGTCCCTAACACTCCCCACTACTCTTGTGAGGCTCAATTGAGTTAGGGCTTGGGTATAATTCAATTAGAGTCTAAACAAGCCTAGGTTTCTAGGTTAGATGATCTTAGGATGATTTGGGGCTGAGATTAGTAATGGGGGTGGAAGTGAGGTTTTAGGCCTCCCAACACCCACATTCTAGCCTTGAGAAAGATCCATGAGAAACACACCAATTTCATCAAAACTAGCTAATTAGATCCCTCAACTAGGGTTAGGAAGATTGATTATGATGTAGGAAGATGGGTAGCTAGCTAGGGATCCAAGAATTGGACCTAGGAGCAAATCCTAAAATTCACACATATAAGAAGTTTTCCTGAATTCACAATTGATTTCAAGCACAAACCAACAAGAAATTCATGGAGAATGAGTTATAAATAGAACATAATCATTAGCAAATGTAATTACAAAGTTTACATATCATTTTCCCCCAACATTATATCAAAGTAACATTTTACTCCCCAAACAGCCCACCCAAGGGGCCTAGCTACTCATAACAATGCAAAGTACAAAAAGAGATGAGAAAGAGGAGGAAGTAGCCATGGAGCTCAGTGTAGTTGAGTGAATCCTCCTTGCTAGCTATTGCAAGGTCGACCTCCTCCTTCTTCTTGGATGGAATGGTGTGAAATGATGGTGGGAAGTGGATAGAAGGCTTGGAGATGAGGGTTTTTGTGGTGGAAATGGTGAAATGGAGGTGGAAATGGAGTGGAATGGCTAATGAGAAAAAATAGGGAGCTAAGAGGTGGTGGAAGGTAGCTAAGGTCATGTTGGAGCTGCCGCCTAAGTATATATAGGTGTGGGGGAAGCACTAGGTCAAGTAGAGGTAGTATGGGAAAAGCAGTGGAAAAGTAGCCATGTTTTTAGGTAGTACGACTGTGGTGGTCACCACAGCTTTGGTGGGGAGGGGAGAGAACGGTCATGGTGGATGGGAACGACCGTGGTAACTTAGGTGAAAAATCACAGGGAATAGGTCACTTTTGTACTGAACCTGGCACATCCATGGTGGTCACCACGACCGTGGTGGGGTAAAGGTAGCATGGTCGTGGTGGGTACCACAACCATGGTGGCTCGAATTCAACTGCCTATTCTCAGCTCCATGACCATTTTCTCTGCAGGTAGCATGGCCATGCTAGGCAGCACGACCGTTCTGGAGTTAGTGCACCATGTCCGTTCTTTGGTACCATGACCGTGGGAATTTCTACACAAATGAGCTTTGAACCTGTTGATTTTGTAAGTGTCCTAGAATGACAGTTATGTGTTACCACAGCCATGTTGGTCTCTAGATCAGACTTTGACTTGATTCTTTGGATTTTTTTTTGACATCTTTGCTTCAATGGATCTTTGGCCACTAGAGGTAGGTTGAGGGAGCATCAGACTTCCCTTTGGGTTTTTCCAAGGGTAGAGAAACCCTAGAATCACTCCTTCTCTCTCTCTTCCATCAATTGTGGTGCAATTGCCTAAAAAACATGCAAATAATGTCCATAAGTGCATTTTACACAAATAAGCATATTGAGGGAAATAACATGTAATCTAACAGGTATTGATGTGATTGAAATGCAATATGACAAGATGAAGCCCTAAAATTACGCTGAATCAAAAACCCATTTATTTACTATAAGATCCATGTTGAGATGTTGTTCTTTGTTGTAGAGGTTCCTTCATAAAGCTTGATTCACCTGTTGATCACCTAATAGGGAACAAAATAGGACACAAATTCAACATGGGTGCATTTGTACACTTTGCAAAATGAAACTAGCAAGATTATGAGATTAACATAATATAAGCTTGGCAATATAATAATAAGTATAGACCAAATAACAACAAACATAAGAAACATATAAAAAAGTTTTCAAAAGCATCTTTTAGGTGAATTTAACCATTGCACTTAACAACATCTTAAGGCCTTACATTCGTGTGACAACTTCCAAAGAAAGAGTCTATATGGCAAACTAAGGAATAGCCAATAGTTGCACATTTCAACCGTGAGGGGCCCAAATGACCAAAGCCATGGGGTCACACTATATTCAACCAAGAATTGTGCTCCTCTCTTGACAACTCAAGGAGGAGTCACTGTGCCTTATGCATGCATCCCATAAGTTGGGTAGGGAACAAGGGTCATTGTACAATGGTTTGCTACATTAATGTTTCAGGTTGATGTTCAACGTACATTATATATCAGAAGCATGAAAAGGATATCATAAGGTCACTTATGTCAAACAATATTCATAGCCAAGAATTTAGACTCTACATATATAACTAGAAACCAATTCATAGCAATAGCAATAATTAAATAGGTGTAAAAAGTGTACCTTGAAAGAGTAGAGTAAAACCTAGCACCAAGAGATCAAGGTAAGGCCCTCAATGTCAACCTAGAATACAAGGATTGATCTCTAATTAGTATGGAGTGGGAGTATCCACTTGGACATTCTCAAGAACTTAGGTCCCCATTTTATACAAGCATGGTGCTAGTCATATCAACATATTCACAAAAGTACACTATATGGTGCACAACATCATAGGGTGCCTTAGGCTAAGACAACGTCCATGTTCAGAGTATAAACAAGGCAAAAACCAATCTGATTTAACAAGATGAGTAAGGGAAAATTATATCCTTAAAGCATGGTCTCATACTAGGTCATATTAGATCATAATCATCTACTAGAGTGAGCACATGAGGTCTCATGATGTTAATATGGCTTACCAAGTGTGAGATTCTTGATTTTAGAGTGCAAAAGACACAATAGTGACTACATGATTTCATGGGATGATAACATTTCATGGGATTCAGAGCTTCAAACTTCACAAGTGTACAAGCTATAGCATTTTCATACCAAAAAGCAATTAGTGAGCCATGATACATGTAAGATGGCATTTTAGGGCAAGTAAGTACATTAGATTAAACAACCTCATGACCAGGGAATAAAAGTTACAAAGATACCACCAAATAGGGTTACTAACCATTAGGGTCACATCAAAAGCATATATGATTAAGATTAGATGACTAAATACCAAATAGTGCAATAAAACATAAATCAGGGGATATATGAACGAAATTAGGATCAATAAGTGGCTCCATGAGATAGTTGGTGATTTTCTGATCAAGAACCATATTTTTCATAACTAAAAAGGACAAGGGATGTAAGAGAAATGTTCATTGAAAGTTTTACCCTTTGTTGAAGATTCTGGACCCTTGGATTTAGATCCAAGGGTCACTGAGTGGCACCCTCAGCTCTCCCTGGGCTCATGGTGATGGACCAAGCCCGAGGGTCTTGTGATGTCAGAAGATAGGTGTGGGCGATGTTTGGTGATGCTAGGTCAGACGCGGTGACTCAGAGTGGTTGCCTGTTGTTTCCTTCCCCTCGATCATCGTAATGTTGAGTTGGGGTCGCACTGCCTATTGCAGCTTCTCGATCATAGGTACTGGGCTAGCTTGAGTCTAAGATAGGGACATCTGACCAAAATAGAGAGTGGAAGGGAAAAGGAGAGGGGGGGAACCAGAATCCAGGTTGTGTTTCCCTTCCTCTCGTCATCTCCATGACGACACTAGGGTTTCAAAACCCGACTTCAGCCAACGGAGCGGGGGGGTTTCTGTTACGAGGTGGAAGGCATCGAGACCCATAGATCAGTAGAGAGGGAGGGAATGAGTGTGAGAGTGGTAGGGAGCTCTTGGGACAGAGGCCCAGCCAGATGGTTCGACCCACATGGTCATTTTCAACCCTGATTGGGTCTATTGTAGGTAGCCGCAAGGCGGAAGGTCGGTACGACCGGAGAGGGGAAGAGAGAGCCATTGACGAGAGGGAAACCTAGCGATGTTGGTGACACCAATATGCCCTAGAGAGGATGGAGGCATTGAGATGGTGGCTATGAGCATGTGGGTGAGAAACTTGGGAAGCAATGCTTCCGCTGCGTGAAGGAGGTGCTAAAAGAACTAACAATGGCTACAAGGGGTTTAAGTAGAAGGAGGGGAAGCAGGGGATAGGTCTTAGGGTCTCAAGTGAGGCAAAGGGGTGGTGGTGGCAGCCACTAGGTTTTCACACCCCTTTGGAGACCACTTCTAGACGTAGCTGGTCAAGTGGCTGAAAGGTGATAAGGTGAGGGGAGAGGGAGAAAAGAGGAGGGGGAAGGTAGCATGAGAAGCTTTGGGTCTCGTATGACATTGTGCCCGCGAGAGGGATGATTGCGAGGGGTGGGGAAAGGAAAAGATAAAATGAGAGAAAAGAAAGGGGCCCGAGTGGGCCGAAGCCTAAATGGGTCCAAATCGACCATTCCAAGACTCCAAAAGGGGTAGCAAATTAGGGTATTCAAATGGTCATAAATGCTTGTTATAGCACCAAATTGGGCAAGAAAAGGTGCATTGGATATATAAATTTAAGGGGTATAAGAATAGAGCATGAAAGTTCACATAGATATGATCAAAAGAAAGGGAACGGAGATGATGAGTGATATGCTTGGAAACTACTTTGGGTCAAATTGGGTGTCAGTAAGGTCGAAATTATGCTCTAAAGTTTTCAACTATGCATCAAATCATATATGTACATGAGATTGAGGGTGAGGACAAGGTTTAAGCTAAGAGTAGAAGTTTAATACTAAGTGTGAAGAACTAGGTCATCACATCCTCCCCACATTGAAAGAAAAAATTTGTCCCCAAATTTAGATCAAGTCACCAATCGAGAGTGGGACTCATATTCCACATCATAGTTAGTTTGTTATTATCTAGTCATCAAGACATTCCAATTTTGGGAGGTTGGGTATCATGGTCGAGGTCACATTACATTGGTCATTATCTGGGTAAAATCATCATGTAGATGGAAAATGTATAGGGATCATCCCCTAGGTCATAATATTGGAGAGGCCATGTTTAGATCAAAATAAATAGAGATCTTAGTAATAAGAGTAGTCATAACTTTCAATTTAATAATCATTTAGGGTTTTAGCCTCTATGTTGTGCTAAGTGGGGGAGTACACTTCCATGGCTGAGATTTGCAAAATGGCATTTCGAGACATGCATCATATTTTATCATTATGGTTTCATCATGAAACTCCAAGGAAGGCCCCACCCTTAGTCCATATGTGGCTTAAACCCTAATTCATAAATAGAGATATCAACATGATCATAATGCCAACAATATCAAATTTGGTAACATGAAAATCATTAATCATATATCGGGGTGATCTCCTATCCAGTTTGAGTGATCATGTGAGTCAAGTCATATCAAGATCAAAATAATGAGTCTATAGATCATGTCTCAATATGGATAACTAATGTCTGGATATCCAAGTCATAGATATAAACATTTCAAAGATAGGGTTTTAGGGTTTCTACTAGACCATATGTGGATCAATTTTTTTCAAAATGAGACATCAAGATCCAGAATCATCATTACCGTGAGTCTGACCTATTATAGGTGTAGGTCAAAAGATTAGAATTATGAGAAAGGGGTCACCTTTACATTCTCTAAATAATCAACATAATGAAAATTTAGAGTCAAGATAGGGATGTGTCCTAGGTTAGGGGAGTCAAGAGCCAAACTTCAAACCTAATCTACAACATTTAGTCCATATTAATCATTATAATAAGGCATGTATAAAATAGGGAGAGTACCAACTATAGAGTTATATCCTATGAAATCAGGGGTCAAAATCATCATGTGGGCCTAAAGTTCAAGATCTTCATATTCAAGGTCAATATATCGTTCCTTTCCTTCAAAATCAAGGCAAGGGCATATTTGGAAATTGAGTAGTCAAATGGGGCATTACAAGAGTATTAGAATAAAGGGCAAGATCAAGGGTAAAAAATCATCACGTCATGTCAAAAATCAAGATGGAGGCATAGAAATCAAATAGGGGGAGGTGCCTCAGGTATTAGAGTCTTAAAATCAAGATCATGAGTCCATGAACATCATTAAGTCAAGAATAATCATGTTATAAGTCAAAATAGGGTAATATTTGATTAATTATGTTTGAGATTTAATCGAGTCGAGACATCAAAGGCACTAAATAAATAGGGACCTCATTAAAATGAGGTATAAGGTATGCATTCTCTTTATTTCACCCCATCAAGATCATTGTTATTATCCTGAAACATAGGAAGCCTATTAGTCATAATCGGGAATAGTCAAGTTTCATATGATCTGGGGGATTAACATATGAGTACTAACCTTCACGAGTATTAATTTAAATCAAGTTTCATTGTTACAATTAGATCATGGAATCAATATCATATTAATCAACTTATACCAAATATTTCGAATTTTAAATTCTCCCATACATAGACTACCTAAAATAGAGTGATTATGTGAGCAATGGGTCATAGAGTAAGCTTACACTTGGAAGCTAACTAATCCTTGTTTGGCTTGGGGGTAGTCCTTAAATGTGATAACCCATTACACTAAACAAGATTAATTCAAACACAAAACATGATTACTCCTTAATTATACACAAACCCAAAACACATGGTAAATTAAAACTGATTTCAACAATTTCTAGTTACTAAGAAACATTTATATAAAAACCCAACAACTTGCTTTACTTCACATAATGCTCAATATTCTTTACAACTTCCCTATAACCTCAACTACAATATAATCATTGCAAAGGTACACTATCCACATATTCGACATATACAAGCATCAACATGTTGTAGAAAGCTCAATTTAATCAAAACATCGTATACAAACTTTTCATCCAGACCTGAGAGTATTGGGATGACTCTAGGATACACTAGACAACTAAACAACCATCTCTAGGGTGTATCACCTTAGATTCTTCTCACTATCATTATACTATTACCGCTGTTGTCGATCACCTAAAAAAATTTGGTGATCCACGAGGTGAGACCCAGTCCAAGCGAGAGATATAACTATCTCCAACATATATTGATTACATCATCTTAAACAGTAAATAATTGAGTAGTTGGAGTATTTAATAGTCAAATGATTAGATTGAATAGTTCAAGCATGCTAAACAGATTAAGCAAATAAGCTTAGAAACAAGTATGATTATCAATATATATATAGTTAATAAATAAATCCATTTCTTTTATCAGATATCTACTCAGGTTTCATAAGATTTCATATAATAACAATCATTATCATTGATCAGACTATCATCATATGCCTTACTATCAATACAAGAAATCTAGAAGCATAAGCATCTTTGATATGTCTAGTAGTATGACATGGCTATCAATATTGGAATATTTAAATAAAGTGAACCAGTCTACATAATAAGTAGAGATAACATCATAGAACAACCAATTGCATAAGAATAATTAGTAGTTTAAGCATTTCTAATTACATAGGCATGGCTAGCAGTATAGACATTGCTAGAAGCATAATATTAAATATCAGTGTCAGTATATTTGACAACATAAATAGGTTTACAACAAGAGCACATGCACAACACAAGCATATCAATCATATCTCATTATACTATATATCATCTCTAAATAAGAAGATCAAGCAAGGGTTATCATCTAATGTGAGACATTGTGTATAAGCCTAAACAAATATGCTACATTGTTGTATTACATCTTTTAACATTGCCCTACGGAATTTGAGGATACCACTCAAAATCCAATTGATCACTGCTAAGTCAAAATTAGTGCCATACAAGATCCAGGATAACTGGATTCCTAAGATCTTCTCTGCCCCTAGTTAGTACGAGTCTGCCACAATGACACATCAGGTCAAGCTACTAATAGCCTAGTCTGTCCTTGGTACAACTCACAACACTAGTGAAAGGAGGTGGGTGCACATACCCTACCACCTGAGGCACAATCGCAATTGTCCTCCAATCTCATCACATATATACGACCGCAACCATTCTCAACCAGAGGGCTAGGTATGACCATAGTCATCCTCCCTAAGCACTAGAATTCAGGAAGACAAGCACCCCACATACTCAATAGTATGATCTCTGAATTTTCCATAGGAATAATCATTTCACCATCTGGTAAGTTCTGACACTCAAATGGATCTATGGCACAGGGCACTACATGATTAGAATTTCACTTGATTAGTTTTTTCCAATTGGCTGAATTAAGGCTTCATCATTCAAATAGACATACAAACTATAATTCATTTCTATCAAGTGAATAACATAGAAACTTCAGGAGATTTTAAATTATCAACATTCAATGAGCGGGCTCTCTGGCACGTTGGCATGAGGTGATCGCCGTGGCGACTCTCATGGTGGGCGGCGACCTGGCCAGCGTGGGGCCATCCCTGGTCCCCGATGGCTCCACTTCTGCTACCACCACCACCTCGACCACCCCTTCGCTCCTCCCCTCCCCCCCTTCAACCGTTGCCCCCCCGTTGGTTTCTCCCTTGGCGGCAGGAGAGCCTGAGTCGCCTGCTAATTCAGGGCAGATGGCGTGGGCCGATCCCCGCGCTGATGTTACCACCGGAAGGGCTTGGGCGGACATAATAGCTAAGCCTATGGATGTCCAGAGGAACTGCCGTCCGGTTGCGCTTCCTGAAGATCCCAAGCAACCCTTCTTCAGACCTGAAGATGGGATACCGTGGACTAAGCTCCCCAGACCAGTGGTTAAGGCAATGGATGATTTCCATCGCTGCTCAATCATTGTGCAAGTCCTGGGGAAGAAGGTCTTCATACATCAGATTTACGGATGGATGCTACGGGTGTGGAAACTGAAAGGTGATCTGCAAGTCTCTCCGCTTAGAGAGGGGCTATTCCTAGCCAGATTAGCTACTGAGGGAGACATGAAGATCGCCCTGGAGCAAGGACCGTGGTTTTTCGATAGCCAACTCGTGCTCACTCGGAAGTGGACACCGGATGCAGATGTCAGACGAACTGCTCTCACTTCTGCCCCCTTGTGGGTTACCTTCCCGGACTTGGGTCACCACTGGACCAGGTGGGCGCTCACCATCATCGGGTATGCGCTGGGCACCCCGAAGGTTGTTGATTTCTGGTTGGAAGGTAGACATGTCGGTGCCCCACATCTCTGCATTGAGGTCAGTGCTGAGAAGAAGCTGTCCCCTGTGGTGATGGTGGAGCTACCGGAAGGAGAAGAACTTGAGATCAAAGTTCTGTATGATGCTATTCCTGAGCAATGCCTTGCTTGCAAGGTGTTCGGGCACTTTCCTGGCCATTCCCCGGGTGCTCGAGAGATCTTGGCTGAACCCCCATTTGCCATAGGTCGATCGAAGAGCAGAAGACCCAAGAGAAGGAACAAGAAGAAGGCTGCTAGTCACACCAACCCGTCTGCAGGTCCGGTTGGTGATACAGGACAGCCAATTGAGACAAATAACATGGGGATTCTTGGTGAAGGATGTGCCCTGGTCCATACCACGACAACCGATAACGCTGAGACTATGGAAGTCATGCAAGCGGCAGCTATGTTGCTTGTGGCTGCTGTCCAAGCAGTAAGGATTACAGACAAAGAAAGAGGGACAGCCTCTAACAACCCTTTCCAGGTGCTTGCTGATCAAGAGAATGAGGATTTAACCATCCCACCTGAAAGGTCACCAGTCCGTGGTTCGGGGGAAAAGAGTGGAAAAGGAAGAGGCAGAGGAAGAGGAGGAATCACCCCTTCCAGGGGGGTTCAAACCAGATCATCCAAATGAAGCTCCTAATATGGAATGTCTGAGGTGCTTCTCTGCCCGCTAAACAAAGGAGGCTTAGACATATCATTGAGGAGAGGAAGGCTAGCCCGGTTGTCTGTGTCGAGATCAGAATCAAGAGAGACGTTGCTCACAGGGTTGGGGGATTGTTCCCTGTTGGGTGGGACTTTACTTCCAATCTGGATCAGGTGGAAGGAGGCAAGATCGCGGTTGGTTGGAATCCACGATGTTGGGATGCTCAGGTTATTCATTGTTCTGATCAATTGATAACCTTGAGTTGCATTAATAATGGTGGGTTTCATTGTGTGGTCTCGGCTGTCTACGGGGCTAATGGTGAGAGAGATCGTAGAAGGCTTTGGGAGGCTATTTTGGCTACCACACAGCAGGCCCTCCCACACCTAGTTATTGGTGACTTTAATCAAGTGAGGCAAGCCAAGGAGAAGGTTGGAGGACTCCCTATTCCAGATTCGATCCTGGAGAGGTTCAATGAGGCAGTTGATGCAGCCAATTTAATGGAGCTCAATGTTAAAGGTGGCATCATTACCTGGCATAACAAAAGGGTTCCTTGCAGACCTATTTCCAGTAACCTGGACAGAGGTTTGGTTAACACGACTTGGCTGGACATTTTTCCGACTGCTGCTATTCAGCTAGGGGCGCATCCCAATAGCGACCATTCTTGGATGGAGATTGAACTAAGAGCGCATGCTGGTGCTAATCGTCCTTTTCGCTTCTTGAATCATTGGCTTTCTTGGCCCATTTTTGAAGATGTCGTCAAGGAGGTGTGGAACCGTAATGTTGTGGGGAACCCTTTGTTTGTGATTACTGAAAAGCTAAAAAGAACAAAGAAAGCATTAAAAGAATGGTCTAGGAGCTTATCAGATCTGCCTAATCTGATAAGAGAGGCCCGCAATGTGTTTGATGTGGCTGCCACTAGCATTAGACTCGACCCCACTAATGCCGACAAAATGAGAATAGAAGAAGAAGCCAGTAAACGACTAACGCAGTTGGAAAAGGCTGAGGAGATTTGCTTCTGGCAACGTAGCCGTCTTCACTGGATAAAAGATGGTGATAAAAACACCAACGTTTATCATAACACTGTCAAAAAGAACAACATGAGAGATCATATTCATAATCTGATTGATGAAGGTGGTTTGTTAGTGGATGAAGAAGAGAAGATCAGAAATCTGGCTGTGGGCTACTTTCAGGACCTCTATAATTAGGAAAGCAGTAATAATGCTTGTATCATCCACCTTCCACAAAGAGTGACGGAGGATATGAATAGAGATCTTTTGAAAACTGTCACGAATGATGAAATCAAAGGCGCAATGTTTTCTATAGGTGCTTCCAAAGCACCGGGACCGGACGGTTTTAATTCAAAATTCTTTCAAGCCTGCTGGTCATGGATTGAGGATGATGTCTGCAGGGCGGTGAGTTGATTCTATGTGGGTGGAAGGATGGCGAGGCAGACTAACCATGCCTTCATCAAACTTATACCAAAACACAATGCAGCAACCGAGATGTCAGATTTCCGGCCTATAGCTTGCTGTTCTATCCTCTACAAATCTATTGCTAAGGTGATAGCCAGTAGGCTTAAGAACATCCTTCCGAAGATTATATATGTTAATCAGTCTGCTTTTGTCAAAGGAAGAGATATATCCGATAATGCCCTTCTTGCCACTGAGTTTCTGCTTGATTTCCAGGTTAAGAGCAAAACCAAGAAAGTCTGTATAAAAGTTGATATTTCCAAAGCATATGATCATGTTAAATGGGAAGGGTTGTGGAGCACTATGAAGGAGTTGGGGTTCGCGGGTCACTTCATCAACATCATTCGTGAGTGTGTGGAGACGACCTCTTTCTCTGTTCTAATCAATGGCATACCTAAAGGTTTGTTCAAGGTGACTAACGGGCTTAGACAAGGAGACCCTATGTCTCCCTTACTATTTTATCTTGTGATGGAGAACCTTACCTGGCTGGCCGGCACAGCGGAAATGGAAGGTTGCTTCAAGCCATTCAAGATTAATGGTACCAAAGTGCTTAACCATATGATATTTGCTGATGATGTTTTATTTTTCATCTCTGGTTATGGCAAGTACATGAGAGGCTTCAGGAAAATTTTGACAAAGTTCGGGAAACTCACTGCCTTATACATCAGTGATATCAAATCTCAGATTTTTCTATCCAAGTCTTGCCATTCACGTAGAGGTAGACTTAAAGAGATGGCGGGTGTATCTGAAGGGGCTTTCCCGACCAGATATCCTGGTATACCCATCTCCGGTGGAGTGGGTAGGGGTGAAGATTATAAAAGTTGTGTTGATAGTCTTAGATCCTCTGTGGAAAAATGGAATGGTGTCTGCCTTTCTATGTCTGGACGCACAATTCTCATCAAATCTGTTCTGACCAGTAAAATTAGATATTGGTGCAGATTGGCTGATATCCCTCCTTTTATTCTGGATAAATGCAGATCGGTGATGGCCGGTTTCCTTTGGAGTGGAAGCTACCATGCTATCAATTGGTGCACAGTTGCTCAACCTGTTCATTGCGGGGGTCTTGGCCTTCTGGACCCGAAGGAGATCGCTTGGATGGCCACTTCTAAAAGAGTGCATGACTTCCTCACTAAGCCTGACTCACTTTGGGCTGGGTGGTTGAAGAAAAGATATGGAAGCCTTGATTTAGTTCCGAGATCGGATTCGTCTAAATGCTAGAAACACATGGTCTCCGTGTGGGGGGAAATAAAAAATGAGTTTGTTCGGATTAATGATGGATGGGCTTTGGCAGGTAGACGGAAACCTTGGCACATTAACAGGAATGCACCGCAAGTTTCTTGGTACCCTTTCTTATGGAGCAAAACCCACTGTCCTAAGTGGAGCTTCAGCACCTACCGGTCTGTCCTGTGCAGGTTGCCTACGCAGGATAGACTCCTCAAATGGGGTATCATCAACACTAATGTGTGTCTTCTTTGCAAGAAGGAAGCTGAATCGCATAATCACCTATTTTTTTATTGTGATTATACTAGATACCTATGGTGCAAAGTTTCTCTCAAATGTGGGTGGGGAGGCCTTCCTCCTAATACTCTGAATGAAGTCTTTCCCTGGATGTTTGAGAAGACCAGGTCCAATCCGAAGATGAGGGCCTTGGCTGGTCTTGTTCTTACGGCCTTGGTCTATCATATCTGGAGAGAAAGGAACAATAGACCCCACCGTAGAAGAGAGTGTGATACGTTTGAAATTTTTTATGTTATTGTACATAGCATAGAATGGCAGGTCAAAGCCAAGGTGGGGATTCTAAAGGGTGTTAACCCTCTTGTAATCCAGATGTGGGATCTGTAGTAGATCTGTTGTACTGTATAGGTTTTGTTAATCCCTATACAACCTTTTTTGAGATAGTAATACATTTACCTTATCCAAAAAACATAGCAACTTTAGAAGATATAAAATGTTTGAGGTATAGATCTTAATCATATTACCATATCCTATCATCCATTGCATTGTAGCGAACCACATTATCATCATATCATTTAAAGATATCCATTTCTTATCACAAGATCTAGGGGTTCATCCCTTATTGGAACATGAAAAGGATTTCACCTAAATCAGGGCTCAACATGCCCAAAGGTCATTAAGACCATCACATTATTCATATCAAATTCATCCTCATCATTCCATGCCTTATACAAGGCTTACAAGATCATCAACAAATATGTGCCCATAGGTATTATTGTTATGGAAAGGCACTATGATATTCAAATAGCACTACCCTATGGTTAAGACACAAGAAGAGTGTAATACATTGTCACATTAATAATGCAAGGGGGCCTATTATAACCAATCACCATCATTCAATTACATTAAGGTAAGGTATATCAAACTATATCACATTGAAGTTACACACCCACTTATTATGGTCTTTTGTCAAATATAACTATAGGAGAGCAAAGGTATAACAACAAATTAATGATATTGAACCATTGAGTTCTCATTACTAGGACACACATATAATATCATGGGACTCATTATAATCTATTGTATGTTGAAGCATCCAGTCTCATTCATTGTTCAAAATTTATCAATTGAAGTATAGGTCTAACCATTAGATCAATTGAACCAAGGAACCATTGTTTTAAGGTTTAGTTGAATCTATAATTACATCATTAACTCACCATCTATGGTGATGACATGATCCACCATTATTTGTGATCATTAAATCAACATCGATGGTTAGATCAACACTATATTTAACACCATCAGATATTAAGCTAATGTAATCATTGATTAATAACTTCATTAGAGAATCAGACTGTTACACATTGAGATTCCAAGAGAGCCTAACATTGACCTAAGGTGTGACTATCCATTTGCATCATCGTTCATAACCCTTGGTCACCTCCTTTGGTTGTCATGAAGATTGCACCATCAAATCATGTGTTTAGAGAGAAAATAACCTAGAAACCCTAATATGGACCATTGGTTGATAGGTGCTTAGCACCATAGGTGGTGATACACCTGAACTAAGTACTATACTTCCTTAGGAAGAATGTGCACATGATTATAGGTTCATCTAGAACTAGAAAAAAATAGGAAACACCATAAAAATAGAAATACCAGACAAGCTTAGCTTCTTAATGCTTAAATCACCATTTTTAGGCAAGTACATGAGTTAACAAGCTTATAGTAACCAAAATAAGTAAAGAGGGTTATAAAACTCACCTCTACTGAGAAGAACAGACTTCTAGAAGATAAAATCTTGAGACAAGATGGTAGAAAACCCAAGAGGAAGCCCTAAACTCGGCCAAGCAGGCACTCTTCTTCATAAGGAATCAAAACCCTAGAAGAAGAAGCAAGAAAGGTAGGATCTTGAGCTCTAAAGCAACTTTTACCATGGAACATTAGAGTTTTGACCTGGAGGATGGTACAAGCAAGGAGAAGAGTAAGAAAAATGGATAAGGGAGTAAGGGAGGAAGAAAACAACCCTCCTTGGTTGAAAACCCTAGAAGATGACCTTAGAATCGCTAGGTGGGGCTAGATGGAGCTCTTGGAGACCTTCTCCAAAAAGAGGTTGTCTTCTACCTTAGACCCCTTTGTTCCACAGACAAATAGAGCAAGGTCAGTGCTCTAAGCTAGAGGAAAGATAGAGTAAGCAATGATTTCAATTTCGAAGATAGGAAGGGGTATACATAGCTTCATGGATAAGGAAGGGTTCAACCATGAGGTGCCCATGAGCTTTCCATGTGTCCATAGCCTAGAGCTTCTATGTGCATGCAACACCTCCCTCACTTTCCACCTACACTTTCTCTCCTCTATCCATACCCTTATCCTTATCTTTATCCTTATCCTTATCTTGACCCTTATCCTTATCCTTATCCTTATCCTTATCCTTATCTTTACCATTACTCTTATCCTTATCCATATAAGGGGAAACCCTTAAAATGTACTTGAAGAGGAACATCTCCAAACTAAGAACAACTAGGAGCCCCATAGCCAACAAAAGTTGAGAAAGATAAGGAAACCTATAAGGATCGTAACTATTGTGAAGATATACAAAGAAACCCTCCCAATTGGGTAAATTGCATAAAAGTCCAGAATGTACACAAAATTTCATAACTTTCTCAAACAATGTCCAAATTGGACCAAATTTGAAACTTAAGCTTATCACATGATACAAGAACATGTCACAAGTCTATATTAGGGTTCTTAAAATTAAATTATGGTGATTAAGCATGTTCAACCATTTAATCAAGGTTAGGGGTCTTACAACCATAACCCCTAATAGGGATTTCAACCCTGAAATGTAAGATACACATAGAAGGACACTTCTCATGCATGTCATACTCAATCTTACACATGGTTACTTTCATCACCTGATGATGTCACATCATTCTCATAGAAGACATATTCTTCTCCCTCAACTCTTGCATGTGTCACCTTGGTTCAACATAAGAACTATTGTGCCACCTGTACAGGTCTAGAGTACATTTCAACTTGGGACTCTAATTGTCATCTCGAACTATTGTATCTATTATATCTCACATACCTTATAGGTCATATTTGATGGCTCTTACCAACATGGAACATCATATATCTCTTATCGAGTGTAATTCTACAAGTTTTCATCTCTATACTCATTTAATGATTGTTGTAATTAGTAACTAATTCAATCAAGTGAGCATCCCCTAATTGTCAAGAACTATAAGGCATATGTTCTTAGAAGATTATTCAATCATCTTAATGATGGATTGAACATTAGTCTAGTTGAAGAATCACACACTTTTCTACAACCGTTAACAAATATAACTTCCTGGTTGACCTTGTTAGGGGTAGGGTAACGACATTGTCTTCATCTTCCCAGGATTCACACAACACACATAGTAGATTTATCATAACATCTAAGAGGATATTGTACTTAACCCCCTACTCACTCTTGTTGAACTTGTCATACATGAGTATAGTTTCTTCAACATTCTTAAGGTTTAGCAAGATGTTAATCATGTTACTAACCATCTTTGAAATACTTTGAGATGTCATCATTCAAAGCTTGTCACAACTTATGAGACATAACCTGATTACTTTTTTCCTCCTATTTATGAAGTCTATTGATACATTGGTTAGTCTAAACAACATAACCATAAACTCATCATGGTCATGTAACTTATATCATCCACCTAACTCTTATCCATCAATATCTTGATCCTAGGTCTATTTTAAAGGAATACGGTAAGACATGTTTGTTGATCAACAAACCATCTATCATTGATAGTTTTCTTTCCCAACCATCAACAGACCATACATAACATTATAGAGTCATTATTCTTTTCCCAAACAACACTTGGAAGATCCACATCAACTCTCTCTCTCTCTCTCTATTTGAGAGGAACACTGGATAGCTCATCTAATATATATCTTTAACTAATATATAATTGATACAATATGGATACTAGGATTCTTTACCTTGGTATCCATTACATGTGCTATAAAGAAATCATAACTTGGTTTCATCCACTTCCACAATATCATAACAAGCTAGAACATATAGGAGGAATCCTCCTAACTCTTAGAAGGGTCAAAAACATGCTCATTACCAAATATAAATTTTTTGGAACATTAGTCCAAGGCAATCACACATCATATCAAGAATCCATCCCAGGATTACAACAATCCCATGCGTACTGAGTGGCATGAGGTCCACTTGTAAGATAAACCTAAAAAAGAAAGGAACAAAAAGGGAAACACACTTATTACATCAAAGAAGCATTGTTCAGGGGTCACTAGCAAAAGGTAACCAATTCTATCTTCCCCATGGAATTTACACTTTTTATGTATCATTTTACCTCTTATAGCTTGGGTTCATTGCCATTAGCATAGGAATTATTAAGATTATCACATCTCATTTCTCTTTTCTCATTAACTCTTCATCATTCATATACATGTCCTTTCATGTTATCTTGTTTCTCAACAACTTATCAATGAATATATCATCATATTCCATATTTTCTTCATTAGACGTGGATCATCTCCCTTAATTTCTTTCATATGTCATGAAGATGTAAATTAGCACTTCTTATACACATAGGTTGGTTTGAGATTAACTTAGGTTCCACTTTATTCATCTGCCATTATTCTCATTCATCTTCAAATGTTATGCTTATCAAAGGAGTTCTCTCTATCTTATGTGAATTTCATATCTTGAATCAATTTATTAGCACATACTTATATATCTTTTACTTTATTATCTTCTTGAATTAGAACTTCAAGAACTCATCTCTAGCTTATCTATTTCAGATTTAGGTTTCATGGTGATGTATCTTTCTCTTATAGGTACCCAATATTCAAGTTTTGATAGGTTATGATGAAATTTTCATCTTCTTTAGGGTCAAATTGAGAAATCAGCACCATGATTTCTGATTTTTTTATGCTCTTTAGGTTGTTTCAAAATGACTGCTTGATCAGAGTAATCAGGAAGATAACAATCTAAGAGTTCCATACCTTTTCTTCAATACCTGAATACCTGGACAGGGCATCCAAGTACTGAGATTAGGAAGTATGCACTATGTTTTTATGTCATATTCCTAACTTAAACATCATCATAGTCCTAATTCCTAGTGTCCATGTAGACTCAATGAACCTAAAGCTATGATACCAACTTGTGAGAAACCATTACACTAAACAAGATTACTTAAATCACAAAATAGGATTACTCCTTAATTAAACACAAACCTAGAAAACATGGTAAATTAAAACCAATTTCAACAATTTCCCATTGCTAAAACATTTATATAAAAGCCCAACAACTTGATTTACTTCACATAATGCTCAATATTCTTTACAACTTCCCTGTACCCTCAGCCACAACATAAACTTTGCAAAGGTACACTATCCAAATATTCAACATATACAAGCATCAACATGTTGTAGAAAGCTCGATTCAATAAAAACATCGTATACAAACTTTTCATCCGGACTTTAGAATACAAGGATGACTCTAGTACACACCTGCCAACTAAACAACCATATCTAGGGTTTATTACCTTAGATTCTTCTCACTATCATGATAATGTTGTTATTGTTGTTGATCACCTAAAAAAAGTGGTGACCCACGAGGTGAGACCCAATCCTAGCGAGAGATATAACTCTCTCCAACATATGTTGATTACATCATATTAAACAGTAAATAACTGAGCAGTTGGAGTATTTAATAGTCAATTGAGACGATTGAACAATTCAAGCATGCTAAACAGATTAAGAAAATAAGATTAGAAATAAGTATGATTATCAATGTATATATAGTTAACAGATAAATCCATTTCTTTTATTAGATATCTACTGAGGTTTCAAAAGATTGCATCCAATAACAATCATTATCATTGATCTGACTATCATCATATGATTTATTAACAACACAAGCAATCTAGAAGCATAAGCATCTTTGATATGTCTAGTAGTATGGCATGGCTATCAATATTGGCATATTTAAATAAAGTGAACTAGTATACATAATGAGTAGATATAACATCATAGAACAACTAACATCATAAGCATAATTAGTAGTTTAAGCATTTCTAATTATATAGGCATGGGTAGCAGTATTAGACATTGCTAGAAGCATAATATTAAATACCAATGTCAGTATATTTGACAACATAAATAGGTTTAAAACATGAGCACATCTACATCACAAGCATATCTATCATCTCTCATTGTGCTATATATCATCTCTATATAAGAAGATCAAACAAGGGTTATCATCCAATGTGAGGCATTGTGTATTAGCCTAAACAAATATGCTACATGGTTGTATTACATCTTTTATTACGTTGCCCTGAGGAATTTGAGAATACCACTCAAAATCCAACTGACCACTGCTAAGTCAAAATCAATGCCATATAAGATCTAGGATAACTGGATTCCTAAGATCTTCTCTGCCCTCGATCAATATGAGTCTTCCATAGAGACACATTAGGTCAAGTTGTTAACATCCTAGTCCATCCTTGGTATAGGTCACATCAGTACTGAAAGGAGGTGGGTACACATACCCTACCATTTGAGGTACAACTGTAGTTGTCCACTAATATCATCACATATATATGACTGCAACTATTCTCAAACAGAGGGCTAGGTATGACCACAATCATCCTCCCTAAGAACTTAAGTTTAGGATGACAAGCACCCCAAATACTCAATAGTATGTGCTCTGAGTTTTCCTTAGGAATACTCATTTCACCATCTGGCAAGTTCTGACACTCAGATGGATATATTGCATAGGGCACTACATGATTAGAATTTCACTTGATTAATTATTGTCACTTGGGTGAATTAAGGCTTCATCATTCAAATGGACATGCAAACCCTAATTTATTTCTATGAAGTGTATAAGCATTGCAACTTTAGAAGACGTAAAATGTTTGAAGTATAGATCTTAATCATATTACCATATCCTATCATCCATTGCATTCTATGAACCACATTATCATCATATCATTTCAATATATCCATTTCTTATCACAAGTTCCAGGGTTTCATCCCTTATTGGAACACAAAAAAAGGATTTCACCTCAATCAGGGATAAACATGCCCAAAGCTCATTAAGACCATCACATTATTCATATCAAGGTCATCCTCATCATTCCATGCCTTAAACAAGGTTTACAAGTTCATCAACAAATATGTGTCCATAGGTGTTATTGTTAATGGCAAGGCACTATGATATTCAAATAGCTCTACCTTGTAGTTTAGACACAAGAAGAGTGTAATACATTGTCACATTAATCATGCAAGAGGGATTATTATAACCAATCATCTTCATTTAATTTCATTAAGGTAAGGTATAGCAAACTATATCACATTGAAGTTACACACCCACTTATTATGGTCATTTGTCAAATATAACTATAGGAGAGAAAAGGTATAACAACAAATTAATGATATTAAACCATTGAGTTCTCATCACTAGGACCCACATATAATATCATGGGACTCATTCTAATCTATTGGATGTTGAAGCATCCAATCTCATTCATTGGATCAGATTCATTTTTCAAAGTTATCAATTGAAGTATAGGTCTAACCATTACATCAATTGAACCAAGGAACCATTCGTTTAAGGTTTTGTCGAATCTACAATTACATCCTTAACTCACCATCTGTGGTGATGACCTGATCCAACAATAGTTGTGATCATTAAGTCACCATCGATTGTTAGATCAACACTATATTTAACACCATCAGATATTAAGCTAATGTCATCATTGATTGATAATATCATTAGATAATCATTGATCATTGAGATTCTAAGAGAGCCTAACACTGACCTAAGGTGTGACTATCAGTTCACATCATTGTTCATAACCCTTGGTCACCTCTTTCAGTTGTCATGAAGACCACACCATCAAGTCATGCGTTTAGAGAGAAAATAACCTAGAAACCCTAATATGGACCATGGTTTTATAGGTGGTTAGCAACAGAAGCGGTGATACACCTGAACTAAGTCATTTACTTCCTTAGGAAGAATGTGCACATGATTATAGGTTCATATAGAATTGGAAACAAAACAGGAAACACCATAAAAATTGAAATCCCAAACAAGCTTAGCTTCTTAATGCTTAAATCACCATTTTTAAGTAAGAACATGGGTTGACAAGCTTATAGTAACCAATATAAGTAAAGAGGGCCATAAAACTCGCCTCTAATGAGAAGAACAGACTTCTAGAAGCTAGAATCTTGAGCCAAAATTAGGTCATGTCCAAAATCATCACGTCATGTCCAAAATCGAGATGGATGCATAGAAATCAAATAGGGGGAGGTTCCTCAGGTATGAGAGTCTTAAAATCAAGATCATGAGTCCATGAGCATCATTAAGTGAAGCATAATCATGGTACAAGTTAAAATAGAGTAATATTTGCTTATTTATGTTTGAGATTTAATCAAATCGGGAGATCAAACACACTAAATAAATAGTGACCTAATTAAAATGAGGTATAAGGTTTACATTCTCCTTATTTCACCACATCAAGATCATTGTTATTATCCTCAAACATAGGAATCATATTAGTAATAATCGGGCATAGTCGAGTTTCACATGATCTGTGGGATTAACATATGAGTACTAACCTTTACGAGTATTAATTTAAATCGAGTTTCATTTCTATAATCAGATCATGGCATCTATATCATATTAATCAACTTTTCCAATAATTTCAAATTTAAATTTCCCCATACATTGACTACCCAAAATAGAGTGATCACGTGAGAAATGGGTCATAGAGTAAGCTCACACTTGGAAGCTAACTAATCCTCATCTAATTAGGTGGCTTGGGGTAGTCCTTAAAGAAGAGAGGAGATGCAAGAAGACTCTCTAGGGTTTGAGGAAGAGTCCTAATCCTATCTTAGATTCACATAGGGCACGTAGATGTGTGTAGGAACCCAATGTGGTGCACCAAACCTACTACTTTAGTTTCACCATTATGGACCTAGGTTCTCCCTAGGTTCTAATGATGTGTCATGCTCTACTTATACAAAGTCTCATATGTTTGGCTCTGATACCATTTGTCACAAAACTATTTTTTACCCCAAGTTCACACTCCTAATGGCTACATAGCCAAAGGAGAGTGGATTGGAGCATTTCTTCGTAGAATGGCACAAGACACCAAAGCATATGTAAAGAAGAGAAAAATAGATTCAATCATCATATTTAGAACCAAAGTATCTTAAGTACAATGTAGTTCAGGGAAACCACATGAAGAGATTACAAGATCAACATAACTATTCTATTACACGAAGTGATTGAGAAACCCATTTATTTACTACAAGCCCCATGTTGAGATGTTGTTCTTTGTTGTAGAGGTTTGATCATAAAGCTTGATTCACCTATTGATCATCTAATAGGGAACAAAATAAGACACAAATTCAATGCGGGATTGGTACACTTTGCAAAACAAAACTAGCAAGATTATGAGATTAGCATAATATAAGCTTGACAAGATAACAATAAGTACAGACCAATAAACAAAAAGCATAATAAACATGTAACAAAGTTGAAAGAGCATCTTGTAGGTGAATTTAACCATTGTACTTAAAAACATTGTAAGGCCTTATATTCGTGTGACAAATTCCAAAGCAAGAGTCTATATGACAAACTAAGGCATACCTAATAGTCGCACGTTTCAACCATGAGGGGCCCAACTGACCAAATCCATGGGGTCACCCTATATTGAATTAAGAATTGTACTCCTCTCTTAACAACTCAAGGAGGAGTCACCATGCCTTCTTCCCACATCCCATGAGTTGGGTTGGGTACAAGGTTCATTGTACAATGGTTTGCTATATTAATGTTTGAGGATGATGCTCAACATATATTATATATTAAAAGCATGAAAAGGACATCATAAGGTCACTTATGCCAAACAATATTCATAGACAAGCACTTAGACTCTACATATATAACTAGCAACCAATTCATAGCAATAGCAATAATTCATGAGGTCTAAGAAGTGTACCTTGCAATAGTAGAGTAAAACCTAACACCAAGAAATCAAGGTAAGGCACTCAATGTCAACCTAGAATACAAGGATAGATCTCTCATTAGTATGGAGTGGGAGTATCCACGTGGACATTCTCAAGAACTTAGGTTCCCAATTTATACAAGCATGGTGCTAGTCATATCAACATATTCACAAAATTACACTACATGGTGCACAACATCATAGGGTGCCTTAGGCTAAGAGAACGTCTATGTTTAGAGTATAAACAAGGCAAAAACCAATCTGATTTAGCAAGATGAGTAAGGGAAAATTATATCCTTAAAGCATGGTCTCATACTAGGTCATATTAGATCATTATCATCTACTAGAGTGAGCACATGAGGTCTCATGATGTTAATATGGCAATAAAAGTGTGAGATTCTTGATTTTAGAGTGCAAAAGACATAATAGTGACTACTGATTTCGTGGGGTGATAAATTTCATGGGATTTAGAGCTTCAAACTTCATGTGTATAAGTCACATCATTTTAATATACCAAAAAGCAATTAGTGAGTCATGATACATGTAAGATGGCATTAGAGGGAAAGTAAGTACATTAGATTAAACAAACTCATGACTAGGGAATAAAATTTACTAAGGTACCACCAGATAGGGTTACTAACCATTAGGGTCACATCAAAAGCATAGATGATTAAGATTAGATGACTAAATGCCCAGTAGGGCCATAAAACATAAAGCGTGGGAGATCTAAATGAAATTAGGATCAATAAGTAGCACCCTGAGATAGGTGGTGTTTTTCTAATCAAGAACCATATTTTTCATGACTAAAACAGACAAGGTATGTAAGAGAAATGTTCATAAGAAGTTTTACCCTTTGTTGAAGATTTTGGACCCTACGATTTAGATCCAAGGGTCACTGAGTGGCATCCTCATCCCTCCCTGGTCTCGTGGTGATGGACCAAGCTCGAGCGTCTTGCAACGTCAGAAGGTGGGTGTAGGCGGTGGCTGGCGATGCAAGGTCATACGTGGCAACTCAAAGCGGTTGCCTACCCTTTCCTTCCCCTCGGTCGTCGTAATGCTGAGTTGGGGTCGTGTTCCCTGTTGCAGCTGAGGGCGACACAACTATTGAGCAAGCTTAAGTCTGAGGTAGGGGCATCCGACCTGAATAGAGATAGGAAGGGAAAAAGAGAGAGTGGGGAACCGGCAGCCAGGCCATGCTTCCCAGCCTCCCGTCGTCTCCATGACAACACTATGGTTTCAAAACCCAACATCAGCCAACAAAGAGGAGGGGTGTATGTTACAAGGTGGAACGTGTCGAGACCTATGGAGCTTGGTAGAGAGGGAGGCAATGAGTGTGATAGAGGCAAGAAGCTCTTGGGAAGGAGGCCCAGCTGGATGGAGCGACCCACATGGTCATATTCAACCCTGATTGGGTCTGTTGCAGGCCTTGCTGTAGGTAGATGCGAGGTAGAAGGTGGGTGCGATCGGGCGAGGGGAACAGAGAGCCATCGAGGGGAGGGAAACTTGGAGATGATGGTGACATAGAGATGACCTAGATAGGCTGACGGTGTTAAGATGGTGGCTACGAGCAAGTGGGTGTGAAGCTTGGGAAGCAATGCTTCTGCTGCAGGAAGGAGAAGCAAAAAGAACAAACAATGGATTGAAGGGGTTTAAGTAGAAGGAGGGGAAGCAGGGGATAGGTCTTAGGGTTTTGAGTGAGGGAAAGGGGTTGTGGCAGTGGCCACTAGTTTTTGCCACCCCTTTGGCGACCTATTGCCAGTCGTAGCTGGTCAAGTGGTCAAAAGGTGAGAAGGTGAGGGGAGAGGGAGAAAAGAGGAGCGGGAAGGCAGCATGAGTAGTGTCAAGTCTTGTACAACCCTATGCGAGTGGGAGGGATGATCGTGAGGGGTGGGGAAAGGAAAATAGAAAGGAGAAAAAGAAAGGGGGCCGAGTGGGCCAGTGCCTAAATGGGCCCAATTTAGGCATTCCATGACCCCAAAGAGGGGTAGAAAATTAGGGTATTAAGGAGGTCATAAAATTCTTGTGCTAGCTCCAAATTGGGCAAGAAAAGGAGAATTGCATATATATATTCAAGGGATACAATATGAGTATAAGAATAGAGCATAAAAGTTCACAGAGATATGATCAAAACCAAGGGAAAGGAGATGGATGAGTGATATGCTTGGAAACTACATTAAGGCCAAATTGGGTGTCACTAAGGTGGAAAGTGTGCTCTAACGTTTTCAACAATGCATCAAATCATATATGTACATGAGATTGAGGGTGAGGACAAGGGTGAATCCAAGAGTAGAAGTTTTATACTAAGTGAGAAGAACCAAGTTATCACATCCTCCCCACCTTGAAAGAAAAACTTTGTCCCCAAAATTAAATCAAGTCACCAATCAAGAGTGGGACTCATATTCCACATCATAGTTAGTCTGGTATTCTCTCGTCATCAAGACATTCCTACTTTGGGAGGTTGAGTATCACATTACATTGGTCATTATCTGGGTAAAATCATTACGTAGATGGAAAATGTAGAGGGATCATCCCCTAGGTTACAATATTGGAGAGACCATGTTTCTAATCAAGATAAATAAAGTTCTTAGCCATAAGAGTAATCATGACTTTCAATTTAATAATAATTTCGGGTTTTAGCTTCTATATTGTGCTAACTGGAGTGGGTACACTTCCATGGTCATGATTTCCAAAACAACATTTTGATACATGCATCATATTTTAACATTATGGTTTCATCAAGAAACTCCAAGGAAGGCCCCACCCTTAGTCCATATGTGGCTTAGACCCAAATTCATAAATTGAGATATCAACATGATCATAATGCCAACAATATCAAATTTGGTAACATGAAAGTCATTAATCATAAATCAGGGTGATCTCCTATCCAGATTGAGTGATCATGTGAGTCAAGCCATATCAAGATCAAAATAACGAGTCTGTAGATCATGTATCAATATGGATAACTAATATATGGATGTCAAAGTCATAGATCCAAACAATTCAAAACTAGGATTTTAGGGTTTCTACTAGACCATAGGTGGATCATTTTTTTTCAAAATGAGACATCAAGATCCAGCATCATCATTACCATGAGTATGACCTATTATAGGCATAGGTCAAAAGATCAAAATTGTGAGAAAGGGGTCACTTTTCCATTCTCTAAATAATCAACAAGATGAAAATTCATAGGAGTCAAGATAGGGATGTGTCCTAGGTTAGGGGAGTCAAGAGCCAAACTTCAACCCTAATCTAGAAGATTTAGTCCATATTAATCATTATCATAAAGCATGTATAAAATAGGGAGAGTACCAACTATCAAGTTATATCCTATGAGATCAGGGGTCAATGTCATCATGTGGGCCCAAAATTCAAGATCTTCATATTCAAGGTCAATATATTGTCCCCTTCCTTCAAAATCAAGGTAAGGGCATATTTGGAAATTGAGTAGTCGAATAGGGCATTACAAGAGTATTAGCATAAAGGGCAAGATCAAGGGTCCAAAATCATCATGTCATGTCCAAAATCGAGATGGAGGGATAGAGATCAAATAGGGGGAGGTGCCTCAGGTATCAGAGTCTTCAAATGAAGATCATGAGTCCATGAGCATCATTAAGTCAAGCATAATCATGGTACAGGTCAAAATAGGGTAATATTTGCTTAATTATGTTTGAGGTTTAATCGAATAGGGACATCAAAGGCATAAAATAAATAGGGACCTCATTAAAATGAGGTATAAGGTATACATTATCCTTATTTCACCAAATCAAGATCATTGGTATTATCCTCAAACATAGGAAGCATATTAGTCATAATTGGGCATAGTTGAGTTTCACATGATCTGGGGGATTAACATATGGGTACTAACCTTAATGAGTATTAATTTAAATCGAGTTTACAATCAAATCATGGCATCAATATCATATTAATCAACTTTTACCAATTATTTTGAATTTTAAATTTTCCCATACATAGACTGCCTAAAATAGAGTGATCATGTGAGTAATGGGTCATAGAGTAAGATCACACTTGTAAGCTAAGTAATACTCATCTAATTAGGTGGCTTGGGGGTAGTCCTTAAAAAGCGAGGAGATGCAAGAAGACTCTCTAGGGTTTAAGGAAGAGTCCTATTCCAATCTTGGATTTACTTAGGGAGGTAGATGTGTGTAGGAACCCCTCTGGTGCACCAAACCTACAACCTTAGTTTCACCATTATGGGCTTAGGTTCTCCCTAGGTTCTAATGATGTGTCATGCCCTACTTACATAGAGGATCATGTGTTTGGCTCTGATACCATTTCACTACTACAGAAATAGCATTCAGTGTCGCTTTTCTGGGCGTCGATTATTAAGGAAAACCGACACCTATCATATAAGGCGTCGATTGTTTGAGCAAACCGACGTCTATATTCAAAACCAGCCAGACGCGGGTACCGCTTTGTATTCAGCGTCAGTTGACAATAACAAACTGACGCCTAAAAGCTCCCGCGAAATCCAATTTTCAAGCGAAAAGAAAAAGTGTCACATACAACGTCGGTTATTTAAATAGCCACCGATGCCTATGTGTGATGAAACTTTGCGCGAAAAGTGTCACTTTCAGCGTCGGTTATCTGTTGATAATCGACGCCAAAAGTGGTTCCCTCCAAACAATTTCGTGAAAATATCGTCCAATTCAGCGTCGGTTGGTTCAAACAACCGACGCTAAAGTTGTTTAGGCGTCGGTTGTTACAAACAACCGACGCTATAGGTGAACTTTATATTCTGCGATCACCCGACTGTTCCCCTTTCTTCTGTTTCATCGCCTAAACAGCTTTAGCTCCCGCCGCAACTGCTGTCGCCCAACCCTCCACTCCGCCGCACCCCTCCACGACAGTGCCGCTGCGCCGCCTTCTCCGGCGCAGCCTTCTCCTCCAGTGCCTCCACGCCGCCTTCTCCTTCGGTGCCAGTGCCTCCACGCCGCCGCCGCCAGGACGACAGAAGCTGCTCTCCACCGTCGTCGTGCCGCCGCCAGGGTTTAGGGTTGCTAGCTGCTTCTCCGCCGCGCCGCCGGTTCGACCACAACTCCTCTCCACCGCCGTCGCCCACTCTGTGCCGCCGTCTGCAGACCACAGCTCTTCTCCAGACCGGTATGCCCTCTTCTCTGTATTTTATTAGAGCTAGGAGGCAGAGGTTGCTTGTTAGTGAATGAAGTCTAAGGCTCTTTCCTCTCTCTCAAGCTCATGAAATGTGATTCTTACTAAAATATGATGATGGGACAATTTTTTCTCTGCCATAGTTGAAATTTTCCTACTTGAAAAGGTCAAATTACCGAAAAGAATGCTCTTCTACCTTTTATTTTAAAGATGCATTCTATATACAATTTTCCTATACCCACAATTGCTGATTAGTTTTCTTGTACAACTGGATTCTTCAAGGAAATAGCTACAACTAGATAAGATCGTGTACACTCTGTATTTTTTCCCATCCTTTCTACAACTGGATTCTTCAAGGAAATAGCTACCTTGGGTCTTTATAGGTTATTTTAATGTTGTCCGAAGGAATTATGAAAAAATTAGTAAACAACCTCCTACAAAAAAGTCTATGCAGGACTTTAACATGTGTGTTATGAATTGTGGATTGTTGAGTTAGAAATGAATGGACTCATCTTTGCATGGGACAATCATCAAGAAGGGAAGAATTTCATTACATCTAAAATTGATAAAGTAGTTTACAATGATAAATTCCTTGATATTGTTTCTAATTTTCATAGGAAAGTTGATAAACATGTACATGCGGAAATATGGTTATTAAACCAATGGTTATAACATATAATGTCTAGTAAAGATTCCTAGACCTTTTGTTTGAAACTATTGATTTCTTGATTTATGATTTCATAATGCTCTGTTGATTAGGATTAACCATGTTGCCTGTAGTTTATATCATTGTTGATATCGGGCCCTAAACAACCCGGAAATGATATCGATGTTTATCTTGAACCTTTGATTGATGACTTAAAGAAACTTTGGGCTGAAGGTGTGATGACCTATGATGCTTCAGCAAGAGAGACATTTCGTTTGCACGCTATGTTGTTTTGCACTATTAATGACTTTCCAGCATATGGGAATTTGTCTGGATATAGTGTCAAAGGAGCTAAAGCGTGTCCTATACGTGAAGAAAACACTGATTCAATAAGACTCAAACATGGCGGCAAGACTGTATATCTTGGTCATCGAAGGTTTCTTTCAAAATTCCATCCGTATCGTAGGAAGCGCAAAGCATTCAATGGATGGAATGATGAACGGAGTACACCTAAACCTATACCAGGGGATGTTGTTTATGAAAGAGTAAAAGACATTGTCAATGAATTTGGTAAGAAATCACAATGTAGTATGGCCACACGGAGTGACAATTCTTCATTCAAGAAGAAGTCAATATTTTGGGATCTTCCTTATTGGAGTTCTTTGACAGTCAGGCATTGTATCGATGTAATGCACGTTGAGAAAAATGTATGTGATAGCATCATTGGTACTCTGTTAAATATACCAGGTAAGACTAAAGATGGGATAAAATCCAGACTGGACCTACGTGAAATGGGAATAAGGTCAGAATTAATAGAATTACGTGAAATGGGTAGTAAAAGAACATACTTACCTCCTGCTTGTTACACGTTGTCTAGAAAGGAGAAGAAAACTTTTGGTGAATGCTTGGTAAATGTTAAGGTGCCACATGGTTACTCATCCAACATCCGTAGATTGGTATCAATGAAAGATCTGAAGTTGATAGGTCTTAAATCTCATGATTGTCACACTCTAATGAAAAAAATATTGCCCGTGGCAATTCGATCTATATTGCCGAAGCATGTAAGGTTTGCAATTACCAGACTTTGTTTCTTTTTCAACAGTCTATGCAGCAAAGTTATTGACCCTGATACTCTCGATAATTTGCAAAGAGAAGTGGTTGTTACCCTATGTCAGCTTGAGATGTATTTCCCTCCTTCGTTCTTTGATATCATGGTACATCTTGTTGTCCACTTGACTAGGGAAGTGAAAATGTTGGGACCAGTTTTCTTTCATTGGATGTATCCCTTTGAACGATACATGAGCGTTTTTAAAGGTGATGTTCGAAACCGTTATCGGCCTGAAGGGAGTATTATTGAAGGTTATGTGGCGAGAGAGGTTATGGATTTTTGCAATGACTTTCTCAGTGGTAATGACACTCCTGATAATGACAAGAATATTGAGGAGGGCAAAGGAATTTTGGGATCACGGGTGAAAGTAATCAGCCGTGAGCAGTTGGAACAAGCTCACTTGTATATTTTACACAATATGGACGAAATGAGTGTTTATATCGAGGAACATACCAATTTCATAAAGAGACAACATCCTCGAGCAAGTTCAATGTGGCTTGCTAGAGAGCATAATAAGACTTTTACTAAGTGGTTTGAAGATAAAGTCTTACATCAACTATCTCAAACACCAAATGATATTACAGAAACTATCAAATGTCTCTCCTTTAAACCAAAACCGAATGTTATGTCTTATGAAGGGTTTGACATTAATGGATTCACATATTACACAAAGCGCCAAGATGATAAGAGTGTCGTCCAAAATAGTGGGGTCACTCTTCAAGCGTCGACTATGTACTTTGCAAGTGCAAAGGATAAGAGTCCACGTGAAGCTAAAATGTCATATTACGGTGTCATTGAGGACATTTGGGAGTTTGACTACATAGATTTCAAAATTCTGCTCTTTAAATGTAATTGGGTTGATAACACCATAGGATTTATAGTGGATGAATTGGGTTTCACTTTGGTGAACTTTGAAAAGATTGGCGAGAAGGGTGAACCATTCATATTGGCATCACAGGAGAAACAAATATTCTATATTGATGATCCTGCGAATGATAAATGGTCGGTTGTTCTTCATGGTAAAAGACAATTCATTGAAGATCCTATAGATGAAGAAGAGTACTATGATAAGTATGATGACTTCAGTCCATTCTCAGTTGGGTTGCCAACTCCACAAAATATTGAAGCTAATGATGACTTATATGTGCGCGGAGATCACAATGAAGGATTGTTAATTGATAAAAGATCACAATTTTAGAGACATGTATGTTTATACAAATGCTAAATGTTTGCCTTTTTCTAGTTAATACAAATGCTAAATGTTTGCCTTTTTCTAGTTAATACAAATGCTAAATGTTTGCCTTTTTCTAGTTAATACAAATGCTAAATGTTTTCCTTTTTAATGACATTTTCAGATGGCTGACCATGATGAGCATGATGTCCATGATGAGCATGAAGTCCATAATGAGCATGCTGTCCATGACGAGCATGGCGAGGATACCAATGTAAGTTCTAAAAACATATCCTGTATTTCTATAAAATTCATTTTCTTCTAGTTATGTCATATATCCTATATTTCTATATTGGGCTAATTCAGTGTGTTTATTTTTGTCAAAATTTAGGTTGATGATGCACATGTACCCACTGAAGCACTGGAGAAACTTGATGCGCAGCACCAAACACTTAACAAGAAAAGGGGCATCACTCTGTTGAAGAAGTTAATAGCGCTAAGTGGCAGTGGATCCAAATTGGTTGTGGAGTTTGATAATGGAGGAAATGCAATTGGAGTGAACTGCAATAATTTTGTAAACTATCTTGGGTGTACCACTCGGAGCCATTGTGGTGTTAAGTATGATAATTGGCATAAAGTTCCTCAGGGGAAAAAAGACTTGATATGGAAGGATTTATGCGTGAGTTATTATTATTTTCAATTCTATTTTGTAGATTACAAATTCTATTATTTGCAATTCTATTTTGGATACTAGTTAATAACATTTCTATTTTACAGAATCGGTTTGCATTGGATGAGAAGTTGCATCGTAAAAGTGTGATGCAACGCGCTGGAAAGATGCTTAGGAATTATAGGACAAATCTGAACAGAGAATACATAAAAGAGGGTGATAAGAAGAAGAAGTCAGCCCTTGAACAATGGAACTTCTTGGACAAAGAAGATTGGGACAATTTTGTTGCTTCAAGAAAATCTGAAGAATTCAAGGTATTAGGCGTCACTCCCAATTTAATTAATATACATTGTATTCACCTATTCAAGATTAAAATTTAGTGCTACTAACCAAATCATTAATGTGCATACTAATTAGGCCCTCAGTGATGCACAAAAAGCAAGGCGTGCACTCAATGTGCATGACCACACTATGGGTCCAAAAGGCTATGCAAGCGTTCGCCAAAGACTACAGGCGGAGTCTGCGGCTACTCAGGAGTCTGCTGCTACTGAGGAGTCTGCCACACCCATGCCTCGCCATGATATCTGGATAGCTGGGAGGCAAAACAAGAAGCGTGAAATAAAGAAGCCCGTAACTGCTGAGGCAGCTACGAAAATGGTAAAATACAACTCTTAGAGAAATCGTTTGAATATTGATTATTTGTTAACTTACCAATTTCTGTTGATGGTGATTAGCGGGAGCTGCACGAGCAGAGGAAACAAGGCACGTTCATCCCTCAGGGCACACAGGATGAATTGACAGTTGCTCTGGGTAACCCAGAGCATCCTGGACGTGTTAGGGGTGCAGGCGCTGGTGTGGGCATCAAAGCATTCCTTGGGCCATCCCAGCGCAAACCCAGAGTGGGACTTTCACAAGAAGAGGTAACCTATACTTTTTTTTAGAATGTTGCTGCAAAAGGAAATTCAATAATAAGAAGCTAATGTTTCTTTTATCCATGTATAGGAGAATAAGAGAGTCGAGGATATAGTTGCTAAGAAGGCCAACGATGTAGTTGCTGAGAAGGTCAAGGAAGAATTGTTGCGGTGGCAGGCATCTCAGGCTTCCAATCAGCCTATGGCGACCCACTCTTCTCCTGATGTACAGACTACAAGTAATCATGTAGACCCACCGCCTAACACGTCTGTTGTAAGTATTGTTTATGAAATTGTAGTTAGTCTTTTCAAGTTGTTATGTTTTCAAGATGATATGTATATATGTATAATATTCTTTACATAAATTTGTAGGCATTGAAGCCATGCCGGTTAAGAATGCAAGACTACATTGTTGCAGAGGCACAGGCTTACCCGTCCCTTCCTGGGGCAATGTTTCACGGGACTCCAATGCCACAGGGCTACGTTCGTGTGAGCCCGGTACGTGTGTTACCCGATTGGAGAGAAGCTACATTGCCATACCCCCACCCGGATATTGATACACTTGCTGATGCAGAAGGCGGGGTGATATTGTGGCCCAAAGCAGATGCCGTCTACACTACTGAAATTGTAAGATAAATTTACATTACTTTAAATTGTTAATGTGTATATATGAGGTCAACTGATCTAAAATTATATATACAGGTTAAAAAGAAGACAACCGGAGCACCTAGGCCTCCACCTCCACTTCCCGCATTACCAAGTTGGGTTCCAACTGACCTAACATACCCGTTAGGTCCTACTTGTAGGGGAATGGCATGTTGGCTACGGGCACATAATATACATTGCCCTATAATTGTTTCTTTAGATGCAGTTTATGCAGGACAATCATACGATAGCTCTTTATTTATACAAGATATTATTGAGTTGTTTATGTATGAGTGGTTGAATACATCAATGATAGAGACATGGATAAGGTGAGATCTTATTTATACATCCATATACCTTGTGTAAGATCCGGTGAGCTAGTTTCTTATATATTAATGCATACGTAATACATGTTTTGCAGCTACTTAGTCGAAGATCATTGCAAACAATTTGCATTTGATCATGTGGGATTTTTGATTCCTTCATTGATTAGTTTGGTAGCTAAAGACCCTGATAATGTTCAACAATACTGTATAGATGCTTTTACAATTTTTGGTCAGCAAAAGAAGACGATAATAATAGCTGCATTCAATGTCAAGTAAGTTTACTTTATTTATAATTTGGACTTAAGAAAATTCCATTTTTATTGTGCATTTTGAGTTATTAATTGTTAACTTTTTACCTCTAGCGGTAGACATTGGGAGTTACTAGTTATTGTCCCCGGGACGTTCACTGTTTATTATCTAGATCCCGCGGGAAGTACATTAAACACTAAAATTGGACACGTAATGAGAATGCCATTATTATGGTGAGAAATATTTCATTTTTGTATATGTTAACATCTCTTATTACATTACTATTTACTTATGCAATTTATTGTGTTATATTAACATGTAGGGGTTTAGATGCATTCAAAAAGGCTGGAGGAACGGTCCCGAGGAAAAAGAACCAGCCAATAAATTGGCACAACATACAAGTAAGTTCCCGACTCCAATGTATATATTATTGATGTGAATTGTGCTTAGTTGTATTATTTTGTATGTTTCGATTTATAGTGCGCTACACAAGACAATGGCTGGGCATGCACATACTATGTGATGCAATTTATGCAGATGATTATCCGATATGCCGCATTGGACATCGATACCATACATGAGATATTATATATAGTCTCATTAGTTAGTATGAAATATATCAATCTTATTTTTATATTATTACTTATATATATACATCATTCTCTTTGCAGGTGTTTAAAACTGACAACACTACAGGTAAACGCTTAAAAAATATACATGCTCCATATACGATGGAAGCATTAAATGAAATAAGAGAAGAATGGGCAAAAGCCATACAAGCAGTGGCAACTGTAAGATATAATTTGGATGTTGATAGCGATAATGAATGATACTTTGTAAATGAATATTTCGGAATGTTAATACATGTATTTGAATGTTTCTATATGTGTGAATGTGAGAATTGAATTGATGTTCGAATGTATCTACTTGTGTGAATTATTTTTTGTGAATTTTGCAGGTTTGTGGCCTGTTTGTAGGCTGATATCAATGGATGTCGTAAACCTACAGTTCAGAAAACTGAACTGCAGGTTCTCATCCTGCTGACCAGCCACAGCAGGCCTGCAAACTGATATGAAAAAAAAAATAGATATAGGCGTCGATTATTTACAAAAAACCGTCAGCAAAGACCTACAACGTCGGTTATTGGATAAAAACTGACGCCTAATAGTACAAACAACCCGACCGTGCAGGATAGCATGGCCGTGGTGGAAAAGGCGTCGGTTATTCATATAAAATCGACGCCTATAATACTAAACACGACCGTGCAGGGAAGCACGACCGTGTCATCTTGAAGTATAGGCGTCGGTCTTTTAGTAGATAACCGACGCAGAATGTGTTCTAGATGACGTCGTTTTCTGTGGAGCGAACCCTTTTGGCGTCGGTTATCTACTAAAAGACCGACGCCTATATGTTAAATAGGTGTCGGTTAAAAAACCGACACCGAAGTGTTCGACCTTTAGCGGCGCCCACATAGGCGTCCCTTAGAAACCGACGCCAAAGGGGGTTAAACAACCGACGCCAAAGGCTGTTTCTGTAGTAGTGTTTGTAGAACAATTGTTTGTTACCCCAAGTCCACACTCCTAATGGCTACATAGACAAAGGAAAATGGATTGGGGCATATGTCCATAGAATGGCACAAGGCACACAAGCATATGTAAAGAAGAGAAAAATCGTGTCCATCATCATATTTAGAACCAAAGTATATTAAGCACAATGTAGTTTGGGGAAACAACATGATATTACATGATCAACATAACTATTCTATTACATGAAGTGATTGAGAAACCCATTTATTTTCTACAAGCCCCATGTTGAGATGTTGTTATTTGTTGTATAGGTTCCTTCATAAAGCTTGATTCACCTATTGATCACCTAATAGGGAACAAAATAGGACACAAATTCAATGTGGGTGCATTGGTGCACTTCACAAAATGAAACAAGTAGGACAAAAAAAAAGATAACAAAAAGTATAGACCAAAGAAAAACAAACATAAGAAACATGTAACAAAATTTTCAAGAGCATCTTTAAGGTTAATTTAACCATTGTACTTAAAAACATCGTAGGGCCTTATATTCGTGTGACAACTTCTAAAGGAAGAGTCTAAATAGAAAACTAAGGCATAGCCAATAGTTGTACTTTTCAACCATGAGGAGCCCAAATGACTAAAGCCATGGGGTCACCCTATATTCAACCAAGAATTGTGCTCCTATCTTGACAACTGAAGGAGGAGTCACTGAGCCTTATACCCACATCCCATGAGTTGGGTAGGGTGCAAGGGTCATTTTACAATGGTTTACCACATTCATGTTTGAGGGTGATGCTCAACATATTTTATATATCAAAAGCATGAAAAGGATATCATAAGTTCACTTATGTCAAAAAATATTCATAGCCAAGCATTTAGACTCTAAATATATAACTAGTAAACATGTCATAGCAACAGCAATAATTCAAGATGAGTAAAAATTGTACCTTGCATGAGTAGAGTAAAACCTAGAACCAAGAGCTCAAGGTAAGCCCCTTAATGTCAACCTAGAAATAAGGATAGATCTCTGATTAGTATGGAGTTGGAGTATCCTCATGGACGTTATCAACCACTTAGGTCCCCTTTTTACACAAGCATGGCCCTAGTCATATCAAAATATTCACAAAAGTGCACTACATGGTGCACAACATCATAGGGTGCCTTAGGCTAAGAGAACGTCCATGTTCAGAGTATAAACAAGGCAAAAACAAATCTGATTAAACAATATAAGTAAGGGAAAATTATATCCTAATAGCATGGTCTCATACTAGGTCATATTAGATCATAATCATCTACTAGAGTTGGCACATGAGGTCTCATGATATTAATATGGCATAAAAAGTGTGAGATTCTTGATTTTAGAGTGCAAAAGACATTATGTTGACTACTGATTTCGTGGGGTGATAACATTTCATGGGATTTAGAGATCCAAACGTCACAAGTGTATAAGTTACATCATTTTAATACCAAAAAGCAATTAGTGAGTCATGATACATGTAGGATGGCATTAGAGGGAAAGTAAGTACATTAGATCAAACAACCTCATGATTAGGGAATAAAAGTTAGTGAGGTACCACGAAATAAGGTTTCTAACCATTAGGGTCACATCAAAAGCATAGATGATTAAGATTATATGACTAGATACCAGCTAGTGCTATAAAATGTAAATCAAAGGAGATATGAATGAAATTAGGATCAATAAGTGGCACCATGAGATAGGTGGTGTTTTTTTATCAAGAACCATATTTTGCATGACTGAAAAGGACAAGGGATGTAAGAAAAATGTTCATTGGAAGTTTTACCCTTTATTGAAAATTCTAGACCCTTGGATTTAGATCCAAGGGTCACTGAGTGGCACCTTCAGCCCTCTCTGGCCTCACGGGGATGAACCAAGCCCGAGCATATTGTGGCGTCAAAAGGCGGGTGCGAGTGGTGGCTAGCAATGCTAGGTTGGACGTGGCGACTCAGAGTGGTTGCCTACCATTTCCTTCCCCTCAGTCGTCATAACATTGAGTTGGGGTTGTACTACCTCTTGCAGCTGCCCGATCACAGCTACTGGGCTAGCTTGAGTCTAAGGTAGGGTCGTCTGACCAGAATAGTGAGAGGGAGGGAAAAGCAGAGAGCAGGGAACGAGAAGCGAGGTTGTGTTGCCCTTCCTCTTATCATCTCCACGGTGACACTAGGGTTTGGAAATTCGGCATCAGCCAACAAAGTGGAGGGGTGTCTATTCTAAGGTGGAATGTGTAGAGACCCATAGAGCTCGACATAGAGGGAGGGAACATGTGGCAGAACATTTGAAAAAAACATCATTAACTAAGTGGAAGTGAATCATGTGCAGTGGATTAATGAAAATCACTAAAAATTAAAACCTTTTACAAAGAGATCCAGACATTGAGAAACTTCTTTTAAAAAGAACCAAAGTAATTCAATTACATTCTGGTTCACAAGCACATGTCTTGTACCATCTCTTCTCGAGGATTATATATGTCAACTGCCCTATTAAAATTGTACATAGGCAGCATAAGAACCTCGAGGCATCAAGCCAAAATCTCAGATCGGTTCATTAAACTAACTATTGATTCTGAGGACCTGAGAGTACAGAGACGATGCATATGACTCTATATATAGAACATGACAGCCAATGTCTCCACCTGAGGATTCAGTCATGTCCATACTACTGTTGTTGTTCTTTCCCTACTGTAGGGTTTCTGCCTCTTCCTCCGCATCTTCCTCAAAAGTAGGATCCCACAGGGGTGAGACAATTGTAAATTGTCCCAGTGAGAGATATAACTCTCTGCCAAAAACATTATTATTGTGGTTTAATAAGAATAAACTGAACAGAGGAATCATAAATATTTAACAGTAGTTAAATCAATGTCTAAACAGGTTAAAGCAATATTCTTGTTCTAAACATTTCAACTATAACTTGATATAGCAGCATGTCATTTACCTAATAAGGAATATGAAGAACATGTATAACATTTATTCACTATACTAAGCAAGGTAACATCAACCAGTGATTCTCGTATTTCAACCTTAAGCAATTACAATACATGGCTGATTATATTTTACAATCAAACTTAATGCCCTAAAGAGATGAAGTATATCGTTCATGCTCCAACCGACCATGATTACGTAAAGCATCGATACCACACAAGGTCAATGGAAGAGCCAGACTCCAAGACCTCAACCTTTTCGGTCAGTATGAGATTATATGGTAGAGACATCATGTGTCCAACTGCAATTAGCTTTCTAGGGTATATTGGCATCTTCTCTATAGAGTTATAGCCCGTAGGATATACTCTCTTCAGGGTTATGGCATGTAGCCAATGCCTGGTATCATATCATGGAGTCATGGCCCGTAGCCATACTCTTACTGGGGTATGGTCTGTAACCAATCACGTACATAGGATATAGCTTGTAGCCATTCCTATGGGGCATAAGGATATAGTCGCCCAATTACCCCCGCATATTCAAAAATATGTGCTCCCAGTTTAACTCGTTTCACCATTCAACAAATTTTGATGTTGATGGATCTGTGGTCAGGGCAACTACATTATATGATATCACTTGAATAATCAAGTGTATTATCATATTCTTTAGCATCAGACAAGTTTCCAAACATCAATTATTTTAACAATTGTTTCAAAGAATGTGTAATACTTTCATCAAGTACTATTCACATATTTAACAAAGCATTGGGATCTCAATCCCTCATCTCATCAGGAGCATTCTAATCTTTTCACAAACTCATCACCATGATTATAGAAAATAGGTATTCAAACCCTCAGTTCAACAAAGGCCACTTGTTACCACTTATTAGGTAACTCAACATCTTCAGGTCATCTGACCAAGGTAAACATGATACTTGCTACACAAGCATCTCACATGGCTCACAAAGCCCATTTAATCTCTTGTTACCTCTTACTAAGCAACAAGGCATATTATGGCTCACAAGGCCCATTAACAGTAATAAAATGAAACATCATAGCTCATACCTGTCTATGCTCATCATCTCATGATACCTGCATGGTTAGTACACTTGATAACAGTTATATCAATTACATTTTAGCACCATGCTATACAAAGTAACACCACTTATACCCTTATTAGGGTTAGGGTTTCCCAATTCATATCAATCAGGGTTACTCATCACTTTACGCAAATTAGGGATAGGTTTTCTAATTAGGGTTTCATAATACATAGCATCACCCTGGATTAGGGTTTCATATCGCATTACCATGTATCAGGGTTTCACAGTACATTCTTACCTTAAATTAAGGTTTCTCATAACATTTCCCCCAAAATTAGGGTTTCATGTAGCTTTAACCAAGATTAGGGTTTCTCATCTCATTACCCTAAATTAGGGTTACACCATCACCCTAGATTAGGGTTTCACCAAACTTTACCTTAAATTAGGGTTAGAGCTCATCAACCTTCTCAATTAGGGTTTCATGATCTTATCATCATGGATCACACCCTTATTACATATTTTATTCATGTAGAAAGTGTTGAGGATTAATCACTACAGGATTATCACTCATGTATAAGTTTCTCTCTCTCATCCTCTCTAGGAGGTTAATTACATCAGACTTGATTAGATTAGGTTAACCCTTTTTTCTAGTGCATACATATAGGGTTAGCATAGTGTATTGAGGCACTGTTTCCATGAGCATCAAAAGGTTAACCACTCTAAAGGTACTAATCACCTAAGTAATTTTAGAGGTACAACCATTTTAATCAATCTTGAGTTACTTTAATAGTACCCATTTAGTTCTAAGATCAATTGTAATTTTAATCAACTCATTTGGTTTTGAAACTGAATCAATCCATTCGGTCTTAAAACTGAATCCTTCATTTGTTCTTAAATCCAAATTCTTCATTCGATCATGAAATCAAATCCTTTATTCAATCTTGAAATCAAATCCATTCGATCTTGAAACTGAATCATCCATTCGGTCTTGAAACCAATTCATCCATTCTGTCTTGAAACTAAATCCTCCATTCCATCTTGAGACTGAATCATCAACCTTTGCATTGAAACTAAATGGACATCTCAACATGGAAATTGATTGAGTGTTGAAACCGATTGGACAATTCAAAAGGTTTGAGATCCTTTACTCTCAAATAGTTTTGAGACCGTTTGATTCCAAATGGTTTCAATACCGTTTGGACTCAAACGGTCTTGAGACCATTTGGTCCAAACCACCTCAAAAATGGTTGGACCAATTAGGGTTTCCAACATCAAATCGATTTAGGATTTGTACTCATTGAACCATCAATCAATTGAACTATTGAAGGTACATTAGATCATAGCCCTTGGATTTTCAACCATCGCCATAATCAAACATTGACCTCCAAACGGTCTTGAGACCATTTTACCTCCAAATGGTCTTGAGACCGTTTGGGTCAATCCACCTTGAAATCAATTCCCTCAATTAGGGTTTCACTCAATTCAATCGAATAGGGTTTGCAATTAATGGATCATTCATATATGGAGCCTTTAAAATCAAATAAATTGATATCATTGTATCATCAACCATCCACGTCAGCATTGATCCTCCAAATGGTTTGAGACCATTTGATCTCAAATGGTCTTGAGACCGTTTACTCCCAAATGATCTTGAGACCGTTTGGTTTCAACCGATCTTGAAACTGATTGGTCCCAATGTTGAAACCGTTTGATCATGTACTTTTTTGAGGTGTGTGATTAAGATGAAATCATCATATCCAAGCTTCAAACCTTCAAAATCTACTACCATTCTTATGATAATTCTATCAATTATTCAAAGGAGTTTCAAGAAGAACAAAATGATCAACAAGTGATGAACAATCAAATGTAATAATAACATTTAAGGGTTTATGTTATATAACCCGCCTTCAAAGTTGAAACCAAGCTTCAGGATTCACGTCTCTAATGGTGAAGTAAGGTTTCTCAACCTCCCAAGGTCTGTCCTCAAGCTTTTGAGTGAAAAGAAATGGCTAGAATTGAAGATTGAATGGAGAAAAGAAGAAATCAAGCATTGATTTTCGATTTCCACCAAGAAATCAAGGTTGAAGATGATTAAGGAGCTTACCTATAGGTTGTATTTCTTCCTCCTCTTGCTCCTAAGCTCCCTTGTGCTCGGCCAAAGCAAGGAGAGAAATAAAATCTGAAAAAGAGTCCTTATGTGGGTGGAAAATGAGGTATATATGAGGGAATTTCAAGAGAGAGAAAGTCTTATAATAATCCTTCAACTCCCCAAATTGGTGCTACTAAACCCACTCACTTCCTTGCATACGAATCTATCAACTCCACCTTCAAATTCCTCTTCATTATCCATGAATTAAAGGAAAAACAATTAAGCACCTTGATTCATATAATACTAATATCCCATATTTAGTGGATATTACTTTTTAGTTTACTAATGTGAGTGGACTCTCCACTCACTTGGGATATTTTCGGTTCCATAGCAAGGCACAAGGACATCAACACTTATCTAAATTCAACCTTCACATATTTGGTTGAAAGGCACTCCCATTAATATAATTATTTTTGCATTAAATTGAATTATGTTTCCGATTATGCTTAAATCTTGATTATTTTAATATCAAGATTCTCTCTCCTATAAAATGATTCCAATGAGACACACCTCTCATTTTCTTTTATCTACATGATGATAAGAAACATGAGTGACTCTCTAAAGGTGGTATTTTACATATTGAACCCTAGGTTTTGGGTTAATCACACATTACACCAAAACTAGGTTTTAATGCACAACATTGCTCAACAAGCTCTTTCTTGGTACTCAGGCTACCACAAGCCATACCTCTACATCATTCTCATTCTTATGATGCTTCAACATCTGATGAACATTTTATCATGTAACATTTGCAAGTTAACCCCTCAACTTGGTTAATTTGCACTTTAGTCCAAAACAAGCAAAATAGTGTTTCACCGTTATTCAAAAAGGACTAAAATTGAAACATAAGTTCCTATTAAGACTTAATTACTTTTCAAAAGATAATATCAAGCATCTAATCAACTTTATTAAGCAAAGCATCTAGGGTTAAAGCATAACCCAAGTCAGGGATGTTACAAATTATCCACCCCTAACAGGGATTTCATCCTCGAAATCATCAAGAGAAAAGAGAAGGGTACTTCCTCCTCATCTCTTCCTATAATTCCCACGTAGCCTCTTCAATGCCAGGGTGATGCCAGAAAACTTTCACAAGACATATGTCTTTCTTTTTTAGCTTTTTAATTCTTTTATCAAGGATCATCATAGGTCCTTCAACATATGATATATCATCATTTAATTCTACCTCCACAGGTTGCAAAACTAACTCGGTGTCAGGATGACATTTTCTCAACATGGAGATATGGAATATTAGATGCAACTTATGCAGCTCAGGTGGCAACTCCAGCTTATAGGCTACCTTTCCAATCCGCTCAATGATTGGATAAGGCCCCATAAATCTAGGAGCTAACTTTCCCTTCTTCCCAAATCTAAGGACACCTTTCCAAGGTGAGACCTTGAGATATACTCTATGTCCAACTTGGAATTCTACAGGTCTTCACCGTTTGTCAGCATAAGACTTCTGTCTATCCTGTGCAGCCTTTAACTGTTGTATGCTGCACTAGCTCAAGACCCAAAAGTTGATATTCTCTAGTTTCATACCAACATAAAGGAGATCTACAACATCTACCATATAATGCTTCATATGGGACCATATCAATATTGTGCTGATAGATATTATTATAAGCAAATTCTATTAATCTCAGGTGTAGATCCCAACTTCCTACAAACTGAAGGAAAAATTCCCTAAGCAAGTCCTCCAAAGTTTGTATGGTCCTCTCAGATTGTCCATCTATCTGTGGGTGAAAGGTTGTACTAAACCTTAACTGTGTACCCAAAGCTTTATGTAGTTGTTCCCAAAAATGACTCGTGAACTGGGGACCTCTATCAGAAACAATAGTAGTTGGAACTCCGTGCAACCGCACTATCTCATCTACATATATTTGTGCCAGCTTCTCAGTAGTGTAGGTTGTTTTGACAGGAAGGAAATGTGTTGTCTTAGTCAACCTATCAACTATCACCTAAATGGAATCATGACTTTTGGTTGTTTTGGGCAAACCAACCACAAAGTCTATGGTCACATGATCCCATTTCCACTGTGATATAGAAAAAGGTTGCATTGTTCCTGCAGGCTTTTGATGTTCAGTTTTAACCTACTAACACACTGGACACCGCATAACAAACTCAGCTACATCCTTCTTCAATCCTGGAAACCAATACATATCCTTCAGGTTATGATACATTTTGGTGCTCCCTGGATGCATTGCATACATTGAAGAATGAGCTTCCTCCAAGACTAACTTCCTTAAGTCATTGGCATCAGGTACTACCATCCTACCATGGTAATAGACTACCTGATCCTTTGCCTCATGAAAGACATCTCGTTTCTCACTACAATACTCTGACCTAATCTGCTAAACTACAACATCAGCTTGTTGAGCTTCTTTAATCTGCTATCTCAGAGTAGGTTTCACATGCATCTCATCTAACAACCTGGCTAACAATGATACCTTAAGTTGTATATTGTTTTGCCTCAAGGAGATAAGCATATCTCTTTTAAATCACACTAGGGAGTTGAATTGTGCTTTATCTAGGGCTGGTGATGATGATTTCCTACTTAATGCATCAGCCACTACATTAGCCTTCCCTGAATGATAATCAATTATACAATCATAGTCCTTGATTAGCTCCATCCAGCGGCGTTGTCTCATATTTGCCTCATGTTGTGAGAAGATATATTTTAGATTCTTATGGTCTGTAAAAATCTGGAATGTTTCTCCATAGAGATAATTCCTCCAGATCTTCAAAGTGTGGACCACAATAGCTAGTTCCAGATCATGTGTCGGATAATTCTCCTCATGTTTCTTAAGATGTCGAGAGGAAAAAGAAATCACTTGATTATCTTGCATCAACACAAAACCTAAACCATTCTTAGATGCATCGCAGAAAACTATGTACCATTTCCCTTACTCAGGTAACACTAGAACATGTGCACTTGTTAATCTTTCTTTCAACAACTGTAAAGAATGTTGACACTTGTCATTCCAGACAAAAGGAACCTCCTTCCTGGTCAATTTGGTTAGGGATAAAGCTATAGAATTGAAGTTCTTAATGAATCTCCTACAATAGCCTGACATTCCAAGAAAACTATGTATCTCCATTGGTGTTTTTGGCTGTTCCCATTGCAGGCCAGATTCCACCTTCTTAGGATCAACACAGATACCTGAGGCAGATATTATGTGTCCTAGAAAGAAACTTATGGTAACCAAAACTCACATTTGCTAAACTTAGCATACAGCTTATGCTCTCTTAGCAAAGTTAAAGCCTGACGGAGGTGTTGCTCATGTTGTTGAGTATCTCTACTGTATACCAAGATGTCATCTATGAAGACTACTATGAACTGATCAAGGAAAGGTTGAAAGATTCTATTCATGAGTTCCATTAATGCAGTTGGTGCATTAGTTAGTCCAAACAACATAACTATGAACTCATAGTGACCATACCTTGTCTTAAAGGTAGACTTATGTATGTCACTCTCCTTGATACGCAACTGATGATAACCTAACCTCAGATCTATCTTAGATAAGATAGTTGCACCATGCAACTGATCAAACAGATCATCTATCCTCGGCATAGGATATTTGTTCTTTATTATTACTTTATTCAACTATTTGTAATCAATACATAACAACATCGATCTGTCCTTCTTCTTAACAAAGAGAACCAGAGCACCCCATGGTGAAGTACTTGGTCAGATAAAACCTTTCTCAAGCAACTCTTGTAGCTATTTCTTAAGCTTTGCCATCTCAGCAGGTGCCATTCTATACGGTGTTTGTGCTATTGGTTGCGTGCCTAGAATTGGATTAATTTCAAAATCAATCTCTCGGGGTGGAGGAACACCTGGAAGTTCCTCAGGGAACACATCTTCAAACTCCCTAACTATCATAACTTTAGAAAGATTAGAGATCTCCATTGTGGTATCTACCACATGTGCCATAAATGCAAATCATCCTTATCTTGTTAGCTTTTCAGCTACCATAGATGATACAAGACAGGCTGGAAGAATGTTTCTATCTCGCTTAAAGATCCATGTGTCACTATCATCTGTGAGCACAGCCTACTTGGAAACACAATCCAAGACAACCTTATACTTTTCCAGGGTGTCCATCCCAAGAATTATATCGAAACCCTACATTTCAAGTGGTATAAGATCCACCTAAATGCAATGATCAGAAAAGAAAAGAGTGCAGGGAGAACATACCTTCCGCAACACTACAGATCCAAGCAAAGGAGTTTGCAACATCAAACTCTCTGCCCTATGACCAATTATCATATTGTAGTCAAGAATCACTTCTCTAGTGATGAACGAATGTGTAGCACCTGGATCAATTAAAACAAATATGAAGTAGGATGAAGACATATCAAAATAAAATAGTTCCATCGGACCTGTCACAATCCATGGGTTAACTACTGCTATAGGTTGATTCATCGCATAGAATCTAGCTATTACTTGTTGTTGACCCTATAAGGACCCTAACCCATGTTTTGGACTAACCCTCTTTGTTTTGCTTATGAAAGGTGCTTAGAACCTTAATCTAGTCTCTCTATATGATTTGATATCATGTGACAAGCTCATGTTTCCAGTTTCGTCCCATTTGCATGCTATTTGAGAAATGTTTGCTTGTTTTGGACCAAAGTGCAATTTACCCAAAGTAAGGGATTATATTGCAATATGTCACATGTAAATCATGCCTTTAGTTCTCCTGCATCATTAGATAGAGAATGATGCTATGGGGCACCTTGTGGAGGACCTATGTTCCAAGTTTCAGCTTGCTTGGTGTGTCGGTTTGAGGGGTGTATCGGCTTGAGGGGTGTATCGGCCATGGAAGTTGCCCAGCTTCACGATATACATTTTAGAGTGTATCACCAGGCCATGCATGAGCTTCTAGGGTGGCAACAAGTGGCATTTAGAGAAAGAGCAAGTGGCACCTTGGTTTATGTGGCTATGACACCTCTCCCTTGCTACCTCTCTCTTCCTTGGTGTATATAACTCCCTTCCTCCTTGACCAAGTGCTCCCTTTCGGTCACCTTCCTTCCCCTACCTATATGGGACAAGCATGGAAGCTTAGGAGCTTTAGGAAACTCCCATGGATCTTGGGAGGATGAGCACCTTGGCCATGGAGACTTCTTGCTCAAGATCCGACTTTGGTGAGTCATGCTTCTTTGCTAGCTTTTCCTTGTGCTTTCTTCTTCACCTTCCTCTTTCCCTCTCAGCCATGGATAGGCCCTTGATGTGAGAAGGTAAGGCCTTGGTTATCTCCCCTCTTTTCTTCTTCTTGAGCTATTCATAACCATGGTATCTTCTTCTTCTTTTTCCTTTGTTTCTTAAGGTGATGGTGATGGTGTCGAAGGCATGTTTGGAGCTTTGGATGGATGATGTTCTTGGAGAGGAACGTGTGTTGCTGCTTGGACTAAGTAGATTCATGCCTTTCATGGTGAACCTCTTCAGGCGGGTTACATAACTCTTAACCATCTCTATTATGCACACTCTTCATATATGCATATATTGGTTCTTTTACTTAAATCGATACCTTTCTCCATGATAGATGTATATATGGAACTTGAAATCTTATCTAATGGGAATGCTACGTTTTATTACTGCCTTTAGCTTATTTTCCTTGTGCAAGATGGAAATGGGTGGCTAGAGGTTGAAGATGACTAGCCCGATATGGGGCTCTACCCGATACAACTATGCTTTGCCCGATACAGTACCTTGCTTAATAAGTTATGATTCGGTTGACGGTTTGTGGCAATACCCCTTTCTCTGCTTTGGACTTGAAAGGTGAGCCTATGGACTAGATGTTTGGGGCGATATGATGTGGTGACCGATACCTCTTTCCTACCCTAGGGTTAGGTTTTGGATGATATGGTTGGTGGACACCTAGTTGGTCTCTTGGCCGATATATGTTCTACATGTTGGCTCAGATATCATATGTTTCATCCTGTGGTGCTTGTTGTAAATCGGTTTTAATTTCCCATGTTTTTTGGTAGTCTTCTGGTTAGCATGTAATTGTGTTTTGTTGTGGATGGGGTGTTACAGTGTTTGGTATTGTGAAAAAGATAGTTATTCTTCACAGACCCGGTGCTCGGTTGTTGGCTGATGATGAACCAGCTTGGGACGCTTGCCCACGTCCTTGAGTGCCATTTGAAAACTGCCTCCTCTGAGAACCTTGTTGACTCTGCCTATGGGGTTGAGTCACCATTGTGTTCCCGACTGGACAATCCCGTACCATATGTCCCACTTGTCTGCAATGATGACAGATCCTGGTCTCAGGATAGGGTCTATGATGTCCAGTCACTGATGTTGATGTTGTGTTGGGGGCTCTATTTGAAACAAAACTACGGCCCCTACCCTGACTTGACATCCATTGTGTCTGGGTATTGAATCTTGATGGTGTTACCAGTGCATAAAACCTTGGCTTCTTAAAGCTCTCAAACCTCTGTCCTAGGAACTGAGTGTACACCTTCTTACCACTGGTCTGTCGCTTCTCGATCACCGACCTTTCTATCCATCTCATGGACTCCACGAAGGCAGAAAACCTCTCCCTATTCTCTAAAGCAGACACATGAGTGGTCAATTCAACATTCAACCCCTTCTTAAAATGTTGAATTCTTTCCTCATCAGTAGCTACCATATGCGGACATAACCGCAAAAGCTCCATGAACTTAGCCTCATACTCGCTAATTTTCATCGGTCCTTGTCTTATCTTCTCAAACAAAGATATATTTTCATCTAGGTAAGTCTTGGGGAAGTACCTAGTGATGAATTCTCATCAGAATTCTTCCCATACAACCTCGACACCTGGCCTTTTGCCTTCTTCAATAGTCCACTAGCGACCAGCACTCCGGCCCTTTCAGTAGGTACACTGCATGCCTCACCTTTTCAACTTTAGGAATATTGAGGATTCTGAAAGCCTTCTCCAGCTCAGTCAGCCATAGGTCAGCATCTGCTGGGTCAGCTGTACCAACATACTCTGTTGCTCCTACCCGACGAAGACTCTCAAAAGTCTTGCCAGCTCCCTGTCCCTCATTATGGGCTGGTGCCCTAGGTGCAGGTGGTGGTATCCTATCCTCCATATGCGTCATAGTTGCCATAAACTGCCCAAATAGAGCATGGAAAGTTGGGTTCTCTATCATGGCTAGATCAAACTGAGGATGTTCATGGACTGGCTCATACCTAGCCTGGTCCCTTGCACCTCCTCCTGGTGCAACAACACTTCTCTCAACAGCGTGTTCTTCGTGTGATCCAGACATCTTCAAGTTCTTCTTCTCCTCCTATATGAGCAGAAGTCACTATCAGATAAACTGGAAGACACTAGAACAGACTAAATGACTTAATCCTATGTCTCTGTAGACTCAGTGAACCTAGAGCCCTGATACCACTAAATTATGGTGAAGCGTTCGAACAAAATGTCATTAACTAAGTGAAAGCGAATCATGTCCAACGGATTGACGAAAATCACTAAAAATTAAAACCTTTTACAAAGAGATCCATACATTTGAAAACTTCTTTCAAAAAGAACCAAAGTAATTCAATTACATTATGGTTCACAAGCACATATCTTGTACCATCTCTTCTCGAGGAGTACATACATCAACTGCCATGTTAAAATTGTACATAGGCAACATAAGAACCTCGAGGCATCAAGCCAAAATCTCAGATCGGTTCATTAAACTAACTACTAATTCCGAGGACCTGAGAGTACAGAGATGACACATAGGACCCTATATACAGAACATGACAACCAATGTCTCCACCTGAGGATTCACTACTATCCCTACTGCTATTGCTGCTCTTCCCCTGTTATAGGGTTTATGCCTCTTCCTCTGCGTCTAACTAAAAAGTTGGATCCCAAGGGGGTGAGACAATTGTAAATTGTCCCAACGAGAGATATAACTCTCCACCAAAAATGTTATTATTGTGGTTTAATAAGAATAAACTGAACAAAGGAATCATAAATATTTAACAGCAGTAAAATCAATGTCTAAATAGGTTAGAGCAATATTCTTGTTCTAAACATTTCAGCTATAACTTGATACAGCAGCATGTCATTTACCCAATAAGGAATATTAAGAACATGTATAACATTTATTCACTATACTAAGCAAGGTAACATCAACCAATGATTCTCGTATTTCAACCATAAGCAATTATGCTATACGGATGGTTATATTTTATAATCAAACTTAATGCCCTGAAGAGATGAAGTATACCATTCATGCTTCGATTGACCATGATTACGTAAAGCATCAGTACCACACAAGGTCAATGGAAGAGTCGGACTCCAAGACCACAACCTTCTCAGTTAGTATGAGATTATATGGCAGAGACATCACGTGTCCAACTGCAATTAGCTTGCCAGGGTATATTGGCATCTTTGCTATAGAGTTATAGACCACAACATATACTCTCTTCAGGGTTATGGCCTGTAGCCAATGACTGGTATCATATCATGGAGTCATGCACGTAGCCATACTATTACTGGGGTATGGTCTATAACCAATCCCATACATAGGATATAGCCCGCACCCATTCCTATGGGGCATAAGGATATAGTTGTCCAATTACACCCGCATATTCAAAAATATGCGCTCCGAGTTTAACTCATTTCACCATTCAGCAAATTCTATCACTGATGGATCTGTGGTTAGGGCAACTACATTATATGATATCACTTGATTAATTAAGTGTATTATCATATTCTTTTAGCATCAGACATGTTTCCAAACATCAATTATTTTAACAATTGCTTCAAAGAATGTGTAATACTTTCATCAAGTACTATTCACATATTTAACAAAGCATTGGGATCTCAATCCCTCATCTCATCAGGAACATTCTCATCTTTTCACAAACTCATCACCATGATTATAGAAAATGGGTATTCAAACCCTCATTTCAACAAAGAACACTTGTTACCACTTATCAGGTAACTCAACACCATCAGGTCATCTGACCAAGGTAAACATGATACTTTCTACACAAGCATCTCACATGGCTCATAAAGCCCATTTCATCTCTTGTTCCCTCTTACTAAGCAAAAAAGCATATTATGGCTCACAAGGCCCATTAGTAGTAATAAAATGAAACATCATAGCTCATACCTGGCTATGCTCATCATCTCATGATACCTGCATGGTTAGTACACTTGATAACATTTATATCAATTACATTTTAGCACCATGCTATACAAAGTAACACACTTATACCCTTTTTAGGGTTAGGGTTTCCCAATTCATATCAATCAGGGTTACTCATCACTTTACGCAAATTAGGGCTAGGTTTTCCAATTAGGGTTTCATAATACATAGCATCACCCTAGATTAGGGTTTCATATCACATTACAATGTATCAGGGTTTCACAGTACATTCTTACCTTAAATTAAGGTTTCTCATAACATTTCCCCCCAAATTAGGGTTTCATGTAGCTTTAACCAAGATTAGGGTTTCTCATCTCATTACCCTGAATTAGGGTTACACCATCACCCTAGATTAGGGTTTCACCTTACTTTTCCTTAAATTAGGGTTACAACTCATCAACCTTCTCAATTAGGGTTTCATGATCTTATCATCATGGATCACACCCTAATTACATATTTTATTCATGTAGAAAGTGTTGAGGATTAATCACTATAGGATTATCTCTCATGTATAAGTTTCTCTCTCTCATCCTCTCTAGGAGGTTAATTACATCATACTTGATTAGATTAGGTTAACCCTTTGTTCTAGTGCATACATTTAGGGTTAGCCTAGAGTATTGAGGCATTGTTTCCATGAGCATCAAAAGGTTAACCACTCTAAAGGTACTAATCACCTAAGTACTTTTAGAGGTACATCCATTATAATCAATCTTGAGTTACTTTAATAGTACCCATTTAGTTCTAAGATCAATTGTAATTTGAATCAACTCATTCAGTTTTGAAACCGAATCAATCCATTCAGTCTTGAAATCGAATCCTTCATTCGGTCTTGAAACTGAATTCTTCATTCGATATTGAAACTGAATCCTTTATTCGATCTTGGAATCAAATCCATTCGATCTTGAAACTGAATCATCCATTCGATCTGGAAACCAATTCCTCCATTCGGTCTTGAAACTGAATCCTCCATTCGGTCTTGAGACTGAATCATCAATGTAAGGACCCTGGCCCATGTTTTGGGCTAACCCTCTTTGCTTTTCTTATGAAAGGTTCTTAGAACCTTAATCTAATCTCTCTAGATGATTTTATATCATGTAACAAGCTCATGTTTCTAGTTTGGTCCCGTTTGGATGTTCTTTGAGCAATGTTTGCTTGTTTTGGACCAAAGTGCAATTTACCCAAAGTAAGGGGTTATATTGCAATATGTTCACATGTAAAGCATGCCTTTAGTTCTCTTGCATCATTAGATAGTGAATGATGTTGTGGGGCGCCTTGTGGAGGACCTATGTTCCAAGTTTGAGCTTGGTTGGATGATGTTTATGCTTTCTGTGCTAGTTTTGGTGTAAATTGCAAATTACCCAAAGTAGAGGGTCAATATGCAATTTACCATCTCTAGAGTCTTCATTCTTCTGTTTGGCATCATCTAGGATGTGGATGGAGGTTGGGGCGCCTTGTTTGGTTGATAGTTGAGGAGTGACATCACTATATGGTCCTTATATCATATATGTGTCACACAAGCCACCTTGTCCTTTAGTGTATCGGGCAAAGCTTGCTTGGTGTGTCGGTTTGAGGGGTGTATCGGCCATGGAAGTTTCCCATCTGCAAGATACACATTCTAGAGTGTATCACCAGGCCATGCATGAGCTACTACGGTGGCAACATGTGGCATTTAAAGCAAGAGCAAGTGGCACCTTCGTTTATGTGGTTATGACACCTCTCCCTTGCTACCTCTCTCTTCCTTAGTGTATATAACTCCCTTCCTCCTTGAACAAGTTCTCCCTTTCAGCCACCTTCCTTCCCCTACCTATATGGGACGAGCATGGAAGCTTAGGAGCTTAAGGAAACTCCCATGGAGCTTGGGAGGATGAGCACCTTGGCCATGGAGACTTCTTGCTCAAGATCTGACTTTGGTGAGTCATGCTTCTTTGCTAGCTTTTCCGTGTGCTTTCTTCATCACCTTCCTCTTTCCCTCTCGGCCATGGATAGTCCCTTGATGTGGGAAGTCAAGGCCTTTGTTATCTCCCCTCTTTTCTTCTTCTTGAGCTATGCATAACCATGGTATCTTCTTCTTTTTCCTTTATTTCTTGAGGTGATGGTGATGGTGTCGAAGGCATGTTTGGAGCTTTGGATGGATGATGTTCTTGGAGAGGAACGTGTGTTGCTGCTTGGACCAAGGAGCTTCGTGCCTTTCATGGAGAAAATCTTAAGTTGGGTTACATAACTCTTAACCATCTCTATTATGCACACTCTCCATATATGCATATATTGGTTCTTGTACTTAAATCGATACCTTTATCCATGATATATGTATATATGGAATTTGAAATATTATCAAATGGGAATGCTACGTTTTATTACTACCTTTAACTTTTTTCCTTGTGCAATATGGAAATGGGTGTCTAGAGGTTGAAGATGACTAACCCGATATGGGGCTCTACCCGATACAACTATGCTTTTCCCGATACAGTACCTTGCTTAATAAGTTATGCTTCGGTTGATGGTTTGTGGCAATACCCCTTTCTATCCTTTGGACTTGAAAGGTGAGCCTATGGACTAGATGTTTGGGGTGACATGATGTGGTGACTGATACCTCTTTCCTACCCTAGGGTTAGGGTTTGGACTATATGGTTGGTGGCCACCTAGTTGGTCTCTTGGCCGATATATGTTCTACATGGTGGCTCCTTGAGGTTATTGCCCGATACTCTCTTCTAGAGTTGAACCTTGGGTGATATGATAGGTGAACTCTTTATTTCCCTCGTGACCAATATGCACATCTACCCAAGATGATTATGGTGGGAAATATAGTGGTGATGTCGTTGGAACCCCTAAGCTGATCCTTGGTGTGGGTGATAACCCTAGAAGTGGTGCCTTGGGTGGTACAGATGCCCTAACCCTTGTTTGGGGCGATATGCTTTCTTTGGCCGATAGGATGATCCTAACCCTAGATGCCCGATATGGAGTCTTGAATGATAGGGTTTCCCTAACCCTAGTTGACCAATAAGGTTCTTTTGAGTGTTATGGTTCACACCTTGATCCTTCATTGATATGATGTTGGGAGATGTGACAATGATGTTCTTTGCACGATACTCTTAGATGAGAGCCCTGCCCTGGAGTAAGATTTTGAGTGAGACTAAGTATCCCTGCCCGATATGCCTTGGTGAAGGACCTAACTTGACACCCTTGCTTGCCCGACACACATCTATAGGAGGTCTTGGCCTATATCATCAGCCCTAACCCGATATAAGCATATCATGTACATGATAGCTTGGGAACACAAGGATGAAATGTTTGGCCCATACCCTATATGGGGATAAGATACCTTGGTTGATATGCCTTGCCCGATACATGTTCCTTCTTTTGGACAAGAGTATATGCTTGATAGCTTGGATGTCTTTAGAGTTGAGGTTTGGCTGATACATGTGTGGAGCTTGGATAGTACCCTGGACATACAAGTGAGGGATGGACAATACGGTGTCTTGGTCGTTGTAGGGTCTCAAATCCTAGTTGGAAAATAGGGTATCATGGATGTCATGGCAATGTTGAAGTAGTGTACCTTGGGTGGTATGAGAGCCCCTTGGGTATCTTGATGTGTTAACCAAGTGGGTGTGCTTGTTGGGTGCCACGATCTTGGCCAATATGGCCTTAGGCAGTAGAGAGTTGAGGGTTGCCCAGTATGAAACCCTAACCCTAATGGGCAATAGGACTTTGGGTGATAGGTGACGCCCATGTGTTGCACGCCACGCTCCCTTACACCTGGTTACCTGATATCGAACTTGCATGGATGCATGATAGACAACTCTGGTTCAGGTTGCATGACACACAATAGATCCTGGTCGGCATGATACCCCCCTTTGTGCATGAATGTATGACATGCTTACCCGATACCCCCTTTAGTGAGGGTTTGCAGTCGCTACCTAGTTTTGGTGAGGGTATGCAAGACTCTTAGTGAGGGTTGTGCTCTAACCCGATACCCATATGTACGTTATCTTGAGTGTACACCTTTGTTATTTATGAAGCTATGACAAGATAGGTTGGGAACCCTTGTATAGTGGTTACCTATGGTTAATGACAGATGAACCTATGATTAAGTTGGATGGTGGATCACGGTGTATGATCCTTAAAGTTAATCCTTAGGGATGATGCACATATGATTTGAGATATAGGGTATGATGGGATACCCATGATGTGGTAACAGTAATATGTATTGATTTATACACCAGCTATGACATTAATCTGCATATGTTCATAATGATGGAAGAATATTCCAATGCTATAAACCTTAATATTGATGACATGATAATCAAAGATATGTTCATGAGATATGGGGCATGATGGATGCTCAGAGTTTGATAACAATAATATAAATTGACTTCAGACACAGCTATGAACATGGATGTTGTTCCAATCCTATGCACCTAAATTCTTGATAGCATCATATCATAATATGTTCTCTAAGATCTATGTTCTAGATTTGGTCATCTAGTTATCTCTTTCTTATGCAAGCTAACCATGCAGGTATATTGAATTCATAGCCAAGTAAGAGCTATGGTGATTATATGATTATGTGATCTGTATAGCACTTGATATATGTGTAATATCTAACTAATAATGATATGTCTTGTTGATGAGATAACATATATCACCAGTATGATGAGAAATGCCTGTTGAAGTGTGATCCTCCAGTGATGACATGAGGGATTGATATTCCCTAATGATGTTAATGATGCCTTGAGAGGCACTGGTGCAATGTAATGAACTCAGGGATTCATATCCCATGATGATGTATAATGATGAAGCCTTGAGAGGCAGTAGCACTATGAGATGATGTGAGGGATTTATATCCCATGGCAATGTGATGATTGTTGAGGGAAATGGAAATAGCAGTAGAAATATAACACCAATGTAACGAATCTACTATTGTTCATGTTTTATATGTGGTTGCTTAATACAACTTGATTGCCCCAACAATCTACTTAAAATACATTAACTAATTACAGATGAATCTCTCATGTAGTTTGACTTGGCCATAGATCCATCTTTGTCAGTAATTAGGTGATGGTGAAACAGGTTCTCTTGCAGGATTAACCCGGAGTGCATATTGTTGAATATGCGAGGTTTCTCCTAGCTGAAAATAGGAGGATTAGAATGCAACTGCGGTTGTAGACTCAAGATGTGTATAAGAGCATGGTGAACAGGCCCATGGCTCAGTGGGATAGAGCATGAATGTGTTCATGGCTCGGGAGCACGGTGAATTGGCCTGTGGCTCAGATGTATACTAGTGCCAAGACTTGTACCTAGTCGGGCTAGAGATAGGGTAGCCTGTGGTACTGACCCTGTGGCTGAGGCCACTTTGTTGGTTATCGTGCACTGACCACGAGGAGGAGAGGTCGTGCAGTCCAGATCATCCATTAACCTTGTATGGCACCGGATTTGGGCTTTGCAACCGAAGGTTGGAATTGAGCGGTATGACTCAATCCCTCACGGCATAATAATTCATAATCAAGTCGTATAGTATCCTGCTTAGGGCAAATACGAAACATTGGTTGAGGTCTTGTTTGTAAAGTTGATCTAGTTATAATCTGTAGTTTATCATATGAACCTTATATCATGTGATGAGTTCTTATAAATCTTATCTTGTCAATCATGTTCCATGAAGAACATCTGGTTATATGCCTCATAAATATCTTGGTAAGATTGGTGGTGAGATTAGCCCTACTCTGTATATTGCTCTTATAATCTGCTTACATTTGGATCCAATATTTTTATATTTGTTTTGGTTATGTGAATTTTTATATTTTCAGACTAAAGATGATAATCCTAAATTAAACAAAGGAAACAGAGCAATAAAAAGTGATACTCAGATCTTGGGTTGCCTCCCAAGTAGCGCCTTGGTTTTACATCGCTAGCTCGACGAAGCTTTGATGTTGTTATGCTGATGTTGTGGCATCTCTGATTTCAATGGTTTGTCTCATCATTTTATCTGTTGGAGTGTAATATTTTTTCAATCGATGGCCATTGACCGTCCTTTCTCCTTTCGTCAACAATTATGACAGCTCCAGTCGGGTATATATGTTTGATGGTCAAGGGCCTGGACCACTTTGTGCAGAGTTTTCCGAGGAACAATTTGAGCTTGGAGTTGAAAAGGAGTACTTTGTCACCAATGGTGATGTCTTTCCATTTTAGATGACAGTCGTGCCACATTTTGGTTTGTTCTTTATAAATCCTGGAACTTTGATAAGCGGTCATTCGGAGTTCCTCTAGCTCTTGTAGTTAGAGTTGTCTGTTTTATCTGGCACTTTTGAAATCAAAATTCAACTGTTTTATGGCCCACCAAGCCTTATGCTCCAGTTCAACTGGGAGATGGCATGACTTCCCATATACCAAACGGAACGGGGTTGTCCCGATTAGTGTTTTATAAGTTGTTTGATATGCCCAAAGGGCATCGGGAAGCTTGGTGGACCAGTCAGTGTGGTGTCTATTAACTATTTTTTCTAAGATCGCCTTTAGTTCTCTGTTTGAAACCTCAACCTGACCACTGGTCTTTGGATGGTAAGGTGTGGCAACTTTATGATTAACTCTGTACTTTTTTAAGAGGGATTCAAAGCTTCTTTCTAGAAAATGGGTCCCTCCGTCGGATATGAAAGTTCGGGGGACTCCAAATCTAGGGAAAATTATATCTTTAAACATCTTAGTAATAGGTTTGGAATCGCTGGACACTGTGGGTATAACTTTGACCCATTTTGAGAAATAGTCTACTGCAACCAGAATGTAGGAGAAGCCATATGAAGAAGGAAAGGGGCCCATGTAATCTATCCCCCATACGTTGAAAAGTTCGATCTATTGCCACATAGTGAGTGGCATTTCATTCCTTATATGCTGCCAGAAAATTGACATTTGTTGCAAGATTTGACAAAATCATAGGAGTCTTTTTCTATGGTTGGCCAAAAGAAACCTGATTGCAAAACCTTCATAGCAGTTTTCTTCGCACTCATGTGCCCCCCAATGGGGCCGGAATGGCAATGTTCTAGGACGAGGGTAATCTCTTCTTCGGGTAGGAAGCGATAGAAAAGTTTGTCGGCGCAAAGGCGAAAAAGGTAGGGTTCATCCCAATAGAATTGCTTTGCATCGTGGAGGAATTTCCTCTTGTCGTGATGGGAGGCAGAAGGATGAATGATTCCTGTAGCCAGATAATTAACAATGTCGGCATAGCAGGGGAATCTATTGGTAATCCTCATTAGTTGGTCATCTGGAAGAGAGTCTCGGATAGAGACTTTATCTTCATCTTCAACTTCAATACGACTGAGATGGTCGGCTACTTCATTTTCCACTCCGCTTTTGTCTTTAATTTCCGAATCGAATTCCTGAAGCATCGACACCCAGCGGATAAGTCTGGGTTTTGCATCTTGCTTCTGAATTAGGTATCGTATGGCGGAGTGGTCAATGTAGACGATGACCTTGGATCCAATCAAATAGGAGTGGAATTTCTCAAATGCATACATGACAGCCAAGAACTCCATCTCTGTATTAGTGTAGTTCTTCTGTGCTTCATCGAGAATTTTAGATGCGTAGTAAATTACATAAGGTTTCTTGTCAATCCGCTGTCCTAATACGGCCCCTATGGCGTAATCGCTGGCGTCACACATGATTTCAAATGGTTGTGACCAATCTGGGGCTCTTAGTATGGGTGCAGAGATTAAAGCATTTTTTAGAGTTGAGAAACTTTGCAAGCATTCTTGATTAAAAATGAACTCAGTGTCTTTGGTCAGAAGTTGGGTCATGGGTTTTGCTATTTTTGAGAAATCTTTGATAAATCTTCTGTAAAACCCAACATGACCCAAGAAAGCCCATACTCCTTTTATATCTTTTAGTGGCGACAACTTCGAGATAACATCGATTTTTGCCTTATCGACCTCAATCCCTCTGTCACTCACTCTATGCCCGAGGACAACACCTTCAGTTACCATAAAATGGCATTTTTCCCAATTCAGGATGAGGTTCGTTTCCTCACATCATTGTAAAACTTGTCCAAGGTTGATTAGACAGTTATCGAAGGGATCTATGTAAACTAAAAAACCATCCATGAATATCTCCATTATAGATCGGTTAATCCTACGAAAATGGCAGACATACACCTTTGGAATGTAGCGGGTGCGTTACACAACCTGAATGGCATTCTTCTAAAGGCATAGGTTCCAGAGGGACAGGTAAAGATAGTTTTCTCTTGGTCTTTCGGGTGTATGGGGATTTGGTAGAACCCAGAATAACCATCTAGATAGCAGAAGTATTTCTGATGGGCTAAGCATTCTAGGACTTTGTCGAGAAAGGGCAGAGGGTAGTGATCTTTCCGCGTGGATTTGTTTAGTTTTGTATAGTAGATACACATCCTCCACCCTGTCACAGTCCTAGTCGGTACTAACTCATTCTTGTCATTTAGCACGACAGTGGTTCCTCCCTTTTGAGGAACCACTTGGACGGGGCTGACCCACTGGGAATCTGAAATTGGGTAAATAATGTCAGCTTTCATAAGTTTGAGGACTTTAAGATGGACCACCTCTTTAAGGTTGGGATTCAACTTTATTTGTTGTTCTCTTAAAGGCTTGAATTCCTCGACCATGGGTAGCCTATGCATGCATAGGGCAGGATTTATACCTGTCAAGTCAGTTATTTTGTACCCAATGGCCTTCTTGTGCTTCTTTAATTCGACGAGAAGCCTTTCTTCTTGGTCTCCTATCAGAGTAGAACTAATGATAATCGGGCATAGCTTTTCCTTATCCAAGAAGATGTGTTTAAGTCCCGAAGGTAGAGTTTTCATCTTGGGGGCCTTGGGCGCCTCTGTTGTTTCTAAAACAGTGACGGATTTGAGCTCTTCAAAGGTGGTCGTAGGTGCTTCTTCAACTTTCTCTAGGTGTTGTAAGCATTGTTGAACCAATTCATTAGCCAATAATTCGACTTCTGGATTAGTTAAAACATTCTCCAACTCATCAGATGGCTCGGATATTTCCAGTTGGGACATTTGGTGAATTACATCTAGGAGAAAAACCTCCTATTAAATGTTGGGTCCTTTCATGCTGTTGAGGACTCGGAATTGAATTGCTTCTTTTCCCAGTCTCAAAATGATCGTACCAGCTTCAACGTCAATGAGTGCTCTGGCGGTGGCAAGGAAGGGTCTGCCAAATATTATGGAGTATCTTAAATCCTCTTTGATATCCATGATAACAAAATCACATGGGACATAAGCATCTTTGCCTATCCTGACCGGAATGTCTTCGATAATTCCTAGGGGTGCAGTGATAGTAGAATCATCTAATTGAATATTCATATTTTTGGGCAATAAGTCTATAAAACCCAATGTTTTGCACATAGAGTAAGGCATGATCGATATGCTAGCTCCTAATTCTGCTAATCCCTTCTTGCTTGAAGCATTTCCAATACAACACTGGATACCGAAGGAACCAGGGTCCTTTTTCTTTGGCATCTTGTTAAGAATGATATCAGAGGTAGTCTGAGCTAGTTTAACAGTCTCTTGCTCCTCAGTAATGTACTTTATTGATAGCAACGTTTTTAGGTATTTAGCCCAAGCTGGTACTTCGGATAGGGCATCGAGGAGAGGGATGTCGATATAGAGTTTCTTCATCACCTCCTTGAATTTTTGGAATCTAGTATCCATCTTAGTCTCTTTCAATCTACCTGGATATGGTATCCTAGGTTTATATTGCGGGACCTCCGACTCCATGGGGGCTTGTTCCTTTTCCTTTCCTTTTTCAGTCTCTACAGAATTCTTAGTTGCTAGACTTGGGCTTGCAATAGGGATAAAGACAGATGTATCATCATTATCAGGAGTGATCCTTGTAACTTCGTGAAAGACACGACCTGACCTGGTAGTGACAACATTCAGTTGCTCCGATCTATTCTGGTCATGTCTGGGGTTCGACTCAGGTTGTCCTACAAAAGTGCCTGCTGGAGGCTTTAGTTGTGCAACAATTTGTGCTAGTTGAGCTTCTACTGCCTTTTGCTGAGCTTGTTGATTAGCGAGCATAGTTTGTTGGGACTGTAGCATCTTCCTTATCAAAGTCATCTCACCTGCTGGCTGGGAGGGGGTATTTTTCTGAGTGAGATGTTGTTGTCCTTGCTGTGGTTGTTGCGGAGGCAGTGCTAACTGAGGTTGCTGCAGCTGAGGGTGCAGCTGTGGGTGAAGAGGAGAATTGTTATACTGATAGTAGTTGGATGGATTTCTGGGGTAGTTGGATCTTGGGAAGTTGTTTCTGGGGTTCCCTTGATTTTTATTAAAGTTGCTTTGGAATCCAGGCAGCAACCTATTGGAGGATCTGCCTTGTGTCTGGTGTTGCTGATTGGTAGTCCCAACAGGGTTTCCATATTGAAATCCTGGGTGGTTTCTTGGTTGATTAGGATTATAGTAGACTTGTCCAAGAATGGAGTGAATAGAATTAACCTGTTCTGGTATTTTCTCATTAGGTTGTTCAATGATTGGCTCGTACTGCTGTGCTGGTGGGTGCATATCCATCATCACATTGTAAAGCAGGCCGCATGACAGAGTTGGGTGATCGGATGTGTGGCATGCTTCACAGGTCCCTGTGGCAGCTTTAACCTATTGGACTTGAGGGTTTTTCTTCTTATCAAATTCTCCAAGTGAAGTTTCAAGAGCCTGCTGTTTATGAGATATGGTCTTTAAGGCCTCAGCAATAGCCTTCATTTCCATTGATTCCTCAACTTTATAGACTTTGAGGACTCCATTGCCAGATGATTGTCCCCAATTGGATTGATTCTCAGCTCCAAGTGTGACGATTCTCCAGGCATCCTCGTAGTTCTTTCTCATAAAATTTCCTCCAAATGAGGAATCCAGGAATTGCTTTATGTCATCACTCACTCCCCTATAGAACGTTTCTATTAATTGATTTTGGGAGATGTCGTGATGAGGACACTTTCTTAGAAGGTCCTTGAACCTTTACAATGCTTCCGCAAGCGATTCTCTAGGAAGTTGGGCAAAGTGATTAATCTGCCGCCTAATTTCGTAAGTTAACGAGGGGGGGAAGAACTTGTCCAGGAACTTTTCTTCCAAGGGAGCCCATGTGGTGATTATTGGCTCCCTATCAAGCGAGTTATACCATCTCAGAGCTCTTCCTGATAGAGTGAAGTGGAAAAGATGTAGCATTATTGCATCAAAGGCAACTCTGGCCTGTGGGACCAGTCGGCAAAGTGCCTTGAACCTCCTCAAGTGATCCATACAGTCATCTCCGAAACCTCCAAAGAATGAGATGCCCTGCATGATCTAAATCCATTGTGTCCAGATCTCAAAGTTGGGTATGTTGATGATTGGAGGCCAAACTGGATGATTGTCTTCTTAGTTCTTAGGGACAACATAATCCCTCAGTTGCTTGTTTCTCATCTCTAGCTGGGCAGCCTGGTTAGCTGCTTCATTTTTAGCTCGGATACGGGCCTGTTCTTCCGCTCGGATCTCCGCTTGAATCTGAGCATGGGTGTCAACAATGAGTTGTGCTCGTTGAGCGGCTATGGCGGCGTTGACCCTCTCCATTAACATTGCAACTTGGCGTTGATCTTCATCCATTTGCTTGGCTTTTTGGCAGTTGAGTCTGATGCGGCGGTGGAAGCTTCTTTCTACCTCAGAGTCGTACTCTGGATCAGGGGAGAATCTGAGGTTATGCAACGATTGCATACACGTCTTCTACCTAAGTAGAGGAAGAAACACACCTTTTAGATGATGCCATAGATACAATGAATTCAAGAAGATATGGATTAATGGTTAAAAGAAAGTGTAAAACCCTAACCAACTTGCAAGATACTAAATGAAATTAAAACGTTATGTTGTCCCCGGCAACTGTGCCAATTTTTGATGGAGCTTCCACTTACGTGGAATTGCGTGCACCACTAAAAATCCTAAAGATGGTAAGTCTTTAAGTTTATCCTTGCTTATACAAGAACGAGAACTCCACCCATGTATGCTAAGATACGTGGAAGTCTTATCGTAGTATAGTTAAGGGTTGAATCCATGGGACAATGGTCTTGTTGGGAGCAACAAGATGGAAAACGTTTGGAATTGCACTTAATCTCTTAATAGTTGGTATTTAGATCAAAAGGTTGGTTTGGTTGTTTTTAGACTAAGAGCAAGTAAAGTAAAGCAAGCAAGTAAATTCAAGAAAGTTGAACAATGAGAATGAACCACTGGGGTGTGATCGGTTTTCACCACAACTACACATGGTTCAAAACATGCAAAATAAAACATAGCATGTAACAAGAGTTAAAACAGTTAGTATCTTTGTAGACTTAGTTTCCTTGCAGAGAACTAACTACGAGAAGTGCGGGAATGTTGCAAAGTCAGCCATCCCGAATGAATGATCAACTACTTTGCATCATTCCCTTCACAAAGTGTGTTCCTCGACTTATCAAAGTTGTACTTTTCATACGTCAACTGATTCCATTTCATAGTATGAAAGTACAATGATGGTAAGTGAGTTTACTCCACTTCTTGATGAACACTCCTAGATACCAAAACAGATGCATGGTGGATACATGTATCAAGAACCAACATTCAAACGAGTTTCAAATCTAATAGTACAAACATAGACAATTCATACTAAAAGATAAAAGATAACACAAGTTGGGTGATCAAGCAACAAGCATTCATTAAACATTTGATGTTGAATTGTAAAGGAAGCATCTCTATATTGCAAAATATGGATTACATTACATGAAATGAAAACATGGGTAGCAGGGCTACTCCCTGCACCCCAATGAGAGAGACTACTCGCTCATAGCTAGGACAAAGGAGGCAAGAAGAGAGAGAGAGAGTGTGTCATCCCCATAAAGGAGAGAGGAAAGTCAACCCCTTAGAGAGAGAAAGATTGACGATCTTCAGTCTTCACAGGTTGCCTGATGATGAGATCTCCTCTTCCCACCTTCCTGGGCGGAGAGAGAGAAAGCAACTTCAAGATGGAACGTGGATCTCAGACCGACAGCCTTCGGACGGAGGATGGAAGTTGGAATAGCTCTGGAGAGATGGAGGCAACCTCTAGATGTATGAAAACTTGATATCTTTGGGAGGACCCATTGGGTCTTATTTATAGGCCTCAAGTGAAGTCCAAACGGTTTGGACAGTTTTGGGTCCAAATAGTTTTGAAGACCATTTGGACTCTGAAACCGTTTGGACCCCAAGAGCGTTTGGACTCCGAGACCATTTGGACTCATGGGGTCTTGAGATCGTATGACTCCATGCGGTCTTGAGATCATATGACTCCATGCGGTCTTGAGATCGTATGACTCCATGCGGTCTTGAGACTAGTTGTCTTCATGCGGTCTTGGGACCGTTTGACTCCATGCGATCTTGGGACCGTTTGACTCCATGCGGTCTTGACATCGTATGACTCCATGCAGTTTTGGGACCATTTGACTCCATGCGGTCTTGAGATCGTATGACTCCATGTGGTCTTGAGACCGTTTGGCTTCATGCGGTCTTGAGACCGGTTGGCTTCATGCGGTCTTGGGACCTTTTAAGACTTTTGTGATTTTTTTGTGTCTTTTTCTGTAAGTAAAAAGGAGAAAAGTTAATCTAACAGTATATTTGAAATAAAAGAGAATAGTTAGAGATTTTGTCTACTTTATCTGAGAAAGAGTGTGGAAAACTGAAGAATATTACTAGGATAACATCACAAAATTGGAGGTTATCACCTTATATCATGTGATGAGTTCTTATAAAGCTTATCTTGTCAATCATGTTCCATGAAGAACATCTGGTTATAGGCCTCATAAATATCTTGGTAAGATTGGCGGTGATATTAGCCCTACTCTGTATATTGCTCTTATAATTTGCTTATATCAGTTATTTGTGATCATAATAAAGATGGTAGAGGGTTATGTTTCTCGTTGGGACTGTGTGTCTCACCCCGCTAGTCAATAACCCTTTTTAGGTGGATGTGCCTGGCGAGATGAAGATCATGTGGCTATGGATGATATGTAGAGGTATCGTACCTGGTGGAATAGATAGTATCTAGCAGTAGAGTCCTATGTGTCGTCCCTGTACACTCAGGTCTTCGGGAGAGCCTTTTGATGCTTCTTGTATAATGATCGATGAACGGTTTTCGGTATGTATCTTGATGTAAAACAACATGACAAATAGTTATTTCATGTAAAGAGATGATGGGAAATTATGTTGTAACACTCTGAAAAGATGTTATGAAATGAAGAATGTTGGATCAGATATCATATGTTTCATCCTGTGGTGCTTGTTGTAAATCGGTTTTAATTTCCCGTGTTTTTCAGTAATCCGCTGGTTAGCATGTAATCGTGTTTTGTTGTGGTTGGGGTGTTATTGTGTTTGGTATCATAGCTCTAGGTTCTCCGAGTCTACAGGGACACTAGGACTAGGATTAGGATCGTGTCTAAGGCTGGACCGTAACATAATATATGGTGCATACTACCTAATCTCAGTACTTGATGCCCTGGCCAGGTATTCAAATATTGAAGACAAAGGTAAGTATGGAGCATTAGATTGTTTCCTCCTTGATTACTATGATCAAGTAGTCATTCTGGAGCAATCTAAAGAGCATAACAAATTGGGAATATGATGCTAATACCTTCATCTTGTTATAAAGGGAGTTAATGAATGCACCATAACCTCTTAATACATGGATGCTTGATAAACAAAAGAGGAAGTAATGGTTCTATAAAACTCAAATCCGTATAAGAATATGATGAGATAAGTTCTTGAAACTGTAACCTCGAGAGATATATGTGACAAAAGACAGATTAACCTGTGATAATAAGGTAAGTTAAAATATAAAACTTATACAAGATGAAGGAAATGCTTGAAAGAAAAGATAAAGTTGGAAGAAAGAAAAGAACTAGTGATGAGTAAACAAGATGAAACCTGAGATAATCTCAGACCAACCAATGAACGTAAGCAAAAATGAGAAAGTATAAAGTACAAATTCGTGATAAGAAAAAGAGAACAAGGGAGATGATCCTTGTTTAATAAAGAATATGTGAAGAATAACGATCTTTTTCACAAAGAGAAAATAAAAATCTGATATAATCAGGAAAGAATCATGATCATTATGAAATGGTAACAAGAGATAGAGAATAATAACATGTAATGGTCTTGATGATTCTTGTGCTAAATGCAAGGAACCCAAGAAGAAACGAGATAAAACCAGATGGAACAAGGTTTAACGATGCATAAGCGGTTGAAAACTCATGTAAGGATAAAAAAAGTGATAATATCCTCCCCTTTGATATGAAACCATAGGTGTTGATGGGATGATGGGAGGAGTTTGTTCCTTTGTGTTCCTTCCTTTCGGGGGAATGGCAGTCAAGTGGACCTTGTGTCACTTGATGTGTATGCTTTTGGAGTGACCTCTGGTTGGATACTTCGAAAAGTATCAGTTGATCTTGGACTTTAGTTTCCAAGATAGAGATATCTATGATAGATGATGATGGTAGGATTCTCTTGACATGTTTTGATCCAGTGACGATGGTAGAATATGAAGATGATACCAGAAGTGATGTGTTTTGACTCAAAAGATGGATACTAAGGTTAGGAAAACTAGTATATGAGAAGCGCCAAGTGTATGGGAATATGAGAACATGCCTTTTGGAAAAAGGTTAAGAATAGATGCCTAGATTGTTGAGGTAAGAAGGTGAACCGTCTGGATATATCATCCATGACCTTGAACCCAGAAGCTGGAAGCTTGTTTTGGAGTTTGGATCTATGTGGTGACCCTAGAGGTAGTAGTTCAACATCACAGAGGAACACTGATAAGGATAAGAAAGTGAGGACCAAATGGTTTGACCAGGGTGTACTGGTATGTTAAATGGAGTCACTCTATTATGCTTTGTCTTCTTCTAGCCTCTTATCTTCTCTAGTTGATCCAGTTCATGATCTACCCTCCTTTGAGCGCTTGTTGTACAGTTGGCAGATGTTTCCTTCCTATTAGTCAGAAGAGAGATAACCTGATGTCAAGCACCTTGTTGATGACCGGGTGGTGTAGGATGAAGTATACTTTTCTCTGTATCCTTTCTTTTCCTAGATGTGACAGTTAGGTGAATCCCTTTCTGTGTGACATGTCAAGGATCATTATAACCCTGGGAATGGATATCCTTGGAAAGGTGTGAAGTTGTTTAAGATTGAGAGGTTGGCCTTGTTTTGATATGGCTAACTGCCTATAGTATGGCTATCATATGTTAGGGATTTATGCTCCGCATAAACATGAAATTGAAATGTATGCACCCAAGGAGGGGAAGTGTTGTAAGGTCATCTTGGGAAAGTTCATCTAGTTGAGCCTAATTCATTGGAATACTCCTAGCCAAGTTTCGAGTAACGAATGATCCATACGGGATGTGCAACAGTTAGAGATGGACGAACAAGGGTTGGGAATCCTTTCCTGATTAGTTGAGATAGTGCATATCTGTTACCATCCTAGTTGCTACTCATTATGCTCTTGGGAGCTGAAATAAACACATGACAGGCTTGAAACCGAGGTGATGTGGTTGACGATAACTAATATGTTTAACTCCTTTTCATGTTCAGCCTCAAGTAATGCATAGTCAGGTGCCTTATGAGCCCTGTCATGTGCATAGGTGTTTTGTAGAGTATGTATTTTGTAATAACCTCTTCTGAGAAAGATCCCCCTTGAGTAGAGACATCCTTTGTGAAAGGAGAAGGAACAATTGGAGCATATATGGCAGAAGAATGGTGACTACCAGTTATGTGAAGCTTTAGTATCGAGCTTGTGAGATCAGAGTAGCACAGCGGAAACATAATGAGGAATGTGATACCTCAGTATAAGGAACTGATACCTGAGTAATATGAGTTGCATATGATGTTCCAGTATCTAAGAGTGTTACCAGTCAAAGGATGAGGAGACCGAGGGTTGAGTCTATGACCAGTACAAGGAAACCCTGAGTGGCTCTAGGAGAAGAGAAAGTATGTCGATCACAGATATGTGACAGTTAGGAGCTTTTTGGGTTTGTATGATGCGATGCGCAAGTAACACCCGACTTCTTTCCGCCCGGGATTTCGGGGACGAAATCCTTGTTAGGGGTTTATGACTTGTAAGGACCATGGCCCATGTTTTGGGCTAACCCTCTTTTCTTTGTTTATAAAAGGTGCTTAGAACCTTAATGTAATCTCTCTAGATGATTTTATATCATGTGACAAGCTCATGTTTCCAGTTTGGTCCCATTTGGATGTTGTTTGAGCAATGTTTGCTTGTTTTAGACCAAAGTGCAATTTAACCAAAGTAAGGGGTTATATTGCAATATGTCACATGTAAAGCATGCATTTAGTTCTCTTGCGTCATTATATAGGGAATGATGTTGTGGGGCACCTTGTGGAGGACCTATGTTTCAAGTTCGAGCTTGGTTGGATGATGTTAATGCTTTATGTGCTAGTTTTGGTGTAAATTGCAAATTACCCAAAGCAGAGGGTCAATATGCAATTTACCATCTCTAGAGTCTTCTTTCTTCTATTTGGAATCATCTAGGACGTGGATGGAGGTTGGGGCACCTTGTTTGCTTGATAATTGAGGAGTGACATCACTATATGGTCCTTATATCATATATGTGTCACATATGCCACCTTGTCCTAGTGTATCGGGCAAAGCTTGCTTGGTGTGTCAATTTGAGGGGTGTATCGGCCATGGAAGTTGCCCATCTGCATGATACACATTCTAGAGTGTATCACCAGGCCATGCATGAGCTGCTAGGGTGGCAACAAGTGGTGTTTAGAGCAAGAGCAAGTGGCACCTTGGTTTATGTGGTTATGACACCTCTCCCTTGCTACCTCTCTCTTCCTTGGTGTATATAACTCCCTTCCTCCTTGACCAAGTGCTCTATTTCAGCCACCTTCCTTCCCCTACCTATATGGGACGAGCATGGAAGCTTAGGATCTTAAGGAAACTCCCATGGAGCTTGGGAGGACGAGCACCTTGGCCATGGAGACTTCTTGCTCAAGATCCGACTTTGGTGAGTCATCCTTCTTTGCTAGCTTTTCCTTGTGCTTTCTTCTTCACCTTCCTCTTTCTCTCTCGGCCATGGATAGGCCCTTGATTTGGGAAGGCAAGGCCGTGGTTATCTCCCCTCTTTTCTTCTTCTTGAGCTATGCATAACCATGGTATCTTCTTCTTCTTTTTCCTTTGTTTATTGAGGTGATGGTGATGGTGCCGAAGGCATGTTTGGAGCTTTGGATGGATGATGTTCTTGGAGAGGAATGTGTGTTGCTACTTGGACCAAGGATCTTCGTGCCTTTCATGGAGAACCTCTTAAGGTTTGTTACATAACTCTTAACCATCTCTATTATGCACACTCTCCATATATGCATATATTGGTTCTTGTACTTAAATGGATACCTTTCTCCATGATAGATGTATATATGGAACTTGAAATCTTATCTAATGGGAATGCTATGTTTATTACTTCCTTTAACTTGTTTTCCTTTTGTAAGTTAGAAATGGGTGGCTAGAGGTTGAAGATGACTAGCCCGATATGGGGCTCTACCTGATACAACTATGCTTTGCCTGAAATAGTACCTTGCTTAATAAGTTATGCTTTGGTTGATGGTTTGTGGCAAGACCTCTTTCTCTCCTTTGGAATTTAAAGGTGAGCCTATGGACTAGATATTTGGGGTGATATGATGTGGTGATTAATACCTTTTTCCTACCCTAGGGTTAGGGTTTAGACGATATGGTTGGTGGACACCTAGTTGGTCTCTTGGCCGATACTCTCTTCTAGAGTTGAGCCTTGGGTGATATGATAGGTGAACTCTTTATTGACCTTGTGTTCAATATGCACATCTACCCAAGATGATGATGGTGGCCAATATGGTGGTGATGTCGTTGGAACCCCTAAGATGATCCTTGGTGTGGGCGATAGCCCTAGAAGTGGTGCCTTGGGTGGTACAGATGCCCTAACCCTAGTTTGGGGTGATATGCTTGCTTTGGCCGACAGGATGATCCTAACCCTAGATGCCCGACATGGAGTCTTGAATGATAGGGTTGCCCTAACCCTAGTTGACCGATAAGATGCTTTTGAGTGTTATGGTTCACACCCTGATCCTTCATTGATATGATGTTGGGAGATGTCGCCATGATGTGCTTTGCACGATACTCTTGGACGAGAGCCCTACCCTGCAGTAAGCTTTTAATTGAGACTAAGTATCCCTACCCGATATGCCTTGTTGAAGGACCTAACTTGACACCCTTTCTTTCCTGACACACATCTATAGCAGGTCTTGGCCAATATCATCAGCCCTAACCGGATATAATCATATCGTGTACATGATAGCTGGGGAACACAAGGATGAAGTGTTTGGTCGATACCCTATATGGGTATAAGATACCTTGGCTGATATGCCTTGCCCGATACATGTTCCTTCTTTTGGACATGAGTATATGCTTGATATCTTGGATTGCTTTAGAGTTGAGGTTTGGACGATACATGTGTGGAGCTTGGATAGTACCCTGGACATACAAGTGAGGGATGGACAATATGGTGTCTTGGCCCTGAAACCCTAGTTGGACGATAGGTATCATGGGCGTCATGGTGATTTTGAAGTAGTGTACCTTGGGTGGTATGAGAGCCCCTTGAGTATCTTGATGTGTTAACCAAGTGGGTTTGCTTGTTGGGCGCCACGATCTTGGCCGATATGGCCTTAGGCAATAGAGAGTTGAGGGTTGACCGGTATGAAACCCTAACCTGATGGGTAGTAGGACTTTGGGCGATAGGTGACGCCCATGTGCTGCACGACATGCGCCCTTACACCTGGTTACCTGATATCAACCTTGCATTGATGCACGATACACAGCTCTGGATCAGGTTGCACGACACACCATAGATCCTGGTCGGCATGATACCCCCCTTTGTGCATGAATGTATGACATGCTTACCTGATACCCGCTTTAGTGAGGGTTTATTGTCTCTACCTAGTTTTTGTGAGGGTTTGCGACACTCTTAGTGAAGGTTGTTGTTACGACCTCACCTTCCGGTAACCCCCAATTAAGGGAGACTGAGAGGTCAAAGTCGCACCCATAACTCCGGATCAAAGGTTCGACATTTAACCAAGAACAATTATTAAATTTCAACAATCTATACTAAAAAGTTGTAATAAATTTTTTTTGCATACCTTTGAGAAGTTTGGATAATACTAAACTTCTAACCACAGTTGAACTACTCTAACTAGTTCCTCCTTATTCTTTAATTTGTGAATTCACAATATGCCACTTTACTATTGGTTCTTTTTGGGAATTTGTACCTAAATTGCCGACAAACAAAGCATTGGTCAGCCAAAGTTGGTATGTGGGGGAAACAATAATCATGTCAATATGTTAACAACGTAATCATGCAATTAATCACTTAACAACCAAGATTACGTTTTAAGCCAAACTCCTCAATCCATACCTATCCACAACTCTGTGTTGTCCCTGCAGTAGACTTATATGATACCTCTATAAAGGTAGACCTTTACCCCCATGGTCCTACCTTACAGGTAGCCAATACATAGGGTAATAGAGTTGCATGACACTACCCAAAGGTAGCCCAATATCTAACTCAATATGACTTGATGGTCCTACCCTCTAGGTAGCCATATACTAAGTCATTCAATGACCTGATGGACCTACCCTCTAGGTAGCCATATACTAGGTCAACTATTAAGCCACAGAGGGGACCAGGATCTGAGCTAGTAGGCACATATCTTATGTGATAGTCATATCCACATTATAGTTTGCATGAACTAAATTCATCCAACAGTTTATTTCAAGTCATTGATGAAAACTTCAGAACACCTCAGAAAACTATTTTGAGATATTCATAAGCGTAACCACATACCTTTGATTGCAGATTTCAAGACAGAATCAAATATGTAGGGGAAACCCAATCAAGCAAGCAATGATGAATAGAAATCCTGAAATAAAATTACCAATTTCCTTTTATTAATATTTATCCAATTTCATCACATTACTTAGAATTTCAATTCCAATTTTAGGGTTTCCTTAGGAATTAGGGTTTTTGCCTCCATTATTAATATTATGATCTGTAATTTATCACAACTCTCAATATCTTTCATTTTAATATTCCCAATAGTATTAGGATCATTATTTGGCAATTTACTTTCTTAATCCGAAATTTCAAGGTTTTTCTCTTCCTTTATCCCCAAATTAGGGTTTCTATATATATTATCCTTTATTTATCGATTACAACTCTAAATTAGGAAATCTAGCATTCAAAACAGATAAACAATCCACCTTTATCATTAATAGGATTAATTTTATCAATTTGACCCATTAATTCACCAAAATACACCCTTTATCTTCAATTAGGGTTTCTCATCAACTTTTAATACATTTTACTAGAAAATTAATGTACTTTTGTAAAACGGAGTAGAACTAGGTTCCCAAAGTATTTTTATTAGATTCTTGGTATTATTCTACACAACTTTCATGTATAAGGTTTTTCCATTAGACGATCATATCAATTTCTACAGTTTTTGCAAGATAAACCTATACCGACCAATCGTAGTTGGACACGTCAGCTTATAAACTTGTTTATCAGTGGCCGACTACAAGAAAGATTACCATTTTACCCTTATGACTCCCAACTTCTGATCCCGCGTGGGTTGGACAAAAGTGTCTTTTAGCCTAATCGTCTTCCTCCCTGCGCTTGGCTCCCGCTCGCGAGTCCAGTTCTGGGACAGGTCAACTCAATAGTTGACCTTGGGCTCTAGAGCGCCGAAGGCTAAGGCAAAGGTACCATCATCGTCGCTAGGACCAGACGGACTCACCAGTGTCCTTCATCTTCTATTCAATGGTGGGGATCAGGGACAACCATGGAGCCGCCATGGTTGCTAGGGGAGAAGGAACAACTCCCGCCATCCTCATTTTGTTCAATGATTGGGCACTAGGGAAAACTACAAAGGCCTTGCGACACCTTGAGATCGATTTTGTGCCCTCACAGTAGGGTATAAGGCCCCCCTTATATAGACTTGGCTTGCAGCCAGCATCCATGGAGTCTGACTCCACAAGGACTTTTGGGAAGTCTACCAGGTCTGAATCTTCTTCCCAAAACAATTGGGAGTACAATCTTCCTGAGCCAAGGACCGTGAAGGGAGGGAGAAATGTGAGAAAATTGCTCACTCTATTGCTCTGACTTTCCTAAATAGACCAAGGTAGGAGATGATGCAAAGCCATTCGATCACAATCCAACGGTCTCCAGTGCACGCCCGTTATATAACCAAAAGAAATTGAATTGTGACATTTAGGATAAATTGAGCCACTTTAGGATTTCTAAAGAATCCATATATCTCAATCCGTTTATCCAATTGATTCCTAATTTTTAGGGAATGTCCATAATGACTTAATCCACGTATGTATCAAATTTGGAACTCAAACTCGAAATTTTGAGATGCTTTTCTTTATATGCAAGTTATTTCATAATAAGGCATATTTTAAGCATATTTTCTCTTTCATAATCTTTTATTTTCTTTGTTTTTCTTCCTTTTAGCATTAGAAACCATGTGGATGTGAAATCTCGTCCAAGATGGATTCATTATCCATATTTGCACATATTTATTGGAATATTATCATTTTCTCACCTTTCTTCTAAATAAAGCAATATTCAATTAATCCTTTCTCTTTCTTGTTGCATTATCTTTGCAATTTGGACTCCTTGGAACCCAAGGAACCCAAAAGGAATGAAATCCATCCTTGGAGTATATTCCTTTTCCTTCAAGAGATTTCTACATCTTTCTTTTCTTCATTTCATACATATTCTTTTAATAATTGAATTTCCTTTTCCTTTTCCTTGTTATTGGGCCCAATAGCTAGTAAAGCCCACAAAACAACCATCAAGGCTATTGTAAATGAAATCCATTTATTCAAAACAAATTATATAATTATTTGTTCAAATATATTTAATATGAAAAAATTGCATTTCTCACCAAATGAACCCAAAAGTTGGGGTTGTAACATCCTACCCCTCTTAAAGGAATTTTGTCCTCAAAATTCTATCAAGCAAACAAACAATTTAGGATAAGACTTTTCCATGTCCATCATTGGCCCCTATGTGTCTTTACCTTACTCATGGAGCTTCCAAAGAACCTTTATCATCACATATTCTTTTCTTTGAGTTCTTTCATCCCGGTGTCTATAAACTGCACAGGTGACTCAGGCCATTTCAGCCTCCCTTGGGCTCACTAGGTTCATTGTTCAGCACATACTCTAGGTATCTCACATAGTGCTCTAAATTGGACACATGGAACTCATCACACATTACTTTATCCTGAGGGGTAAGGTCAAACTTAACCTTCTCCACCAAACCAAGTCAGAAGAACCCATGCATCGGGGACTCAACTCTCTTAGCTATAAGTTAGAGGGGTCGAATTTTCATGTCACACATCCTCCCACAGTGAACTATATGTCAGTCTACTTTGCATCTGCTCATGACTCATGTCGTCCATGGGCTCCTTTCATCCATTGCAAGATCAAAGCGACTCCATCTGCACACACTGTGGTCCATTTCTAACCATCATGTGGTCCTTTCTCCAACATCACCTTACTGAAGTGGTGACTGACACAACCTCCCTTATAGAGTTTCTTTAAATCCTGATACTGGCTATGGTGGTCATCATCACATCCTTCATTGGACAAGAACTATCTCTAGATATCACCCTGAACGAGCACACATGCTCTCATCAGACCCTCTAGTCTGGATCACACTAACCATTAGTTAGGGGTGATAAACTGTACTAACATAGAGTTCTTCATGTACCTACTTCCACCTTTTGGAAGGAAAACTTTAGGTCAAACTCAAGAACTTTCAACCTCATGGTGTAGTTGAACCATCTCTCTCATATGTAGTTCAACCCGATCTATCCCTTGACAGTACTCTTTCTTTCTCATGTCATCTAGGTAAGGCGATCTACCATAATCCATATTGCATCTCGACCTTCCTTGATCCAGGGGAGACTTACAACATCCATAGCGATGAACTCCCTTTCTCTTTCGGGAACTCTTTATCCTCTGTGTCAATGCACTGGGTTATCGATGCTCATCCTTCACCTTCTGCCATGTATGGCAACATATCACATGCAGACTCATCTCCAGCATCCATGGTACTACTACCACTCATTATCTCAGTAATACCATGGTGTAAGGTGATCTCAACCTCATTATTTCTTGTATGTCATGATTCCTCAAGATCGATTCCTCAGAACCCTAAACCATTCTCATCAGGGTTTCATTACCTTCCGACCAAAAGAAGGGTATCTGAGGTTTCATCACCATCCTTTCATTATATTAAGGACTAGACTAGCTAACTAAACAACCATTAACTTGTTCAACATATCTTGTTACCTTTGAGTGTTAGCCAAACATATCTTCTTTCCAAACTTAGGGTTAGCCTAACAACCTCTTCTTAGCCAAAATAGGCAGATATATCTCAACCAGAGCATCCATTACCACTTCACATCCTTAGGTATTAGGTAACATTGAAGACATACACTTCCATGTATTCCACTCATTACCTCATCTCAGCTCTAAGTCTATCTCATCAAGAAAACTCTGAACTTATTCTCTTGGTTTTTCGAGCTCAACCTTGTATAACTCATAGCTCATGATTAAAAAAAACATCTTCTTATAACTCTTAGGGTTTGTAAACCATCCATGTATCATTCACTCCATAAGGGTATGTTATCCTCCCTATCCTCATACCTCATGACAACGTTCCAACTCGCATCACCTTTTATCCTTGGTGTATGGCATGCATATTGTCCTATCAATCACTCCCATAACAAGAGGAAATAAGCATTTTGTTGTAATCCAAATACAGAGTTCTTCCTATTCCAAGAGTAAAGATGGTGCATCCCACCTTGCCAATACACATTTAAATCTAAGTTGAAACGTGCCACATATGTCTCAACATCACATTCATCTTGATATCAAAGTTACTTCCATGGAAAACTGGTCTCGAACCAACTTGGGTCACCACACAATCCTTGGTCATCTCCTCTAAGTCTATAGGGTGATGACACTTTTGGGGTCATCCCTCTTCCCTTATGCATCCAGAGAGTGCCCTACTCATCTGCCCTTTGGGTCCCATGAGTTCATGAATGTGATCAATCTCCTAACCCATGGCCTCCAGACAATGATAGTTGTTACCTCCTGACCCTATGGTCATGTACAACTAGGGAATTAGGCAACCCCTACCTCCATCGGTCTTATCCCTACCTGACCCTAGGATAGACTTAGGATTCCATTATAGTACATGTCCAACTTAGAACCTTACCCAAGCCTTCATCATCTCTCTTTCTGCATTCATGGGTTGACTTTTATCCATTCATAGGGATCATGGCAACCTGCCTACCCTAGTCAAGCCCCATACCGGTTACCTCCATGGTAACACATCCACATGCACTTAGAGATGGTTATCTATAGGTCTACAGGTTCATCCTCATACCATGTACTTTTCACTTAGCTTCTCAAGATCCTATGAGACCTTTTTAGGTTACCTTAACCCAAAAAAACTTATATACACCCTACCAAAGGGTCCCTCTCCCAGGATGGGAGGAAAACTATCTATTAACAACAAGGTCACAAACGCCCTTAGGGTTTACATCCTTATGAGCATGCTTGACCCTAGCAAGACATTAAGGCACAAGCGGACCACTTGCTAAGCCATGATAGGTCACACTCATTCTGTTTCCTCAACACTGGATCAAGATCATACCTTCCCATGTCATCCACTTAGCCGTGAGGGGTTCATCAAACATACCCTTATCTTAAGGGGGTTTACTTTACCTCTACACATGAGGAGTATCATGAAACTGTAGAGACTCAACTCTCATTATGAGCATTAGGTATACCACTTCCCCTCTTAGGCCTAGGAACCCTAGGTTCACTTTTAGGTGTCCAACTGCATGCTCTATCTCTTAACCATGAATCAAGCTTGCAAAAGGCATGACATGCACTTCCTATCATCCTTCAACTCAAGCAACACTTAGAGTTGGATCCTCCTCAAGGACAAACAATAAGGTACAAGGCCTCATAACCTGTTACAAATCCTTTTTAGGGTATATAGAACATCTTCTTTCTTTCTCAGAAGGTAAACACTTATACCATAGGCACATAGGTGCCAAAAACCTCATCCTCCCTCTAGGTTTTGGTCCCTCCCATGGCAACCAAGACATCATCAACCTCTTGGGGTCAAGCATGTGGTGACCACTATCATCCACTTAGGTTGCATCATCCTTAACTCCCAACTTCTCATCGTATCTCGGAGTTTAGGATTCCAACCTTCTTGGTGGGTTTCCTGCTCTCTCTCTAGAGCTAACCCTACAAACAACCTCACCATTAGAGGTCCTCTCTTCATGAAGGATCAAACTCGAAAGCATGCCCTTACTAGGATGAAGCCTATGTTCGCTCAAGGTTATCCATAGTTCTTTATGCTTATTTCATAAGCCATCCTTCATACTCTCCTGGTCAGGGTTTCAACATATTGCTCACACCACTAATGTACCATGGGTGCATGATATGCCCTATTCTCATAAGCTCATAGGGTTTCTACAGGTCCTTCACTAACATCATCATCGAAGGAGCTATCCTTTACTCTAACATGCACGACCCTTCCCTGAGTTGGGGTGCCAAAGGTGCTAGGTCACCCATGGATCATGTGTCATCCCAAGGGCATGTCCATTGAAACAACCGGTCTATTGTGATATCTATTCACCACATCATCTCTCTCTAACTAACACTTAGGGTTAGGGTTAACATCATCCTCAGAGGATGTGCCAGGTCTCTACTTGTAATGGAGATCTCTATCTCCAAGACTAACTTTCTTTACTCATCCTCCTGACAAGGAGGTCTATCCTCAGGTCTCTCCTGAGGGCATGACAACTTATGTCATATGACCTAAGCATGTATCTATTCTTTAGTTTACGCTTACTCTATTAAGCTTATGTCCATGACATCTTAATTAAATGATTTTCATTAATTTTATGGAGGATTCCTTAGACCTTATTAATCTTACCCATACCTCAAGAGGGTGAGGAGAATAGGGAAAACCTTAATCCTTAAGGTCTTTAACAGAATTTGAGTTGAGAAGGGATGAATAAGATGCGAGAGTCCTAAAGGTATCTTATTTCGAATCATACCCTAATACTTTGGCCAGGTGGTCACACAGATCTGGGAGTCCTCATATTCTGACTAGCGGTGCAGAAGAAAATATTTCCAGCGCGCCCCCGGTCGTGATCCTTTTCTAGACACCTCTGTCTTTCAGATAATCCTCTAATAACTCCCTTAGGTTCTATGGACTTTATAAAATTTAATAATTATTAATGGTTAACTGAGGAACCTACACTCTGATACCAAATGTTACTACCTCACCTTCTGGTAACCCCCAATTAAGGGAGACCGAGAGGTCGAAGCCACACCCATAACTTCCAGATCAAAGGTTCGACATTTAACCAAGAACAATTATTAAATTTCAACAATCTATACTAAAAAGTTGTAATAAATTTTTTTTGCATACCGTTGAGAGGTTTGGATAATACTAAACTTCTAACCACATATGAACTACTCTAACTAGTTCCTCCTTATTCTTTAATTTGTGAATTCACAATGTGCCACTTTACTATTTGTTCTTTTTGGGATTTTGTACCTAAATCGCCGACAAACAAAGCATCAGTCAGCCAAAGCTGGTATGTGGGGGAAACAATAATCATGTAAATATGTTAACAATGTAATCATGCAATTAATCATTTAACAACCAAGATTATGTTTTAAGCCAAACTACTCAATCCATACCTATCCACAACTCTGTGTTGTCCCTACAGGGGACTTATATGATACCTCTATAAAGGTAGATCTTTAACCCCATGGTCATACCTTACCGGTAGCCAATACATAGGATAATAGAGTCACATGGCACTACCCAAAGGTAGCCCAATATCTAACTCAATATGACTTGATGGTCCTACCCTCTAGGTAGCCATATACGAAGTCATTCAATGACCTGATGGACCTACCCTCTAGGTAGCCATTTAGTAGGTCAACTATTAAGCCACAGAGGGGACCAGGATCTGAGCTAGTAAGCACAGATCTTATGTGATAGTCATGTCCACATTATAGTTTGCATGAACTAAATTCATCCAACAATTTATTTCAAGTCATTGATGAAAACTTCGTAAAACCTCGGAAAACTATTTCGAGATATTCATAAGCGTAACCACATACCTTTGATTGTAGATTTCAAGATAGAATCAAATATGCAGGGGAAACCCAATCAAGCAAGAAATGATGCATTGAAATCCTGAAATAAAAGTACCAATTTCCTTTTTATTAATATTTATCCAATTTCATCACATTACTTAGGATTTCAATTCCAATTTTAGGGTTTCCTTAGGAATTAGGGTTTTTGCCTCCATTATTAATATTATGATCTCTAATTTATCACAACCCTCAATTCCTTTAATTTTAATATTCCCAACAGTATTAGGATCATTAATTGGCAATTTACTTTCTTAATCCAAAATTTTAAGGTTTTTCTCTTCCTATCTCCCCAAATTAGGGTTTTTATATATATTATCCTTTATTTATGGATTACAATGCTAAATTAGGAATCTTGCATTCAAAAGAGATAATCAATCCACCTTTATCATTAACAGGGTTAATTTTATCAATTTGACCCATTAATTCACCAAAATACACCCTTTATCTTCAATTAGGGTTTCTCATCAACTTTTAATACATTTTACTAAAAAATTAAAGTACTTTTGTAAAACAAAGAAGAACTAGGTTCCCAAATTATTTTTATTAGATTCCTAGTATTTTTCTACACAACTTTCATGTATAAGGTTTTTCTATTAGACAATCCTATCAATTTCTACAGTTTTTGCAAGATAAACCTATACCGACCAATTGTAGCTTGACACGTCAGCTTATAAACTCGTTTATCAGCGGCCGGCTACAAGAAAGATTACCTTTTTACCCTTATGACTCCCAACTTCTGATCCCACGTGGGTCGGACAAAAGTGTCTTTTAGCATGATCGTCTTCCTCCCTACGCTTGGCTCCTGCTCGCGAGTCAGGTTCTGGGACATGTCAACTCGATAGTTGACCTTGGGCTCTAGAGCGCTGAAGGCTAAGGCGAAGGTACCATCATCGTCGCCCGAACCGAACGGACTCACTGGTGGCCTTCATCTTCTATCTGATGGCGGGGATCAGGGACAACCATGGAGCCACCATGGTTGGCAGGGGAGAAGGAACAACTCTCACCATCCTCATTTGGTTCAACGATTTGGCACTAGGGAAAACTACCAAGGCCTTGCGGCACCTTGAGATCGATTTTGTGCCCTCGCAGTAGGGTATAAGGCCCCCCTTATATAGCCTTGGCCTGCAGCCAGCGTCCATGGAGTCTGACTCCACAAGGACTTTTGGGAAAAGGTTCTATGACCTTCGAAAACTGGGGGTCTACCAGGTATGAATATTCTTCCCAAAACGATTGGGAGTACAATCTTCCTGAGCCAAGGACCGTGTAGGGAGGGAGCAACGCGAGAAAATCGCTCGCTCTATTGCTTCGACTTTCCTAAACTGGGATGTGCACAATGGGTGGCAAATTTTCCACTGGCGAGAGTGATCCATTGCATCAAATATGAGTCTTCTCATGTACCCATCATCATCAACACTGAGTATAAAAAGAGGAAGAAGGCAAGGAACCAACAATATTTCTTCTTTGAACCCATGTGGGCGGAGGATAAGGCATGCGAACAAATTATAAAGACAGCATGGGAAGAGTGTTACATGACAGATCTGCAAGGAAAGATGGGCTACTGCGAAAGTAAACTAAAGGAATGGGCTGCTGAAAAATTCGGGGAAAGGAAAAGAAAAATCAAACAGCTGGAAGAGGCGTCAAGGGAACTACAAAACTTACCACCTGATAAGACAAACTTGGAGAGGTGCACTCACATTACGGTATAACTCCAAGAATGGCATAGAAGGGATGAGGCATTCTGGCATGCCAGAGCAAGGGTGAATGAGATGAAATCAGGAGACAGAAATGCTGCATACTTCCACCACAAGGCATCTCAAAGAAGGAAGAGGAACAGGATTGAAGGTCTAAAGAACGAAGAAGGGCAGTGGAAAGCGGAAGAAGATGAAATAGAAGAAATAGTGATGAATTTTTTTCAAGCTCTTTTTCAGACAAGCAACCCCTTCGGATGGGAGGAGGCAACGAGAGGAATCAATACAAAGTTGAGTCAGAATGAGAGTAAGGAGTTAGAGAAAGAATTCACCTCTGAGGAAATCTTGGCGGCATTGAAGAATATGCATCCGAACAAAGCACCGGGCCCGGATGGGATGAAAGCAATGTTTTTTCAAAAGTACTGGCACATAGTAGGGAATGATGTCTCCAACTATATAAAAGGGTGGTGGAAATATGAAAGGAGCATAGCCGACATTAATGACACACTGGTGGTGCTAATTCCTAAAACTCAGAAGCCCATGGAGATTGGTGAGTTTAGACCTATCAGTCTATGCAATGTCATCTACAAGATAGCATCCAAAGTCATAGCAAGCAGGCTGCGACCGTTCATGGATAGAATCATAACTGAAAACCAAAGTGCCTTTATTCTGGGAAGACTCATTACAGATAACACCCTTATTGCATATGAGCTATTTCACACTATGAAAAGGGGTAAAAAAGCAAATAAGGGACGCATAGCTCTCAAACTGGACATGTCAAAGGCATGTGACAGAGTGGAATGGATGTTTGTTGACTATGTGCAAGAAAAAATGGGGTTGGGGGAGAAATGGAGGAGCAAGGTATATGATTGTATGTCAACTGTATCCCATTCGTTTGCCATCAACGAGGAGTGGACCAAGAAGATTCAACCAACCCGAGGACTTTTCCAGGGTGACCCTCTCTCTCCATACCTTTTCATTTTATGTGCCAAAGCTTTTTCTACTTCTCTTAACTTGGCAGCGTAGCAAAAGATTATTCAAGGAATTCGATCAAGCCGCCACAGACCTCGGGTTTCTCACCTTTTCTTTGTAGATGATTCCATCCTGTTTGCGAGAGAAACCAAAGAAGAATGCTTGAAGTTAGCTGAGATTATCAGTCAATATGAGCGGGCATCCGGACAGAAAATCAACCTATCCAAAACTGAGGTTGCTTTCAGTAAAGGGGTGGAGCAAGAAAAGAGAGAAGAGATAACACAACTCTTACAGATCAATGAAGTAGACAAGCATGGGAGATATCTTGGGCTACCAACGGCTGTAGGGAGGTCGAAGAAACAAGTATTTTCCTATATATACGAGCGGATATGGAAAAAGCTACAAGGGTGGAAAGAGAAGTTGTTGTCTAAAGAAGGAAAAGAATTCCTCATCAAAGCAGTGGTTCAAGCCATACCATCGTATATCATGAGCATCTTTCAGCTATCGGTGTACCTTCTTGACTCTATAAACAGCACTATAGTGAGATTTTGGTGGGGGGCAAAAGACGGGGAGAGGAAGATGGCGTGGGTCAGCTGGGACAACATGTGCAAACCAAAGAACCAGAGCGGTTTGTGGTTTAGAAACATACACATTTTCAACCAAGCGTTACTGGCAAAGAAAATATGGAGACTCTTCCACAGACAAGATACCTTAGTCTGCTGTGTGTTAAAAGCAAGATATTTCCCTAGGGGGACAGTCCTTAACGCCACAAGGGGACATGATCCAAGCTTCACCTGGAGGAGTATATGGAATGCAAAGGCCATCATTCTTGAAGGGATGCAGTGGAGAGTGGGAGACTGGGCAAATATCAACATATGGGAGGATCCCTGGATCTCGGGAATAAGAGGAAGCATATAGAGTGCTTATAGTTTCTCAAGCACCAATGTCCAAAGGGTGAACCAACTTATGAAGGATGACTCTACCATTTGGAATAAGGAAGGCATCTACACCCTCTTCACCCGAGAAATAGCACAAAAGATCCTGGCAATACCACTTAGTCTCAACAAGCAGGAGGACGGCATCTACTGGAAACCAGATAGGAGAGGAGAATTCACTGTTAAATCGGCCTACTGGATGGCAGCCCAAGACCCGGCAGAAAGAGAAGTATGTAGACACCAAGAGGAGGCTAGAGGATGGAGGCTAGTATGGAGGAAGAACCTCATCCCGAAGGCGGCACATTTCTTATGGAGATGCATGACAGGGGCGTTAGGCACTTTGGGACATCTATATGATCGATATTTTCATCCAGACGGCATTTGCAGCATTTGTGGAAGAGAAAAAGAAGACATTAGGCACATGTTGTTTAGATGCCCTCAGGCGTGGGAGCTCTGGAAAGAAAGCCCGGGAGCAGTGCAAGCGAGGATCCGAGAAGTTGGTGAGATCAGTGTGGACAGCAGAATCACGAAACTCATTACCCAACAACGTGAAGACGACAACCATGTTATGATAGATGTGCTATGGACGGTGTGGACCAAGAGGAATGCCATCATATTCAATGAGCAACCGAAGCCACCACTCCTCACCCAACGTCATCTTCTAGTGCTGATTTCTGGACATCATGAGGCACAACAATCAAACACTGACCGACCGGCTGCAAAGGAGAAGAGGAAGGTCTTTTGGGAGGCACCCGACATTGGGATGATCAAGATTAACTGCGACGCAGTAGTACACATACGGGGATTTGACGGAGCAGGTCTTACGTGGAGAGATCATGATGGAAAGGTGCTCCACGTAGCGGGGAGTAGGCGGCCAACTCTTCACGACGTGCCGGCAGCTGAAGCATGGGCCATTAGGGAGGGCATCCGACAGTCCAAGGAGCATCACATAACAAGACTAGTGGTGGAATCAGATTTGGAAGCCATCATCCACTTCATAAAGGCAGAAGATAAAAGGCCGGATCTACTTGGAACTCTGCTTGTAGACATTCATATTTTAAAGTCTTTCTTTCAGTCTATTAGTTTTGTTTTCTGTAGAAGACAGGCAAATGGACTAGCACATCTGCTAGCTCATGAAGCCATCATTAGTTCTAGCCCTTTCTTTTTATCATCGTCTTTTCCTCAGTCTGTAGCAAAGTGGGTTGAGCCAACTTTGAGCTCGGAGTAATAGAAAGCTGGTGTTTGACCTAAAAAAAAAGCAATATTCAATAATCCTTTCTCTTTCTTGTTGCATTATCTTTGCAATTTGGACTCCTTGGAACCCAAAATGAATGAAATCCATCCCTGGAGGATATTCCTTTGCCTTCAAGAGATTTCTACATCTTTCTTTTCTCCATTTCATAAATATTCTTTTAATAATTGAATTTCCTTTTCCTTTTCCTTATTATTGGGCCCAATAGCCAATAAAGCCCACAAAACAACCATTAAGGCTATTGTATCGAAATCCATTTATTCAAAACAAATTATATCATTATTTGTTCAAATATCTTTAATATGAAAAAATTGTATTTCTCACCAAATGAACCCAAAAGTTGGGGTTGTAACAGTTGTGCTCTAACCCGATACCCCTATGTATGTTATCTTGAGTGTACACCTTTGTTATTTATGAAGCTATGACAACATAGGTTGTGAACCCTTGTATAGTGGTTACCTATGGTTAATGATAGATGAACCTATGATTAAGTTGGATGGTGGATTACGGTGTATGATCCTTAAAGTTAATCCCTAGGGACGATGCGCATATGATTTGAGATATAGGGTATGATGGGATACCCATGATGTGGTAACAGTAGTATGTATTGATTTATAGACCAACTATGATATTAATCTACATATGTTCATAATGATGGAAGAATATTCCAATGCTATAAACCTTAATCTTGATGACATGATAATCAAAGATATGTCCATGAGATATGGGGCGTGATGGATGCTCACAGTTTGATTACAATAATATAAATTGACTTCAGACACTGCTATGAACATGGATATTGTTCCAATCCTATGCACCTAGATTCTTGATAGCATGATATCATAATATGTTCTCTAAGATCTATGTTCTAGGTTTGGTCATCCAATTATCTCTTTCTTATGCAATCTAACCATGCAGGTGTATTGAATTCATAGCCAAGTAAGAGCTATGGTGATTATATGATTATGTGCTTTGTATAGCACTTGAGATATGTGTAATATCTAAGTAATAATGATATGTCTTGTTGATGAGATAACATATATCACCAATATGATAAGAAAGGCCTGTTGAGGTGTGATCCTCCAGTGATGAAATGAGGGATTGATATTCCCTATTGATGTTGATGATGCCTTGAGAGGCACTGGTGTAATGTGATGAAATCAGGGATTGATATCCCATGATGATGTGTAATGATGAAGTCTTGAGAGGCAGTAGCACTATGAGATTATGTGAGGGATTTATATCCCATGGCAATGTGATGATTTTTGAGGGCAATGGAAGTAGCAGTAGCAATATAACACCAATGTAATGAATCTACTGTTGTTCATGTTTTATATGTGGTTGCATAATACAACTTTATTGCCCCAACAATCTACTTCAAATACATTAGCTAATTACAGATGAATCTCTCATGTAGTTTTCCCTAGCCATAGATCCATCATCATCGGTAATTAGGTGATGGTGAAATGGATTCTCCTACAGGATTAACCCAGAGTGCATATTCTTGAATATGTGAGGTTTCTCCTAGCTGAAAATAGGAGGATTAGAATGCAACTGCAGTTGTAGACTCAAGATGTGTATAAGAGCATGGTGAACAAGACCATGGCTCAGTGGGATAGAGCATGAATGTGTTCATGGCTCAGGAGCATGGTAAATTGGCCCGTGGCTCATATGTATACTAGTGCTAAGACTTGTACCAAGTCGGGCTAGAGATAGGGCAGCCTGCAGGACTGACCCTGTGGCTGAGGCCACTTTGTTGGTTATCGTGCACTGACTACGAGGAGGAGAGGTCGTGGAGTCCGGATCATTCATTGACCTTGTATTGCACCGGCTTTGGGCTTCGCAGCCGAAGGTTGAAATTGAGCGGTACGGCTCAATCCCTCAGGGCATAAAAATTCTTAATCAAGCTGTATGGTATCCTACTTAGGGAAAATACGGAACATTGGTTGAGGCCTTGTTTGTACAGTTGATCTGGTTATAATATGCATTTTATCATATGAACCTTATATCATGTGATGAGTTCTTATAAAGCTTATTTTGTCAATAATGTTCCATGAAGAACATTTGGTTATAGGCCTCATAAATATCTTGGTAAGATTGGTGGTAAGATTATCCCTACTCTGTATGCTGCTCTTATAATCTGCTTATATCAATTATCTATTATCATAATAAAGCTGGTAGAGGGTTATGTTTCTCACTGGGATTGTGTTCTCACCCCACTGGTTAATAACCCTTTTTAGGTGGATATGCCTGGCGAGATTAAGATCATGTGGCTACGGATGATATGCAGAGGTATCGTACCTGGTGGAATAGATAGTGTCTAGCAATAGAGTCCTATGTGTCATCCTTGTACACTCAGGTCTTCAGGAGAGCTTTTTGATGTTTCTTGTATAATGATCAATGAACAGTTTTCGGTATGTATCTTGATGTAAAATAGCATGACAAATAGTTATTTCATGTAAAGAGATGATGGGAAATTATGTTGTAACACTCTGAAAAGATGTTATGAAATGAAAAATGTTGGCTTAGATATCATATGTTTCATCATGTGGTGCTTGTTGTAAATCGGTTTTAATTTCCTGTGTTTTTCGGTAATCCGCTGGTTCGCATGTAATCGTGTTTTGTTGTGGATGGGGTGTTACAATCAACCTTTGCATTGAAACCGAATGGACATCTCAACATGGAAACCAATTGAGTGTTGAAACTGATTGGACAATTCAAAAGGTTTGAGATCATTTTCTCTCAAATGGTTTTGAGACCATTTGATTCCAAACGGTTTCAAGACCATTTGGACTGAAACGGTCTTGAGACTGTTTGGACTCAAACGGTCTTGAGACCGTTTGGTCGAAACAACCTCAAAACCGGTTGGACTAATTAGGGTTTACAACATCAAATCTATTTAGGATTTGTACTCATTGAACCATCAATCAATTGAACTATTGGAGGTACATCAGATCGTAGCCCTTGGATCTTCAACCATCACCATAATCAACCATTGACCTTCAAACGGTCTTGAGACCGTTTGGGTCAATCCACCTTGAAATTGATTCCCTCAATTAGGGTTTCACTCAATTCAATAGATTAGGGTTTGAAATTAGTGTGTTATAACCCCGATTTTTGGGATCAAGTGGTGAGAAATATAATTTCTCATATTAAAGATGTTTGAACAAATAATCATATATTTGGTTGAGAATAATGGGATTTTGTTTAAAACAGCCTTGTTGTTTGATTTGTGGGCTTTATTGGCTATTGGGCCCAATAAAAAGGAAAATAACAAAGGAAATTCAATTAGTAAATGGATAATTGAATTTTAAGAAAAGAAATATGTGGAAACCTCTAGAAGGCAAATCCAGAGAGGATTTCGTACCTCTTGGGTTCCTTGGGTACCAAGGAGTCCAAGGTTGCAAAAAGAAAGCAATAGGAAAAGAAAAGATTAATTAAGTATTTCTTTATGAAGAAAGAAATTTGGAAATAATGATATAATGTGGAAAATGAGTGAAAAGATAAATAATTAAGTTACCCTTTATGGAATTTCGTATCCCAAGGTTTTCTTATGATATAAGGGATGCCAATGAGGAAAATAGAAGGGAAATAAAAAGAAATTCTCAAAAAGATATATTTTTAATGAGAAATAAACAAGATAATGTGAAATAATGCATAATAATGCATGTAGAAGGATAATAAGTATCCAATGAAGAGAATTTCGAAATAATATAGTTCTTGGGGTACAAGGAGCCCCAATGAAAGAAGAGGAAAGAGAAAATACCAAAATTTGGAGAATAAAAGATAACATGATACTTTATTAATGATTTTGGTGGCATTATGAAAAAGGAAGTAATTCCTATTGAAAGAAAATAGAAAATCGTTCTAATGGATTAAAAGGGCAAGAATAATGATAATAAGAGAAAGGATTTTCGTTTTTCTAAGTATCCATGAGTTAAGGAATATCAAGGAAGAAAAGGAGAGAGAGAATATTGCTTCTCTTTGAAGCAATTGATTTCCTACTTGGAAAGGGACTCTTGGACTCGTGGATAACCCACCTAGGGCTTCATACCCTCCTCTATAAAAGGTTGGGACCTCTAGGGCGAGCCCAAGGACATCTCTACATCCCTTCCTCTCTCATCTCCCTCTTCCTCTACATCCTTTTCGTTCAAAACCCTAGCAGGGTAAAGCAAGGAGATCCTGGCACAACAAGAAGACCAAGTGGGACTGAGATGGAGGCTGGACGTGCCCCGAGGTCAGATCAAGGCTTAGCCATCAAGGCCGCGCCCTAAAGTAGGCACAACAGCAGCCGCCAAGCTGCAGTGACGGCTGCAGGTGCTTAGCCTGATGGACGGGCAACCGATCGTCTTGGCTGCCAGTGGTTGGAGCCATGTGTGTGTATGAGGGCGGCGGAGACAGGGGTTACTTTTCCAGTGAATTTTCGTGCCTTGGAAAGGGGGAAGAAGACCCCGCGTTTACCTGCAGCGTGGCTGCATGGTGGCTGTGAGCCGCAGCCATCCTGGGCTTGCTCACGGCCATAATGGCCGCGTCTTGAGGGCTCTCTACGTACGACAGGGGGCGACGGGAGCAGTTGGACCCTTCTTGGTGGCCGACGAGGCCAAGGGAGGCAAGGAGGAAGGCCGCGAGGGCTGTAGGGCGCAGCTAGGGCGGCGGCCTGGTCCGCTCACGAGGTAGAAGAAGCTCAAAACAGCCATTGGACGGTTCTACCGTCGGCCATACAAAGGGCGGGTCACTCAAGTGAAGGGCATAAACGTCTTTCAATTCTAATTCTATCAAGCGCACGCATGGGATAGGTGACGTGGCATCATGCCATTGGCTCAAAAAGGTAAATCTTTGCTAAATTCATATCTTAAGATTCGTAACTCCAATTAGGACAAGTTGTATATGAATTTTTATCAGGAGAACACAAGGAATCTATTAAAAATAGTTTCATGGCCTGAATCTGATCATAGTTTGAAAAGTAATGTAGATTATCATCTTTAATACTTTAAAGATTAAGGAACCCTAATCTGATATGATTAAAGTGTGAAATAGGGTTTAATGAATCATTAGAGTTGATATTAACCTGTTAAATGCAAAAAGGTACTTTAAGATCAAAAATGATGATCTTTGCATGTAATTAGGTTAATTAAGAGATTATATGCCTAAATATGCTTGCAATATGAAAAGTACATAAAAGCTATCATTTTAATGATTTAATTAATGAAAAACTCTTAGATTTGATGATAGATGGTTTTAATTTTGATCAATGGATAATTTAAGCCTATTGTTCATAAAAGTGAAAATAAGACCTAAAAAGATAATCTTTTTATATAATTGGCTTAATTTAGGGTTTCGTGCATGAATATGCATTAATGAGTTTGAAAACCCTAATTTAGGTGAATATGACTTTTAAATGTTTTAATTGTTCAAATCCATAAACAAGTAGGGATATGATGATCCTAAGTCAATTTGGGTATAAAAGACTATTAAAATGAATACTTGAGAAATTAGGGTTTATATGAGTAGAAAAGAGTATTTTAGGGTTTGTTAATCTAAAAGAGATAAAGTTCGAGAAATTGAACTAAGAAACCCTAATGAGTATTAATGGAACCTTAATGCGGATTAGAAACCCTAAAAAGAGAATCCAAGTTAATAAAGTAGATTCTTGATGAAATGTGTAATAAATAGAATACATGTTCTTTTCAGGAATTATGTAATGATTGAATTACTTGCTTGGATCTATCGATTGGCTTGATTGTATATACATGAAGTATATGTTGAATAAACTGCATGACTATTCAAATCAGGTATGTGGTTACGCTTATGACTACCCGAGTTAGTTTTCCGATGGATTCCCGGATGGTTAATCGCATTGAATGCAACTAAACTGTTGTATGTTTATTTATTTCATGCAACTATAAAGTGACTATGATTATCACTATAAATGAGTAGATATATATAACTGGCTAGATCCGGGTCCACCTCTGTTACTTTGAAAAGGCTAAAAAGGGGGTAATCCTAGAGCAAGGTCTAGGTTATCGAGAGTTAGAAATTGGGCTACCTACGTGTAGTGCCATGCGACTCATTAGCCTGCCATGAGTTAAGGAGTGGGCTACTTACGAGTAGTGCCATGTGACTCAACCCTAGAAACTGGTTCACTTATAGGTGGGACCATGAGGGGTTTAATGGGGATCTACCATAAGGAAGGTAGGATCCAAGTCCACTGTAGGGATAGTACAGAGGATAGGGTACTCGTGGATCGCGGATGTTATATTTAAAACGTAATCTTGATTGATTAATGATTAATTGAATGACTACATGGTTATCATAGTTGCAAGATTATTGTTTCCCCCACATACCAGCTACGGCTGACCGACGTTTTGTTTGTCGGCGTTTTAGGTACCATGAAAAGAACAAACAGTAAAGTGGCACATGTGATGCTAAATGAGAATTGAAGTGCAAAGGAGGATTAGATAGATTAGTATCGGTATGGATAGAAGAATAGAGATCCAAGTTTTCAAAAGGTATGTAAAGAAAAAATTTATTACCATTTTCAGTATATCCTGTTAGAATTTAATAATTGTTTATGGTTATATGTCGAACCTTTGATCCGGGATTAATGGTGCGGCTCAACCTCTCGGTTTCCCTTAATTGGGGGTTATCGGGAGGTGGGGTCGTAACATTTGGTATCAGAGCGTAGGTTCCTCATATAACCATTAGTAATTATTAAATTTTACAAACTCCATAAAACCCAAGGGAGTTATTAGAGGAGTATCTGAAAGACGGAGGTGTCTAGAAAGGGATCACGACCGGGGGCTGGCAAGATTTTCCTCCGCACCGCTAGTCGGAATACGAGGACTCCTGGACCCGTGTGACCGCCTGGCCAAAGTCTTAGGGTATGAATCGAAATAAGATACCTCTAGGACTTCTCATCTTATTCATCTCTTCTCATCATAAAATTTCTGATAAGGACCTAAAGGATTAGAGTTTTCTTTCTTCTCCTCACCTTCTCGAGGTATGGGTAAGATTAATAAGGTTTAAGGAATCCTCCATCAAATTAATGAAAAGCATGTAAATAAGATGTCATGGACATAAGCTTAATAGATTAAGCACAAAATAAATAATAGTTACATGCTTAGGTCGTATGACATGAGATGTCATGACCTCAGAAGAGACCTGAGGCTAGACCTTCTTGTCAGGAGGATAAGTCCGTTTTGGAGATAGAGATCTCCATTGCTAGTAGAGACCTGGCACATCCTATGAGGATGATGCTAACCCTAACCCTAAGTGATGATTAGAGAGAGATAGTTGGACCAGGTGTTTGAAAGGACATGCCTTTGGGATGCCATAGAATCCATGGGTGACCTAGCACCTTTGGCAACCCCAACCCTGGGAAGGGTCGTACATGTTAGAGTACATGGTAGCTCTTTGGATGATGATGTTAGTGAAGGACCATAGAAACCCCATGGGCTTGTAGGGCATAGCTGGAAACTAGGGCACGTCATCGTGCTGACGACATGATGAAACCCTGGATAAGGAATTATGATGGAGCATAAAGGGTTATGGATAATCTTGAGCAACCATAAGTTCGAACCTAGGCTTCACCCATGTAGAGCATGCTTTTGAGGTTGATCCTTCATGAAGAGAGGACCTCTAATGGTGAGGTTCGATGTAGGGTTAGCCCTAGAGAGAGAAGGAAACCCAGCAAGAAGGTTGGAAGTCTAAAACCCTGAACAATGGATGATAGTGGTTGCCTCATGATCGATCCCTGAAAGTTGATGATGTTGCCTTTAGAGGGACCAAACCCTAGAGATAGAAGATGAAGCCTCTGGTGCCTATGTTCCTATGGAATAAGTGTTTACCTTTTTAGAAAGGAAGAAGATGTTCTGTATACTCTGAAGTGGATTTCTAACAGGTTATGAGGCCTTGTACCTTATGGGTTGTCCTTGAGGAAGATCTAACTCTAAGTGTTGATCGAGTTGAAGGATGACAGGAAGGGCACATTATGCCTTTTGCAAGCTTGATTCATGGTCCAGAGTTAAAGCGTGAAGTTGGACACCTAAAAGTGAACCTAGGGTTCCTAGGCCTAAGAGGGGAAGTGGTATACCTAATGCTCATGATGAGAATTAAGTTTCTATAGTTTCGAGCATGGTACACCTCATGAATAAAGGAAAAGGGAAGTCCCTTAAGTTTAAGGTATGTGTAATGATCCCCTCATATCTAGGTTGATGATAAAGGAAGGTATGATCTTGATCCAGCATCGAGGAAAGAAGGATAAGTATGACCTAACATGGTACGGTAAGGGGGCTGCTTATGCCTTAATGGATTGCTAAGTAGGCTCGTGTGGATGTAAACCCTAGACCTAAGAGCTTTTGTGACCTTAGAGATAGTTTTCCTCCCATCCTGGGAGAGGGACCCCTTTGGAAGGATGTATATCTTTTTGGTTAGTTTAAGGTAACCTAAAGAGGTCTCTTAGGATCTTGAGAAGCTAAGTGAAAAGTACATGGTATGAGAATGAACCCGTAGGCCCATAGATATCCATCTCTAAGTTCATGCAGATGTGTTACCATGGAGGTAACCGATATAGGGCTTGACCAAGGTAGGCAGTTGCCATGATCCTGATGAAAGGATGAGAGTCAGCCCATGAATGCAGAAAGAGAGATGATGAAGACTTGGGTAAGGTTCTAAGTGAACATGTACTATGATGGAGAATCCTGAGTCTATCCTAGGGTCAGATAGGGATAAGACCGAGGAAAGTAGGAGTTTCCTAATTCCCCAGTTGCACATGACCATAGGGTCGGGAGGTAACAACTATCATTGTCTGAAGGCCATGGGTTAGGAGATTGATCACCTTCATAAACTCATGGGACCCAGAGGGCAGATGAGTAGGGTACTCTCTTGATGCATGAGGGAAGAGGGATGACCCCAAAAGAGTCGGTACCCTATAGACCTAGAGGAGATGACCAAGGATATAAACCTCAGTAGGTTCAAGACTAGTTTGATATCTTATTGTTTAATATGAAGAGACATATGTGACACGTTGCAACTTATATTTAAAGGTGTATTGGCAAGGTGGGATGTATCATCTCTACTCTTGGAACAGGAAGAACTCTGTATTTGGACTGCAGCCAAATGCTTATTTCCTCTTGTTATGGGAGTGAGAGATAGGACATTACGCATGCCATACACCAAGGATAAGAGATGATGTAGGTTGGAACGTTGCCACAAGGAATGGGGATGGAGAAGATAACCTACCCTGGTAAAGTGAATGATACATGGATGGTTTGTAAACCCTAAGAGGAATGAGGTAGTCACCTTATGAGGATGTTTCTAGCATGAGCTAAGTGGAGCTTACAAGTTATACCAGGTTGAGTTTGATCACCATGATGATGGAATCAGAGAGTGTTCTTATGAAGATAAATGAAATACATGGAAGTGTATGTCTTTAATGTTACCTAATACCTAAGGATGTGAAGTGGTACTGGATTCTCTGGTTGAGATACATCTGACTTGTTTAACTAGAAGTTAGAAGAGGTTGTTTGGCTAACCCTAAGTTTGAAAAGGAGAGGTGGTTGGATAACACACAGATGTAACAAGATACGTTGAAAGGTTAAGGGTTGTTTGGTTAGCCAGTCTAATCCTTGATATGATGGAAGGATGATGGTAGAACCTCAAGTGCACTTCTTCAGATAAGAAGGTAATGAAACTCTGATGAGAGTGGTTTAGGGTTCGAGGAATCAATCTTGAGGAATTATGACGTACAGAAAATCGTGATCACCATGCACCAAAGTACTACGGAGATAATGAGTGGTAGAAATACTTTGGATACCTAAGATGGAGTCGCATGTGGTATATGGCTATGCAAGCCAGGAGGTAAAGGACGAACCCCAGTAACCCAGGGTATCGATATAGAGGACAAAAGAGTCCCTGAGGGGGAATGAGAGCTCAACACTAAGGATGTTGTGATAGGTCTCCCCTGAGCCAAAGAAGGTCGAGATACCATATGGGTTATGGTAGGTCGTCTTACCTAGATAATATGAGAAAGGAAGAGTTCTGTCAAGGGACAAAACTAGTTGAACTACCCATGAGAAAGACGGTTCAACTACACCATGAAGCGAGTTCAAAGGTTCTTGAGTTTGACCTAAAAGTTCACTTCCATAAAGTGGAAGTAGGTAGATAAAGAACTCAATGTTAGTATAGTTTATCACCCCTAACTATGGTTAGTATGATCCAGACTAAAGGGTCTGATGAGGGCATGTGTGCTCGTTTAGATTGATATCTAGAGACAGGGCATGTGTGCTCGTTCAGGGTGATATCTAGAGACAGTTCTTGTCCTATGAAAGACGTGACAATGACCACCGTAGCCAGTATCGGGTTTTATATGAAGCTCTGTAAGGGAGGTTGTGTCGGTCACCACTTCAGTAAGGTGATGTTGGTGAAAGGACCACATGATGGTTAGAAAAGTACCAAATGATGGTTAGAAAAAGGGACCCCAGTGCGTGTAGATGAAGTCACTTTGATCGTGCAAGGGCTGAAAGGAGCCTAGGGACGATGAGAGTCGTGAGCAGATGCAAAGTAGACTGACATACAAGCTACTGTGGGAGAAAATGTGACATGAAACTCCGACCCCTCTAAGTTATAACTAAGAGAGCTGAGTCCCTGATACATGGGTCCATTAGAGATGGATGGGTGGAGAAGGTTAGGTTTGACCCTATCCCTCAGGATAAAGTAATGGGAGATGTTTTCCATGTGTCCAATTTAGAGCACTATGTGAGGTACCCCGACCATGTGCTGAGCAATGAACCTAGTGAGCCCCAAGGGAGGCTGAAATGGCCTGAGTCACCTGTGTAGTTTATAGACACCAGGATGAAAGAACTCAGAGAAAAGAGTATGTGATGATAAAGGTTCTTTGGAAATGCCATGAGTACGGTAAAGCCACATAGGGGCCAATAATGGACATAGAAAAGTCTTATCCTGAATTGTTTGTTTGTTTGTTGATAGAATTTTGAGGACAAAATTCCTATAAGAGGGGAAGGATGTTATAACCCCGATTTTTGGGATCAAGTGGTGAGAAATATAATTTCTCATATTAAAGATGTTTGAACAAATAATCATATATTTGGTTGAGAATAATGGGATTTCGTTTAAAATAGCCTTGTTGTTTGATTTGTGGGCTTTATTGGCTATTGGGCCCAATAAAAAGGAAAATAACAAAGGAAATTCAATTAGTAAATGGATAATTGAATTTTAAGAAAAGAAATATGTGGAAACCTCCAGAAGGCAAATCCAAAGAGGATTTCGTACCTCTTGGGTTCCTTGGGTACCAAGGAGTCCAAGGTTGCAAAAAGAAAGCAATAGGAAAAGAAAAGATTAATTAAGTATTTCTTTATGAAGAAAGAAATTTGGAAATAATGATATAATGTGGAAAATGAGTGAAAAGATAAATAATTAAGTTACCCTTTATGGAATTTCGTATCCCAAGGTTTTCTTATGATAGAAGGGATGCCAATGAGGAAAATAGAAGGGAAATAAAAAGAAATTCTCAAAAAGATATATTTTTAATGAGAAATAAACAAGATAATGTGAAATAATGCATAATAATGCATGTAGAAGGATAATAAGTATCCAATGAAGAGAATTTCGAAATAATATAGTTCTTGGGGTACAAGGAGCCCCAATGAAAGAAGAGGAAAGAGAAAATACCAAAATTTGGAGAATAAAAGATAACATGATACTTTATTAATGATTTTGGTGGCATTATGAAAAAGGAAGTAATTCCTATTGAAAGAAAATAGAAAATCGTTCTAATGGATTAAAAGGACAAGAATAATGATAATAAGAGAAAGGATTTTCGTTTTTCTAAGTATCCATGAGTTAAGGAATATCAAGGAAGAAAAGGAGAGAGAGAATATTGCTTCTCTTTGAAGCAATTGATTTCCTACTTGGAAAGGGACTCTTGGACTCGTGGATAACCCACCTCGGGCTTCATACCCTCCTCTATAAAAGGTTGGGACCTCTAGGGCGAGCCCAAGGACATCTCTACATCCCTTCCTCTCTCATCTCCCTCTTCCTCTACATCCTTTTCGTTCAAAACCCTAGCAGGGTAAAGCAAGGAGATCCTGGCACAACAAGAAGACCAAGTGGGACTGAGATGGAGGCTGAACGTGCCCCGAGGTCAGATCAAGGCTTAGCCATCAAGGCCGCGCCCTACAGTAGGCACAACAGCAGCCGCCAAGCTGCAGTGACGGCTGCAGGTGCTTGGCCTGATGGACGGGCAACCGATCGTCTTGGCTGCGAGTGGTTGGAGCCATGTGTGTGTATGAGGGCGGCGGAGACAGGGGTTACTTTTCCAGTGAATTTCCGTGCCTTGGAAAGGGGGAAGAAGACCCCGCGTTTACCTGCAGCGTGGCTGCATGGTGGCTGTGAGCCGCAGCCATCCTGGGCTTGCTCACGGCCATAATGGCCGCATCTTGAGGGCTCTCTATGTACGACAGGGGGCGACGGGAGCAGCTGGACCCTTCTTGGTGGCCGACGAGGCCAAGGGAGGCAAGGAGGAAGGCCGCGAGGGCTGTAGGGCGCAGCTAGGGCGGCGGCCTGGTCCGCTCGCGAGGTAGAAGAAGCTCAAAACAGCCATTGGACGGTTCTACCGTCGGCCATACAAAGGGCGGGTCACTCAAGTGAAGGGCATAAACGTCTTTCAATTCTAATTCTATCAAGCGCACGCATGGGATAGGTGACGTGGCATCATGCCATTGGCTCAAAAAGGTAAATCTTTGCTAAATTCATATCTTAAGATTCGTAACTCCAATTAGGACAAGTTGTATATGAATTTTTATCAGGAGAACACAAGGAATCCATTAAAAATAGTTTCATGGCCTGAATCTGATCATAGTTTGAAAAGTAATGTAGATTATCATCTTTAATACTTTAAAGATTAAGGAACCCTAATCTGATATGATTAAAGTGTGAAATAGGGTTTAATGAATCATTAGAGTTGATATTAACCTGTTAAATGCAAAAAGGTACTTTAAGATCAAAAATGATGATCTTTGCATGTAATTAGGTTAATTAAGAGATTATATGCCTAAATATGCTTGCAATATGAAAAGTACATAAAAGCTATCATTTTAATGATTTAATTAATGAAAAACTCTTAGATTTGATGATAGATGGTTTTAATTTTGATCAATGGATAATTTAAGCCTATTGTTCATAAAAGTGAAAATAAGACCTAAAAAGATAATCTTTTTATATAATTGGCTTAATTTAGGGTTTCGTGCATGAATATGCATTAATGAGTTTGAAAACCCTAATTTAGGTGAATATGACTTTTAAATGTTTTAATTGTTCAAATCCATAAACAAGTAGGGATATGATGATCCTAAGTCAATTTGGGTATAAAAGACTATTAAAATGAATACTTGAGAAATTAGGGTTTATATGAGTAGAAAAGAGTATTTTAGGGTTTGTTAATCTAAAAGAGATAAAGTTCGAGAAATTGAACTAAGAAACCCTAATGATTATTAATGGAACCTTAATGTGGATTAGAAACCCTAAAAAGAGAATCCAAGTTAATAAAGTAGATTCTTGATGAAATGTGTAATAAATAGAATACATGTTCTTTTCAGGAATTATGTAATAATTGAATTACTTTCTTGGATCTGTTGATTGGCTTGATTGTATATACATGAAGTATATGTTGAATAATCTGCATGACTATTCAAATCAGGTATGTGGTTACGCTTATGACTACCCGAGTTAGTTTTCCGATGGATTCCCGGATGGTTAATCGCATTGAATGCAACTAAACTGTTGTATGTTTATTTATTTCATGCAACTATAAAGTGACTATGATTATCACTATAAATGAGTAGATATATATAACTGGCTAGATCCGGGTCCACCTCTGTTACTTTGAAAAGGCTAAAAAGGGGGTAATCCTAGAGCAAGGTCTAGGTTATCGAGAGTTAGAAATTGGGCTACCTACGTGTAGTGCCATGCGACTCATTAGCCTGCCATGAGTTAAGGAGTGGGCTACTTACGAGTAGTGCCATGTGACTCAACCCTAGAAACTGGTTCACTTATAGGTGGGACCATGAGGGGTTTAATGGGGATCTACCATAAGGAAGGTAGGATCTAAGTCCACTGCAGGGATAGTACAGAGGATAGGGTACTCGTGGATCGCGGATGTTATATTTAAAATGTAATCTTGATTGATTAATGATTAATTGAATGACTACATGGTTATCATAGTTGCAAGATTATTGTTTCCCCCACATACCAGCTACGGCTGACTGACGTTTTGTTTGTCAGCGTTTTAGGTACCATGAAAAGAACAAACAGTAAAGTGGCACATGTGATGCTAAATGAGAATTGAAGTGCAAAGGAGGATTAGATAGATTAGTATCGGTATGGATAGAAGAATAGAGATCCAAGTTTTCAAAAGGTATGTAAAGCAAAATTTTATTACCATTTTCAGTATATCCTGTTAGAATTTAATAATTGTTTATGGTTATATGTCGAACCTTTGATCCGGGATTAATGGTGCGGCTCAACCTCTCGGTTTCCCTTAATTGGGGGTTATCGGGAGGTGGGGTCGTAACATAGTGGATCATTCATATATGGATCCTTTAAAATAAAATCAACTGATATCATTGGATCATCAGCCATCCACATCAACATTGATCCTCCAAACGGTTTGAGATTGTTTAGTTTCAATCGATCTTGAAACTGATTGGTCCCAATGTTGAAACTATTTGATCATGTACTTTGTTGAGGTGTGTTCTTAGGATGACATCATCATCTCCAAGCTTCAAACCTTCGAAATCTACTGCCATTCTTATGATAATTCTATCCATTATTCAAAGGAGTTTCATGAAGAACAAAATGATCAATAAGTGATGAGAATTGAATGTAATAATAACATTTAAGGGTTTAAGTTATATAACCCACCTTCAAAGTTGAAACCAAGCTTCAAGATTCACGTATCTAATGGTGAATGAAACTTTCTCAACCTCCCAAAGTCCGTCCTCAAGATTTTGAGTGAAAAGAAATGGCTAGGATTGAAGATTGAATGGAGAAAAGAAGAAATCAAGCATTGATTTTTTATTTCCACCATGAAATCAAGGTTGAAGACGATTAAGGAGCTTACCTAAATGTTGGAGTTCGTCCTCCTGTTGCTCCTAAGATCCCTTGTTCTCGGCCAAATTAAGGAGAGAAAGAAAATCAGAAAAGAGTCCTTATGTGGGTGGGAAATGAGGTATATATGAGGGAATTTCAAGAGAGAGAGAAAGTCTTATAATAATCCTTCAACTCCCCAAATTGGTGCTACTAAGCCCCCTCACTTCCTTGCATACAAAGATATCAACTCCACCTTAGAATTCCTCTTCATTATCCATGAAGTAAAGGAAAAGTAGTTAAGAACCTTAATTCATATAATACTAATATCCCATATTTAGTGGATATTACTTTTTAGTTTACTATTGTGAGTGGACTCTCCACTCACTTGGGATATTTTTGGTGCCATAGCAAGGCACAAGGACGTCCAAACTTATCCAAATTCAAACTTCACATATTTGGTTGAAAGGCACTCCCATTAATATATTTATTTTTGCATTAAATTGAATTATGTTTCCAATAATGCTTAAATCTTGATTATTTTAATATCAAGATTCTCTCTCCTCCACAATGATTCCAATGAGACACCCCTCTCATTTTCTTTTCTATACATGATGCTAAGAAACATGAGGGACTCTCTGGAGGTGGTATTTTGCACATTGAACCCTAGGTTTTGGGTAAATTGCACATTACACCAAAACTAGGTTTTAATGCACAACATTGCTCAACAAGCTCTTTCTTAATACTCAGGCTACCGCAAGCCATACCTCTGCATCATTCTCATTCTTATGATGCTTCAACATCTGAGGAACATTTTATCATGTAGCATTTGCAAGTTAACCCCTCAACTTGGGTAACTTGCACTTTAGTCTAAAATTAGTAATTCAATGTTTCAACATTATTCAAAAAGGACTAAAATTGAAACATAAGTTCCTCTTGAGCCTTAATTACTTTTCAAAATATAAGATCAAGCATCTAATCAACTTTATTAAGCAAAACATCTAGGGTTAAAGCATAACCCAAGTTAGGGATGTTACAGAACAAGTGTGAGAGAGGCAGGAAGCTCTTGGGAATGAGGCCCAACCGGATGGAGCAACCCACGTGGTCGTCTTTAACCCCAATTGGATATACTATAGGCCTTGTTGTAGGTAGCCGTGAGGTAGAAGGTGGGTGAGACCAAATGATGGGAAGAGAGATCCATTGAGGGGAGGGAAACCAGGTGATTCTGGCAACATCAAGATGTCTTCGAGAGGCTGGCGACTTTGAGATGGTGGCTACGAGCAAGTGGGTGAGAAGCTTGGGAAGTAGTGCTTCCGCTGCGGGAAGGAGGAGCTAAAAGAATTAACAATGGCTTGAAGGGTTTTAAGTAGAAGGAGGGGAAGCAGGGGATAGGACTTTGGGTTTTGAGTGAGGCAAAGGGGTGGTGGCAGTGGCCACTAGTTTTTCGACCCCTTTGGGGACCCATTGCCAGCCACAGTAGGTCAAGTGGCCGAAAGGTGAGAAGGTGAGGGGAGAGGGAGAAAAGAGGAGGGGGAATGTAGCATGGGAAGCATCAGGTCTCGTACGACCCTGTGTGCATGAGAGGGATGATCACGAGGGGTGGGGAAAGGAAAAGAAAAAGGAGAGAAAAGAAAGGGGGCCGAGTGGGCCAGCTCCTAAATGGGCCCAAATCAGCCACTCCAAGACCCCAAAAAGGGGTAGAAAATTAGGGTATTCAGAAGGTCATAAAATTCTTGTGCTAGCTCCAACTTGGGCAAGAAAAGGTGCATTGGATAGATAAATTCAAGGGCTACAATATGAGTATAAGAATAGAGCATGAAAGTTCATAGAGATATGATCAAAACCATGGGAAAGGAGATGATGAGTGATATGCTTGGAAACTACATTAGGTCCAAATTGGCTATCACCAAGGTGGAAATTGTGCTCCAAAATTTTCAACTATGAATCAAATCATATATGTACATGAGATTGAGGGTCTGGACAAGGGTGAAGCAAAGAGTAGAAGTTTTATACTAAGTGTGAAGAACCAGGTCATCACATCCTCCCCGCCTTAAAAGAAAAAATTTGTCCCCAAAATTAGATCAAGTCACCAATTGAGAGTGGGACTCATATTCCACATCATAGTTAGTCTGGTATTCTCTCATCATCAAGACATTCCTACTTTAGGAGGTTGAGTATCATGGTCAAGGTCACATTACATTGGTCATTATCCAGTTAAAATCATCACATAGATGGCAAATGTAGAGGGATCATCCCCTAGGTCAAAACATTGGAGAGACCATTTTCAATTCCAAAAAAATAGAGTTGTTCGCAATAAGATTCATCATGAATTTCAATTTGATAATCATTTAGGGTTTTAGCCTCTATATTGTGCTAAGTGGGGGGTACAATTCCGTGGTTGAGATTTCCAAAATGACATTTCGAGACATGCATCATATTGTAACATTATAGTTTCATCATGAAACTCCAAGGAAGGCCCCACCCTTAGTCCATATGTGGCTTAAACCTAAATTCATAAATCAAGATATCAACATGATCATAATGCCAACAATATCAAAATTATTAACATGAAAGTCATTAACCATAAATCATGGTGATCTCTAATCCAGATTGAGTGATCATGTGAGTCAAGCCATATCAAGATCAATATAACGAGTCCATAGATCATGTATCAATATGAATAACTAATGTCTGGATATCCAAGTCATTAATCCAAACATTTCAAAACTAGGGTTTTTGGGTTTCTACTAGACCATAGGTGGATCATTTTTTTCAAATGAGAGATCAAGATCAAGTATCATCATTACCATGAGTGTGACCTATCATAGGCGCAGGTAATAAGGTTGGAATTGTGAGAAAGGGGTCACCTTTCCATTCTCTAAATAATCAACAAGATGAAAATTTAGAGGAGTCAAGAAAGGGATGTGTCCTAGGTTAGGGGATTCAAGATCCAAACTTAAACCCTAATTAGAACATTTAATCCATATTAATCATTATCATAAAGCATGTATAAAATAGGGAGAGTACCAACTAATGAGTTATATCCTTTGCGATCAGGGGTCAAATTCATCATGTGGGACCAAAGTTTAAGATATTCATATTCAAGTTCAATATATTGTTCCCTTCCTTCAAAATCAAGGCAAGGGCATATTTGGAAATCGAGTAGTCGAATAGGGCATTACAAGAGCATTAGCATAAAGGGAAAGATCAAAGATCAAAAATCATCACGTCATGTCCAAAATCAAGATGGAGGCATAAAAATCAAATAGGGGGATGTGCCTCAGGTATCAGAGTGTTAAAATCAAGATCATGAGTCCATGAGCATCATTAAGTCAAACATAGTCATGGTACAAGTCAAAATAGGGTAATATTTGCTAAATTATGTTTGAGGTTTAATTGAATCAGGAAATCAAAGGCACTAAATAAATAGGGACCTCATTAAGATGAGGTATGAGGTATACATTCTCCTTATTTCACCACATCAAGGTCATTGTTATTATCCTCAAACATAGGAAGCATATTAGTCATAATCGGGTATAGTCAAGTTTCACATGATCTGGGGGATTAACATATGAGTACTAACCTTCACGAGTATTAATTTCAATTGATTTTCATTGTTACAATCAGATCATGGCATCAATATCATATTAATCAACTTTTACCCATTATTTCGAAATATAAATTTTCCCATACATAGACTACACAAAATAGAGTGATCATGTGAACAATGGGTCATAGAGTAAGTGCACACTTGGAAGCTAACTAATTCTCATCTAATTAGGTGGCTTGGGGGTAGTCCTTAAAGAAGAGAGGAGATGCAAGAATTCTCTCTAGGGTTTAAGGAAGAGTCCTAATCCAATCTTGGATTCACTTAGGGTAGGTAGATGTGTGTATGAACCCCACATGGTACACCAAACCTGCTTCCTTAGTTTCACCATTATGGACTTAGGATCTGATAACCTCCCACTTTGTGACGTTATCCTATTTAGTTATCTTTAATTTTCCATACTCTTTCTTAGATAAATTAGATAGAATCATTAAACATTTTTACTTTATTGCGGATACACCAATAAACTAACTTTTCTTCTTTTTCATTACAGAAAACACAAAAAAATTACAAAGACTCCTCATGGTCCCAAGACCGCGAGAAGGCCTCGCGGTCCCAAGACCGCGAGAAGGCCTCATGGTCCCAAGACCGCGAGAAGGCCTCGCGGTCCCAAGACCGCGAGAAGGCCTCACGGTCCCAAGACCGAGAGAAGGCCTCGCGGTCCCAAGACAGCGAGAAGGCCTCAGGGTCCCAAGACCGCGAGAAGGCCTCACGGTCCCAAGACTGCGAGAAGGCCTCGCGGTCCCAAGACCGCGAGAAGGCCTCTCGGTCCCAAGACTGCGAGAAGGCCTCGCGGTCCCAAGACCGCGAGAAGGCCTCCCGGTCCCAAGACCGCGAGAAGGCCTCACGGTCCCAAGACCGAGAGAAGGCCTCGCGGTCCCAAGACCGCGAGAAGGCCTCATGGTCCCAAGACCACGAGAAGGCCTCACGGTCCCAAGACCGCAAGAAGGCAAACGGTCTCAAGACCGTTTGGGCTCAACTTGAGCCTATAAATAGGACCTCAAGGGTCACTTCAAAGGCATCGAATCTCAGACGTCCAGAGGCTGCCTCTCTAGCTCCAGAGCACTTTTGTCTTCCATCCACTGCCCCAAGGCTGCCAGTTTGAGATCCGTGTTCCATCACCAAGCTATCTTCTCTCTCCTCTCAACAGCAAAGAAGGTGGGAAGAGAAGATCCTTCATCAAGTCAACCATGAAGTGCGAAGATCGTTGCTCTCTTCACCAAGGGTTCAACTTTCCCTCCTCCGTGGAGATGACGTTCTTTCTCTCTCTTCTCGCCTCCTTCTTTGTCCTTGACATGAGCGAGTAGTTTCATTCACTAGGGTGCGGGGAGTAGCCCCGCTACCCATGTTTTCTTTTCATGCAATGTAATTCAATAATCTGTAATAGAGATACTCTTCTTTTCAGTTCAACATCAATTGTTTAATGAATGCTAGTTGCCTGATCATCAACTTGTGTTACTTATTATCTTTTGGTATGAATTGTCTATGTTTGTACCCTTCGATCTGAATATCGATTGAATGTTGGTTTTAGATGTATGTAGTCACCATATGTTTGTTTCGGTATCTAGGAGTGCTTTCATGAGTGAAGTAAACTCACCCCCATCATTGCACTTTCATACTATGAAATGGAATCAGTTGACGTATGGAAGTGCAATCTTGGTAAGGTCGAGGAACACATTTCATGAGGGAGTAATGCAAAGCATGTGACCATTCATTATGGAATGGCTGGCGTTGCAATACTCCACACTTCTCATAGTTAGTTATCCGAAAATAAGCTAGGACTACAAGATACTAACTGATTTGACTCTCTTTGCAGGTTGTTTTATTATGTTGCATGTCTTGATCCATGTGTAGTGGTGTGAAACCCGATAACATCCTAGTGGCTTTCAATCATTGTTTACAACCTTAATTTCTACTTTCTTGCTTTACTTTCCTTGCACTTAGCTTAAAACCAAATCAAACTTTTGATCTAAATATCAACTGTTAAGTAGTTCAGTACGACTAAAACATTTTCCATCTTGATTACATCAAGACCGTTGTCCTGAGGATTCGACCCTTAACTATACTACGATAAGACTTCCGCGTGTCTTAGCATACGTGGGTGGAGATCTTACCATAGTACTAGCAAGGCTAAACTTAGGGATTCATCATCTCTAAGATTTTTAGTGGCGTTGCAAAATTCCATCAAAAATTGGCGCCGTTGTCGGGGACAACAGAACGTTTTAGCTTTTACTTAACAACTTCTTGGTTGATTAGGATTTTACACTTTTTCTTGATAACTACTCCAAATCTTCTTGATTTCTTCATTTCCTTCCATTATCTTAACGTGTGATTTTCTTTCTACTCAGGTAGAAAACGTGTATGCAACCCCCACATAGCATCGGATTCTCCCCTGAACTAGAGTACGACTCTGAGGTAGAAAGAAGTTTCCACCGAAGGATTAGACTTAACCGCCAAAGAACCAAACAGATGGTTGAAGAGCAACGCCTTGTTGCAGAAAGAGTTAACGCCGCCATAGCAGCACAACGAGCACAACTTATTGCAGACACTCGTGCTCAAGTGCAAGCTGAGATTCGAGCTGAGGAACAAGCCCGCATCCAAGCAGAGCATGCTGCTGCTCAACTTGCGCTAAGAAACAAGCAACTTCAGGATTACGCAGTCCCGAAGAATTATGAAGATGATCATCAAGTCCGACCACCGATTATTAACATACCAAACTTTGAAATTTGGACGCAATGGATCCAGATAATGCAAGGCATTTCTTTTTCTGGAGCACCTGGAGACGATTGCATGGATCACCTTAAGAGATTCAAGTCACTCTGCCGACTTGTACCCCAAGCAGGAATCGCCTTGGAAGAAATAATGTTACACCTTTTCCACTTCACCTTATCTGGAAGAGCACTAATCTGGTACAACGCTTTGGATAGACACCCCATCATCACTACTTGGACTCCTTTAGAAGAAAAGTTTCTTGAGAAATTCTTTCCACCTTCACTAACCTATGAGATTAGGGGATAGATTAATCACTTCACCCAACTACCTGGAGAAACACTTGAGGAAGCTTGGGAAAGATTCAAGGAACTCCTGAGAAAGTGTCCTCACCATGGCATATCTCAAAATCAACTAATAGAAACATTCTATAGAGGAGTAAGTGATGATATCAAGCAATTTCTAGATTCCTCATCTGGAGGAAATTTTATGAGAAAGAACTATGAAGATGCCTGGAATATAGTTACGCTAGGGGCCGAGAACCAATCCAATTGGGGAAGGTCGTCTAACCAACCCAAGGGGATTCTTAAAGTATACAAAGCTGAAGAATCAATGGAACTCAAGGCCATTGCAGAGGCCCTGAAGACTATTGCTAGCAAGCAACAAGCCCTCGAAACTTCTTTCGGGGAATATGACAAGAAGAAAAGCTCTCAGGTTCAACAAGTAAAAGCAGCTATTGGATCTTGTGAAGCCTGTCATGCATCTGATCATCCAACATTATCATGTGGTTTGTTGTACAATGTCATGATGGATTTACAACCACCTATGCCGCAATATGAACCCATTATTGAGCATCCCGAGGACCAAATGCCAGATCAAGTCAACTCCATCCATTCAATACCTGGCCAGGTGTACTACAATCCAGACAAACCAAGGAACCATCCTGGTTTCCAATACGGGAATCCTGCAGGGACCGCCAACCCACAACAGCAGACTCAAGGTGGATCTTTCAATAGACAACCACCAGGATTTCAGAATAACTTCAGTTAAGGGAATTATAGACAGGGTTTCCAAAGATCTAACTATCCCAGGAACCCTTCTTACCAAAATGGCCATCCAGGTCTGCACCCGCAGCTACAACAACCTCAGTTGCAGTAGCCCCAACAACCACAGTTAACTGCACCTCCGCAGCAACCCCAGGGGCAACAAGTCACTCAATATCAATAGAGGGGTGCTCCTTCCCAACCATCTGATGAAATATCTTTGATTAGGCAGATGCTGCAATCTCAGCAGACCATGCTTGCGAATCAACAAGCTCAACAAAAGGCGGTGGAGGCCCAATTAGCACAGATTGCTGCTCAGTTGAAACCACCAGCAGGTACCTTCGTTGGGCAACCAGAGGCAAACCCAAGGCATGAACAAAATAGACCTGAGCAACTGAATGCTGTCACCACACAGTCTGGTTGTGTCCTTCCTGATACCATTAGAATCATCCATGATGATGATGATGTAGCTATTCTTTCCCCAACAGGAAACTCAAGCATAGAAACAGAAAATTCTACTGAGAAAGAAAAGGAAAAGGAACCAATGCCAGAGGTCCCACCCAGAATTCCTTATCCGGACAGGCTGAAAGGGACCAAAATGGATACTAGGTTCCAAAAATTTAAAGAAGCTATGAAAAAATTATACATTGATATTCCTTTCCTCGATGCTCTTTCCGAGGTGCCCGCTTGGGCCAAATACCTGAAAACCCTCTTGTCGAGAAAGTATATGATAGAAGAGCATGAAACAGTGAAACTTTCTCAGACCATTTAAGACATTCTGCTAAACAAGATGCCAAAGAAAAAGAAGGATCCGGGTTCCTTCGGTATCCAGTGTTCTATTGGAAATGGTTCCAGCAAGAAAGGATTGGCAGACTTAGGAGCAAGTATATCTATTATGCCCTATTCGATGTGTAAAAGATTAGGCTTCACTGATTTGTTACCTACAACAATGACAATTCAGTTAGCCGACTCTACCATAACTGCCCCTCTTGGAATTATCGAGGATATTCCTGTCAGAATAGGAAAGAATTCTTATGTCCTGTGCGATTTCATTATTATGGACATCCAAGAAGACCTGAGATACCCGATAATCTTTGGCAGACCTTTCCTAGCTACTGCCCGAGCACTTATCGATGTTGAAGCAGGAAATATAATCTTGAGACTTGGGAAGGAAGCTTTCCAGTTCAGAGTTCTTAACAGCATGAAAGGTCCAAGCATTCAAGAGGAAGTTTTTCTCCTGGATGCTATATATCAAATGTCCCAGTTAGAAATGTCCGAACCCTCCGATGAGCTGGAAAGTGCCTTGACAAACCCGGAAGTAGAATTTTCGACAAACGAGCTAGTGCAACAATGCCTTCAATATTTAGAAAAAGCTGAAGAAGCCCCAACAGCCACCTTTGAAGAACTCAAGGCTGTCACTGTTATAGAAGCAACCGAGCCACCTAAGGCCCCTGAATTGAAGGCCTTACCCGAAGGACTCAAACATGTCTTCCTTGACAGCGAGAAACTTTGTCCAGTGATTATCAGCTCTACTCTGGAAGAAGACCAAGAAAACAGACTTCTTGATGAGCTAAAGAGACACAAGAAAGCTATCGGATATAAAATGACTGACTTAACTGGTGTAAACCCAGCTTTATGCATGCACAGATTGCCTATGGTGGAAGAATTCAAACCATCGAGGGAACATCAAAGGAATTTGAACCCTAATCTCAAGGAGGTAGTTCGCATCGAGCTTCTCAAACTCCTGAAGGCAGGTATCATCTACCCAATCTCGGATTCTCAATGGGTAAGCCCCGTGCAGGTGGTCCCTAAAAACGATGGACTACTATTGTTCTTAATGATAAGAATGAACTGGTACCTACTAGAACAGTAACTGGGTGGAGAATGTGCATAGATTACAGGAAACTTAATAAAGCAACAAGGAAAGATCATTTCCCCTTGCCCTTCCTAGATGAGGTCCTCGAGCGCTTAGCTCATCAGAAATTCTTCTGTTACCTCGATGGTTATTCCGGGTTTTACCAAATCCCTATACACCCGGAAGATCAAGAGAAAACTACTTTCACCTGTCCTTTTGGGACATATGCTTTCAGAAGAATGCCATTCGGGCTTTGTAACGCGCCAGCCACTTTTCAGAGATGCATGTCTGCTATCTTTGTAGGATTAACAGAATCTATAATGGAGATATTCATGGATGATTTCTCAGTTTATGGAAACTCTTTCGACAACTGTCTGCTCAACCTGGTTCAAGTTCTACAAAGATGTGAGGACACAAACCTCATCTTAAATTGGGAAAATGCCATTTTATGGTAACGGAAGGTGTTGTCCTCGGACACAGAGTGAGCGACAGAGGGATCGAGGTGGATCAAGCAAAAATTGATGTCATCTCAAAATTGATGCCACCAAAAGATGTAAAAGGGGTACGTGCTTTCTTAGGTCATGTTGGGTTTTACAGAAGATTTATCAAAGACTTCTCAAAAATAGAAAAATCCATGACACAACTGCTGACCAAGGACACAAAATTTAACTTTAACCAAGAATGTTTGCAAAGTTTCACAACTTTGAAAAATGCCTTGATTTCCGCACCCATTCTAAGAGCTCCAGATTGGTCACAACCATTCGAAATCATGTGTGACGCGAGCGATTATGCCATAGGGGCCGTATTAGGGCAAAGAATCGACAAGAAACCCTATGTTATATACTACACATCTAAAACGCTGGATGAAGCACAGAAAAATTACACCACTACAGAAAAGGAATTCTTAGCTGTCATCTACGCGTTCGAGAAATTCCGCTCATACCTGATTCAAGCTAAAGTCATCGTCTACACTGACCACTCCGCTATACGGTATCTAATTCAGAAGCAAGATGCAAAACCTAGACTTATCCGCTGGGTATTAATGCTTCAAGAATTCGATTTGGAAATCAAAGACAAAAGCGGGGTGGAAAATGTCGGCGCTGACCATCTCAGCCATATTAGAGTCGAGGATGAAGACAAAGTACCTATCCGAGACTCCCTCCCGGACGACCAACTAATGAAAGTCGCTAATGGATTCCCCTGGTATGCCGACATTGTTAATTATTTGGCAACAGGAATCATTCACCCGTCTGCATCCTATCACGACAAAAAGAAGTTCATTCACGACGCTAAGCAATATTTCTGGGACGAGCCCTATCTTTTTCGCTTATGCGCAGATGGACTCTTTCGTAGATGCATTCCAGAGACGGAAATCACTTCGGTTATTGAGCACTGTCACTCAGGCCCCACTGGGGGCCACATGAGTTCCAAAAAGACAGCTCTTAAAGTCCTGCAATCTGGCTTTTATTGGCCTACCATCGCAAAAGACGCACATGAATACGTGCGATCATGCGACAAGTGTCAACTATCTGGGGGAATTACCCGAAGAAATGAAATGTCATTGAACATATGGCAAGAAATCGAACTCTTTGATGTATGGGGAATAGATTACATGGGCCCTTTCCCCTCATCCTACGGATTCATGTACATCTTAGTTGTTGTGGATTACATGTCAAAATGGGTAGAAGCTCTATCGACCACCTCTTGTGATTCAAAACCGGTAATCAAGATGTTTAAAGAGATAATATTCCCCAGATTCGGCGTCCCAAGAACGATAATATCTGACGACGGATCACATTTCTTGGAATGGAGCTTTGAAGCCTTATTAAGAAAATACGGAGTCAACCACAAAGTTTCTACACCGTATCATCCACAGACATGTGGACAGGTTGAAGTCTCCAATAGGCAAATTAAAGCTATCTTGGAAAAGACTGTCAATCGGCACCGCACCGATTGGTCCACCAAACTATCTGACGCTCTATGGACTTACCGTACAGCTTTCAAAACACCAATCGAAACAACACCGTTTCGATTAGTATATGGGAAGTCTTGCCATTTGCCAGTTGAATTAGAGCATAAGGCTTGGTGGGCCATTAAGCAACTAAACTTCAATCTCAAAGGCGCTGGTGAATTCAGACAACTGCAACTCCAAGAACTAGAAGAATTACGAATGACAGCCTATCACAACGCAAGAATTTACAAAGAACAAACTAAGATGTGGCACGATGGCCACATAAAAAGAAAGGATATAACCGTCGGAGACAAAGTCCTCCTATTCAACTCCAGATTAAAAATGTTTCCTGGAAAATTGCGTACTAAATGGTCGGGGCCGTTCACAATCAAACACATATACCCGACAGGAGATGTCATCATTCTCGATGATAATGGAGGAGAAAGGACCATAAATGGTCACAGATTGAAGAAATACCACACTCCGGCAGACAAATTATCAAGGCAAACCATAGAGATCCATGATCCTATAAAGTCAGCATAGCCGGAGCAAAATCTTGTCGAGCCAGCGACGTTAAACCAAAGCGCTTCTTGGGAGTCAACCCAAGACCTGAGTATCACCCTCCCTAATTTTCTAGCCTTTTATTTTGTTTTTTTTTTACTTTCTTCTTTTTTTGTTTTTCTTTCTTATTTAAATCTAAAAATACATAAAAATCCACATAATCTTGGGGCCAAACGGTCTCAAGACCGTTTCGGCCCTCGCGGTCTCAAGACCGTTTGGGCCCTCACGGTCTCAAGACCATTTGGGCCCTCGCGGTCTGAAGACCGTTTGAGCCCTCGCGGTCTGAAGACCGTTTGAGCCCTCGCGGTCTCAAAACCGTTCGGTATGAGGCACCCCCCCTATAAACCTATAAATACACCCCCCTCGCCTACGTTTTCTCTTCTAGAAGCCCGAATCCCCGAGCCTTCCTGTTTCATTCCTCTCTGCGCTTTCCTTCTCCGACGCTGTCTCTGCACGCTTTCCTTCTCTGCGCTCAGAGCTTCGTCTCTGCGACGCGCGCCGCTCTTACTCTACTCCGTCGTCACTCCAGTTCTGACGCTCGCCGCACCCAGGCTCCTCGCCGTCCGCGCCAACAGGTTAACAACCCGGCGGTTCACTGCTCCACACCACTGATAAACAATCGCTTGCGTTCGAACTCCTCTTTGCCCTTGTCGCCGTCGTCGTTCGAACTCCTCTTTGCCCTTGTCGTCGTTGTCGTTCGAACTCCTCTTTGCCCTTGTCGCCGTCGTCATTTTCATGGTTCTTTGCCGACGAACGACCGCGCGGTTCGTCTTCCTCGCGGTCTCCAGACCGTGTAAAAAAAATGAAAATGACCAAACGGTCTCAGGACCATTTGAGACCAAACGGTCTCAGGACCGTTTGAAATCAATTCACCTGCAAAACTCAAATAATATTACTTTGTTATAATTTCAAAATTTACGATTTCTAACTTTTGTTTTATTGTCAATCATTTCAGAATGACTTCACCTGTGAAGCAAGGAACAATAGATTCTCCTTTCTGGACAAAAGAGGAATTACTAGCTGAACGAGCAAATCTCCAAAACATAGTTGACCAGTACAAAAAGACTAGACAGGTCCCAGCACAAGTGAACCTAATTGAAGTCATGAAAGACATAAAGCGAATCAACCGCTGCTTAGATGAAGAACCTTCTGAAGAGGAGGTAGAAGAGATTTCATCCGACGAGGCCTCAGAATACCAGCCTTCCCCTGAGAAAGAATCACCCACTACAAAATCTAAGGGGAAGAGAATGGCTCAAGAATCCACAGCTGAGCCAGCACCTAAGAAGAGAGCCAGGAAGCAGGTTCACCCCGCCTCTGCAAGGGAACAAATCATGGCAGGGTACATCCCACCATCCACCACCACCACTACCACCCCTGCCACAATAACCGTTCCTATTTTTCCTCCCATCACCACCACAACACCACCACCCGAAAACCTTCATCTCCATAATATCCCCTCCATCATCCAACTCCTTAAACCAACCAAGTATGTCTGCCCCAGCATACTTATGAAGATGGGGATCTATAACAGAATCCTCACTCTTCTTGACAATTCCAACCTCTCTCGGCTATGCTTCGTATCCGAAATTCCCTACATTGAGACAACAACAGAATTCTTCACCTACTTCCACAAAGAAGCGGTGGACATCATGGATAAAGAAAGGGACGGTGGTGACCGCAGAGTAACCACCAGAATCTTTAACAACGAGGTGGTCATCACTGAAAATCTTCTAAATGAAATCTTCATCGATAATCAAGACCAGCTGAAGAAAGCTAAAGCCGCTGGTACAGAACACCCCATGTTCAACAAGCATACCTTCTGGAAAACACTAACGGGGTTACTAACCTTTGATACAAGGACAATCAAGGCCTCCAACATTCATTCTGGCCTAGTGCGCACACTCCACAAAATCATCATTGGCGCACTTTTCCCCAGATCCGAAGGAGGAAATGTTCTTATATCTGACCTTTTTGTCCTCTGGTCAGTCCTAAACGGAATACCCGTTAACATTGGACGACATATGCTGCTCAAGCTATCAACTTTCGCCCTCGGAAAAGAAATTTGCACGGGTGGTCATATCACATCTATCATCAAATATCTTAAGATGGATAGACTTCTACCCAAATGCAACCCAATCAAGGGTGACATCCTTACCAACGAACAGACACTAAAGAACTCCTATATCTTAAAAGATAAGGATGGAAAGCTGCACTAAGGGTTCTGCCCCACAAAATCTTCCAGAACCCTGCTTCCACTTCCAGAGCTTGCTGACTATGACAAGGACAAGCTCCTATTCACAGAAGATGAGATCGCCAAAATCATAGCCTCAGTCAAAGCCAAAGAAAAGAAAGCAACGACAGGGCAGGCAGAACTCAGTATAAACGCCCCAGCAGCCAAAACATCAAAACTTCTAGTCAAACAACCTTCCAGACGGCTCGTAAAGGCACATGGGCTGTCGGGGACTCCAACATCAAAACCTCATCCCGAACCTGAGCCCCCCCTCCCAGAAGAACATATTACATCCTCATCACTAGACTCTTTTATAATGAGTCTAAATGTTGAGCTCACTACCACCTCTCCACCTTCCACCACCCCAATATCTACTACCCCACCACCATCAACCACCCTTCAATCATCCTCCACACCACTTTTCACTACACCACCCTTCTCCACAACCATACCACCACCCCCACCCTTCTTCACTTCGGGCGCCCCATTCTCCACCACAATGCCCGAATTCTCCTCTTTCACATCCACCGACTTTCCATCAACATTCCCGGATCCATTTCTCTCTCCGGGTATGCCACCACTTTTTCCACCCACCACCACCCCGACATCGCTGGTGACCCCATCCACAGTCACCACGCAATTCGCGGGTCCATCAACAGTGTCTTTTCCACATGACACTACCATTCCACCCCGACCCCAGCCACCTCACTCTTCATTTACTGGGGTCCCTTATACTAACGTCGGTGCGGAATTCGGACGTCAATTCGACACCATCCGAAACCTCCTCACTGACCCATCTAACATTTTGAATTCTATTTTTTCATGTGTGCAGGGTCTAACACAACAGGTTGCCCAGATTGGCGAGCAGAACCGCGCCATGCCAGGCATCCTCCAAGGAATCCAGCAACGTCAAGATTCAGTGGCCAAGCAAGTCGACCACATCGACGACCACTGTAAAAACTTGCCCGAGTGGATCCATGGAGTACAATGCCAGCATGAAGTGTTGGCAAAGCAAGTCGATAGGATCTCTACGCAGACTCTACCTCTTCCAGAGACCCTCCGCGAGCTGAAGCAGCAACAGCAAGCTTTCAGCACGCGCCTGGACGACATCAACACCACCCTCACGCAACTACATAATCGCTAGGAGGAGTCGTCAAATAATGAGCTTATTCAGCTAAGAGCTCAAGTAACTGACCTCACAGCACGACTCCTCTCCGCCGAACAACGTTACTATGATTTAAAAGAAACCCATGAAGCACTGCTCGAAACACACGAGCACGTGCAAGTGGCATACGATGAGCTCCAATCCATCCATCGTCTGTGCAAAAAGAAAGCACAAAGGAAAACAACTGATGACGATGACGATGATGTTGTTGACGAGGAAGATTCTGACTCCTCCGCTGACTCAAACAATAGTACCTCCTTAGCTGATGACTCCGACAAGCCAGATGATGCTGGGGCAGGCCCCAGCCAAGGAGCAGAACCAAAACACCAGCAAGATCACCAAACTGGTGATAACGATCACAAATCCCCTGCTCATACAGAGAACGTCAACATATACTTCGGGGATCAATTTCTCAACTTTTCTGCGGGATCTCTGGGGGAGGCTGCCAAAGAAGTGGCTTTTGCTGAGTTTGAAAAATGTATTCAGGGAACCAGCAGCACTATACCAGCCACAGCAGCCCAGCAAATCTCTGCACCCGAACCGTCAGCGCCTGAACTTGAAGAATCAGAAAGAGTATGCCTAGACACTGATGACGATTTAGACACTCCTTATGATTCTGATAAAGATTACGAGCTGCAGCAGTACATGGACAGCATAGAACAAACTTCTTCCCCCACACCGCAAGAGCTACCTCCGCCGCCATCTCTACCTAACAAAATGCACGATTTAGATATGACGACCATCTCTACCTTAGACGCACAGGATATCTTCATCCTCAACACTATAATAGATGATGCCAAAGCAGGGGAGGATGTCATATATCAAAACACGAAGACCAAACACAATATGACGCGTGAAGACTTCCGTTCCTTACTTCGACCCCAGTCGCCGATGAAGATGGCAATGTTTCGTACTCTCCTTGCCAACTCTATCGAGATCTACAAAAGCTCTCGGCGTCAGCAACCGGTTCTCAACGCCTCACCCACATTGGGATTGTGCTTATTGTACAAAGAGTTCCAGCACAAATCCATTACAAGGTTGCACAGGGGGATCGCAAGAAAAGCGAGATACATAACCGTGCCTTTCCAAGTTTGTAAACACTGGTTGCTCATGATTGTGGACACTGTCGCCCGCGACGCCAGAGTGTACAATTTCTGTGCCAGTGGCTTAATGGTCGGGATAATCAATTTTGTTGGAATTGAAGCCGGGGAGGCAAGATGCATCCCTTTCCGGCTGCTAAAGCTCATATGGGCCGCGTGCCCTTCTCTCCGCCAGGACTGGAGCTCCCCATGGTTCAAAATAATTAACCCACAAGTCCAAGCTGCTGAAGGTTCCTGGGACAACGCTTTTTACGTCATAAAGCACATCCTAGCGCTAAACCAGCAGGTCCCTTTCGCTAAACTCGTTAATGACGATTTCCACTCCCTGCGAGGATGTTACGCCATGGAGCTTATCTGCGACAGAAGGTTCTTCAACGACCCTACCATGGTGGCAGACAACGTCCCTCGTTATCTCTTTTCATCTATTCAACGTCCGCAGAGGAGACCTTTCAGACAAACCCTAGCGGCGTTGAGAAAAGAAAAACACCCATCCAATGTCACCAAGCAAAGCCAATGGAATCCTTCCATCTTCGATCTGGCTCCAGATAAAGGTGACATTGATCTGATATCAGGGGTAGCCATCAAGACATCTTCATCACATATGGTACCCCAATCTGCCATTGAACCTTCATTTCCCGATTTTGATCCGGAAGCTTGCAAAACTCTTTCAGATAACGAGCTCCGACTAATAATGTCACGGCTATATGCCAAAAACGACGAGATGGTATATAGTGACGGGGATATATTGGTTATGGCAGATGCCCTCCGTGAGACCTTACAGTTCAAGGGTTCCATGTCTGTAAGTGTAATGACTGCTTATCAATACTTGCTTGCACGGAACCACAACACGGTCTATATGGTGTCAGCTTACATGAAGGATGATCTTCTCGGGCTGAAGAACTTTGGAACAAAGGAGTCAACCATCTCTTATATCCAACTTACAACTCCGAAGTTCATCATGTTACCTTTCCTTCATCAAGTGCACTGGATGTTACTGGCAACCAATCTTCACGAAGGAACAACAATAATCTACAACAGTTCCGACAGCCAGTATGATCCAAAACGGAAAGCATACACTACAACTCCAAAGACACCAACGGAGGAGGTGGCGAAGGAGTGTGCTGACAAATTACACGATCTTTTGGGTCAGCACACGTGGGCATATGACAGAGATCACTTCAAATCACCAGCCTTCTGCCACAGGTGCCCCCAGCAAATCAGAGAATCAAATGACTACGGCTTCCACGTCCTCTACTGGATGTATACAATTCTGGCCCTTCACAAGCCGGTAGAGGACATGACAGAGGTGGATTATCACGCACTACGGGGAAAGTTCGCAGCCAACTTACTCAGAACACATGGGGCAAATAAAGGATTAACCGAAGCCTGAATGCCCTTGTCCATGCATTTCTCAACCTATCACTTTGACACTCTGTGGACAGAGTGCGTGATAAGTTAGGGGGGGGGGGGGGGAGTGCATTGGACAAGGGCGAGGTATCATTATGCTTCAACCCTTCTATTTTTTTCGCATATCAATTTTCAAACTTTCTGTCCATATTTAGACTTTTTCCAGTAATTTTTTTCCAATAAAATAACTTTTAAGTATAACTTTCATCCTGGAAAGAATCACCTTAGCTAAGTTAGAGATAAAGTAGTCCTCATATAAATAATAAGATTAGCATACAGGCATGAAATGGCGAATTCATAAATTTCATTCACTATTGGTTTCTATAATTTTACTTCAATTCTATCTCAGACTCTTCAGAGGTCAACTTCAGGGCCAAAGCGAATCGAAAACTCTCAAAGTCAAGAGGGAAATCAGGGAAATCCAAAATCAAGAAATCCCACGAGCGGACCACCAATTAAAAATAAGTGCATGTCAGGAACCCTAAGAATAGTTTTCTTCTTTCAATAAAAGAGGCTTGGCCGCCCAATCAAAAACCCTAACAAAACCCACTTCCTAAGCCTGTGAGATTCGAATAAAAGCCAGAGTGCTGAATAAAAACATGAGAGTTGTGCCATGCATAAGGACCTATATGAAGAGCCAACAAAAATCTCACCCGGCCGGTACATACAGCTGCCCTCATGAAGGCAGATGTGTCGTGCCCGGTAACGAGATCCTAAGGTTTCCTAATATATGAAAAGGCTGATAAAAGAGCTCACCCGGTCGGTACATTCAGCTGCCCTCATGAAGGCAGATGTGTCATGCCCGGTAGTGAGTCTCTAAAAAGCATAGACAAACCCTTCCCCACTTGAAGAGGGAGTTACACAATAAGCCTTTTAAGCCAGCCCTCATACCCACTCTAGCTACCGGTAGGTTTCTCCAAAGAAGTATAAAACTGATTAGAGTCGATGACATGCACATAATAAGAAAGGTGGTCCCAATGCGAGATTCACGATATAAAAGGAACCTGAGATCCATGCAACTTTTGATACTCGAAAGAGTTAGTGTAAGCAGAAGCCCTAATAAGACCTCGCTAGATCTCTGACCTAGAATTGAAGCAAGAGTATGGAAACCCTAATCAAATAAAATCGCCTCGCCATTACATGCCTTAGTTCTATCTAACTTGAGGACAAGCTAGACTCTAAGTTAGGGGGGGTGATAACCTCCCACTTTGTGACGTTATCCTATTTAGTTATCTTTAATTTTCCATACTCTTTCTTAGATAAATTAGATAGAATCATTAAACTTTTTTACTTTATTGCGGATACACCAATAAACTAACTTTTCTTCTTTTTCATTACAGAAAACACAAAACAATTACAAAGACTCCTCAGGGTCCCAAGACCGCGAGGAGGCCTCGCGGTCCCAAGACCGCGAGAAGGCCTCACGGTCCCAAGACTGCGAGAAGGCCTCACGGTCCCAAGACCGCGAGAAGGCCTCGCGGTCCCAAGACCGCGAGAAGGCCTCACGCTCCCAAGACCGCGAGAAGGCCTCACGGTCCCAAGACCGCGAGAAGGCCTCACGGTCCCAAGACCGCGAGAAGGCCTCACGGTCCCAAAACCGAGAGAAGGCCTCGCGGTCCCAAGACCGCGAGAAGGCCTCACGGTCCCAAGACCGTGAGAAGGCCTTACGGTCCCAAGACCGCGAGAAGGCAAACGGTCTCAAGACCGTTTGAGACCAAACGGTCTCAAGACCGTTTGGGCTCAACTTGAGCCTATAAATAGGACCTCAAGGGTCACTTCAAAGGCATCGAATCTCAGACGTCCAGAGGCTGCCTCTCTAGCTCCAGAGCACTTTTGTCTTCCATCCACTGCCCCAAGGCTGCCAGTTTGAGATCCGCGTTCCATCACCAAGCTATCTTCTCTCTCCTCTCAACAGCAAAGAAGGTGGGAAGAGAAGATCCTTCATCAAGTCAACCACGAAGTGTGAAGATCGTTGCTCTCTTCACCAAAGGTTCAACTTTCCCTCCTCCGTGGAGATGACGTTCTTTCTCTCTCTTCTCGCCTCCTTCTTTGTCCTTGACATGAGCGAGTAGTTTCATTCACTAGGGTGCGGGGAGTAGCCCCGCTACCCATGTTTTCTTTTCATGCAATGTAATTCAATAATCTGTAATAGAGATACTCTTCTTTTCAGTTCAACATCAATTGTTTAATGAATGCTAGTTGCCTGATCATCAACTTGTGTTACTTATTATCTTTTGGTATGAATTGTCTATGTTTGTACCCTTAGATCTGAATATCGATTGAATGTTGGTTTTAGATGTATGTAGTCACCATATGTCTGTTTCGGTATCTAGGAGTGCTTTCATGAGTGAAGTAAACTCACCCCCATCATTGCACTTTCATACTATGAAATGGAATCAGTTGACGTATGGAAGTGCAATCTTGGTAAGGTCGAGGAACACATTTCATGAGGGAGTAATGCAAAGCATGTGACCATTCATTATGGAATGGCTGGCGTTGCAATACTCCACACTTCTTGTAGTTAGTTATCCGAAAGGAAGCTAGGACTACAAGATACTAACTGATTTGACTCTCTTTGCAGGTTGTTTTATTATGTTGCATGTCTTGATCCATGTGTAGTGGTGTGAAACCCGATAACATCCTAGTGGCTTTCAATCATTGTTTACAACCTTAATTTCTACTTTCTTGCTTTACTTTCCTTGCACTTAGCTTAAAACCAAATCAAACTTTCGATCTAAATATCAACTATTAAGTAGTTAAGTACGACTAAAATGTTTTCCATCTTGATTACATCAAGACCGTTGTCCCGAGGATTCAACCCTTAACTATACTACGATAAGACTTCCGCGTGTCTTAGCATACGTGGGTGGAGATCTTACCATAGTACTAGCAAGGCTAAACTTAGGGATTCATCATCTCTAGGATTTTTAGTGGCGTTGCAAAATTCCATCAGGTTCTCCCTAGGTTCTAATGATGTGTCATGCCCTACTTACACAGAGGCTCATGTGTTTGGCTCTCATACCATTTGACACAAAGTTGTTTGTTACCCCAAGTCCACACTGCTACTGGCTACATAGCCAAAGGTGAGTGGATTGGGGTGTCTATCCAAACAATGGCACAAGACACAGAAGAATATGTAAAGAAGAGAAAAATAGTTTCCATCATCATATTTAGAACCAAAGTATCTTAAGTACAACGTAGTTCAGGGGAACAACATGAAGAGATTACAAGATCAACATAACTATTCTATTACATGAAGTGATTGAGAAACTCATTTATTTACTACAAGCCCCATGTTGAGATGTTGTTCTTTATTGTACTGGTTTCTTCATAAAGCTTAATTCACATGTTGATCACCTAATAGGGAATAAAATAGGAGACAAATCAATGTGGTTGCATTGGTACACTTTGCAAAATCAAACTATCATGATTATGAGATTAACATAATATAAGCTTGGCAAGATAACAAGAAGTATAGACCAAAGAACAACAAAGATAAGAGGCATGTAACAAAGTTTTCAAGATCATCGCTTAGGTTATTTTAACCATTATACTTAACAACATCGTAAGGCTTATATTCTTGTGACAACTTCCAAAAGAAGAGTCTATATGGCAAACTAAGGCATAGCCAATAGTTGCACGTTTCAACCATGTGGGGCCCAAATGACCAAAGCCATGGATTCATCATATATTCAATCAAGAATTGTGCTCCTCTCTTGACAACTCAAGGAGGAGCACGGTGCCTTATGCCCGCATCCCATGAGTTGGGTAGGGCACAAGGATCATTGTACAATGGTTTGGTACATTAATGTTTGAGGGTGATGCTCAACATATGTTATATATCAAAATCATGAAAAGGATATCATAAGGTCACTTATGTCAAACAATATTCATATCCAAGCATTTAGACTCTACATATATAACTAGCAACCAAGTCATAGCAATAGCAATAATTCAGGAGGAGTAAAAAGTGTACCTTGCAAGAGTAGAGTAAAACCTAGCACGAAAAGCTCAAGTTAAGGCCCTCAATGTCAACCTAGAATACAAGGATAGATCTCTCATTAGTATGGAGTGGGAGTATCCACATGGACATTCTCAACCACTTAGGTCCCTTTTTATACAAGCATGGTGCTAGTCATATCAACATATTCACAAAAGTGCACTACATGGTGCACAACATCATAGGGTGCCTTAGGATAAGAGAACGTCCATGTTGAGAATACAAACAAGGCAAAAACCAATCTGATTTAACAAGATAAATAAGGGAAAATTATATCCTTAAAGCATGGTCTCATACTAGGTCATATTAGATCATAATCATCTACTAGAGTGAGAACATGAGGTCTCATGATGTTGATATGGCATAAAAAGTGTGAGATTCTTGATTTTAGAGTGCAAAAGACATAATAGTGACTACTGATTTTGTGGGGTGATAACATTTCATGGGATTGAGAGCTCTAAACTTCATAAGTGTACAAGTTACATCATTTTAATAGCAAAAAGCAATTAGTGAGTCATGATACATGTAAGATGGCATTAGAGAGAAAGTATAGATCAAACAACCTCAAGACTAGGGAATAAAAGTTACTGAGGTACCACGAAATAGGGTTACTAACCATTAGGGTCACATCAAAAGCATAGATAATTAATATTAGATGACTAAATACCAAGTAGTGCCATAAAACATAAATCAGGGGAAATATCAATAAGTGGAACCATGATATAGGTGGTGTTTTTCTGATCAGGAACCATATTTTGCATGACTAAAAGGGAAAAGGGATGTAAGAGAAATGTTCATTGGAAGTTTAACCCTTTGTTGAAGATTTTGGACCTGTTGAGCAACACCCTCAACCCTCCTTGGAATCATGGTGATGGACCAAGCCCGAGCGGCTTGCGGCATCAGAAGGCGGGTGTGGGCATTGGCTGGCAATGATAGGTCAGACGTGGCGACTCTGAGCGGTTTCCTGCCCTTTCCTTCCCCTTGGTCATTGTAGCGTTGAGTTGGGGTCACACTTCATGTTGCAGCCACTCAAGCGCAGCTACCAGGCCAACTTGAGTCTGAGGTAGGGTCGTACAACAAAAACTGAGAGAGGGAGGAAAAAGGAGAGATTGGGGAACCCAAAGCCAGGCCGTTCTGCCATTCCTCCTATCGTCTCCACGATGACACTAGGGTTTTGAAACCCGACCTCAACCAACAGAGCAGAGGGGTGTCTGTTGTAAGGTGGAAGGCATCGAGACCCATAGAGCTTGGTAGACATGGAGGGAACGAGTGTGAGAAAGGTAGGAAGCTCTTAAGAAGGAGTACCAGCTAGATGGAGCGACCCACGTGGTCGTCTTCAACCCCGATTGGGTCTACTGCAGGCCTTGTTGTAGGTAACTGTGAGGCAGAAGGTGGGTGCTACCGGGTGAGGGGAAGAGAGAGCCATCGGGGGGAGGGAAACCTAGTGATTATGGGGACATCAAGATGGCCTGGAGAGGCTGGAGGCATTGAGATGGTGTCTATGAGCCGGTGGGTGAGAAGCTTGGGAAGCAGTACTTCTTCTACGAGAAGGAGGAGCTAAAAGAACTAACAATGTCTTGAAGGGGTTTAAGTATAAGGAGGGGAAGCTAGGGATAGGTCTTAGGGTTTTGAGTGAGGAAAAGGGGTTGTGGCAATGACCACTAGGTCTTCTTACCCCATCGGTGACCCACTGCCAGCCGCAACTCGTCAAGTAGCCGAAAGGTGAGAAGGTGAGGGGAGAGGGAGAAAAGAGGAGGGGAAAGGTAGCATGGGAAGCACCGGGTCTCGTATGACCCTGTGCACGCGAGATGGATGATCACGAGGGGTGGGGAAAGGAAAAGAAAAAGGATAGAAAAAGAAAGGGGGCCGAGTGGGTCAACACCTAAATGGGCCCAAATCGTCCACTCCAAGACCCCAAAAGGGGTAGAAATTAGGGTATTCAAAAGGTCATAAAATTCTTGTGCTAGCTCCAAATTGGGCAAGAAAAGGTGCATTGGATAGATAAATTCAAGGGCTATAATATGAGTATAATAGAGCATGACCATTCACAGATATATGATCAAAACCAAGGGAAAGGAGATGATGAGTGATATGCTTGGAAACTACATTGGGGCCAAATTGGGTGTCACCAAAATGGAAATTGTGCTCTAAAGTTTTCAATTATGCATCAAATCATATATGTACATGAGATTGAGGGTGAGGACAAGAGTGAAGCCAAGAGTAGAAGTTTTATACTAAGTGTGAAGAACCAGGTAATCACATGAAGTACCTCTTATCTTAGGTATGTAGGCTTTAGTGATTATATTATTATGGTTTTCTTTCTTGAACTTTGGTATGTATGTATGCTTTCATACTTGTAAAATATAGGCATGGGGTAGTGTGATATTGTACCTGATGTTTTGATATAATGATTTTATAACTTGAATAGATAATATAGATCTCCACTATATAAAGTCTAAAATGGTATTTTCTCAATAAATTTGTATAGTCGAGGCCCCTCAGTAGAAATAAGGTTAGCTAATGGTTTTAATCCTTAAGCACCCTCATGGAACCCTTTTGATAGAAAGTTAGTCAATGGCCTTATGATGTGTGATTTTTTTCGAATAATGGAGGAAAATGACTAAAACATGGGATTTTTTTGCTAAATAATTGTCGCTTATTGTGCATGTTCATTTCGTCTGCAACTCTTTTTTAATTATGAAAGTCATAGTTATATATCCATATGCCACATGCTTAGTACTTTGTCTACTAGTATTCTTGCTTCCCGTATATTTTTGGTTTAGAGATGGATTGGGAGACATTGACTTGTGAGCACTTGCTCAGGTGTAGATTTTATAAGATCATTGTTTTTTGTACATAATCATACTTGTATAATTATCTCTTAGATGTGTAACTATAAATTAGAAATAAACGTTATTGTTGTTCAAAATACTATTTGAATGTCGTGAATATATTGGTGTATGCATTTAGTTAATTGTTCATGTATGCTAAATATTTTACGCTTCCGCATTCGCGCTTTCCTATTACCATTTAGGGACGAACGCTCGGGTCCTTTCGCCATGGACTTTTTGGCATTCATTTTGTTTCTCTGATATTCATACCCAGAAACTCCAAGTACATAGTATGTGAGATGTTTGATATGTGCTTACATGAGCCTCCTTCTTTAATTCACATGTTGACGTTTGTAATATCCTACGGTCTTATATTGGTTTGAGTGATCATGTATGCCTTCTACTGCTACAAAGACCCAATCGATTTTTGCATATGCTTAATACAAAATATTTGCTTTGAATAAACTATAAGTGACCTCACCCATAAAAAATAGGTATCTTTTCTTATGTCCAAACCTACCATGCACAAGACTTCTTGGCTTGTTGTTCTTGTTGATGGTATTGATTTGTTTATATCCCATGTTGAGTATCGAGCTATTGTTAGATATCGGCTCATGATCCTGTGTGTTCGGGTGATGAACGTTGCCTCTTTTACAACATCACAAACGTCGTTGCATTTGGTTATTGGCCACACAAGCCTTAACTATATGTTTTATCATGATATAGTTTGTGATATACTTTTTGTCATTGTCTCTTGAGCTATGTTAATGGTCTTAAAAGAAGCCCATGTGTCCTTTCTTGGTATACAACCTGATGGTCTCACTCTAAACGTCCTGCTGACATCTTATTATATGATTGAACATGTGACAAACACACATGTGTTGACCTAGCCAGTGTTTCTCCCCTAGCAAGAGCGTTCTTTTAAGTAACTTTAAAGTATGACATGCAGCTTGTGACCCCGCTACTCAAAAGGTACAAAAGTAGGAAGCAATTTATATGGAAAATCATCATCAGCTTTTTTTGTTTTTTATTTATACCATAGCAGTGTTTGCAGACACGACCTCTCTTCTTTGACACTTTCAACACGTAACCAATAAGAATCGTATGCTCCCTTCATCTATATCTAACAATTTTATTTTTAAATGTATAAACTTTGTCATTTAGAATAGGTTGGCAGTCCAATTTGTTGTCCACAATTCTACGAATACATTTCCATACTTTTTACGTGGTTATTTAGAAAATCATTTATTGATAGAAAAGGAATACTTGTGTTTATCGATTGGATTGACCTTCATGGGTGGCTTAGTTGAACGTAAATTATTTGTTGAAGTTTAGAAAGCGAAGAGGTTACTATATTTGGGTGCAGTTAGTTTTGCATTACAATCGACATTTAATAAATGTAGATAAACGCACGACGCAGTTTTTTTTTCCTACACCATTTGATAACTTTTGTAAAACCAAAACCACGGTGAAAAATCAATTTTGTACTTAACGTCGACCCCACCAAACATGTCGTCATTGTAATTGTGATCTCTTTAGCTTTTTCCAATAATCTTTTGGGCACTTACCTATTAGCGGTAAAAAGGCTCGATTCTTTATGTGTGGATAAAAACCAGATCCAATTTTTTTGGATTGTTGCTTACTAAATAAATTTGACTTAACTAATCATCTTACTAGCCATTCAATTGAAGAACTTTTTGAATATTAATAGAAGAGTTCGTGAACAAAGTAATAAATACTTGAAGGTAATGGAAAAGGGGAAACAAGAAACTGTCTACATTAGGGAACACGAATCAGGGTTCTCATCATTGAACATGTGAGGATCCACATTGTAATACACTACATGGGGCGGGCTAGTTATCTCGTAGCTATAGACGCAGCGGCAACCAGTACTGCAATGACCATGGTGGCACTGATGACCATGACAATGGTGGTGGTCATGGCAGTGTCTCTGCCACCGTCCACAGCCATCGATCTTCTTCTCCTCTTCCTTCTCCTTCTCTTTCTCTTTCTTCTCCTCCTTTTTGTTCTCTTTCTTCTCCTCCTTCACGACCTCAGCCTTCTTGTTGAGTCTCTCCCGGATGTGCTTGACTAGCTTCTCCCCTTCCAGAATGCCTTCCACAGTGCAGGTCTTCTTCTTGAAGTCTGTCTTCACGATGTGGACTCCTGGACAGATCATAGCCTCGGCTCTAGTTAGCTAATAGGCGGTATTTATGATAAACCCTAGGTGTACATTGGTGATTCATACACGGTTGGAATTGGATAGGAACTAGAAACTAGGTGTTCACCTCTGAGTTCTAGCAACGTCATCTTTATGTCTTCCTCACAGTTGCGGCAGTGAATGTCGACCTTCAGCTCCACTATTTTGATCTCTGGCTGATGGAAGTTGTCATAATACACAGGAGAAAAAAGAAACATAATTTCAATGTGCAGTGGTTGTAGAATAGCCAAGAAAATGAAAAAGGAAAAAAACCAAAATGCCACAGTTGTCTTCGATTATTTACCTGTACAGAAGTAACCAGATCTTATTTTCAAAAGAGGCTCTATTTTAAGAGAAAACGCCAATTTTTTGACGCTTTACAGCTTATAACAAAGAAGCCAAACTAATTGACGTTTTTCTCTAGCTGGGTCTGGTAAATAATCAAAGGCAACCGTACTATTTAGGTTTATTTTCCAATGAAAAACCACATACTATATATGCGAAAGGTGTATACGCAACAGTAACTACCTAACGTGAGCCGCTAGCTTGACCAAAATGGGCATATATACAAACCTCTTTTTTCTCAGCCTTTTTCTCTTCCTTCTTCTCTTCTTTCTTTGGCAAGGGGGACACGAGCTCCACAATCCTCCCCTTGGGCGAGTTCTTTACAATCACCTTATGTATCTTCTTTGGGTCGATCTTCCCCTTAACGGTGATCTTCTCAGCCTTCAGGTCTATGTCCACCTTCTGGACACCTGATTCGGTACAGGCGTCATCACACCAGAAAGCACAGGTTAACCCCAAGGGCCGTGTTTCATTGACATAAATAATATATGGAGCTCCAGCACTACCGCAGCTAGATCTGATAGTAAACCAACTTACCTTGCGTTTTGTAGAGTGGCTTCTCGATTTCTAACGCGCAGTTCTTGCAGTGGATAAGGGTCTTGTACACCGCTGTGATCACCTCGGGGCCTTTGTCTTCCTTCTTCCCAGCTTCACCTCCCATATCTAGCAATAGCAATGCAAGGAAAAAGACCGAGGTTCAGAGGATGAGGATGCCAAAGCCCAGCGTATGTAGTATAGGTTCGAATTGGATGCAACCTCGCGGAGGAATTTAAAGGGGTTGTTGTGTTCGTTGTGAGTTTGTTGAACAATACGTTGATTTAATTGCAAATATGTCGCTGCTTAGTCGTGTTGCGACTTGCATTTGAGGCAGGGGGTGTTACGTACGTCGCATTTGATTACCATTATTGACTATTCTTATGAGCGTAATGAAACAGATATGAGCGAATCAAAGTGTGGTGGGACTTTGGAGAGAAGAGACATGGTTTATTGGTGACGGGTGATGTGCGCCATAGTTGGACGTCATTGTTATGCTGATGAGCTCTAGAGATCTTTCTGAATGAGTTGCCAGTTTTTATTAAGGAAGCATTGCGACTCGCCCGCTGGGTCGTTCTGATGGTTGTGGATTGACGCGTTATTAGTCTATTTTATTATTATCTCGTATCGATAACATCAATTTGTATGTTTACCTTTGTTTGAGTTAGTCTGTTTGTCTTTTCGTAATTCCAAACGTCTCATTGGGCGTTAGAATTTTTTTTCCTAATAGTCATCTTTTAAAAATATTTCAGAAAACTGCCTGAAGTTTGAGTATTCCTATGAAAAGTCCTACCAACGCCATCTACAGTTAGTTGTCGTCAAACTAGGTGCAAGCAATTAAATGCCGATACCGACGTCTTATTGACGGCTTGGAAATATATATTTAAGGTATATCCGACGGAAATATTGACATATGCAATCATAGAGTTATCGATGCCTAAATGAACGAATTAAATCATGAAATTTTACAAATGTGGTCTCAACACCTAGATGCAACGTTTTATGCAATAAAATTCTATATTGGGTATGTTGGGGGTGGGGGGGTCAATCATGTGGGAGGTAAGGAATCAATCCTATTTTTTGGAGGTTTCGATGACAAAATATAAGAATTAAGATCTGAAATTTTAGTAGCATAATCCATAAATGCATGTTTACACACTTATGCAATAATATTCAACTTACAACAAACATATAACAACATAGTAAATTACTAAGTACTAACTCACATCAGTTGTATGTTGAGTGGTGCGCCGACTGCTAATAAGGATATTGTTGCTTTACATATTGCTCCCATGTCATCAAAACTCTATATGATTTGTTATATGTGACAACATACTCCTCATATACTTCAGGATTCACATACTGCATCATCCCATTCTTTGAAAAATGCTCTTGTAAATCTTTGAGATATTGAGCCTTGTTTGTTGAATTCCTGGGAGGCTGAGAAGAAGCGGGAGGAGGTGTGGGTGCCCTTGCTTGAGGAGATGGAGATTGAGGAAAAGGAGGTTGTAATGGAACTCCAGCAATAGGATAAATTGTAGTATGCCCACCACTCCATGTTTGCCCAAAATCACCAGAGTATGCTTCGGTGTTCACCCGAAAGCATCCATAAGGGCTATAGACAGGGTATGCTTCATGATATCCCATACCAGGTCCAAGTTCTAATTGTAACCTTGGTTGTGGACCTTGTCGTTCAACTTGATATCCAGAATACCCATGTTGAGAGGTCTGAGATGGATATGGAAGTGTCTGCCCAAATAACATATCTCCAAATGAATGTTGAGATTGAGATTGAGAGTCAAATATGCTCAATGCATCCATTGATTCAACAACATCAGAATGATAATGACTTGGACTCTGGTATTGTGGTTGTGGTTGTGGATTGGATGGGTAGGAGTAGGGGTAGGGGCTTGGAGTTGTGGGCATTGTGGCATTTGGTGGAGGTGCACCGCTGTAATCTTTCCCAGTTCGATTTTTTCTTCTTTGAATTTTTTTTCAGCCATGGGATATTCTTGTTGTTGTGGAGGTGCACCCCTAGTAACATAAGGTCGGTCATCATGTTGAGGATCCACAGCTTGAGGATATTTTTGAGAGCGTTGACTTTGATTACCACCATCATTGTCACTATCATCAGACTTAGATTTGGAACCAGCTGAAGAAGAAGAATCTGAGCTACCTAACTGTTCTTGTACTCTTCTATCTATTTCCATATCAAAATTTACATGTTTAGCTTCAGGCTCAAGTCTTTCAGATAGATTATCAAGAATAATACCATCACCATTGTTTGGCTCAAATTGATCTTCTATGTATGGATCTAGACGCCCATCTAAATTATCAAGAACAGGATGACCTATCTCATTCATCCATTCCTCTAAAGGATTTTCAAAATCTTCCTCCAGCTCTCTATGTCTGTCAGTGCCAAAAGTGTATGCAGTGTCAATGGGATTGTGGACAACAGCAAAATCCACTTCCCTATAGTTGGCATCTCGTATTACTCTAGCCCTCAACCGCAAGTTCTAGTGAACGTAGACAAGGTCCCTCAACCTATTTGCCCCAAGCTTGTTCCTTCTCTTTGAGTGTATCAGATTGAATGTGCTCCAATTTGTTTCACAACCCCCGACAGATGTTGTTTGAGCAAGGAGGCGAACATCTACTTTTCTTAAATGGGGGGCACATGTTCCATTCCAAACCCACCACTCACAAGGATCACTTGCCTCACGATCAGAAATTGCATTTGGATGTCCAAAACATCCAGTGCCTTAACAAAAATGGCACAACTGCAAAAAAAAAACATCATTTACGATATTTAGATGATGAAATCAAATTGATGACTAATGACTGATGAGAAATTAAGAATGTAAATAATATAGTTATCTTATACCTCTTCCAGTACTAGCAATCGCTCTTCTGGAGAGGTAATGAACTTGTTGGTGACATCTCTCACTGCAGTCGTTAGAGTCAGATTCAATCCAAGCGTTCGTGAGTATTGGAACCTCAAATTCAAATAGTAAGTTGTCACTAATATAAATAAGGAAATTAGAATGAAATTTTAATAGGTAGACTATGAGTTAGAAAAATAACTCAGAAGTTAGAAACATAGAACATAATTGATTGAGATATATACATGCTTTATGCAATGGATGCAAAAGCATATTTGTCCAACGATTCTCATAAATTCCGATGTATTGCTCATTGGACTTAGGAGTTGCTTCTTTGATGCGGTCCACCATTGAGGTCATTGCATCATATAAAAAAGGCATTGTTGCAATTTTGTCACCATCTACCAGCCCCAATACCTTGAAAATGGGTTCCATTATTCGCAGCACCCTAGTAACCTTATCCCAAAAAGGTCTGCTGTCAATCAACTGCTCAATTCTACTGCCAACTGGGGTATTGTTCTCCTTCATGGAAGTCCACTCCACTCCATTAAAGGGCCTCCTAAGTCCATCCTTTTTGGACTTTAATGATTGTAAGGCAAGAAAGTTTGTTGCAAATCTAGTTGCACCTATTCTAATCAGATCACCTCCACAATACTCATGTCGCCTCATTGCATTCAACAGAAAAGAATGGTTGTAGATGAATCATGTGATCAACCTACCATCAGTGATAACAGATTTAATGAATTCAATTGAGCCAATGTCCTTGAGAATGAGATCTATGTAGTGGGAAACACATGGTGTCCAGTATATGGGATATTTCTGCATTACACTGTCATCGGCCTTCTTGAAGGAAGAACCATTATCAGTAACTATCTATACCACATTTTCACACCGACTTGCTTCATGTATGTCTTCATTAGTTTCTTTATGAACCTGTGGTTCCTGACCTCACCTGAAGCATCAACAGAGTCCAAAAAAATTGTGGATCCACGACAATGTGCAAGAAAGTTGATAATTTGCCTTCTATTGCCACTAGTCCACCCATCACACATAAGTGTGACACCATATTCAGCCCACATATTTTTTTTGGCCTGAAATCCAGGCTTGTAGATCCTTCTTCTCTAAGGGAAGATACTTGTTCATTAATTCATATGAAGTGGGGGTCTTGACGCCCCTCCCAGAATCCCCTATCACATCTACCATATGTTGCAGATATGGTTCAGATGCAACATGTGAAGGTATACCATGAGCAAAGAAGAACTTACCCACTGCCTTGTCGACCTTATCTTTTGCACCAGTGAACATTGCTTTAATGCCTTTTTGCCTAGCTTCAGGCCTCCTAACCCCTGGCTCATCAACATGCCTCAATCTCGTACTAGTAGAGCGGAAACGTGTATCAATGCTGGCTTTCTTCCTTTTTCCATGACCAGCTCTGTCTTCATCGTCATCTAGGTCAACAATAGGAATACATGCAGTACCACTGCCTCCACCTGCACCAGACGACCCATACCTCCTTGTAATTCGAGCTGCCTCCTCTCTTTCCCACTCATATCTATGGGAATCTTTGAGGGCACGCCTATACGCACAACGTGAATAAGTTGTGTCACAATCAGGAGGATATGCAATGTCATCATCTGATTCTGTAGAAGAACTTGTGCCCCTAATATTGAATAATGTATCTGTGTAACCCCTGTCAGCCTCCTTCATCTTTTGTTGTTTGTGTTTCTTTGCACCCATAATATTCCTAAAATCATCCCTAACACTTTGGGGACACCTTATGCACATTGCCATATTTTTGTCACCGCCAATAATGTGATGTTTGAATCTAGTAATCCCCCCTCCACCAATTGTCTTGTTGCAGTAATTGCAAACTATCTTTGCCCTATTGCCTTCAAGAGGCGTGCAGTGATTCCATGTAAAATACATCACATTCTTAGCTCCACCAACATTACCAGCCCCAGAACCCTCACCATCGCTTGAAGACATCTTCTCAAAAGTCAAAAGTGGACACTGTCACACTGCAAAAAGACAAAGACAAATAAAAATTAGGTGCATGAAATCTATAACCCATTAAGTTGCAAGAAATTAATCTATTTTTTGTATTATAGAATCAAACACAACACTTTTAGGTGTATATATGTTAAATGTATTCATAGAATCAAACACAATATTTTCTAAGATTTTTATTAATAAGAAAAAAGGATTTAATAAAAAAATTAAAGTCTGAAATTAATTTAAAAGTTATAAAATTTGATAATTATCTAGTATTAAGTCAAGTGATGTATTACAACTTTACTCATTCCAACTTACATAACAATAACGCATACATTTCTGTAGAAAAAAAAGATTTTTTCATTATTTTCAGCATTTTAAATAAATAAAAAATGAAAAATATAAATATTTTAACTATATTTTTGTTTGAATTTTGTTTACATTGCTATTTGGTACAACTTCTTCTACTAAACCTAAGTTAGATACCTATTATTTCTAGTACTTATTATATTATTACAAATTTAATATTAATTTGTGAAATTATATGATAATACTAATCAAAAGTAGTAGATCTAAGAGAGACACAATGGTAGGGTTCGCGGGGCGCGGCGGCGGTGGAGGTCGTGGTGGGAGCACGGGTCTGAGCGCTGGCAGGGGGCTCGGCCTCCGGCAACGGGAGTTGGGGATAGATCGACAGAACTTCTTAGAAGCACTGGTCTGAATCTATAGTACGCCACTCGCGGAGGTGTGGGGATCCCTATGGATCTGACAGCAGATGCGTCGATGGAAGTGGACGGCAGAATGGATCTGTTCCCAGAATTGGTCCCTAACTCCTCTGAGACCCCAACCGGGAACCGAAGGCCGGTATCCTACAAGGACATCGCTAGCGGAGAAGGGAGTAGCGATATCCCGTCCATCTTTGGTTTTGAAGACATGAATGTACAATTCTCTAAAGAAGATATTAGAATAGATGTGATTGACGGCACCCCGTGCTTCAAGATCGCGGAGCAGAAGTATGAGGAGCTCCTGAAACCATGGTGTTATTTGGTGGTCATGAAGGTTCTGTCCAGGGAGGTGGGATTCATGACGCTGCAGAAAAGAATGAAGGCCATGTTGAATCTGATTGGGAACTTCAGGCTGATAGACCTAGAAAACGATTTCTTCTTATTTCAGCTTCTGAGGCAGGATGACTACTTGAAGGCTCTGACGGGAGGACCCTGACCGATGATGGGTTCTTACTTGTGCGTTCAGCAATGGGACCCGGAATTCATACCTGCAAATGGCAACCCAAAATTTATTGTTGCATGGGTCCGCATCCTGAGGTTACCCATCTTCTTGTATCAACGACGCTTCCTTGAGGAGGTGGGGGACCATATTGGTGAGACGATGAGAGTAGACACCAATGCAGATCTGAAGAGAAGGGGGAAATTCACAAGGATTGCGGTGAAGCTCGACACAAGAAAGCCCCTGACACCGGCGATCTGTGTTTAGGGTGAGAGGTATGTCCTAGAATACGAAAATCTACCAGCCATATGCCTGCACTGTGGATGTATAGGCCACTCGATGGACGGCTGCCACCTCAGGCAAGCGGCATGCAAAGCTGCTGAACAGACAAGTCACGGAGACCATGAGAAGACTGTTCCTCCGCTCGGCGAGTTCTCAGAGGTTATTCACGCAAAACCCATCCAACGGAAGCCGAGAAGAAAGTACAACGCGGGGGCTCAGGAGGTGCTACAAACGAGGAATCAGTTTCAGAACCTCGATTGTAAGGAAGCTGTTGAAGACATTCGAGAGGACGCTGAGGTAGTTGCTAGAAGGGTGGTTGGAATTGACTGGGGATAGAGAAAGAAGAACATGAAGTCAAAAGAACCATCAGGTGCAGGCCAGCCAGAACGGAGACCTCTGAGGAACACTCAGAACGAGCAGGTCGTCAGGAGAGACAAAGTTTTGAGTAAGGGGAAAGAAAACCTCCATGTCGTGGAGGTGATAACTGACGACAACACAGTAGTCATCCAGGACAAGATCCCTGATGTCACCATGTTCTATTTTGGCACTACCCAACCAAATGGAAAGGAGATCAGCAGAAGTCACATGTCTCATGGTAGCGGTGTAGGAATCCACCTTCAGAACAGAAGGGTGGCCAAGGCGGTAGGGTACAATGAGGACAGTTCAAGGAAAAGAGGAAGATAGACATCCCCGGGGGAGCAAGAGGACCCCCCTGACCAGGACAGGTCGAGCGAGAGAAGCTCACCTGCCCCTTCCACGACGGTTTGAATGATTGTCGTTGTTTGGAACGTGCAGGGTATATGTTCGACAGATGTTCAGAATGAGGTGAGGGAGTTAAGTAGGAAGCACAAGGTAGATATGTTTGCCATCCTTGAGCCGCGTACTAGTGGAGACAATGTTGATAGCATTATCAGAAGCTTGGGGTTTGATGTGTCGCATAGAGTGGAGGCAACAGGTTACTCCGGCGGTATTTGGGTGATGTGGAGGTCGAGTATAGGAAGGGTTGATGTCATTCTTCTACACAAGCAGTTCATCCTCTGTCTGATCAACAATAAGTGTCTCGTGATGTTCATCTATGCCAGTACCAAGCAAAGTAAGAGGAATATCCTATGGAACCACCTTAATAATATTGTTGAGTCTACTAATCTCCCATGGCTGGTGGCCAGCAATTTTAATATTGTCCTTGACCCTTCGGAGAAAGTGGGTAGCAAGAATATCAGCGTTAGCAGCTGCAGAGACTTCTCGTGTGCTCTGGCGAGCAGTGGCCTGAGTGACCTGGGAGCCTCGGGGGCTAAGATGACCTTCAAGTGGGGTACCCTCCTGGAAAGACTTGATCGAGCTGTGGCTAACTCTGAATGGTTGGGCTGCTACCCGACGATGAGAGTGGAGGTCCTCACACGTATCTCCTCCGACCATTCCCCTCTGTTGATCCACACCGACACTCACCCGCTGACCAGGAGGTTCGTCACAAAGACTAGTGTCACCTGGTGTAACAGGCAATCCTTTAATAAGTTCTTGGAGGATGCCTAGAATGAGGAGGAGGAGTTCATGACGGCTATGGATAGCTTCATGAAGAAGGCTGAAGTTTGGGACAGAGCTAAAAGGAGACATGAACGGGGGAGGAAGGAGACCATCATAAACACCATTACTAAGCTACAAGGGAGCATTAGCTACAAGTATGACGCTACGACTGATGAAAGGATCCGTAATATGAAAAATGAGTTGATGGACCTTCTTCACGCTGAGGAAGCGGAGTGGCGGAAAAAAGCCAGGTGTGATTGGATCACTCTAGGTGACCTTAATACCAAATATTTCCAGGCAATTGTCTGATCAAAGAGACAGAGATTGTGAATCACCAAGCTCAAAAACGATGAGGGTGTTTGGGTTGAGGACCTTGTGCTGATCCGCAACCTGGTCTTGAACTTTTTTAAGCACCAGTTTTCTGAAGAACCAGGCTTCACTAGAAGACGCAGCTACCCGGGTTGGTTTCCGAGCCTTTCAGGATCTCAACAGGCTGCGTGTGCAGCCGTGCCTACGGAGGAGGAGATCAGGGAGGTGCTGATGACGATGAAGCAACTGAAGGCCCCAGGTCCTGATGGGGTGGATGCATGTTTCATTCAAGCAAACGGGACAAGGATGAGGAAGGCTATGTGTAGTACCATCTCCAACTGCTTCAAAGGCGCCGAGATACCCAAGAAGATGGTTGATTCAACCCTCGTCCTCATTCCCAAGACCAGGCATCTTGAATCGTGTAATCAATTGAGGCTGATTGCTCTCAACAATGTGAGTATTAAGCTGCTTTCCAAAATCATTGTGGAAAGGTTGAAACTGTATCTTCCTGATTGGATATCTCCTCTTCAAAGCAGCTTCATTCCTGGGAGGAGTATATCAGACAATATCATTATGGTTCAGGAGGTGGTTCACTCGATGAGGAGGAGAACCTCGGGTCAAAAATCCATGGCTATTAAGCTTGATCTTTCGAAGGCGTATGATAAGATGAACTGAGATTTCCTTTTGGAAACTCTTCGCTTAACGTCGATCCCCTCTTATTTGATCACTATTATCATGAACATTGTCACTTCTGGATCCATCTCAATTTCTTGGAACGGGGAATGCTTGCCCGCTTTCAAAGCTAGCAGGGGAGTTAGGCAAGGCGATCCGCTCTCTCCCTACTTATTCGTTCTGTGTTTGGATAGATTTAGCCAGGCCATCGCGGAGGAGGAGTGCAATGGTACCTGGAAAGCTCTAAAGATCATGAGAAAGTGTCCCTCAATTTCACACATCTGTTTCGCCGATGACATTGTGCTGCTCTGTGAAGCTTCCACTGTACAGGCTCAAGTGGTTATGAGATGCATCAGAGAGTTCGGGGTAGCATCGGGGCAGGTTCTAGCAAAAGATAAGTCGGTTATTTACTTCTCTAAGAATACTAAGACTGGCCTGAGAAGGAGGATTAACAGAAGGCTGGGGATTGTTGCTACTGATAATCTAGGCAGACATTTGGGTGTACCTATTCTTCATTCGAGAGCCAATAAATCCACTTACTTGAGTGCTCTAAATGCCCTTGAATCTAAAATGGAGGCATGGACTGGCAGGTTCTTATCCTTTGCAAGAAGGGTCACCCTTGCTAGATCCGTTCTGAATTCCAGCCCGGCGTATCTCATGCAAACTGCGCATCTCCCTGCCGGTGTATGTGATCAAATCACTAGAAGATTCTTATGAAGTGGCAATGGAGACAGCAGAAGGATGAGCGGGATCTCTTGGAGAAAGGTCATTGCTGATACGAAGGATGGTGGTTTAAATATTAAACCTGCCCGTATCCAAAACGAGGCTCTTCTAGCAAAGGTTACCTGGAGGTTCCTCACTGAAAAGAACACTCTCTAGATGGACACTATGAAAGCTAAATACCTACACCTGAAAGATGAAGGGATGTCCAAGGGGTCTAGACTTTGGAAGTTTATAAGGAAAAACATGTCTGCTCTTACCGACTACGCAGGAAGGGTTATTATGAATGGCGAAGATACCTCTACTTGGGATGATCCCTGGGTTAACTACTCTGCCAAACCCAACCTTAAGCCCGATGCCATCATTCCTAGGAGCCTCACCGACCTCAAGGTGGCGTCTATGCGGACGCTTAATGGAGACTGGGACGCAGGTTTCATTGAGACCTGGTTCTATGAGGAGACCCGCACCAGTATCCTTGGCATGATCCCACCTTCTGACCAGGCCGGAGATGATCTTTGGCACTTTACCAGTAGCAAGAACGACCAATTCAACACTTCTGTCATCTACAAAAACCTGCTCAAGAACTACTGCATCAGAACGCCTGGTTGCTGGACGCGGCTATGGAAGATCCCTGTGGCACACAGAGTGAGAGCTTTGCTCTGGAAGGCCTACCATGGTAGTCTTTGGACGAATAAATACAGGAGTATACATGGGCTTACCGAGTCTGATAGGTGCCCGATCTGCAAGACGGCAGGTGAATCCACTCTCCACCTGATGCGTAATTGTAAAGCAAGCAGTAAGATTTGGGATATCCTACATGCGGTCTACAAGATTGACTTGCTCGAAGGAGGGTCGGCTGAGGAATGGTTTGCGAGGAACCTCAAAGGGATGAAAGACAACCCCAACCATCAGGTGTGGTTTTCCATCACGGTTGACCAAATATGGAGGCCAAGAAATGATCTTGTGTTTAATAACAGGAAGTTTGATGCTAACTCCATTGTCCGGGACATTGTTAGTAATGTTCAGCTATCAACCCATGCCTTCAACCGGAGAGCTGCACGACCAGGGGTACGTGCAAAGACGACGTGGTCTGCGCCCAAAAGGGGAGATATCAAGATTAATGTGGATGGATCGCTTGTCAGGAGGAAAAAGAAGGGAGCTGTGAGCTACGTTGTTAGGGATCACAAGGGGATCTGGATTGAGGGAGGCGCCCAACGAGTTTGGTTTGATGATGTTCTGGGTGTCGAGCTACTTGCCATTCTCAAAGGCATACAGGCTGCCCAGAACTGGAGGGAGGATGTTACCATTGAAACGGATTGCAAAGGTGCCTGGATGCTTACTGCCAATAGCTCAAATCCCCCGTCCAGATACAGGCCTATCTGTAGGAAAATCACTCACTTTCGGGAGCTCAAACCTAATCTCGTTGTGGAGTTCAGGAAGCGGGAAGCTAATAGAATGGATGATGCTTTAGCCAAGTGGTTCAATACCCTGGATTTTAATGTTAAAACCTGGCGCCATTGCCCTGATCACATCGTTAATACGTACAAAGATGGGATCGGGTTGGCCCAGGCTATGTCGATGTCTAGCAACAGTTCGGTCTACAATCTTGGGGCAGAATGAATATACACCCGAGGTTCCCCCTCCTAAAAAAAAAGTAGTAGATCTAGTTATACATTAGTAGATATACATATAATATTCATAGATCTACTGTTAAATAGCATTAACCCTAAGTTTTTTGAAGTAGATCCAAGATTTGGGTGTATTTAGAGATTTTTGGAGAGATTTTATGGTGAAAATAGAAGGAAATAGATAGGAGATGGGTTGAAAATGATGAAGAATGCAAGAAATCAAGAAAACATACCTTGATTATAGTTGATTTGAGCTCCAATGAAGAAAATCACCCCAAATGAGTAAGTTCTTTCACTCCAACAGCAGCAGCAGGCTCACGTTCGCAAATGACGGCATACCGGGTCTGTATATCGCTCATATCGCCCATAAGTGGGGCATTTTGCACTGAACCCCCCTACCGCCGAAAACCGGTCGGTTTTACCGGTAAAACCGCCGGTTTACTGAAATTTTCGGGAGCAGCGACAAATATGTGTAAACCGATGTCAGGTTGGCTCGGTATCCGTAAAGTGAGTGGTATACCGACGATATCATCGGTATCTTCCTCCTTGATTAGGTGACGATTTCTTCGGTTCTTACATTTTTTTTCTTTATTTCTTAACCGCTCTACGAGCTATCACCTTTCTAGCATTTTTTTTCTGTTACATTTTTCATGTATATGTCATACTTCATGGTCACATGTAAAAAGTCAGATTCAAATCAGGTCGGACAAGTATCCAACTTTGTGCAATAATGACGTAACTTCAAAAAAAAACTTTGTGCAAAGTGTTTGTTAATGATACATGTCAATTGCCTCATTTGGTAAGGCTGATCGGTTTGTTAGCTACCGCTAGTTCAATTCCGAACTGGTAAAATCGAGCAAAAACAAGAGAAATCTATAGTAACGTCTAAAGGCTCAACGTCAAGTTTGTTATGATAGGACCCAATCTCTCCCTCATGACCGTGATAAAGATAACTATAAAAGAATAAGACAAGTATCTGGGTTCTTCTTACATCAGCCCAAACTCATTCAAAAAATCGAATACGTAAATCTTAAACTGGGTATTGGAATGAATAAGAACTCCATCGATACGGCGTCGACCAAAAATTTAAAGACTAGACTGGGTGGGACTAACTAAAGTCATGTCTAGTTAGGAAATATTAAAAAATCATGTATTTATGTTTTAGTGTTTTGCGTATAGTTCAGTTCTATAGTGGGCAAATGCACAAATACAACAAATGTAATTCATGTGGATGACTCTAATCCTTGTGCTACTTTATATAATTTCTTTGTTTCCTATCTACACACTTTTAAAGCACATCATGGAAAATAACTTCTTATTTTTTATATGTCATTTTTTATTCCAATAAGTTTACATATAACATGCTAAAACTTTTTACATAAAATAGTGAATGTAACTTTAGTTGTCTATGCATCTTTGTCACTTTAGCTCATATCATATTACCACAAGTATTTAACACCAAGCCTTAAGTAATTATATATCAAGCAAGTTCTATATTGCTTGTAAAATTCATAATAGATCGTCAACGTGTGATGTCCTGGGATTTTCTAAACCTTTACCCAACATGTGATGTCCAAATTGAAACCCTCACATAGTTGATCCTAATTTTAAACTTCACACATTAGATCAAGAAGAAGAAAAATCAGAGGAAGCCAGATAGAACAAATGTAGTACATTCACATGGACAAAACAAACATAATCACAAGCTCAACATTCAACATCTAATTACAAAATGAACTACATTACAAATTGAGATTACATATTGAAACATAGCGTTTAAATTTGTATATATTCTATCATAGAATAGGATCTTTAGACGATAGATCCACCAACACATCTTCTCGTCACACAGCCATAGTCATCCATCAAGTATCATATCATCAAATAGCCTTAACATATAAAATCATAAAACTAATACACGCAACACAATTGTGATGAGTACATATCAAGAAACATATAAACCTCAATATGAAATATGACTTGGCACCAATATGTGTAATAAAGGTATATTTGAATAAAAATATTTTATTTAAAAAAGAGAGCACATATTTTAATCATGAATTTTCCATTATATCATCATCATATCACTCACAACCAAAGGGATAAATTCTTTAATACATGACCCACCTTGTAACATCTCAGGTTTTGAGGCCTTGGATAAGTTGATCTTAAAAGGAATGATTGGACTACCCATATCACCAAGGTGCACCTCCTTTTCCGGGAGCCCATCACTAAAGAACTCCATAGTTAAGCGTGCTCAGCTTTGAGTAGTATTGGGATGGGTGACCAGTCGGGAAGTTGACCCCGGCTTGCGCGTGAGTGAGATTAAAGCGTGTAGTTAAGGCTAGTGGTGGTCTGTGGGGACAGTCGTCATTCTTGAAACCCTACTAGAGTCTTGGGCAGTGGGCCCGAGCGTTACAAATGGTATCAGATCTAATTCCCCTACAGTAGGTGGGGCCCACATGGGCATGACATGCCAGTCTTGAGCCGTGCGGTCCAGGCATGTAGAAAAGGGCTGTCCATAGTTGACGTAGCCACCCTTGCGCTGGTATTCCGTGATCGGGAGCTGGGTGTCCATGGGCCATTGTGGGTCTGCACTGAAATGGGGTCAGATTATGAGGCCATATAGTTGAGCCTTGACGAGGACGTCAAGAGTCTAAGTGGGGGAGATTGTAACATCTCAGGATTTGAGGCCTTGGATAAGTTGATCTTAAAAGGAATGATTGGACTACCCATATCACCAAGGTGCACCTCTTTTTCCGGGAGCCCATCACTAAAGAACTCCAAAGTTAAGCGTGCTCAGCTTGGAGTAGTATTGGGATGGGTGACCAGTCGGGAAGTTGACCTCGGCTTGCGCATGAGTGAGATTAAAGCGTGTAGTTAAGGCTAGTGGTGGTCTATGGGGACAATCGTCATTCTTGAAACCCTACTAGAGCCTTGGGCAGTGGGCCCGGGCGTTACACACCTACCACGAGGTAGGCTACTCACTACCAAAGGGATAAATGCTTTAATATATGACCCACATATCAAGAAATATGTCACTCACTGGAAGTACTCTATAAAGAAATATAGTGCAAACCTGAAACTGCTATACCAAGATATATTGTACAAACCTGACACTACTCTACCAAAATATAGTGTAAAACTAAGATAATATCTCAAGCAATATCTTATGTTTTATGTGTTCAAACTTATATATAATGAAACATGTAAGGAAACATACAAGAACACTTATTTCATCCAGTATCATATGTCTAGTTATTTGTATAAGTATAACACATCCACAACACATAGTAGGCTAGGTAAAGGTAAATCATTCCTCGAATAGAGACAACCTAATCCACAAATGCTTAAAATCAACTATAATAGTGAAGCCATGATTAAACAAGATAACACTGACATCTATTAGATTATCATCACAACCCTAATTAGGCTCACATTAGGATTGATCTTTGGCATTTAGGATATCACCATCATCACTTGTAACATCTCAGGATTTGAGGCCTTGGATAAGTTGATCTTAAAAGGAATGATTGGACTACCCATATGATCAAGGTGCACCTCCTTTTCCGGGAGCCCATCACCAAAGAACTCCATAGTTAAGCGTACTCATCTTGGAGTAGTACTGGGATGGGTGACCAGTCGGGAAGTTGACCCCGGCTTGCGCATGAGTGAGATTAAAGCGTGTACTTAAGGCTAGTGGTGGTCTGTGGGGACATTCGTCATTCCTGAAACCCTACTTGAGCCTTGGGCAGTGGGCCCGAGCGTTACACACCTACCACGAGGTAGGCTACTCACTACCAAAGGGATAAATTCTTTAATATATGACCCACATATCAAGAAATATGTCACTTACTGGAAGTACTCTATAAAGAAATATAGTGCAAACCTGAAACTGCTATACCAAGATATATTGTACAAACCTGACACTACTCTACCAAAATATAGTGTAAAACTAAGATAATATCTCAAGCAATATCTTATGTTTTATGTGTTCAAACTTATATATAATGAAACAAGTAAGGAAACATACAAGAACACTTATTTCATCCAGTATCATATGTCTAGTTATTTGTATAAGTATAACACATCCACAACACATAGTAGGCTAGGTAAAGGTAAATCATTCCTCGAATAGAGACAACCTAATCCACAAATGCTTAAAATAAACTATACTAGTGAAGCCATGATTAAACAAGATAACACTGACATCTATTAGATTATCATCACAACCCTAATTAGGCTCACGTTAGGATTGATCTTTGGCATTTAGGATATCCCCATCATCACTTGTCTTTTGGCATGGAATTATGTTAATAGTCTCGTATTCCAGATTAATACAAATTACTAGACATTAGATTCCATATTGTGTGCAAATATTAACCCAATGTTATAACAACCAACCAAACATAGTATTTCACATCATATTATGAATCATCATCACATAACATGAATTGGTATTCCATTACCTCAATGTTCCATGTTGTGCTCCATGTCCTTAAATGTAGACAATATATGATATTGAGGATTTTTTGCTCACTATAATATTTGTTACAATTAAATTTGGTAGTATTGATTCTAATTAGCTATATGAGGAAAAATATATCACCTTATGCTCAAATGCCATTGTCTCAGGCTTTTTGTGGATACAATATCAGATTAAATGTCTACTGGGGTATTTTACAATTGTTAGTATCATTTATTATTTAATGGATATGAGATTGCAATTACACTTTTACATGGTATTATCTAATTTTATGCATCAAAGTATATATATTTTTTCATGTTGTTTTGATACTTAGTATGAGAGCTTTGAAGTTTTTTTATAAGTTTTTTGAAAAGGGAGCTATTTACTTTTATTTATACAAAACTCTAGTATTTATTTGCTATTTTAGAGTATTACCTATTTGAGGGGTTATGGAATTGGATTGTCACTATGAAACGTCCAATCTGGCACAATGCCAATTAGTTCACTATTAAGGACATGGTCCCACCCTTGATTGCTTCATCAACATGATCCAATTGGTTGTGTCTATCTCAGGATCATTTACTTCTTGATTTATCTATTGTGAAGCAAATATTCAGTGGAAAATAGAAGTGGCCCTAGCTATCTTCACCACCATCTAGAATGTTCATGAGTCTTAACATAATGATCAACCCCTCCTAGGAAGCACATAAACCTATGGTGTGGCTCCTCGTGGCTTGGGGAACTCACTATTAGCTACCACCTCCATGGTGAAGAGGAAAGTAAACAAAGAAACACTCATGTACTAAACTCCCATGAAATTTCAAAACCCAAATATAAACCCACCACATTATTAGCAAGGCCTTCTTCATCTCCAGTTGATGGTAGTTTTTCTTCCATGAAAAGATCCATGATAGATCATACAGATGCATGGGTTTAACTCTCTCAACTTTGTTCTTTATTCCTTTTGTTCTTAGATATCTTCCTTCAAAATCTCCTCTGACTTTATCCCTTTTACTCTATCCACTACCTACAATAAGTAGTAGAGAAGCTATGGAAAGGGAGGATCTAGTCTCCCTACTATGGTAGTCTCATGCCCCAAATAAGGGTTATAATGACTGGACACGATGAGGAAAAGGTAGTCCACTCTGAATCATGCCTCAAACTCAAAATTCCCACACTCTAATGTACTATTTTTCATCTCCACCACCATGTTGCAATTGACATGATGAAGACAACTTGGTAACCATCTGATCTCATCTGAGGGTTGTAGATTTTCCTTCTACTACATGAATTTTTGGCATCTTATCTGAGAAGAACATGACCACTTCATTGGAGATGCACGGCCAAGAACTCATACATGCAGCCCATTTAGAAAAAGAATGGGCACATGGTGCATCATTGGTTAACTAATTATTTCAAATACCACAACCTTGGTTCAAAAATCACCAAAATAACACTATATTCACCATATTCAAATGTAGATACATCCTTCTAGGAACATCCAAATATTTAAACTTTAACCATAGGTTTATCATAACTCAATTTCCATTCCACTATTTTTTGTGACAAAACACCACTATTTGTCGAATCAATTAATCATATAAAAAATAAATAATATTAGGGATGTTGATTGTAACATCAATATGATAAGATCTTCAAACTTCGTCTGACTACTTGTAATATCTTGGTATGATTATAAAACATTTGTAGTAGCATATATCCATGAATTCCTCTAAATCCATAATTACTTCATAAATACACATAACAAAGCATGATGACATCATCACTACCTATGCTCCCAATTTTCATTCCATCTCTAATCCATGAATATACATTCAATTGGGCCTATAAAACCCTAAAATTCCATATTCTCACATCCTACACCCCTTACAAGAAATTGTGTCCTCAGAATTTACTCGTTCTCTAATCCATCACACACACAGTCCACTCCTCATAATCCTTCATATATATTACATTGATTTAAATATTTATTTAGTGTAATTCACACTATAATCACATTATGTTATTCTATTCATTTTTTCTGGTCCAAACCAATTACAGATCAGCCTATACGAGATTGAGGATTGAGGGTCATACTAAAGATAAAGAATGTTTTTACCATACCAAACTAAATAGACACTCTAGTTCAGTCCTCTAGTCTGGACTCATATTTGTACAACTCTAGTTTGTGAAAAACTATTAAAATAGTTTTTATTATTTTAATACTGCTAATAAAAAAAATATCAACCTTCCCATTTTGTATAGTAGTATAAAGTAAGTATCAGGGTTTCATAACTAGGCCAACCCAACACTAACCTGAACTGAGACTTCTACAAGTTTTGGAACTGTAATGGGGCCAAGTTATGTTATGTGCAACTTGAACATTAATATATTAACAATTAATAAATAATATAGTGATTCACAGGAATTTTTTTGTACTATACTTGTTACTTTTAGTGTTATTCATATTAGTGATAAACATCAAAAACTTAAATTATATATGACTCACACTCTTGTTGTATTTGAATTGTCTCAATTTATTAATTTCTTTTTTAAATCCAAAATCCTAACATAGAACTAGCTTATCTTAGATGGTGCCTTTTGATTTGATTTTGAAGGTACATGATTAAGTGTAAATGTTGTAGCTTCTAAAGCATATCCCTGGAAGGAAGTTCGAAGATAAAAAAAAACTCATCTTTTCTCGTTCCATATCCAACAGGGTGTGATTCCTTCTTGCTAATATATCATTAATTTGTAGTGTTTCAAGTAGAGTCCATTGTGATACAATACCACAATCTCTCAGATATACTTAAACTCATGACTTAAGTATTCCCCACCACGATCTGATTGAAGTGTTTTAATACTCTTGTCAAGCTGGTTTTGTACTGCATTATGAAATTACTTAAACTTTTCAATGGATTCAAACTTGTGTTCATTAGATACACATAGCCATATCGACTGAGGTTGTTAGTAACATGATGAAGTACTCATAACCACATATGTCATTTTTTCTAGGAGGTACACAAATATCCATATGTATGAGTCATAATAAGTCACTTTTCCTTTTACCAGTAAGAGGAAATTTTTTCATCTTGCCTAATAAACAAGATTGGTATGTCCCAGTTGATTCAAAATTAAATGAGTCTAGATATCCATCTTTATGGAGTCGAGAAATTTGCTTCTCATTTATGTTTCCTAAATGAAAATAACATAGATAAGTTTAGGTTAACTCATGGAGTTTTATCTTCTTAATATTTATGTTATAAACACTTGTCTCATATCTAATAAGTAAAGACCATAATACATAGGGGCACTTCCAGAAAAGATCTCACCTTTATAAGTAGAACATCAACTGTTCGTAATTTGGAATTGAAATTCATTATTTTCCAAAAATAAAATAGCAATAATGTACCTATTTATAGTAGGTTCATAATAACTGTTATTCCTCAAATTTTGGCAAATTTGAAATATATTAGACTTGGTTTGATAAAAAAATCCTGAATTATTAATTAAAATCATCTTTATGGCGTGGGTGCAACCCATAAGGCCAATGAGACTATTTCCTTTGCAAATATGTCCTTGTGGAACAAGTTAAAGAAATAAGACATTTTGTCCATAAATAAATAGCAATATCTTTATGAGTTTTTGATAAATAGAAATATGAAACAATAAGCAAGTTCCTTAAAGAAAATATGATTTAAGATGGTTTAAATAATTAATAAAATTTTATCTAGCCAGTTTGGCAACACAACATTTGGGACATCAATTGGTATTATTTTGATATAATCTTTGGTATACTAGAAGATAATAATGGAAAGAAGAGAATTATAGAAATTGGGTGGAAAAGGATATTCCATGAGATAATGGTATGGTTTGAATAAAATGTTAAAAGAACAAGTTTTGTTTGTCCCAACTACTAAATATAATTTTGGGAAAGGTATTATGGATTTTCCTTGAAATAAGGATAATTAATTTGGAGAAATACATCAAAGAGGGATATAGAAGAATAATATAGAATTCATATTAGCCAATAAAGTGCCATGTGTCTTCGTTTATGGCTATTTGTATGTTGATAGGTATTTTCTATACGCTCAAAATGCAAATATACACTATTGTAGTAATATAGGCCTATGATGCCCGGATGTCGAATACATGAAAACATTACTTCATAGACTCGTACTAATTGTAATGTGATCATTTTAGGCCAGATAAAACTTGAGTGATTGCTTTGGTTATCTGAATAGAAAATAAATCTAAATTATGGTTGTTGTTCTCAGTCTTAGTGAATTCCTTAGGATAATGGTTTCACCTCAGTTAACATTGCATTTTAATCCTAGTACATTAATAAAAACTTCTCCTAACTCTGGATTAATTCACTACCTCACCTAATACCAACTCACTCTCATATCGATTATGTTATTAGATAGGTGCCTTATTGAATTATTTGGGTATCTCATCACGTTGTTAAACCACTTTTCCCAAAGGGTTTTATGAAACATGTATTTCTAGGAGTTCCAACTATTAATTTCCTTTTCAAAATAAATTCAGAATCCAAATACTATCCATGGTGATCAAGCACAAATAGTTCCTTCATTCGCATAGAAAGAAATCCAGAAATTAAGAGAAATTAATTGATTAATGCATAAGAGTCAAATACAATGCATGATCGGGCTGCTCCTCAGTCCTAAGGAGTGTGATGATTAGCCCCTCATAATTTCCATAGTCAAAAACATTTAAGGGGAAAGAAAAAATGTGGAGAACATGAAGAACCCCTGAAGTGGACGGTTCAAATGCTCTCTTCTCATGCACGTGATGATTTTCTACCTTCCGACTGCAATTCCGTCTTCTTGAAGCACTCAGATAGTTCAATTTGCCTCCTTCTTCTTCTTTTTCTCCTCCCTTAGCTCTCCCTTCCCGTGCAATGTAAAAAGACTGGATATTTAGGTTTGGTCATAGCTCCCCTTAGTCATAGGCATGGCTTAGGGTGAGTTAGAACCTTAGTCATTGGATTAAATGCAACTTTGAGATCTACCTGATCTTGATCCGTTGGTACAATCGACAAGGTGTCGATACTACTGACTTCTTTAATTTTATGGCCACCTATCAAGTTGTAGGTACTACCAATTGTTTGTTGATAGTACTGAGTTTTTTTATTTTCTTTGACAAAAATGATGTAATGTTGCCGGCTGTATCGACAGTCTCTTCGGTACTACCGAGTCTCATCAATTCAGTTCCTCTTCAATACTGAGCAAGTGTCAGTACCACCGACTCTAAATTTGGTAGTACTGAGCTGTATAGATTCTTGAATATTCCTGAAATGTACAAAATTCGAACATAAGCTTTGGAAAATTATTAAATCACTCAAAAACACTAAAATTATGAAAATTTGATGCAATTGAGTAAAACATGCTAATGTTAATAAATTATTTACAATTAATATAAGATTTGACCAAAAAGTGCACAAAAATCAATACAAAATAGCTTGTGAAAATGACAAATAAATAGTGCATCAAACTCCAAAAGCTTAAATATTGCTCATCCTCGAGCAACACACTCTTGGATCTATTTGAGACAAGTCAGCAAAAGGACATAATAATATGTACATTTATTCTCAACTATCGCCACTTGGCGGTCCCAAACTGACTCTCATTAATCACAAAACAATTAATTGCTCTTTAGTGACCAAAAAATCCATAAAAGATATCCACCTTTAGATCAATGAACACTATCAAAAGAGTAGTTAACATCATACTTAGTGTGGCATTTTCTTGGTGCATTACATGATTCCCTAATCTACATTGCTCTTTCTAAGTACCAAGCTACTTGGAAGCAGTTCTCCATATGAACATTAATGAGAAAAATCATATAAGTGGCCTAGCAATAAGAGCAATGGATGGTATGAAATGGATAGCAATTGAAGAATCACAAGTACATCCAACTTATTTATGCAAAAGTATGATGAACCTATATGATTGAAAACAAGAGCATGCATTAATCCTAATGCCTATATTTTTATCAATGATGCCTAAATCAAGAAATCTCGTTAACCAAATGAGAATGATAGAAGAAAGCAAAAGAATGTGTCATGTGGATTTTTGTATCTCTTCAATAAGAGTTAAGCACATACTTTCTCCCTTCTATCCTTGAAATATTGACAAACTTTTTTTTAAATTATTAGCCCATGACTTTAGCATGATTGGCATTATGCTTGGGATTTCATCACATATTATTCTTTTTCTCTTTTTTTTTCTTTTTTTTTAATTTGGAGGTATTTCCCTCTCTCAACTTTTATAAAATGAGACTAATATCCACATGAAAAACAATAATGAATTCTATAGAATGTATGTAATCTACAGGAAATTATTTATGCAACTAAAATGGTATGCATAGAAATTGTTAATGCACACGTGTTGTTTTCGGATGTAATAAAAGTAAGCTAACTATCATGTCACTTATTATGCCGTGCAATGCAATAAGAGAAAATAAATTGGATTACTTGTTCATCATAAGGTGGTGATTCAAAAATGAGTGAAGGATGGGTGGAATCACATAATTAAAAGAAAAAGCCTTTCCTATAATTATGAGATGTCCTCTCTAATGACATGTGATAGGATAACCTTAGGATTTCTTCCTTAAATTTCAATTTCAAGTCATCTTAACTATTTGATCAACATAAGCTCAAACCCCATCTTCATCCACTTTTCATGAATAATTAAGATGTTCAATCATATGAAATGTCCTTAAGCTAACTAACCCAAACACTTACTCTAAGTAGTGCAACTCAAGACAATTTGCAACTAAGCCACACCTTCATTTAATTAAATTTTCATTGCACATAACTGAGAGCATATGACATGACTATGAATTAAGCTCCATTATTACATTAGATAGATTTGGATCCTACAATTGAAAGGATAAAACTAAAAAGGAAAAACAAATAGGACAAAAGAAAATAAAGTTAAAGATAGAAATTGTTCCATCTACCCCGCTAATCTTTAACCTGACCATTTCCACATAGTCAAAATTCTAACTATAGAGGTGGAACAGTGATACCACATCACATGGGAGGTGGTGGTGGATAAGGCATGGTGGGAATATATGGCTAAAACATCCCCTAAAAATCCGACTGTTGTGGCAGCATGGGTGGAGGTTGTGCATGGCCACCAAAATATTCCTATTTCTAGTAATGATCAATGAGTGGTTGTTGGTACCTCTCTATCCACTATAGGCCCAAATGCATATTCTCTTAGTTGGCCAAGAGAAGTTGCTCATTGTGGAAAATCTCCTATTAGTTTTCATACAACCATCTCTAGACATCATGGATGTCTGCCAATATAGCCGATTGTTGTTTCTGTCCCTATTGGATATCCTGTAGCATCCCGTACATGTCCACCATTGAATACGGGTCATCCTCCTGAGAAGGTGGTGGAGCGGAAGAACTAGAAGCTACAAAATGTCATGGATGCTTGCACAGAACCTACCTTGTCACTGGGATAGTAAACTCATCTTCCTCTTCTACTTCAAATTGCTTCTCCTCCTCCTTGGCGTCGTCATCTTCTACCTCCTCACCTGAGATATCCATGGGCCACCGTAGGAGGTTGACCCCCTACATATCGAAGATGGCGTCAGGATGCTTCCTTTTCTTGTAGTGGGTCCCCACTACACAACACACATATACATCCTTTAGGTGTGTGTTGGCAAGGCCATATCTCTTGAAATGCTTGAGATCTAATTTTGGTGCTGGTTGTAGTGACTTGGCTGCAGAGAGGTCAAGGTGTAGATGGAGAGAAATAGGAGTGATCGACCCTCCAAAGTGAATTGGAGGTTTCCTCTGAAGTTGTCACCGCACTCCAATTACATGTAGAAGGAAGAAGGCTCCAAAGTTCAGACTTTGGGATATCAACTCCAGCATCTTGTGTAGGAAGTAAAGATCGACCCTTTGACACTTCCCTTTCCCATAAATTGACTTTGCTAGAAGAGTGTTGGTGATGAGGGGGTGAATCACATGAGTAAAAGGATGCTTGATGTCTGTCAAGGAGATGTTGTGCTAGCTGATGTGTTGGCCTTCGAGAAGACCAATAAACAACTCCCATGCCGCCTCAAAGTTGAAGTTGTCAAGGTAATAAAGGTCACCTTCACTTGACCATCCATAGATGGCATTGAACAACTGGAGCGTCATTGTGAACTCAGTGTTGTAGAGACATAAACATATCTTTTTCGTGCCCCATCCATCCCCATGCCCATGGATGATGTAGATCTCCAAGGATGCCATGGACTCACAGACGAGTTCATGGTATGTAGGCCAATCACTAAAGAATGGGTGTGTAACATCCTCAATTTCATAGCTAAAGTAAGCCTTTAATGTGGGGTTTGCTCATAAAGGCATGCCAAGGGATGTAATGAACATAATCATAGATAGGTACGTAATTAAGTTCATAAAATGTGTAATACAAGCCATCTCATCAACCAATACACACATAATGACTTAAATGTGTATGATTGTAGTCGGTTGTATATGAATATAAATGAATTATTCCTATGAACAATAAGGTGACAAATATATAATATGATGAGTCCAGTTCATGGCTTGAGCCTTAGACCTAGCTTAGGTCTTCATGTTATGTAACTAAAGAGATATTGATATCATGCCAGTCATACATGAGCTTCAATTGAGAAATTATATTGATTTAAGAATTATCTTCATGATTTGGAATATAATTAAGCTCATGGACCCTTTGTAAGACTATGGAATGCACCATGTGCCCTAGAGTCCAATTTTAGCCCATTTGGACCAATCATAGCTTACATATGGGTCCTTGGAGTGCAAATTTGGGAATTTAGTGTTTCATGGTCATGATAAATGCTCAAGATATTTTTCATAGATGTAGGATTTAAATGTAAGATTATCAGTAAAATCTTGAATGATTTTAAATCATCTAGAGACCTAAGTAATTAATTTAGTATTTATTTAGTTTTTACTTAAAAAGTAGATGTGGAGTGCCTATCTATTTAGTTTTAACCTAATCTTGTACTCAAAGAAAGATAATGGAAAGACCATCTCAATTCCAAAGTTTGGACTCAAATGGAATTAGTATGTGGACATAATAATTATTTCTTTAATGTGGACTTTTATGTAAAAGAAGAAGAAAATAAAAGGGGGGGGGGGCGACCCCACTCCGCATGGACTGGAGGTCGCAACCCCTATTTACAGGGTATGAGCTGACCCTCTTTGAAGGGAGGAATCCGCACAACCATCTTCGGATCAGAGGTTATAAAAACATCACAGATCTCTAGGGTAGGCTCTCGCACGCCTAGATCTAGGGTTTAACGCAAATCGGTGAGGTAGATAAGGAGTTTGAGGGGGGAAATAGATAGGTTGTCTGTAGGCGGCAGCCATGAGTTCTTCCTTCTTGGAGCTTCGATCGCGGCCCCTCCGCTGGCATCTGCGGCGCCATCCATCCAGGCAAGCCAATCCGCGGTCGAGGAAGGCTTACCTCGCGCGAGGATGGCCTAGTCACCGGCCGCCAAAGCCATTAGGTTGCTGCTCTGTTCTCAGAGAAAAACAGGGGAGAAACCCCCTTTTTGATCGGGGGAAGAAGAAGACTGCCTAGATCGGCGCTTATTCCTCTCAGCCGTCGGATCAATCTTGAACGATTAGCATCGTTTTGGTAAAGTCATTCTTTGAAAATTCATATCTTGGGCTACAAATCTCGGTTTAGGACAAATAAGATATCCATGAAAAGCTCTTAGAATGTACTACATTCTAAAAATATTTCCAGAATATTATTTGGATGTTTATTATTTATTATATGTCGGGTAGCCAAAAGTATATGATTTTGATGTTTTGTCAATTAAAAATAGTAAACACCTTTAGAAATTCATACAAATTTTACTAGATGTGTATTTTGATATGTTTAACATTACTTCAGAGCCTGATCTTTCATATATGAAGTTTGAATGAGATTTTTAATATAAATCCTAAGAAGGGTATTATGGGTATTTCACCCATGATATGATTTTTTTAAAATGACCCAATGTTTTAATACATGATCTTACTACATTGTATGATTACTTTTATAGATATTTGATGGATTTGCTTGTGTTATCATATTATTATTTGGTTTTGGACCTGAGTGACCATTATGTGAGGGTAATAGATGATTATCTTGACAAAAAGTGGTATATGTATGGCTAACTAGGTCTAATATTATTAACATGGTGGTATTATATTTTGATTTCCACATTGAGTCAGTAAGTTTTCTAATATGTGACTATGCTTGGAAATTATTCTCATTATATGAAGTATATGTTCATATTAGTGCATAAGACGATTTATGTTGAGTATAAAGATTATAGTAAATACATAATAAGAGTTTATTTTAATTTCAAAGCCAAGATTTTATAGTGAGTATAAAGTTATGTTTAAGAACCCGTAGTTGGTATATATAGTTAGGAAAGCGGGGTGTGAGATTTAGAAATAGAAAGAGGGAACATACTCTTGGACTGATAAAACTATGATTATATCCAGGTTATTAAAGTTATGGAACTTAGAATTGAGACTTCCTTATCGATGCCATATGTATAAGAGGTAAGTGGTCCATGCACATGAGTACTCATAGTTTATGTTCAATATGTTTACATGTCTCCTAATAAGAGTTTCATGATCTATGTGATTTAATATTTTAAGACTTCAATGTTAAAATTTGCAAACAATATTATTCTCATATTTCTATCCTTATGCAAGTTTAGATACCCAAGGTCTAAAATATGGATATGTTGCACAAAATTGTTGTGACTCATGGACCAAGTCCATGAGAAAGTTGAAGAATCATATTCCTATAAGATTTCTTGGAAATGTTTGGAAGTAATGAATATGATTCAAGATAAGATATGCCAGCAATGTATCCATACTTAGTTGATGATTTAAAATAGCTTTGTATTAAGAATGTAAGCACACATATGTTATTAGAATTTCTCATATTTATAGTCATAGTTATGTAGTAAGATTTCAAGTAGAAACATGCCATTGAGATTTCATACATATGTAGAAATCTAAGAACTAGATTCCTTAAAATAAATAGTATCTAGAATACAAGTACAATGTAAGAATATGAATTTGAAAATATTAGGACATGGTGTACTAGTAAAAGTACATTTGGAGAAGGTATTGTAAAATGAGTTTATGATGGCATTATAAGATAATGACAAATTAAGTTATGATTAGGTTGCAAGACAATATTTTATGAGATTTCTATCCTGATATTTAAGGTTTTATATGTAAGTTTTTGTGCAAATTTTAAGGTTCAGTGTAACATCATATTTAACAAGAAGGATTGAACCACCTTGTCAGAATTCATATTTTTTATATATGTTGTACTTAAAATACGTTTATGAACCTGACTTAAGATACTTTATATACCTAGTAATTCTATTAGCATTTCAGGTCCTTTTTCCTAAGCTATTTATTATATAATTGGTATAAGTGAAGTAATTTGACCAAATAAGGGATTTAAAACAAAGTTTACCCCAATAATGAGTTACATGTTCAAATCCATCAATGAATTCAATTTAGAACTTAAGAAAAAAAAAATTTAGATTCAGAATTAGACTACTCACTGTGTGAGTAGCCAAATTTTGAATAAAGGTACATGATATGGATTATAGATCCAATCTCAATTATGTAGTAATTGAGATACATGTTTACATTCAGATTCAGATATAGATTCAGATTCAGATTCAGATTTTAGAATTTTAGTACATGTTTAGTACTCAGTTTTAGATAAGTTCAGATTCAGAGTTTAGTAAATATAGACTTAAGATAATTAATTTGAAACATTCACATAATGCATTATATAATTAGTCCTCACCAGAGAGTCCCGGGACGATACAGAGGGCGCGCTGCGCCAGACACTACGGGTGTCACAGAGGGCATTTATGCCAACAGAGGGCACATTGTGCCAACAGAGGGTGTGTTGCACCATAGAGGACACTTTAGTGTCAACAGAGGGCACGTTGTGCCAACAGAGGGTGTGTTGCACCATAGAGGACACTTCGGTGTCAACAGAGGAGGACTTATTGTATAATGGTGGCCACAAACAGATAAAAATCGTAAGTAAACGATACTTTAGATTAGAGTATGTCTGTAAACTCATCCATGAGTGTGATGAGAGGAATTTAGATAAGATATTTATGATCCAGACACTTTAGCGTAGGCCATGAGACCCAGAGTATAGGTCTCCAGAATAGAAAATAAGAGTTTGAGTAATGAGAGATAATATGCTTCTTGATTTAATCAGAGTTAAATGTTCGTTTCATATTTATGATGTTCAAGAATCTTTTGTAATATTTCAGTTCTTTAGCAATGTATATTTTAGAATACTCATGCCACTTACTCTAACGACTGTTTTTCCCAATGCATGGCTGGGGACGCGATGTCCGAAGGTTTTGGAGCAATTGAAGAACAAAGGGACCAATAAAGGCCTAAGAGACTTTCAAGCTTGCCTAGTGGGGTGCCATCTACCTAGATGATCCTGAGTATTGATATCTTTTTATTATGAACTTATACATAAACATGATGTAGTTTTATGTTGACAAGAAGCTATGTATGAATCAGTTTTACTAGTTTTGCAAAGTGTTTCATTTACTTTTATTGCAATGGTTATCATGTTTGTGACACTCCCAGAAAAAGAAAAAAAATTGCTTCCGCTCATGTGATATAAAAATCTGGGTGTTACAATATGGTATCAGATCAATTTGGTAAATGGCCACTAGGCATAATATGATTCTCATAGTTACCCTACGATGAAGATAAGAGATTAGAGTTTAGGGATAGATTCCCATAGAACGATACAATGACCTAGAATGACCAATAGTTTTCATCTTAGGAGAAATAGAGATGTCTGAGAGAGATGTTTATATTCTGGGCCTCATGTTTCAACCTAACCCTAGATAATGATGTTGCTTCTCCATTTTCAATGGTTATGGCCAGCCAATTGAGAATTGAAGAGGAATATCATAGGCACTAGACTTTTTGCATCTCTCATTTCTTAGTGGTCCATGTGGTATGGGACACATGTATTAGTGGGTGAGTGAGAGATAGCATCTCAGGGTCCCACATCTCTAGGTATGTGCCTAATCACCACATATCTAGGAATGTAGGAGTTACCTGAATGACCTTAGATTAGACATTCATGTGCAACTAGTGTTTAAAATTCATGACAAGGTTGAGTCAGATGCCCTAAGTGTAGATACCAGTTCATCTTCATAGACCTTAAGTATGAGTTGAGTAATAGACCAAGGTAACAAATCATGCTCACATAATCATTTAGTGAAATACATTACATATCCCTTTTCATTCAAAAGTTTGAACATAAGTGTGACTTACAATAATTAAGAGGTAAGCAGAACCCTAAGGTGGGTAGTAGCCTAGAGAAATTTCGAAGACAAAATTTATTTTAAGGTGGGTAGAATTGTAACATCCTCAATTTCATAGCTAAAGTAAGCCTTTAATGTGGGGTTTGCTCGTAAAGAATTGCCAAGGTATGTAATGAACATAATCATAGATAGGTACGTAATTAAGTTCACAAAATGTGTAATACAAGCCATCTCATCAACCAATACACACATAATGACTTAAATGTGTATGATTGTAGTCGGTTGTATATGAATATAAATGAATTATTCCTATGAACAATAAGGTGATGAATATATAATATGATGAGTCCAGTTCATGGCTTGAGCCTTAGACCTAGATTAGGTCTTCATGTTATGTAACTAAAGAGATATTGATCTCATGCCAGTCATACATGAGCTTCAATTGAGAAATTATATTGATTTAAGAATTATCTTCATGATTTGGAATATAATTAAGCTCATGGACCCTTTGTAAGACTATGGAATGCACCATGTACCCTAGAGTCCAATTTTAGCCCATTTGGGCCAATCATAGCTTACATATGGGTCCTTGGAGTGCAAATTTGGGAATTTAGTGTTTCATGGTCATGATAAATGCTCAAGATATTTTTCATAGATGTAGGATTTAAATGTAAGATTATCAGTAAAATTTTGAATGATTTTAAATCATCTAGAGACCTAAGTAATTAATTTAGTATTTATTTAGTTTTTACTTAAAAAGTAGATGTGGAGTGTCTATTTATTTGGTTTTGACCTAATCTCATACTCAAAGAAAGATAATGGAAAGACCATCTCAATTCCAAAGTTTGGACTCAAATGGAATTAGTATGTGGACATAATAATTATTTCTTTAATGTGGACTTTTATGCAAAAGAAGAAGAAAATAAAAAGGGGGGGCGACCCCAGTCCGCATGGACTGGAGGCCACAACCCCTGTTTATAGGGTCCGAGCTGACCCTTTTTGAAGGGAGGAATCCACACAACCATCTTCGGATCAGAGGTTATAAAAACATCACAGATCTCTAGGGTAGGCTCTCGCACGCCTAGATCTGGGGTTTAACGCAAATCAGTGAGGTAGATAAGGAGATCGAGGGGGGAAATAGATAGGTTGTCTGTAGGCAGTGGCCATGAGTTCTTCCTTCTTGGAGCTTCGATCGCGACCCCTCCACTGGCATCTGCGGCGCCGTCCATCCAGGCAAGCCAATCCACGATCGAGGAAGGCTTACCTCGCGCGAGGATGGCCTAGTACCCGGCCGCCAAAGCCATTAGGTTGCTGCTTTGTTCTCGGAGAAAAACAAGGGAGAAACCCCCTTTTTGATCGGGGGAAGAAGAAGACTGCACAGATCAACACTTATTCCTCTCAGTCGTCAGATCAATCGTGAATGGTTAGCATCATTTTGGTAAAGTCATTCTTTGAAAATTCATATCTTGGGCTACAAATCTCGGTTTGGGACAAATAAGATATCCAAGGAAAGCTCTTCGAATGTACTACATTATAAAAATGTTTACAAAATATGATTTGGATGTTTATTATTTATTATATGTCAGGTAGCCAAAAGTATATGATTTTGATGTTTTGTCAATTAAAAATAGTAAACGCCTTTAGAAATTCATACAAATTTTACTGGATGTGTATTTTGATATGTTTAACAATACTTCAGAGCCTGATCTTTCATATATGAAGTTTGAATGAGATTTTTAATATAAACCCTAAGAAGGGTATTATGGGTATTTCATCCATGATATGCTTTTTTTAAAATGACCCAATGTTTTAATACATGATCTTACTACATTGTATGATTACGTTTATAGAGATTTGATGGATTTGCTTGTGTTATTATATTATTATTTGGTTTTGGACCTAAGTGACCATTATGTGAGGGTAATAGATGATTATCTTGACAAAAGGTGGTATATGTATGGCTAACTAGGTCTAATATTATTAACATGATGGTATTATATTTTGATTTCCTGATTGAGTCAGTAAGTTTTCTAATATGTGACTATGATTGGAAATTATTCTCATTGTATGAAGTATATGTTCATATTAGTGCATAAGACAATTTATGTTGAGCATAAAGATTATAGTAAATACATAATAAGAGTTTATTTTAATTTCAAAGCCAAGATTTTATAGTGAGTATAAAGTTATGTTTAAGAACCCTTAGTTGGTATATATAGTTAGGAAAGCGGGGTGTGAGATTTAGAAATAGAAAGAGGGAACATACTCTTGGACTAATAAAACTATGATGATATCCAGGTTATTAAAGTTATGGAACTTATAATTGAGACTTCATTATCGATGCCATATGTATAAGAGGTAAGTGGTCCATGCACATGAGTACTCATAGTTTATGTTCAATATGTTTACATGTCTCCTAATAAGAGTTTCATGATCTATGTGATTTAATGTTCTAAGACTTCAATGTTAAGATTTGCAAACAATATTATTCTCATATTTCTATCCTTATGCAAGTTTAGATACCCAAGGTTTAAAATAGGGATATGTTGCTCAAAATAGTTGTGACTCATGGACCAAGTCCGTGAGAAAGTTGAAGAATCATATTCCTATAAGATTTCTTGGAAATGTTTGGAAGTAATGAATATGATTTCAAGATAAGATATGCCAGTAATGTATCCATACTTAGTTGATGATTTCAAATAGCTTTGTATTAAGAATGTAAGCACACATATGTTATTATAATTTCTCATATTTATAGTCATAGTTATGTAGTAAGATTTCAAGTAGAAACATGCCATTAAGATTTCATACATATGTAGAAATCTAAGAACTAGATTCCTTAAAATAAATAGTATCTAGAATACAAGTACAATGCAAGAATATGAATTTGAAAATATTAGGACATGGTGTACTAGTAAAAGTACGTTTGGAGAAGGTATTGTAAAATGAGTTTATGAGGGCATTATAAGATAATGACAAATTAAGTTATGATTAGGTTGCAAGATAATATTTTATGAGATTTCTATCTTGATATTTAAGGTTTCATATGTAAGTTTTTGTGCAAATATTAAAGTTCAGTGTAACATCATATTTAACAAGAAGGATTGAACCACCTTGTCACAATTCATATTTTTTAGATATGTTGTACTTAAAATATGTCTATGAACCTGACTTAAGATACTTTGTATACCTAGTAATTCTATTAACATTTCAGGTCCTTTTTCCTAAGCTATTTATCATATAATTGGTATAAATGAAGTAATTTAACCAAATAAGGGTTTTAAAACAAAGTTTACCCCGATAATGAGTTACATGTTCAAATCCAGCAATGAATTCAATTTAGATCTTAAGAATAAAAAGATTTAGATTCAGACTTAGACTACTCACTGTGTGAGTATCCAGATTTTGAATAAAGGTACATGATATGGGTTATAGATCCAATCTCAATTATGTAGTAATTGAGATACATGTTTACATTCAGATTCAGATATAGATTCAGATTCAGATTCAGATATAGATTCAGATTTAGATTCAAATATAGATTCAGATTTAGATTCAAATATAGATTCAGATTCAGATTCAGATTTTAGAATTTAGTGCATGTTTAGTACTCAGTTTTAGATAAGTTCAGATTCAGAGTTTAGTAAAGATAGACTTAATATAATTAATTTGAAACATTCACATAATTTATTATATAATAAGTCCTCACCAGAGAGTCCCGGGACGATACAGAGGGCGCGCTGCGCCAGACAATGCGGGTGTCACAGAGGGCATTTATGCCAACAGAGGGCACATTGTGCCAACAGAGGGTGCGTTGCACCATAGAGGACACTTCGGTGTCAACAGAGGGCACGTTGTGCCAACAGAGGGTGCGTTGCACCATAGAGGACACTTCAGTGTCAACAGAGGAGGACTTATTGTATAATGGTGGCCACAAATAGATAAAAATCGTAAGTAAAAGATACTTTAGATTAGAGTATGTCTGTAAACTCATCTACGAGTGTGATGAGAGGAATTTAGATAAGATATTTATGATCCAGACACTTTGGTGTAGGCCATGAGACCCAGAGTATAGGTCTCCAGAAAAGAAAGAATAGAAAATAAGAGTTTGAGTAATGAGAGACAATATGCTTCTTGATTTAATTAGAGTTAAATGTTCGTTTCATATTTATGATGTTCAAGAATCTTTTGTAATATTTCAGTTCTTTAGCAATGTATATTTTAGAATACTCATGCCACTTACTCTAACGACTGTTTTTCCCAATGCATGGCTGGGGACGTGATGTCCGCAGGTTTTGGAGCAATTGAAGAACAAAGGGACCAGCAAAGGTCTAAGAGACTTTCAAGCTTGCCTAGTGGGGTGCCATCTACCAAGATGATCCTGAGTATTGATATCTTTTTATTATGAACTTATCATAAACATGATGTAGTTTTATGTTGACAAAAAGCTATGTATGAATCAATTTTACTAGTTTTGCAAAGTGTTTCATTTACTTTTATTGCAATGGTTATCATGTTTGTGACACTCCCAGAAAAAGAAATTTTTTTTCTTCCGCTCATGTGATATAAAAATTTGGGTGTTATAGGATGGTTTCCTACTAACCCCTAACACTCATAGACCTGTTGCATGCTGCTGGTGAAGCTTATGGAGTCGAGGAAGGCATGGTCTCCGTACCGTGTTGCAACAATCCCCCGCTTGTGCAACCCCTCATATTTCTTCTTAACATCAACATTAGGATGGGCTATTCGGCTTGGTTTGGGAACCAAGTGAGGAACCCCTATCGATAAGAAGACTCCCACCTTGCAGACATCTTCCTTAGATGAAAGGGATTAGAGATATTAGAGCTTGGTGTAGTTTCTAGATGCTCATAGGCGTGCACAGCTACTTTCTCAAGAGAAGGGAAGAGAAGGTGTTAAGAAAATGGATTCACAACCCTCCCCTATATAGATGCAGTCCCCAACCAACAAACACATCGGTAGTACCAAAACGACATTGGTAATACTAATGATTTAATGAGAATCTGCGTGCTTAGTGCTATCGACAGTCACGATGGTTTGATTTCAGTTGTGCGGGTTGTTGTGGGTTGGTAGTACCGACAATATGTCGGTAGCATCAACCTATCCCACAGATCAGTGCCACTGACCATTAGATGTGGTTAATCACAATCGCTCGATGATGCTCCCACAGATTGTTGATGTCATTCGTTCGTAGTACCAACATGTTGTCAGAAGTATCGACATGTTCAAATGCATCTATGATTCCGAGTTGGAGCTCAGTGTATCGAACCTGCGGCCCAGAATGGCATCGATACTACCAATGAGGTTTTAGTAGTATTGAGTTCTTATCAGGTATTCGACCCTCATTTTTGTAGAAAGTTTGGGCTACTAAAATGTGTCGGTAGTACTGAGATGTGGCAATCAATTTCTCAAAATTCCATATAGCCTCGTCGATAGTACCGAGATTGGGCTCAGTAGTACAGACAGTTGTTTTTTATTTCATTCATGTCCTTGTAACTTCATTGGTAGTACCAAGATTGGGCTCAGTAGTACCGACTGTTGTTGTCGACTTCATCCAAGTCCTTATAACATCATCGGTATTACCAATCTTGGGCTTGGTAGTACTGACCTTTTCTTCCTACACACTCCACAAAATGCATCAAGGTACCTTTTTTATATCTAACAAAGTAAAAATGGAGAATGAAACTACAAAACTATAAATTTAGAATGCAAAGAACATAAAAAATGGTGGGTTTTCCTCCCAACAAGCGCCCTTGTTATTTTTCATAGGTTTGACATTCCAAAACTCATTAGATTAGTAAAGCTCAATGTGCTTCAACACATCCTCCTTCCTCATCACATCTCCCTCAAAGTAATGTTTGAGTTGCTGACCATTGACAAGGAATATCTCAGACCCATTACTTATCTCCACATCCCCATGGGGAAATACCTTAATCACCTCAAAGGGTCCACTCCATCTAGACCACAACTTACCAAGATGTAGCTTCAACCTAGAATAAAAAAAAAGACTTTTTGTTCTGAAGTGAACATCTTATGAAAAATATGGTGATCATGGAATTTCTTAGTTCTTTCCTTATATATTATTGAGCTCTCATGAGCATAAAACCTAAGCTCATCCAATTCATTCAATTCCAAGAATCACTTTTTCCATGCATTGTCAAAATTGTAATTGAGTTTCCTAAGATCCCACTTAGCCTTGTGCTCTAACTCCACGAGTAGATGACAAGCCCTCCCATAAACCAACCTAAGATGAGTAGTACCTATAGGTGTTTTATAAGTAGTCCTATACAACCATAGAGTATCATTGAGAAGCATCCTCCAATTGAACCTGTTGGTTGAAATTATCTTTTCCAAAATTTATTTATCTCCCTATTGGACACATCAACTTGGCCTTGAGTTTGGGGATGATATGGAGTACTGACTCTATGTTTCACCCCATATTTATTCAAAAGTGCCCCAAATTTCTTTTTAGTTAAGTGAGAACCACCATCATTTATTATCACCCTGGGTACCCCAAACCTGTAGAAAATGTGGTCTTTTACAAATCTACATACCACTTGTGCATCATTGGTGTGGATTGTAATTGCTTCCACCCACTTAGAATCATAATCTACAACAAGTAATATATAGATATTAGAATTTGAATACATGAAAGGGCCCATGAAGTCTATGCCCCATAAATTAAACACCTCTATTTCCTAAAAAGCATTCAGAGGCATTTTGTGTCATTTTGAGATATTACCTCCATGTTGACACGTATCACAATGACGAACAAAATTATATGCATCTTTAAAAATTGTTGGACAATAAGAAACACATTCTAAGACCTTAGCTACTGTCCTAGAACTAGCATGATGACCCCCTATAGGTAAAGAATAATAGTGTGCCAAAATTCTCTAAAATTCACAATTCGGCACACACTTTTTCAGAATATTGTCCCTACATTGCCTAATCAGAATGGGGTCATCCCATATATAGTTCCTCAAGGAGTGGAAAAATCTTTTCTTCTCCTGGTACCCCCAATCTCCTAGAAGCTCTCCACATGCCAAGTAGTTCACTATGTTTGTGAACCATGGGTTTTTGCATTTCATAGCAAAGATTTTCTCATCAGGGAACTCTTCCACAATGGGTATTATAATATCTTTTCATCCACCCTTTCTAGCCTAGAGAGATGATCTACCACCACATTCTCAGTGCCAACTTTATCTTTGATCTCTATGTCAAATTATGTAATAGCAAGACCCACCTGATCAACCGAGGCTTGAAATCTTTTTTCTACAGAAACTATTTGATAGTTGCATGATCTGTCCATACCACAACCTTAGTGCCCAATTAAATATTGATGGTATTTTCTGAAAGCAAAAACAATTGCCAAAAATTCTTTTTTAGTTGTTGTATAATTCTATTGGGCATCATTTAAAGTTTTAGATGCATAATAGATAATGATAGGGACTTTTCTCAATGTTGGCCTAGAACAGCCCCTACTGCGTAATCTGATATGTCACATATTATCTCAAAAGGTTGGATCCAATCTGGAGCCTGGACAATGGGTGTGGAAACCAATTCTCCTTCAACACCTCAAACAATTTCAAACATCACTCATTAAATTTAAACTCAAAATCATTTTTAATCATTCAAAGAGCGGTTTAGCAATTTTTGTAAAATTCATTGATAAAGAGGCAATATAATCCAGTGTGTCCTAGAAAGCTCCTTACTCCCTTCACCAATGTCGATGGAGGTAGTTTGTAGATCACCTCTATTTTTACTGGATCTGCCTCCATGCCTCTATTGGACAATTTGTGTCCCTGGACAATTCCTTCACTCACCATCATGTGACTTTTCTCCCAATTCAACACCAGGTGAGTACCCTCACATCTTTGTAAAACTTTATCAAGATAATGAAGGCAATCATCAAATGGCTCCCCATACACCGAGAAATCATCCATAAATACTTCTGGACATCTCTCTACAATATCATAAAAATGGCAAGCATGCATCACTAGAAAGTGGTCAGTGCATTGCAGAGACCAAGCGGCATATGGAGATAAGAAAAGGTTCCATAGGGACAAGTGAAGGTTGACTTCTCTTGATCCAATGGATGGATAGTGGCTGGATAGAAATCTAATTGTATCCTGAGTAACCATCAAGGAAAAAAAAATAAGAGTGGCCGGAAAGCCGCTCCAAAATCTGGTCAATAAAAGGCAACAAAATGGTCTATGAGCGTTGCGACGTTCAAACATCTATAGTCAATACAAATACGCAATCCAATAACTAGTCTAGTAGAGATCAACTCATCATTAGAATTAGTGGGGACCATTATTCCTCTCTTTTTAGGATCCACTTGGGTCGGAATAACCTAGTTTGAATCAGAGATAGCATATATAATACATGCTGATAAATGTTTTACTACCTCTATTCTCTCTACCTCAGTTATTATGGGGTTGAGTCTTTGTTGAGGTTGCACTACAACTTTTGCTCCTTCCTCCAATCGAATCTTATGTTGACAAAAACTAGGGGAGATGTCCTCTATATCTGCCACTGACTAGCTGAATGCAACTCGATGGTTCTATACCACCCCGAGTAGTTGCTCCTCTTCCCACACGCTTAGGCTCCGATTGGTTTGTTGTAACTGGTCCGGAAAATTTATGAACTGGAGTTCCTAAAGTAGTTTTTCATGATTGGTTCAAAGTAAGTACTGGAAGTCGAGTTCCGTGACTTCCAGTGAGTTACAAAGTTATATACAAAATAGAGTTCCTGAGTTCCCTCTTAAAAAGAGCAGAAAACGAGTTCCGGAACAGTTGACAACATTTCCTATATAATTATATTTTTCATTCTTCATAAATGACACATGTAAAATATTTATGACTAGGAATGTTAGTGTGTGGATATGGTTTATTGTCAAAATGACAAAATAATATGACAACATATTGTACACTATATTAAGCGACATCATATAAAATATTACAACTACCATTATCACTGTGTCTACAAAATAAAAAATATAAAAACACAATGAAAAATGACCAGACCACTATGAAAAATAATCAGACCGTACCATGTGACAAAAAATAATTTATCTAGCATTTTTTTATATCCATGTTTAAATAATATGATGTGAAAATGATAATATACTATAATTGTACGTGAAGAATATAGTAAAAATTAATGTTGTACATATTATTAAATAATTTTAAACCAAAACTTATATTTACATACGTATAAAATGTACATATCAATACAATAGTTTATACATACAAAGTGAAATAAAAATATTATAATGTAATTTGAACCACAATATATCATATTAAAATATTTTTAAAGGAGAAACATCCACATCATGACCGCTTGTTGAGATTATTATGTTAAAAATATATTAATTAGTAGTCACAAATATGATTCTTTTTTTACGTTTTTTGTCTTCTATTTTTAAGGAAGCAACATCTGCGTTGTGACTGCTTGCTGAGATTATTATTTTAAAAATATATTAATTAGTAGACATATATATGATTCTTTTTTTTTTCTTTACCGTCCTTATTTTTTATATATCACATAGTAAAACTAATAATTTTTTAATTAATTTCCATATTTACACTAATGACAAACCAATCACATAGAAGTGAATGGAACTTAAGTTCCAGAAACGGAACTAGAGTTTTCAGAAAATGAGTTCCACAAAACTTGCGACTTCCACCGAACCAATCGGAGCCTTAGTGAAGTCGGAAGTTTTACTACAAGTCTCTCCTCTGCTGCCAAGAAAATGTGTTTCAAATGAGGTAGAAATGGCTTCAGCTCTAACTCTGGGGGACTCAGCAAAATACGGAACTAGCCAAATCTTCGAAGTGCCTTGTATAGTAACATGGCAAGATCTTGAGAAGTAGAACACAACCTTTCAAAGAACATTGTCTGGTATAATCATCTATTAGATTCATGATACATGCCTCTAAAGATAGCTACGGGTATGTCTGGACAAGAGTGGTTGAGGTCGCCTCTTCAATTGTTGTTGGGAAAAATTCCTCCTCTTCATCATCAGTGTGTTACACCGCCTTTTTTTAGAGATATCTCCTTTGTGTTGTCCAAGATGTCCACTACTAGTGTCCTCTTGTGCACCTGCTTCATCACATGTTCCATCTCAAGAAATGTCTTACCTAGAAATAGTGACACATTTTCTTGGACCTACTACAACATATGACATTGTGCTTTAGGTTTTACAGTGTGTGTAGGCTCAAGCATTAAGATTTCAAATAGCTCCTCCCTATTGCCCAAAGTCAGTCTTCCTCTGCCCAACTCTAGAATCATGTTATCCGTTTCTTAGAATGGTCTCCACAGTAGAAGCTCATTGCCTTGTCCATCCTACATTTCCATGACAACAAAGTATACTGGAAACACAAACTTGTCCACCTTGAAAAGATCATCCTTGCTAATCCCATAGGGCCTCACTACATAATTGTCTGCCAATTGAATAGTCATATTGCTCTTTCTGGACTCCTATAGACCTAACTTTCTAAAAGTATACAAGAGCATAAGGTTGACGCTAGCCCTTGAATCACATAACGCCTCTCCAAATTGTGTTCTCCCAATAAAACAAAATATATTGAAACAACCCAGATCCCATCTTTTAAGTGGCAATGTTCCTAGAATAAATGTATCGACTTGCTCTTTTAGAACTACTACCTCAGAATCATCACTCCTCCTTTTCTTATTGATGAGATATTTTAGAAACTTAACATAAGAAGGGATCTACTCAATTGTGTCAATTAAAGGGATATTGACATGCAGTTTTCTGAAGTTGTCTAAAAATTTCTGAAATTGTTGATCATCCTTCGTTGCCTTCAAACTATTTGGAAAGGGAACTGACTCACCAATTTCCTTTGAACATGTGGGATATATGCCTTTTTCCTTGTTTCCTATGTATTATCAACATGTTCCTCAGCTGTCTTTTCCTCTTCTACTGCATCTGGTTCATCTGCATCCACTGTCACTACCTTGTCTGTAGCTCCTTTAGTTTCACCTACATCTGAACTAGATGGTACATCATTTACCAATTTCTTACAAATATAAAGTAAAACTACCTTGACCTGTTGAATTCTAGAAGGCACATTGGTGTTGGATGGGAACCCCTACTGACTTGACTTCTTGAAGGTAGACGTTGCTATTTGAGAAATTTGTGTTTCCATATTGTGGATCTATGCCCCTTTAATCTGAAGTTCTCTTTGAGTCTGACCAATAAGCATTCATTTTGGCTAACTACATTTTCAATCATCTCTTCAATATGGTATATCTTACTGGGACCCCTATCCTATTGATATTGTGATTGGCCACCGACTTGTTATGGCTTAGACTGTTGCTCCTGAGACAGTTGCTGAAAATTGTTGGTATCCTTCCAGGAGAACTTAGGATCCTTCCTCCAAGAATAGTCATTGTTCATGTACTGTTGTTGCTAGTGTGTAAATTTGCACTCCTCATCCTCTCCTTTTGAAGAATGTCCATCCTTAGCACACAACTTTTTAGCAATTAAGTCCAACTTTTCATTCAGCGTGGAAATGATCTTAGACTCCCTGACACTTTTGAGGGTTGTATGGTGCTCTCTCTCATCTCCCCATGTCTGATTCTTGGGCATGTACTTTAAGATCTCATGACAGTGGGCATGTTTTTTATTGAGGAAGAAACCTACTCCTGTGCTATCAAGCATAGTACTCTCTCCCTTGTGCAGATCGCAGTAGAAAGTCTTTATCTATCCAAAGAAACCAATGTCATGGTGGTGGTAAAAGAAACCCTAAGGTGGGTATGTCAGGGTTAGGGAAAAAGCGGTGGAGAATGTCATACTGGAAAGTGTAAATTGGCTTGTTAATTAAATTGATTGTGATAATTAGATTGTTATCCATATGTGTGAAATTTTGGTTGTCCCCACATACCAGTATATTTCGATATACTGATCGATGTTTTGTTTGTCGGCGTTTTAGGTACAAGTTTGAAAAGAACCAACAGTCAAGTGGCATATGTGAAATTAATTAAGAATTAAAGTTCAAAGGAGGATTAGACTAAATGTCAACATAACCTTGAAAAATAAGATGTGTTGTATTTCTTATTGATAGGCGACAAACTCCTCTCCTATATAAGAAAAGAGGCGAATACAAGGAAGCAAACATAACACTAATGGGCCAAGACAATTAGGCTCATATTACAAATGCCTATTAACTAATGATAATTTCTAACATCTAGCACTTTCCCTCAACTGGAATATGTATGAACTCCAATTGGACTAACAAGACTTAACCAGAAGATACAACATATAAGAAATATAAATGCCACTCCCCATACAAGAGCTTTTATTCCCTTACACATGGCTCTTTAACTAATAAAAACATATGATTAAGCCTCCTCTGAAGTTGTATTCAGCAGGTTGTAAATACTCAAGCTTTGGAATATATCTATTGAAGTGAATCTTGAATAAAGAAAGTAGATGGAATCCAAGTGCCATAGCAAAAAGTCACCACCATTGATTTGAAGCAGACAAGCAAATCACCACGACCACGCCATCTTCATTGGAAAGGAATGTGTGATTGGAATAAGTGGAAATATCCCATGATGTTGATGTAGTAAAGAGGTATCTTCATATCATCTCATAAGTGTAGCCAATTGGACCTAAGTACTAAATACTACAAACATGCATAATGTGGCACAAACACGGACACAACGAGGTGATGATGACTGTCAGCATGTTGTCTAAAATTATGTATCTTCTTTACAAGGTCATTTGTCTTTTTTGGACTAAAGTAGCACTTGAAGAAAGCATCAATCATTTGCTCGCATGTCTCAATGAACTCATCGTCAAGGTTGTGAAACCAAGACTTAACACTATCTACCAAAGATGATGGGAACAACTTCAAGCACATGAAAGTTTTCGGTATCTTGTCTATCTTGATCATATCACAAATTTTGACGAAATTACTGATGTGCATCATAGGATCCTCAAAACTATGGCCATGAAAGGCATGTGATTTGACTAATGACACCAATCCTGGATTGATCTTGTAGCTGTCAAAATTGATCGTTTGTCTTTTAATTGGCCATGTTTTAGTAGTAGAAGAAGAAGCTTTGATCCTTTCCCAGATTGTATTCTCTTCTACTTGGTCACCCATTTCTATTGGATCAGGTTCCTTAGGTGGCATAGGTCCTTCAGACGGAGGTTTAGGCAGTGGAGTTTGGTTGAATCTATCCATAGATCTTTTGTACTCTTGTTCTCTGTGAAGGAGTTCTTCTTGGCCTAAGATGGGTGAGGATGACTCTTTGTAGTCATGGGCTCAGGTATGCACCATGTACTAGTACCTGAAAGTAGTAAAAATAGCTATAAGAATATGGTACTAATAATAGAAACAATAAAGATATTATAATTCAACTCTGAATGAAATAAAAAAAAATTAAAAGTGTTGGCCTAGAATGGCCAACTATAGAACTCGTAGTGCCAAAATTACCGTTTACCTGACAATGGTGCCAAAAACATGATAGGTATTTTCTATATGCTCAAGATGCAAGTATACTCCATCCTAGTAATATAGGCCTATGAGGTCCATATGTCGAACATAGGGAAATGTTACTTCAAAGACTCCTACTAATTGCAATGTGATCAACTTAAGTCAGACAAAACTTGAGTGATTCATTTGGTTATCTGAATAGAAAAGAAATCTAAATAATGGTTGTTGTTCTCAGTATTAGTGAATTCCTTAGGATAATGGTTTTACCATATTTAACATTGTATTTTCATCGTAGTACATTAATAAAAACTTCTCCTAACTCTAGATTAAGAGCATGTAGTAAGAATTACTCACACTCATGGTGTAATTCACTACCTCACCTAATACCAACCGCACTCTCGTATCAGTTGTGTTGTTAGATAGGTGCCTTATTGAATTCTCTAGGTATCTCCTCACATTGTTAAACCACCTTTCCCAAAGGGTTTTATGAAATGTGTATTTCTATGAGTTATGACTACTAGTTTTCTTTTTCAAAGCAATTAAGAGTCCAAATACTATCCATGGTGATCAAGCACAAATAGTTCACTCATTCACATATAAAGAAATCTAGAAATTATGAGAAATTAATTGATTAATGCATAAGAGTCAAATACAATGCATAATCCGGCTACTCCCGGGTCCTAAGGAATGTGGGGATTAGCCTCTCATAATTTCCATAGTCAAATACATTAAAGGAGAAAGGAAAAACATGTAGAACATGACGAACCCCTGAAGTGGACGGTTCAAACGCTCCCTTCTCGTACACGTGTTGATTTGCTACCTTTTGACTACGATTCTATCTGCTTGAAGTGCCCAGATTTTTCAGTTTGCCTCCTTCTTCTTCTTTTTCTCCTCCCTTTGCTCTCCCTTCCCGTCAAATGGAAAAATATTGGATAATTAGGTCTGGACGTAACTCCTCTTAGTCATAGGAATGACTTAGGGTGACTTAGAACATCAACCATTGGATTAAATGCAACTTTCAGATCTACCTAATCCTGATCCGTCAGTACTACCAACAAGGTGTCGCAACTACTGACTTCTTTAATTTTGTGGCCACCTGTCAAGTTGTTGGTGCTACCGACTGTTTGTCAATAGTACCACATTGCTTTGATTTTCTTTGACAAAAATGTTGTAACATTGTCGGTATTATCGACAGTCCCGTAGGTACTGTCGAGTCTCCTTAATTCAGTTCCTCTTTATTACTGAGCAAGTGTCGGTACCACTGACTCCAAATTCGATAGTATCGAGTTGTGTAGATTCTTGAATATTTCTGAAAAGCACAAAAAAGAACATAAGCTCTGGAAAATTATTAAATCACATAAAAATTAAAATTATGCAAATTTGATGCAATTGATTAACATGGGCTAATATTAATAAAACATGCTCAATTAATATGAGATTTGACCACAAAGTGCACAAAAATTAGTACAAAATAGCTTGTGAAAATGACAAATAAACAGTGCATCATGTGTCAATCAAGTAAAGATTGGTAATTTAAGTATAGAATTACCATGGGTATATATGAGTCACCATATTTGAATCTATTAAATATATTCATTTTAACCATACATACCTTTCCAAGAGTGTTGTGATAACCATGAGAGAGAAAGTGAAAGATAGGAGTTTGTCTTATGGGCAACATGGTAAGACCCTATCCCATAGTAACCAACAAATTAATGTTAATAATAGGATGAGGAAAAGAAAGAGGAAATCGAAAGGTCTTTGTGGAAACCAGCCATGAAAAGACACATCCTAGTGGAAGGATTTTGTGAGGCTAGTGTGTATATATGAGGGTTTCCCATCCCAGGATTCCCCATTGTCTCCCTCCTTCAAGCGTTCTAGGGTTGTTATATAAGAACTTGTATAAGAGGCAAATCACACTGATCCCCTCCATCCCAACATGGAAATACCCATAGAGAATGATTGGGGTGAATCCATCTAGAAGTGGAGGGAAGGCGGTGCTAGCAACGACTTATATAGTCATGTCTGAAGGGGGAAGTAGATGATGTGAATACTTGATGGACTTGGACAAAATGATTGAGAAAATGAGAAGAACACAGAGAAAATATAAATGAGATATAATTAGGCTTCTTGTTCCAAAGGTAGGATAATATATGATAAAGTGGTGATTAAAACATGGAAACCCTAGTTTTGGTTACAAAAATGTTGTAAACATTAAAAAGTTTTTTTGTGTGTTGTTATCTCTCATTGTTGAACATGATGGGAATATAATACGATTATGATAATAATAATGGATACATAGGTTTCTAATGTGGATAATCATGTATATGAAGTTTTAGGTTTACACATCATAACTTGATGTGTCATTAAGGGACATAATTGAATCTAGTGTTCATATACAATAATATGGTGGATTTAATAATCATGGCTACAATATATATGAATTAGGATATTGAAACATAACTGTAATGATAACTCGATAACAAGGAAATCTAAACCCTAGATTAGGACCTGAATAGGATTTAATCTAATTAATGTCATGGTGACACTTTAGGATTTACATACATGTAGATTAAAGTAGATTGATTGATTTGCTTTCTTGATTGGATAATATGCTTAACGACTGCACAATCTGCATGGCTCACTATTGGCGTATGTGGTTACTCTTATGATTACCAACATTAGTTTTTTTCTATTTTCTGAGGATTTCTCAAGGATTGAACAACTAAACTATTGGATGTTTATTTACATTTTGTTCAATTATAATGGTACTATGACTATCACATAATGAAAGATTATGTGAAGAAAAATTCAGTTCATATTTGCAAGTATTTTATGGAATATATGTTGTTAGTTTACTTGCAAACTTTTGCATGCTCCCCACATACACAGTATATCTCAATATTTTAATCTGTGCTTTTATTTCACGGCGTTTTGGGTACATATAAGATAAGATGATAACAAGATATGATGGACATATAAAATCACTTGAAGACATTAAAGTTAACTTGTAAGGAGGATTAAATAGATACTTCTTCTCATATGAATAGTTTTTACAATGGAGATTTTTGTAACCCTTTCAAGAAGTATTTTGTGAACAATATTTGAATTAATGGAAATTATTTACTATTGAATATTATTTGTTTTAAATTTGGATCCTTGGAAAAATTGTAGGTAATGATTTTCAATTTTAAGGCCTTTCTTAATTGGGGGTATCCTAAAAGGGAGGTCATTACATTTGGTATCAGAGCCACATATTTTTAAAATAATATTTAATAGTTTACAATTTCAAGTAATCTACAGAGATATAAGGGAAATTATTAAGGCATGGCTTGTGGGAAATGTTGTCTAGAATGGGTCATGGTTTTGGCGGGTGGCAATATTTTCCTCTGCACAATTGAGTTGGTATATGAGGACTCCCTTAACCAATGTTATTCTGGTCTAACCAGAACCTAGGGTGTTCTTGAAGTAATGTTTCCTCTAAGTCTTTGCATCTCTTTCATCCACTTCTCATCGTCTTTCTTAATAAAAACTAAAAGGAACTTCCCTCCTCATTTGAATTTATATTTTTGATAAGAGGTAGGATTAAGGCATTGTCAACCAATTAATGCACATGTAATGTGAAATTAATAATGTACATGTGATATGGAAATAGTAATGTAAATATAATATGGAAAAAGAATTGGAAAAGTAAAGTGAAAATGTTTTATGGGTTTTTCCTTATAAGGGTAATCCTAGATGGAACTAAGGTTAGCTTGGGAAAACCCTAGTGAGTCAAGGGACATAGGAACCCTAAGATGCATGGTGTAAGTTGAGTAGTCCCTAACCCTAACCCAAAACCCTAATCCTATGAAATGGGAACAGTGTGCGTGATAGAGTAACCCTACCCATATGAACCCTATTATGGTGTGAATGAACATAAAAGAAACATGGATAAGAAAAGATATAAATGTGTTATATGTCCCAATCTCCCATGCATGAGTGTGTGTGGAGCAAGACATTAATGAGAGAAATTTTAAGGAATATTAGTAGCCTATGAATAACATGCTCAAACCCCCCATTCTATCTCCAGAAGTTTGAATATAGAAAGGAAGTCATTGAGATGACTATGATAAAGCCCCAGAAGGGGAAGGTCAGTAAAGATCAAGACCCTAGAGGGGAAGCTCATGAATGATCAAGCCCCTGGAGAGGAAGATCACACAAGGTCAAGCTATAGAAGGGAAGTCTGACATAGTACCAAGCCCCTAAAGGGGAAGTGTTTTTTAGTATACCCTGAGAGCCAATCATATGATGATTGGATTGGCATATATCATGATTGATTTGATAAATATCAAAGGCAAGCTTCCAATTTATTCTAGCTCAATCTATTATGAGATAAATGATGGAGCAGAATGAATATAAAGAATGAGAATACTTAATGACGTATGTCTTCAGGTTGAGGACCTGAACAATGAGATCATATGGATGCTAAGAGTATGTACATTCTTGTTATGTCCCTAGTCAGATGTCATTGTGGAAGGTTGATAGACAATAATGGCACATTAAGACTAGAGTGTGTGTTGGTTGATAATAATGTCTCATTAGTCATGATATATGATATCAAACCAAGCACATAGATACATGTTAGAGAATAGTGTATCAGAAAAACCCACCATGAGAGTGACACATGGAACCATGACATGGTAGTCAGAGTCATCTCTCGTAGTGATGGTGGTGATTATGATTCTTAGACCTAAAATCACTGCACTCGTCGAATGTGATTGGGTACACTTTGACATCATCAAACGCAGTCCTGAAGCATGGGTTGTTATAAAGGTGATGATTGGGTGGCTTTGATGCATGACATAGACTGTGAGTGATAGATATGGGATTTGTCCCTCCTAAGGGAATATGATGTCTAGGCCACTTGATAAGCGAGACTGAGAAAGGTATGTGCATGCACATGTGAATCAATATATGATATTGATGTCACACATATCTCAGACAGTCTGCTCTAGTTCAAGAAACATGAATGAATGTTGAAAGGATAACAACTCCATGCCTTGAGTTCATTTAGGATATCAGAGAAAAAGGAATCACACATTCACTGGAACACCAATCACGGACTGTAGGATTGATATTTGTTCTCCAACTTTCCTTTTCACTTGGGTAGCCTTGATGTGTGACTAGGAACCACTCTTTACTTGTGATGTCATAAGCTAGTTATGGACATTCACTGCCAACGTGAAATGGGACCTATAGGGTCACACACAAAGGATTAACTTGGAAGAGGATTTTATCCATGAATGATGTTTGGATTGATTAAAAAAGTGTTTAGATACTCAATCAAACATTCAATCAATATACTTGACTCACAATCATCAAGTTTAAATGTTGAACCAACTGATTTGAATGTCAAATTGATTGATAACTGAATTGACTATGTTCTGCACAATCTGGACCACCAACTGATCGGTTTACTAGATGAACTGATTGACTCATGGTCAGTAAGATGACTGGTTCAATCTGGTGAACTGATCGGTTCATTGTCCAAACGAACAGTGTTGGATTTTCCTGGTTTGTGAGAAAATTTTTCATTTCACTTATTCAATTTGATTGGGACAAGAATTAATCTTTGCATTAATTAGAAACAAATAAGGAAAGTCAATTGTGGGCAAGTCTGGGAAGTGAAATGACCGGTTCACTAAGTGAAATGACTGTTTTACACTCCCAACCGACCGGTTCACTAGTGAACTGATCGGTTCACCTTGCCAAATGATTGTTTTATTTATGAAACAACCGGTTCTCCTACTGTAGTGCAAATTATTCATGAAAATTCCAGACCCTTTTACTCCCACACAAACTAGAAACCCTTAACCTGCCCTCTACTATAAATAGAGGGGTACATGGGGCTTCTCTAGAGACACAACTCAAAACTTCAGTTGCTCTGCAAAGTTGTTGTCCTCTCTGGTTGTGGTAACCAAGAGAGCCCAAGCAAGTTCTACCCATCCAAGGAGAAACAACGAGGGAAAGACAACTGCAGAAAAACAATTGATTATGGGAGAATGTTTCAATGACTAGTACGCTCATAGAAGGGACTACTCCTAGTCTATTCTTTAGGACGGCTAGAGTTCTTGGTAGTCCATGTGGAGTATCTATAGAGGCGGGAGACTTCTGCTACTCAGGAGGATAATAGTCAACCGCAGTCCGGGTCAAGACCAGGAGCTACACAGACGACATCAAAGACAGGTGGCTGAATACCACACTTTCTATTAGGTATAGTCACTGAGAAAGCCTCAGGACCATGTATAACTAGCTAAAACCATCCTTCCCATTACATAGATATTGATGCGATCTGCTGGTTATGAGTTTATCATCAAGTAAATCTTTTGTTTCCACTGCCTACTTCGACCACCTAAAACCAAATAGCGGTATCAGAGCCACGTCAATACTCTATGTTTTGGGATAATCAATATGATCAGATTTTGGTTTTACTATCTTTTATTTATTGAATACAACGTGAATATTTAAATGACTAAAGTGAATATCCGACTAATACCACATGATCCCAAACTAATATATACATATATAATATGGTGTATATATGCAATCGATAAACGGTTTCGATGGTGGATGTGTAGCATGATTATGGCCTATGAACCCTATGTGCATGTGTGTGGTTGGTTATGGTTGTTTTCATCTCAGTCTGCGAACCAAGCCCTCTTCTTATATTCTGAATGTAACTCGATATAACTCGAGATTCTCTTCTACCTTTACTCCCTTCGAATGTAATTTGAGGTTTCTCAAAGAATATTTAAAATAGGATTAGCTTTATTTTTTATTATGACGAAGACGGAAGATGACCACTTGATGGACCGAGATGACCGACTGAGGAGCAGCTAGTGGCCTGATGAGGAGCCTGATGACCCGATGAACTGACCTTCTAGAGGAGCCAGATGATCAGTTGGTGACAACCAATCGACCGGCCAGGAGGCGAGCCGATCAGTCATAGGATGAGTTGATTAACCCAGAACGGCCAAACCATAGATCTTCATCAACAATAGGTTTCATGTGATGTAGAACTTAGATGAGTGTATTTCCGTGAGGCTCCAAGGAACTACAATAGGATGGAAATAATCATTTCTTTATCGTTACTGCATGTTTTTATTTGTGGGATATAGCATGTTTATGATACATACTATATATGTGGTGATTGGATACTTATATGCATATATAAGCATATTAAAACCCCTCAACAAAATATTAAGTTTAAGATGCCTTCCAAAAGTAGCACACATGAAAATCTTGATCGACTAAGTGTGGGCATGCCTTCGCGTGATGCACCATCTATCTCGTGGAAGTGTGACGGTGAATATGTGGGTCTGCATTCGTAGGGTGCATATGTTGGTATATGTGCCCATAGAGCCATCCCAAGCGATTGCATGGAGTCAGATATTAATTAATCAATTAATTTGATTATTTTGTTAGTTAATTAATTCTAGATTATTCTAATTAATTCATGAGTATTTTAATTAACGCAGTGTTTCTATTTACCGATGGGTTTAGGAAACCCTACTTCCTCTCATATCCTTTTTACAGGGGCTTGATGGCTGATATTTAATAAGATATTGAGAGAGGCTTTTCAATTTATGCTCACGTACGTAAACCCTAGCCATCACCGTCCTCAGGAGAGAAAGGAGAGCACTGTGATGCTATCACGCCACTGCACAGAGATGACACCTTCCCACCGGCTTAGGAAGTGCAACGTGGAGTTCCAGTCCATCCGCATGGACAAAGTAGAGATGCAGACGCTGAGACATCGACATTCGGAGGACATCTATGACCATCTGTACATGCCATGAGTGGCGTACATCACTGCACAAAAGGAGTACCATCAGATCTTCCTGCGATGCACTCCGTGAATAGTAGAGAAGTTTTGTCTGTGTAAATCAGTAGTGTTGCACACCATCGTGCAGTGGGACATCACCAGACTTGCTCCATGATAAGGTATATCCCACAAACACTCTTTCCGAATATGTAGTTGTCGACAAGATCCTCTTTTGGGTTGCGTAGAATTTTTTTTTGTTGCTTCAGCCTTTTCTCAACAAAACCCAATAGTGGTATCAGAACATTGTCGATCTACGACGTATTGGGATTCACTTCGATATGATCGAATCATTGTATATTGTTTTCTATGTTGCATACGATGTGAATTAAAACTGCTAATGTGCAAATATAAACCTAATTCCACATACGCCGCAGGCTTCTATTTTTGACATTTCGTACGGGTCGACTATGGAAAATACTGATTTTCCTAAGTGCACGAAAGTAAAATTCCATAGACCTTTCAGGAGTTGTACCACTGAAACCCCGTGAGGGGCGGCCTCCCCTCGACCCCCGCCCACGATTAGTTGGATCCCCGTACAAGGGCGCTGCCCCTGTGTATCCCACATAGTCTTCGTGGGAGTCAAAATTTCATTTAATGGGGAATGTCCCACATTAAAAGTACTGCAATTTTAATATGTATATATGTACATGTAGTTATACCTATGATATCATACACACCGCCTTTAAAATTGGTTTTATGTGGTGAATGCATGTATGGTTATGGCCTAGTATCCCCTTTTGTGAATGTTGTGAATGAATGTGGATGTCAATCTTGTGGATATGTTTGTTTGTGCATTCTATGGATGTATAATGGTTGTACGTGAATCCTTTATATAAAGTATTCAACTTGCATGTCGAGCCTCATCTCTTATTTCAAAGGGTAATTAATTATTTCCCTTTATATTTGTACTCATGTGATGTAATAGAGATAGGATTAGTTTTAGCCTTTGTAAACTTGATGTAAGGAGGCCACTTGAAGATCCAACTCTAAGGAGCATCCATGGAGAAGCACCATGAAGATCCAATTCCAAGAAGAAACTTGAAGATCCAACTCCAAGGAGCGTTCATGGAGAAGCAACATGAAGATCCAATTCCAAGAACCAACTTGAAGTTCCAACCTCATGGAGCATCCATGAAGTTGTTCATTGTAATGTTGATCCTGACAAGTTGATTCACATGTGTTGTTGCATGATATGCATAAGACCATAGGTGGATGGTAATCCTTTGTTGCTCCAAAGTATTACAATAGTATGGTCATAACTGATGTATTTGTGTTTTTGATTGCATGTCTATCATTTGTGGTTGTGGATATAGTAGTATATGATATGTACTATAAGTATGTGGTGTTTAGATATGTATATGTATTAATAAAACCCCTCAATTAATAATATTAAGTTTTAGTTGCCTTCCATAAAGCAACACACATGAAAATCTTAATCGACTATGTGTGGGAACGCCTCTGCCTGGTACACTATCTATCTAGTAGAAGTGTGATGATGGGTGTGTGGGTCTGCCTCCGCAGGGTGCACACTCATTGTGTTGTCTTATGGGTTGGACTTAACTAGGGAACCTTGATAAGATCAATTACCTAGAGGCACATAGATGCATCATGGAAAGGAGTTGTGCATGATCATCTATCCAAGAGTTGCATATGATGCAATTGGCAAAAGTTGCCTACCTTAGTATTTGGTCTTTGACGCCGATGTTGGCTGGGCATTGATCTAATTATTTTGGATCTTGACTCACTAGAAGGGTGTACATTGCAATCTTCCGAGTTGATAGTGAGGGCTATCAATTTGAATAAAATTGTGGGAGAATAATTAATTAAAGGCCTAATTAATCTTATTTAACAAATATTTACAAGTCAAAATGTTTTGGACTAACTGTAAACTTTTTCTTTTGTAATAATCAAATGGCAAACAACACTCACACTTTCTCATTGCGATCGGTCCTTGAGAAGGACAAACTTACCAGAACCAACTTTCAAAACTGGTTTAGGATGATGAGAATTGTTCTCACGCATGAGCGTACGTTCTATGTCCTTGAAACACCAGAGCCAGCAGAACCCACCTCAAATGCGCCCAAGGCTGAAAAGGATGCTTACAAGAAGCACCGTGATGATGTCGTGGATGTCAAGTATCTGATGTTGTGCTCAATGAACTATGAGTTGCAAGAGAAGCATGAGAACATGAATTTCATGGAGATGGTAACACATCTCAAGAACATGTATTAGCATCAAGCAAGACAAGAAAGATATGATGTCTCCAAGGCTTTGTTCATGAGCAAGACAAAAGAGGGAGACTTAGTTAGCACCCATATGCTCACTTTGATTGGGTACGTGGAAAGCTTGTCTAAGCTGGTATTTTCCGTAGGTCAAGAGTTGGCCACTGATGTGATTCTGCAATTGTTTCCTGAATCATATAATCATTTTCTCATGAACTGCAACATGAACAATCTTGACAAGCCATTGTTAGAATTGTTGGGCATGTTGAGGATAGCTGAAGCACAGATGAAGAAAGACAAGCCCAAGTCTGTGATGATGATCAGCAAGACAAAGTGAAAGTCAAAAGATAAAGGCAAGGCTAAGAAAGGTTTTAAAGCCAAGTAGAAGCCAAAGTCATCCACGCTCAAAGCTAAAGGTGGGATCTCCAAAGAAGGCAGCTGTCACCACTGTCACCAGGTTGGACATTGGAAAAGAAATTGTCCTCTCTACCTAGAGGAAATGAGGAAGAAGAAGCAGGGGATAGAGATCTCCACTTCAGATATATACGTTATTTAGATAAACTTAAATACCTCTTCATCATGGGTATTGGATACCGGATGTGGATCTCACATATGTTCAAATATGTAGGATCTGATAATAAGTAAGCCTTCACGAATGGGCCAAGTCGAGCTGTGGGTCGCTAATGGAGCAAGAGTTGCTGCCACCATAGTTGGAGTTATTAGTTTATCTTTTCCTACGGGCCTTGCAATAGAATTAGAGAATTGCTATTATGTACCTGTCATTAAGAGAAATATTATTTCGATATCTTGTATGGACAAGAATGGATTTGAATTTCACATTAAGAATGGAATGATTTCTATTTCTAAAGATGAGATCTTTTATGGAAATTCCCCTATGCCTAATGGTATCTACTTGTTAGAACTTGAGACTAGCATATACAACGTAAATACTACAAAGCTAAAACTTGAAAACTCAAACAAAACATACTTATGGCATTGTCGTCTTTGGAACATAAACCAGAAGCGCATGTCTATACTCCATAAGGATGATTACCTAGACTCTTCTGATGTTGAATCATTAGAGACATGTGAGGCATGTTTATTAGGGAAGATGACCAAGACTCCTTTCACTGGACATAGTGAGAGAGGTAGTGATCTGTTAGGGCTCATACATATTGATGTATGTGGACCTTTTAGATCAAATGCTAGAGGAGGCTATCAATACTTCATTACATTTACTGATGACCTAAGTAGGTATGGCTATGTATATCTAATGAAACACAAGTCAAAAACTCTTGAATGTTCAAGACTTTCATGAATGAAGTAGAGCACCAACTTGGTAAGAGTATTAAAGCACTCTGTTCAGATCCAGGTGGTGAATACTTAAGCCAAGAGTTTGAGGACCTTCTGAGAGACTGTGGTATTGTATCACAATGGACTCCACTTGGTACACCACAACATAATGGTGTGTCCTTAAAGAAGGAATCATACATTATTAGACATGGTATGATCAATGATGAGTTCATCCAAACTTCCAATATCGTTCTGGGATATGCTCTTGAAACCGCAATGTTTACACTTAACCGTGTACCTTCCAAAGCGGTTCAAAAGACACCATATGAGATATGGAATGGGAATTGCCCCAATTTGTCTATGTTAAAGATTTGGGGAGGTGAAGCTTATGTTAGGAAACAATTTCTTGAAAAGCTTGGACCCAAATCTGAAAAATGCTATTTTGTTGGATACCCCAAGGAAACTCGGGGATACTACTTCTATACACCAACTGACAACAAAGTGTTTGTTGCTAGGACTGCTATATTTCTTGAAAAGGAATTTATTTCTAAAGGAATCAGTGGTAGGAATGTAGAGCTCGAAGAAGTTTGAGACCAACAAGAAAGCATAGAAACTGAGGAGGCACATAAGGAACATGAAGACTCACAAACTATTGTGGAATTTCAAGTTCCAAATGTAACATAGGAACCTCATAGGTCTAGTAGGACACAACTTGAGCCTGAGAGATTTGGATTTCTTGTGACTCAAGACAGTGATGAATTGGGCATAGCAGATGATCCAACTTCCTATCTAGAAGCTACTAAGGGACCAGAATCTGAGAAATGGCTATAAGCCATGAGATCTGAGATGGAATCCCTGTACACCAACAAGGTATGAACCTTGGTGGATCTACCCGAAGGGGTAAAACAAATAGGGTGGATGTGGGTCTTCAAGAAGAAGATTGACATGGATGGAAATGTTCAAACCTATAAACGTAGATTGGTTGCGAAAGGATTCCATCAAATTCATGGTGTTGATTATGATGAGACCTTCTCACCTGCTGCCATGGTTAAATCCATCATGATCATGCTTGCCATTGCAGCTTGCCATTACTATGAGATTTGGTAGATGGATGTTAAAATATCATTCCTTAATGGGAATTTACTCAAGGATGTGTACATGATACAACCTGAGGGTTTTATCGATCCGAAGGAAGCCAATAAAGTTTGTAAGCTACAAAGGTCAATTTATGGATTGAAGCAAGCATCTCAGAGCTGGAATCTACATTTTGACAAAGTAGTCAAAAAGTTTGGCTTTAGTCAAAATGAAGATGAACCTTGTGTTTACAAAAAGGTTAGTGGGAGCACAGTCGTATTTCTCATATTGTATGTGGATGACATACTATTGATGGGAAATGACATCCCTACTCTTCATATAGTAAAAGGTTGGCTAGGGAAGACCTTCTATATGAAGGATTTAGGAAAAGCATCCTATATAATAGGAATTAGGATCTATAGAGATAGATCTAGAAGGCTTGTAGGCCTAAGCCAGAGCACATATATTGACAAGATGATAAAGAGGTTTAGCATGGAGGGCTTTAAGAGAGGTAACTTGCCCATGTCCCATGGGGTTACGATCTCTAAAGCCCAGTGTCCTAGTTCATGTGATGAACAGGCACACATGAGTAAGATTCCATATGCATTAACAATTGGGTCTATCATGTACACAATGTTATTTACTCGTCCTGATGTGTCGTATGCTTTGAGGATGATGAGCCGCTATTAGTCAGATCTAGGTGAATGTCGCTAGACAGCCATAAGAACATCCTAAAGTACTTGAGAAGGACTAAGGATTAATTCTTGGTATACGGTGGTGAGGAAGAGCTTGTGGTAAAGGGTTACACCGATGCTAGCTTCCAAACTGACAAAGATGACTATAGATCACAATCTGGATTTATGTTTTGCCTAAACAATGGAGCTATGAGCTGGAAGAGTTCCAAGAAAGAGACGGTTGTAGATTCTACAACAGAGGATGAATATATTGCTACATCTAATGTTACAAAGGAAGCTGTGTGGATCAAGAAGTTCATTTTTGAACTTGGAGTGGTTCCAAGCGCTACTGATGCAATTGAATTGTTTTGCAACAACAACGGAGCAATTGCATAGGCTAAAGAACCAAGATCGCACCAACATTCCAAACATATTCTATGGCGGTTCCATCTCATATGAGAGATCATATAGTGAGGAGATATGTAGATTTGCAGAGTACCTATAGAAAGCAATGTGGCTGACCCGCCGACAAAAGCACTTTCACAGCAGAAACATGACAGACATGTTCGATCACTCGGGTTGAGATTCATGAGTGATTGGGTATAAGTGCAAGTGGGAATTTGTTGGTATATATGCCCATAAAGACTATCATTTGATGATTGTAATGGGATACCATGTAAACAATTTTAATACTACATTGATCATATCAATAAAGGCAAGTTTCCAATCTACATGTTTATGTTTTATATTGTGAGATGACCATAAAACTTATAGATGTCTATAGAATAATATACTCAATGACACATGTCTTCGGGTGGATGACCTGAACAATGAGATCATATGTATGCTAAGAGTATGTATTCTTATTTTGTCCCTAATTGGTTGTTATTAAGGAAATATCGATAGACATAAATAACACAAGATTAGAATGTATGATTGGTTGATGGAAGAATCTCATTATCCATGATATGGAGATATCAAACCAAATACATAGATACTTGTTAGAGAATAGTGTATTAGACAGACCCACCTTGAGAGTGACACATGAAGACCATGATTGGTAGTTAGAGTCACATCTCACAATGATGGTGGTGATCGTTGTTCTTAGACCTGAAGTCACTACACTTATCACATGTCGTTCGATGTACTTTGACATCAACTACCGTGGTCCTGAATAAGGATTTCCATAAAGATGGTGCTTGGGTGTAATGTGACACATGAGGATGACTGTGAGTGATGTAGATGGGATTTGTCCTTTCTACGGGAGTTTGATATTCCGTCCACTTGATAAGAGAGACTGAGAAATGCATGGCCATGTTGATGTGAGTCAATATGTGATATTTAGCTTACATATATCTCAGACAGTCTAATCTTGTTCAAGTAACATGGATTGAATGTTGAAGATGATAAAAGTCTCATGACTCGAGTTCAATCCAGATATCAGTGACAAAATAACTATACAATCATTGTAACACCAATCATGAATGATAGGTTAAGCTGTTCTCCAACTTCTCCAATTACTTGGGTGGCAATCAAGTCTTGCTAGATACCAATCATTGCTTGTGAAATCATAATATGATTATGGATATCACTGCCAACATGATTTGGAGCCTATCGGGTCACACGCATAGGATGTGTTGGAATAGGAGTATAATTGTGGATTTGATTGGAATTTCTCCGAATCACATTGATTAATAAAATGTTTATCTAATTGATTAGAATAATATTGGAGTGACTGGCTCTAAGTGAAAGTGGGAGTCTATTGGTATATGTGCCCATAGAGCCATCCTGAGAGATTGCATGGAGTCAAATATTAATTAATCAATTAATGTGATTATTTGGTTAGTTGATTAATTCTAAAATATTCCAATTTATCAACGAGCGTTTTAATCAACGCAATGTATATGTTTACCGATGGGTTTAGGAAACCCTACTTCCTCTCATCTCCAATTTAAAGAGGCTTGACGACCAATATTTATATAAAATATTGAGAGAGACTTTTCAATTTACGCTCACGTACGTAAACCCTAGCTGTCACCATCCTCAGGAGAGAAAGGAGAGCACCGCGACGCTAGCACGCTGCCGTACAGAGATGACTCCTTCCCGCTTGCTTAGGAAGTGTGGCATGGAGTTCCAGTCCATCCATGTAGATAAAGTAGAGATGTTGATACTGAGATGCCTACGTTCGGTGGACATCTACGACCATATGTACGTGCTACATGTGGCATACATCACCGCACGAAAGGAGCATTATCAGATCTTCCTACGACATACTCACTGAATGGGAGAGAAGTTTTGTCCATGTAGGTCATAAGCGATTGCACACCATCGTGCAGTGGGACATCACCGGACTTGCTCTGCAATAAGGTATATCCTGCAAACACTCTTTCCAAATACACAGTTGGCGACGAGATCCTGTTTTGGGTTGCGTGGAATTTTTGTTTTGCTTCCGCCGCGCATATTTTCTCCACAAAACCCAACAGCATATTCATCATGTTGGCTTTTGGGTCAGACTTAACTTTTTGACCTTGATAGGAACAAGCAACTTGAGGCATAAGGATGAACATGGCAAAGAGTTGTGCATGACATCTATCAAGAGTTGCATATGATGCAATTGGAAAAAGTTGCCTACCTGAAAGAATCTAGTTGTAGGTGATAGCCCTCGCTGGTCCATAACTTAGAGGAAGTCAGGATCTTGCTCACTAGAAGGTTGTACATTGTAATCTTTGAGATTGATACATGACGGTTATCAATTTGATCAAAATAGTGGGAGCAAAAATTAATTAAAGACCTAATTAATGTCGTCTTCCAAATCAAATCAAAAGAGTGTTGGACTAAAATTGCAAATTTCCTTTTTGTAGAATAAATGGCTACCAACAACAACCTCTTTTCATTGCAATTGGTCCTTGAGAAGGACAAGCTAAATGGGAACAACTTCCACGATTGGTTTATGATGTTGAGAATTGTTCTCACTCAAGAGTAAAAGCTCTATGTCCTAGATACACCAGAGCCAGAAGAACCCACTACCAACACACCAAAGGCTGAAAGGGATGCTTACAAGAAGCATATTGAGGATGCCTTTGATGTGAAGTGCTTGATGTTGTGATCAATGAACTATGATTTATGGAGACAACATGAGAACATGGATGTCATTGAGATGGTTCAACGTCTCAAGAACATGTATCAAGACCAAGCACGACAAGAGAGATATGATGTCTCCAAGGCATTGTTCAAGTGTGTCATGATATAAGGAGATCCAGTAGGCCCTCACACACTCAACATGATTGGGTATGTGGAGAACCTAACTCGACTGGGATTCCCTCTGAGCCAAGAGTTGGCTGCTAATGTGATACTGCAATCATTTCTAGAATCCTACAGTCAATTTGTGATGAACTACAATATGAACAACTTTGACAAGCCACTGAAAGAGTTGTTGGGCATGTTGAGGACAGCCGAGGCGTAGATGAAGAAAGACAAACCCAAATATGTGATGATGATCAACAGAAAGAAGGGAAAGTCTAAGGGTAAGGGTAAGGGAAAATCAAAGAAAGGTTCTGATGCTAACCAGAAACCCAAGTTATCTTCATCCCTCAAAGCCAAGGGAGGGGTGAACAATAGAGACAACTGTCAACACTTTCATGAGCCAAGACATTGGATAAGAAATTGCCCTCTCTACATAGATGAACTAAAGAAGAAGAAGGAGGGGATGGAAGTCTCCACATTAGGTATTATGAAATAAACTTAAAATTCTTATTTATCTTAGGTATATGATACTAAGATATAGATCTGACATAAATGATGTACATTGTCTAAAAAGAAGTGATGGCCTTTATGAAAGGACCAAGAAGGAACACTCATCAACATTGGAGCAAGTGTTGCTTCCACAAATAGTAGTACATTTTAGTTTATTTCATCCCAAAGGGCATGTCATAGAGTTATGAACTACTATTTCATTTTGCCAATAAATAGAAACACTTTATTTCTACATCTTGTAATGACAAGAATGTCTATCAATAAAGTTCATATTTCAATTCCAAAGATATGACCTTTTATGGAAAATGCCTTATTTATCTTGTGGTACTTGATATGCATGAGATAAAATAATTGATACCTAAAAGTTATTGATGACTCAAATAATAAATTAGCATTATCATCTAAACAAATGAATGAGAAATTCATCTCTAGGTTCCATGTTGATGGATAAACTAGACTCTCTTGGTTAATGAACCATTAAGAGATATGAATGTCTTTTTTATTGGGCATGATGACAAGTCAATCTTCACTAGATGTAGTGGGAGAATGACTATTCTATTGGGTATAATACATATTGATGTATATACATACCTATTGGAGTAAATGCTAATACTTTAGATATGGATATCTTGAAATTTTCAAGAGTATCATAAATGAAGAACAAACTTGGTAAAAGGTATTAATTCTTGATATGATAAATGAATGAGATACTTAAACCAAATTTTTTAGGACCTTGTGAGTAACTATGATAGTGCATCATAGAGAACTCATGATTAAGGAATAATGATCATACTCTAAATAGTAAGAGCATGATCATAAAAAAAATAACTAATCTTCTAGAATTCTTCTAAAGAACATGCTTTACACTAACTAAAAGTACAAAAGGATATTAAGAATCACAAGTGTTGTGGATTCTCAAATTCCATATGTAATAGATACACCTCATATATCTAGTAGAAAACACCTTGAGCTTGATGGTTAGTGATATCCTACAAACTCAAAGATGATTAATTGGTCATATGATGATGAGCAAATAATCTATCTAGATGATGTTGAGGAACCAAATTTTGAGTTATGGCTTGAAGCCATAAGATCCAAAATAACTTCCATGTGAACCAAGTAAGGTATGACCTTAATGGTATCACTTATAGGGATAAAACCCATAAGTGAAATTGGGTCTCAAGAGTTAAGACTGACATGGATGACATTGGAAGAGTTGATTGGTTGAGATAAATTCAAGTAAGTTGAAGGTGTTGAACCCGATGATTTTATTTAACCAATTGCAGTGGCTATAGGCCATAAAGGATCATGCTTGCTAGTGGAACTTAAAGACTATGAAATTTGGCATATGGATATTAAAACTGCATTCCTAGAAGGAATAACATGAGGTTGTGTACGTGACACAACCTAAAGGGTTTTATAATTTTTTTAATGCAAATGCAGTCTATAAGTTGCAAGAGATTAATAAATATGATTGATTAAATACAAGCATATCAGAACTAGAGTCTTTACTTTGATTATATAGTCAAAAGGTTTGACTGATATACCGAAATAAAGAAGGGATCTGTTATTTCAAAGATTTAGTGGGAGCGGATTCATATTCCACATGATGATGAGGAATAAAACAAAACTGGTGTGGAAAAACCTTCTTTAAGGGAATAAAGAGAAATATCCTATGTGATAGGAATAGAGATCTATAGAGATAGTTCTCAAAAGTATCTTGACCTGACAATGAGAGAGCATACATTGGCAATCTGTGATGAAAGGATCAGTATTTTTTTTGACAGCAAACAAATTCATTCATTACTCAAGCCATACATCATCTACAAGTAGAGAAGTACAACCAGAAGAAATCTAGAGCAGTCAAGAACATAGATCTAACACCACTACCACTCATATTGGAATGAGATTGAAACACTTATGCATAGAACTCTCTTCTCTGTGGCTGACCAAAGCAGCTATTGTGAGAGATACCTTCAACTTGAGCATAAGGCGGCGGTATTAAGCATGAACCCGACCGATATTTCGTATGATTGTTGACTCTACCATCCATGGCACAGCTCGAGCAACAAAGAACCTGAGGCAAAACCGAGACCAACCAGGGATCTTGTCACTCTCACGAAAGGAGAGACACCCAAACCCCGAAGGGAGAGACAAATGCTGAAGGAACACAGCGAGAAGAAGTCAAGAAACTTCCTAGCACTAGGACCAAAACGAAAGGCAGCGAGCCGACACAGACTGAACTGAAAAACAGAGCGAAAGTAGCAAAGCGAGAAACACCCACCCCCCAGCAGATCCATGCCAAAAGCTTCATGGTGGCCACCTCCTTGCCTCCACCAAGTGACCAGCTTCACCGGAGACGAAGCCACCGCCCAGGAAAGTGCCGCTCCACCACCCTAAAGCCCTGATCTAAAGGCAAGGAAGATGAAGGCGACGGAGAGGAGAGCCAGCCAGCCGCAGCCCCAACGTCGCACGATCTACAAAGAGGACAGTCGCCCGACGAATGCCCAGGGGGAGAGGGTGGCTACAAGCTGACAGCCGACCACCTCCCCTGAGCGGGAGAGTCCCACGCACGAACCCTAGTCGCCTCCGGAGGGCAGTGGGGAGTTAGACGCAGGGGAAGTTGTGTCTGAAAGGATCAGTATGTGAAGATTTAGTGGGAGAAAAATTGTCCATATTACATGGAGTTAGTCTCTCACATGCCTAGTGTCCCAAATTCTTATGAAGAATAAGAACACAAAGATAGATGTCTTATGCATTCGCATTTGGATCTATTATGTATGTCATCAACCCATTATCTTGTATGTATCAGACATGACAAGAAAATATATATGCATTCATCATCTTGTATGTATTGGAAATGACAATATGATATGCTCATCATGTTATCCCGTATGTAATGGACATGATGAGTGGATGTGTGTCTACTTCTAGTGAGAGTCACTAAAATACCATAAAGAACTTAGTTAAGTAATTGGGAAGTATTAAAGGATTAGTTCTATGGTAATAGAAGGAAAGGTTGAGTGTAAATGAGTTACACTGATGCGAGCTTCCAAAATGATAGACAATGATCACAAAATACAAAATATAAAAGTAAATATGAGTTGTTAAATGGAAATGTTCTGAGTAAAATTAAAAGCCATTTAATTCTAAAAGAGAATGTTGAGTATCCTTGTGTTATGAACAGCAGAGGCTACTACATGGATCTAGAAGTTCATACAGATGAACTTATACATATTCCAACCATTGATGACAAAGTAGAAATACTAAGTCAAACTATGGAGCTAATTGTTAGGCAAGAATCATATTACAACAACTCCATCTCATACAAAATGTCTTATAGTGAGGAGATGTGAAACATGTAATATACTGACTAAAGAAAATTGTTGCTAACTCACTGGATTAGCACCAGTGCAGTAGAAACATGTGGGACATGTTTAGAGATCACAGAGAATATGATTCGAAGGTGATTGGCTCTAAGTGCAAGTGGGAGTCTATTGGTATGTATGCCCTGAGAGTCAATCATATGATGATTGGATTGGCATACGTCATGATTGATTTGATAAATATCAAAGGAAAGCTTCCAATTTATTCTAGCTCAATCGATTATGAGATAAATGATGGAGCAGAATGAATGTCTAAAGAAAGACAATACTCAGTGATGTACATCTTCAGGTTGAGGACCTGAACAATTAGAGCATACATATGCTAAGAGTGTGTATACATTCTTGTTATGTCCCTAGTCAGATGTCATTCTGGAAGGTTGATAGACAAAAATGACACATCAAGACTAGAGTGTGTGTTGGTTGATGATAGTGTCTCATTAGTCATGATATATAATGTCAAACCAAGCACATAGATACATGTTAGAGAATAGGGTATCAGACAAACCTACCATGATAGTGACACATGGAACCATGACATGGTAGTCAGAGTCATCTCTCATAGTGATGGTGGCGATTATGATTCTTAGACCTGAAATCACTACACTTGTCAAATGTGATTGGGTGCACTTTGACATCATCAAATGTAGTCATGAAGCATGGGTTGTAATAAAGGTGATGATTGGGTAGCTTTGACGCATGAGATAGAATGTGAGTGATATATATGTGTTTTGTCCCTCCTTAGGGAATATGATGTCCAAGCCACTTGATAAGTGAGACGGAGAAAGGCATGCACATGAACATGTGAATTAATATATGATATTTATGTCACATATATCTCAAACAGTCTGCTCTAGTTTAAGAAATATGAATGAACGTTGAAAGGAAAACAACTCCATGCCTTGAGTTAATTCAGGATATTTGAGACTAAGGAATTATACATTTACTGGAACACCAATCACAAACTGTAGGATTGAAAGTTGTTCTCCAACTTTCCTTTTCACTTGGGTAGCACTGATGTGTGACTAGGCACCACTCTTTGCTTATGATGTCATAAGCTAGTAATGGACATTCACTGCCAACGTGAAATGGGACCTATAAGGTCACACACAAAGGATTAACCTAGAAGAGGAGTTTATCCATGAATTATGTTTGGATTGTTAACTAAAGTGTTTAGGTACTCAATCAAACATTCAATCACTAGACTTGACTCAGAATCATCAAGTTCAAGTGTTGAACCAACTAACTTGAGTGTCAGATTGATTGAGAACTGAGTTGAATGTGTTACGCACAATCTGGACCACCAACTGACCAGTTCACTGGGTAACCGATCGGCTCATGGTCAATGAGATGACCAGTTCACTCTAGTGAACCGTTTAGTTCACTTGTCAAATGAGCAGTGTTGGATTTTCTCAATTTGTGAGAAAAGTTTTTTCATTTCACTTGTTCAATTCGATTGGGACAAGAATTAATCTTTGCATTAATTCGAAATGAATAAAGAAAGTCAATTGTGGGAAAGTCTGGGAAGTAAAATGATAGTTTCACTAAGTGAAATGACAATTTCACACTCCCAACTGACCAGTTCACTAGTGAATCGATCGGTTCACCTTGCCAAATGAATGTTACATTTATGAAACGACCAGTTCACCTATCATAGTGCAAATTATTCATGGAAATTCCAGACCCTTCTACTCCCACAGAGACTGGGAACCATTTCCCTACCCTCTACTATAAATAGAGGGGTGTAGGGGGCTTCTCCAGAGACACAACTTAGAACATCAATTGCTCTGCAAAGTTTTTGTCCTCTCTGGTTGTGGTAACTGAGAGATCCCAAGGAAGTTATACCCATCTAGGGAGGAACAATGAGGGAAAGACAACTACAGAAAAGCAACTGATTGTGGAAGAGTGCATCGGTGACTAGTACGCCGACAGAAGGGGACAACTCCTAGTTTGTTATGCAGGACAACTAGAGTTCCTGGTAGTCTGTGTGGATTATCTATAGAGGTGGGAGACTTTTTCCGCTCAGGAGGACAATAGTCAGCCACAATCCGAGTCAAGGCCAGGAGCTGCACAGACGTTGTCAAAGATAGGTGGTTGAAGATTGCACTTGGTATGAGGTATAGTCAATGAGCAAGCCTCAGGACCAGGCTTAACTTGCTAAAACCATTCTTCCCATTACATAGATATTGATGCAATCTGTTGGTTATGGGTTTATGGTCAAGTAAAATTTTTGTTTCCGTTTCCTACTATGACCACCTAAAACCTAACAGGAAGGTCAAGACCATGAATGGGAAGGTCGATATGGCACCAATCCCCAGATAGGGAAGGTGGCCTGAGTCTACAGTTTAGATGACCAAGCCCAAGATAGGGAGGGTCAAAAAAGGTCAAACCCCAGATTGGGAAGGCTGGTAAGGCACCATGCCCCTGGAGGGGAATGTGGCCTAAGTCCACTGTAGGGGAAAAAAACCCTATGAGAGGGTATCCCAAAGATTGAGAAAACAAGGGTTGAGATGTCACAATTGCATAAAAATAAAAATTTGTAACCTTTAGGATGGTGTCCCAACCTGGGGTGGGTCAACCCAAAAGTGGGAAAAGGACCTATGGGAGAGGCAAAACTAAGACCTTGAGGTCAGTTGTGGCTAAAATAGTATAACCTCCTTCTTTGAACCAAAAATGCACCATAGGTTAGGACATTCCCTAGAAGGGTGAGAAGATAAATCAATTTAAATATTTGGGTAACTTTAAATGCCACCTAAAGTGCAAACAATTAAGTATACAAAACATGAGAGCACATATAGTGAGTATAAAATTTTGAACCCAAGTATGCAATCTATGAGGAACACTAGGAAAGTCACTATGGAAGTGGCTAAAAGTATGAGACCATGACCTATAACAGAAAGTCACCACAAGCCAATGAGGTGACATAAAGTGAATGATGAGCATCATAAGAGATGGTGGATATTCGATTTAAAGAGTTACATATGAAAATGATATGCTTTCATATACCATTGGGAAGGATAGAGCCCTAAGTAAATCATAAGGTCAAGTAGGGAGTAATATAGGTACATGAGACTGATGAGATTAGGAGTTGATTGTTTCCCAGAATGCACATGACCATTTGGTTAGGAGGTAATAACTATGTTTGCCCAACACCCATGTCTCATGCGATTGGATACCTTCATGAGTTCATGTGGCTCAAGGGGTGAATGTGAGAGACACTCCCTAGATTCCTAAGGATGTGATCACTCCAAAAGTACATGTACCCCTATAGACCTTGAGGAAAAGACTAAGGTTCCTGAGACATGAGGTGTAAATATAGAGGATACAAGAAATCATGTGATAATGAAAGAGAGTTGTGCTCGAAATCTAGAGTGAAAAAGGCTTTTCACCTCATGAAATATAAGAAATTGTGGAATTAAAAGTATGGTTTGGAGTCATGTTGAGAATGATTCAACCTAAAATATGAATTTTTTTATGATAATGTGTGGATTCCCCATCACTGCTCCTGGAATGAGATGAATTTTGTATTTGGTCTACAATTGAGTGCTTATTTCATCCCATTATGAGGGAGAGATATTTGGTGAACACGTGTTATGTTTAAATTTGGCATATGAGAATGAATATCTTAAGTTAAAATTGTAATGACATGATATACGGTTTGAGGTGTTACCTCACACTTATGTCATAATAAATGAACAATTGGTCAAAAATCTATGTGAAAAGGTAGTCACCAAGTGACATTTAAATCATTAATGGAATTTTAATCGCCAAGTGATAATATCAAATATATATTAAGGATGTGGATATACCAAGAATTAAATTCAAGTCCCAATCCTGGTAATAATGTGAGGAATTTGCATATCAGTCAAAGTTGTTAATGATATCTAAGTAGGTGGTTGCCAGCTCTAAGTTGTGAAATATTGATGAGTTATCATTCACTTTAAGCTTACTAGGTTTGAATCTTGGGGAAAATTTTCCTTTTAAGGAGGGGTCAATGTTATATTATCAAATTTTAGTAAAATTAAAATATAGAAGAGCTGGTTTGGTAAACAAATTCTTAAATTATTGATTAAAATCATATTTGTGGCATGGATGCAACCCATAAGTCATGTGAGACTAATTGCTTTGCAAATATGTCCTTGGGACACAACCTAAAGAAATAAGAGATTTTTTTGTATAAATAAATGGCAATAGCTTTATGAGTTATTGAAAATAAAAATGTGAAACAATAAGCAAGTTTCCAAAAGAAAATATGATTTAAGATATTTTAGATAATTAATAGAGTAATTATCTAGCCAGTTTGGAAATGCAACATTTGGGACATCAATTGGTATTATGTTATCTAATCTTTAGTATACTGCAAAATAATAAAGGAAAGAAGAGAACACTAGATATTGGGAGGAAAAGGATATTGCATGAGATAATGGTATGGTTTAAAATAAATGGTTAAAAGAAAAAGTTTTATTCATTCCAACTACTAAATATAATTTTGGGAAAGGTACTATGGAGTTTCCTTGAAATAAGGATAATTAATTTGGAGGGAAATACATCAAAGTTGGATATAGAAGAATAACCTAGAAATTATTATCATATTAGCCAATAAAGTGACATGTGTTTTCCTTTATGTATCTTTGTGTGTCAATCAAGTAAAGATTGATGATTTAAGTTTAGAAATACTTGAACGACATCTATGGGTATTTATGAGTCACCACATTGGGAATCTATTAAATATCTTCCTTTTAACAATACATATCTTTCCATGAGTGTTTCCATAAACATGAGAGAGAAAGAGTAAGATATGGAGTTTGTCTTGTGGGAAACATGGTAATACTATCTCCAAGAGTAACAAACAAATTAATGTTGGTAATAGGATGAGGAAAAGAAAGAGGAAATTGGTAGGTCTTTATGGAAACCGGCCTTGAAGAGTCACATCCCAGTGGAAGGATTTTGAGAGGCTAGTGTGTATATATGAGGGTTTTCATCATAGGATTCCCCATCCTCCCTTCCCCATTGTCTCCCTCCTTTGAGCTTACTAGAGATGTTGTCTAAGATCTTGTACAAGGGGCAGAGCACCCTGATCCACTCTAACCCAACATGAAAGGACCCATAGAGAATGATGGGGGTGAAGCCATCAAGAATTGGAGGGCAGGAAACACTAGTAACAGATTGTCTGCTCATGTATGGGGGGGAATAGAGAATGTGAAGACTTGATGGACTTGGACTCGTCACGGGTGGGTGATGGTAGAAGGAGTCCGGATATACCCCTTTGTGGTGAAGGAAACCCTAGAGGGTTCGCATGCAAGCTAGGCTTAGAGAAGGCGTGAGCCTTCTTGTTGAGCGGGACAGGAAGCAAACCAACTAGGGTTGTTACACCTTGATCTCATAATTTCCACTAATCATGATATTAGGGCATAAATTGAGGATTTAACGTAATACAAAGATCACCCTTAATTTTTTCTTCTCTTTCAAAATCCTTTGTTTTCTCGCATTGAACCACATAAACAAACTTTACAAGGGAATCTAAAAATTGATTTCTCTAATATGATTTCAACAGTAAAAATGCATGTATGAACATTCATTATGTTCCTCATACTTTTAAGCACATAAGACTTGCTGATTCACACATATTGCTAAAAGAGGAATAATGTTATACATCCTCATTTACAACTCTCTCTTATTTCTTTACAAGGACCTAGAATGACAAGGACCGACTGAACTTAACTATACTCATACTTAACTCTTGTGGCAGATCTACTCTGATGCAATGATATCTTCTTCAAGTCCATGTGATTTCCCTAAAAATTGTGAGTAGAGGGGTGAGCCTACTCGCTCAGTGAATGATACTTCAAAGAAACAGTCTAAAGCACTGATATAATTATAGATATACTTTTGAGCAATTGATATCACTTATAACAGTAGTAAGATTTAAAGAGTCTAATAATTGACAATTATAAATATGACCGAATACTCTAAATATCTATAAGAGTGAATCAATATATGAAATTATTCATTGATCATAAAGAGAACTAATAATTCAGAAACATACAAAGAATAATTAAATAATTGTACACACTTGTTTGACCTTTCATTCCTTTTATTATGCCCTGATCATATGCAGTGTACTCTACATATGAAGACTCATAGTGCACTATGATCACACCATACAAGACTTAGCAGACACACCCAGGAAATGCTAAGTCTGACTACTCTCCTGGTCTGCAATAGGGAAATGGCTCTCTGGTCTTAACTTGACTCCTCCTCTAACCTGAGCACATAGGTGGAGAGTCAAGCCACCTCTTAGCTTTTCTGTACTCTAGTGCCGCCAGGACTTCTAGTTGATGTTGGACACTACAAACTCTAATTTAAGGAGACTTCCACTAGGGCTTCATCCTCCGTGCCACCTGATAGCATGTTCTGACCCCCATATACTGCATGTTGCCAGGATGGCCGTTTCACCCCTAAGGCGTAGACCTCACATAGGGGTTCTATGGTGTTCAGGGCTCCTAAGTCTATTATTTTATTATTCCTAGAAAGCTCTTTCTACATTGTACCCTTCTCGTACTTATACTTGACTCTGGTATCTCTATGGTGTGGTGTCTACTTATTTGAAGTTATAATACAACATGTATATCATTCTAAACTTGGCAGAGCAGTATATTCAAAACACTATAATATACTGAGTAATCAACATACTATACATGTAGGAGGACTAAAATTCTTAAATAAATAGATTACATGTCCACTTGGCACATACACACTAGAATCGTGCAATTTATCATCTTATTACACTGATAAGAGTTAATTACTTGACTATGAGTAACCGTCAATAACACCTGCAACTTATCTATAATTTCACAAAGAACTTGCATATCAACCCAAATCTTAAGTTGTGCATCTCATAACTCAATTAAGAGTTAATTACTTATCATGACAAGAATTATTAATAATAACTGAGAACATTGATATCACAATACTTGATTCATTGAACACCCTGCCCTTAGGGTTTCATTTAATCACAACAAACGCTACAAAGAAATGTGTAATACATCTATCACGTATTTTTCAAATCTTTACAACATATGATACGTGGGATATCAATCCCTTATCGCATTACTGGGAATTCTCATCCCTTCACATCATTATCATAATTTCTAGATCTGGATATTCAAACCCTTAGATCTTCACATAGCATTGTTACCTCTGTAACAGGTAACCATTATCTCTAGGTCCTTAGACCAAGGTATTCATTTCATTGGTTGTACAAGTATTCTCATGGCTCACAAGTCCATCACACATCTTTTCACCTCTCATTAGGCAACAACTTATTCCCATGGCTCCCATAAAGATTTCATGTGACATAAACATTCACTGCATAAAGACTACTATCAACAAGTCATATAAAATAAATATATGTATGAAATCTTGGAACTGAGTTGGATTTGGGTTTCCATGCCATTCACTGGGATATTATGCATCAATAATAACATTGAATAAATAAAGTCTATCATGTAAAGAAAATCCCTTCAAATGGATTTCACGATATTTATTTGCAAATATCAAACTTTCCTCACATCTAGGGTTTCACCCTCTTCAGTGAGATACCAAACAAACACTACTCACTTTAAATGAAATCCAAGATAGTATATGACATATATGTACTATGAATTTAGATAAATAATCATTCAAAACCAAGGGGGTCTAGATAAGCAACTTTCTCTATTTACTTATACAACAAGTTTCAGTCATAGACAAATTCCCTATATTTCAGTTTACTCGTATAACCTCTGCAAATACTTAGGGAATTCTCAATAGAATGCATTGTATACATTTCTAATATGATTTTATCATCTGAAATTCATTCAAACAAAGGAAGAATCTATTTCATATCATTTTGCAACAACTTAGAACAAATAAACAATTCAGGGTTTGTAGTCGCATACAAAGCAATTAAAGATTATGGTTGATTTAACCAATTTTCATGCAATACACTGTTTAAAGGAAGTTCCCACTCACCGTAAGGTGTCAAAACACCTTAAAAATGTAACCCATATCTGAATATTTCGAATACGTATCAAATCCCTAGCAATTCACCCAATTCTTCTTCCTTTCAACTCGGAAACCCTAAAAATGAGGGATTATGAAGAAAGAGTGAGAAAAGGGGAAGTTTGGATACCATTTTGGATCAAACCATAGGAGGGACGGAATTTTGACATGTGAGAGAAGATTCACCATGAAACTATATCCAAAGAAGTTAAACTTACATGATTTCATCATTCCTCAGACCGCAAAACCCTAGGTCAGCATCTCCATCAATTTCTCCTCTCAAACCCTAACTCTCTCTCTCTCTCTATCTCTCTAGGATTTCATTTCTCTAGATTGAATCACGAATTATGAGATCTCCTTGTGTATTAGGTTGACCATATAGAGAAATTGAGTTTCTTAGGTTAATTGCACATTGACCCCTCACTAAACGTTTTCTTATTTCAACAGATTTTTCTGTCATAAAAAGGTTTATGTGAATTCATGTATTTCAGAGATCAAACCTTCTCAAAAAATTACGATAATTTAGCATGTTATGTATAATTGAGTTAAAAAGTTTAATTTAAAATTTGAGATCATTCAAATCTTCCATTAAATAAATAAAAATCTAACAGTGCACTGCTATCCAGAATTCTACAAAAAGTTAGTTATTGTAATTCGTCTACTGATAAGGTCTAAACATATCCAAAAATTATGAAACTTTTACATGTTGTTTATGAATGAGTATCATATTTTCAGTAAAAAATTTAGATCATTTATTGTTACCAATAAATAACTAAAAATAAAACACTACAATACTAAAAAGCACTCTGTCAGCATTTTGGTCAAAGTATAGTTCGACCGAGAACTACATTCAAAGAACACTCAAATATTCTGAAATTTTCCTCCAATATGAATAATTGTGTTATCCATAACATATAAAAAATTAAATTAAATAAAAAATTTGTAGAAAATATGAATAATCATTTACCACACTGTTATACTGATCAAATTCCATACCCATGTACCATCAAAACCCTAATTTCAGCCAACTAGGGTTTATATTTCTCAAACCCTAATTTCTCAAACAATAGAACACTTAACATTCTGATTAGGTTTAACACATCATAATTTAATTATAATCATTAATTATATTTAAGCAATGATCAATCCAATTAAGCATATAATCATCCAGGTAAACCCTAGTTTACCAATTAAGCTCAGATGCGGTAATAACAAAGGTTTTCTATGGAAGGAGACTAGCATGAAACTTGAGGGTGGTTGTGTACCTAGGGTAGTGGAGACAACATGTTGTATTAAGGGGGTGCACGAGGGAGGTTTCCCTTTATCCTTGGAGGTAGTGGTATCCTCCAACCCGGTAGCATCTTCCAAGTTGTGTTCCCAGTGTGAGTGGGAAAAAGAGTGAGAGAGGGATGCAAAAGGTGGTCTATGGCATCAGAGGAAGCTTTTGCACATGGCTAACCAATGGTTGCAGTGAGGTGATGGTGGGTGAGGGTGAGTTATAAACATGGATCGGTTGCAGTTGTAGTGTCTCTGATGCAACTCGTGCTCACAGAAGTGTGGGTGGGTGTGTACATGAGAAAGAGAAAGAAGTCGGTCTGGGTAAATAGCAGTCAGTGTTGAACCAAATAAGTTAACGGATTCTTAGTCCAGAGATGAACCAGGAAGTGGACTTGCATCCTAGCATAATGGTGAGTCAATATAAGTGTCGGCCAATAAGAAGGCACCACGTGGCCCAGATGTGGGTAAAATTATATATCTTGTTTTATTCATAGAAAATGCAAGGAATGGCCAAAAATCGCAATGTTACATATCAAAATGATTTGAAAAACAATTGGAATAAAAATAAAATATAATTGAGATCTAATTAGGCTTATTGTTCCAAAGGTTGGGTAATATATGATAAAGAAGTGATTAGCACATGGAAACCCTAGTTTTGGGTACTAAAATGTTGGAAACATTAAAAAGCTTTTCTTTTGTGTTGTTATTTGACATTTTAAGATGATTATGATAATAATAATGGATAGTTAGGGTTTATGATGTGGATAATCATGCTTATCAAGTTTTAGGGTTAAAGATCATAACTTAATGTGTCTTTGAGGGACATAAATGAATATAGTCTTCATAATACAATAACATGGTGGATTCAATAATCATGAATACACTTAATATGAATTTGGATATCGAAACATAACCCTAACAATAACTCGATAACAAGGAAACCTAAACCCTAGATTAGGACCTGAACATGGTTTAATCTAATTATAGTGATGGTGACACTTTAGGATTTATATACATGTAGAATGAATTTGATTGCTTAATTTACTTACTTTATTAGATAACATGCTTAACGACTGCATAATATGCATGGCTCACCATTTTAGTATGTGGTTACTCTTATGACTACCCACATTAGTTTGCTAGTGTTTACTGAGGATTTCTTGAGGATTGAACAACTAAATTTTTGGATGTTTATTTACATATTTACAATTGTAATGTCACTAGGAGTATCACATAAAGAAAGATTATGTGAAGAAAATGTGAATTCATACTTGCAAGTATTTGATGGAATATATGTTGTTGCTTTACTTGCACACTTTTGCATCCCCCCATGTACACGGTGTATTTTGATATTTTTATCTGTTCTTTAATTTGTTTCATGGTGTCTTAGGTGCATGCTAGATAAGATGAAAACAAGATATGATGGATAGATGAAATCACTTGAAAACATTAAAGTTAACTTGTAAGGAGGATTAGATATATGCTTCTTCTCATATGTACAATTTTGATAATGGAAATTCATGTGACCCTTTCAAGAAGTATTTTGTAAACAACATTTGAATTAATGAAAATTATTTACTACTGATTATTATTTATTTAAAACCTAGATCCTTAGGAAGATTGAATGTAATGATGCTCAACTTTAAGGCCTTTCTTAATTGGGGGTTTCTGAAAAGTGAGGTCATTACAATATTAGTTCTCTAAATATGTTGCAAGCCCACTTGGCTTAGATAAACAGTAGGTGCCTAGAATAGTAGTAGAAACTCTTACACCATTGCAACATACATCTCCACATTTCCCTTCTTTAAGGGTCTACTTCTTTTCAGACCAAGCACATTTGAACATATGTGAGATCCACATATAGTATCTAATACCCATGATGATGAAGTAGATAAATTTATTTTAATAACACAAATACCTAAAGTGGAGATCTCGATCTCCTTCTTCTTTTTTTCAGCTCCTTTAAGTAGAGAGGGCAATTCATTTTCCAGTCTCTAGGCTGGTGACAGTAGTGATAATTGCCTTCTTTAGTCACCCAGTTTGCTTTAAGTGCAGAAAATTTAGACTTTTGGCCATCCATAGATCGTTTCTATGCTTTTCCTTTACCCTTGTGTTTTTCCTTTACTTTTTTTACTATCAACACAAATTTGGGCTTTTCTTTCTTCATTTGTGCCTGTACAATTCTTGACATGCCAAACAACTCTATCAATGGCTTGAAAAAGTTGTTCACATTATAGTTCATGACAAATTGACTAAATGATTCCAGATATGATTGTAGGATCACATCCATTTCCTAATCATGGCCTAAAGAAAATCTAAATCTTTCTAGGATTTCCGCATACCCAATTAACTTTAGCACACGGCCTCAACTGGATCACCCTTTACCCTATTACACTTAAGAAATTCCTTGGCGACATCATACATATATTGCCTTGCCTATTATTGATACATATTATGAATATATGTCACATATCTATAACTCTCATGTTCTTATGTTTCTTTTAAAGTTCATGGTTCATTGATCACAACATGAGGCATTTGGTTTCTATTGCACCATCAACATGCTTATGATAAGCATCCCTTTCTTCCCTAGGTGCATTAAGAGCTAGTTCCTCTAGTACTGGTATGTCTAGAACATAGATCTTACAATTATGAATGAGAAAAATTCTTAAGTCCTAAACCATTCATAGAAGTTATTCCCATTATGTTTTTCCTTCTCAAGGACTGGTCTAATGAAAATTTGTTGTTATTTTCCATTTGATCTAGTAGGAAATATTTGTATGGTTCAATATATTGATTTGAAAAGGTCTTGTCAGTATTAATTTGGCCTTTAATCAAATTTGTCTACTACTATTTTACTTCAAATTAATATCCCTCACTCTTAGTATTTAAGATTGTTGCAAACAATCTTCAAGTGGGTCAAGATTTGAATTTCATCAATTCTTGAGTCAGCTTTGGTTAATCACCCATGATTTGATTATTTAGATAGGCAACACTTTCAATTGCGACTAATGAAACTCTTGATAGACTGATGCATAATACTTTGTCATATCCCATATGTATACTCTTAAGTTCTTAATTCTATTAAGATCATGTAACCCCAAAAGACAACACAAAAGACTATGCACTCTGCTTTAGCAGGCCCACATATCTATTATCACACTTTCAGGGGAAAAGACAACGCCCATGCTTTGGCATTCTCACACATATTCGATCAAGGTTTCCATGTGTGTTGCACAATGGAAAACATCTAAGACTTAATATTTCTTTAAGGCATTATATATATGTATGTATGTATATATATGTATATGTATATATATATATATATATATATATATATATATATATATTAAAACACCACATACTCATAATATGCATCATATAAACAATATTTTCACAATCAGATTCCACAGACATACAATTTGCAAATGTATAAGCATTGGTTATGGCCATACTAATGTAATCATTTGAGCCACAAAGGATTATTGTCCACTTCAGGTCCTGGCATCTCATGCAACATCAACCTATGAACTTCCATATGAACTTGCATCTGATCAACATCACAGTGAACGACTCCATGGGAACTCATGAGAGTTGGATCTTCAAGTTGCCTCTCCATACCAAGTCCTCTAAAACTATATATATTCATATCTAATATTACATGATATAATTCTCTATCATTCTTGGCTTGAACGAAACAGAAGGATCCATGATAACATAAGCAAGGATGTGATTATGCTTTGGAGGATTATTGAACATGATATTACTCTTATTATTCAATGATTTTTTCTGGTCTCCTGTAGTTGATGGTTGCTTCTTCTTTCTCTCTGGTTATGAGAAGAAGACGACTCTGTTCTTTGTTTCTTGAGCTGCTGTCTTCTGTTCTATCTGTTTCTCCAGCTGATCCATTTGTTTGGTTTTCCTCCATTTTGTGGTGAGGCCTTTTGGGTGCCTGTTTGGTCGTGATCTCTTACTGCTAGTGGGTGTGAAGTTCAGGTTTCTGCTAGCTGGATCCTTCTTTCTTTTCTGCTTATGTCTGTTTGTTGATGGAGGTCTGTGATGCTTGTTTCTTTGGGAGTGTCTTCTGCTGGCTGGTTTTCCTCTGTTCCTCAGTTGATGTCTGGATAGGTTGGCGGTTTTGGTTTGCTTCTGTTTGCTGCAATCTCTATCTTTTCCTGATGGAAAGGTCGAGCTCTCTTTTGATGGTCTTTGGTGCTTTACTTCTTGGGTTTCTTTATATTGATATGCTGAAGGGTGTGTTGATCTGCTAATCTGATCCGGAGGTGTTTTGGTCTTGTTGTCTTTGATTGAAGTTCTGCTGAGATCTCCTTGGCTTCTGTTCTCCTCTATCTTGGAAGATTGGAGTCTGAAGATCGTTTGTTATATAGAGGTTGGGGTCTATGGTCCTGGTTTTCTTGCTAGGTCTACGGATAAAGAAGATTGGTTATGTGTCTGCTGAGTATGATGTTAGCTTGCTGAGATTGCACAATCCTTGGTTGTTAAAGAAGTTTTGCAGGTTTGGATGTTTGTTCTGCTCTGTTTGGTGATGGTTGAGTCTCCATCCTACGATGGATGTCGACGCTCCCCTCTCACCATTTGTGATGGGTGAAGTGAGGGTCGAGTCACCATCCTATGTGGATGTCGACGCTCCCCTCCCTCTCTATCATGGTGGTCGGTTTGTTGTTCTGATTGACCATTGTTTTAAGATGTTGTAGCTCTATGTCCTGCAGATATAGCCTGTTCTTGTTGATGGTTGGCTGGTTCTGGATGCTTTGGATGTTTGCTGGCAGGTGTCATGACGGAGGATCAGTTTAGTTCGTTTATCTTGTTTCTCTTGTGTTGTTTCGTTTGATGGATAGCCTTACATGAGACAGTTTGCTGAAGTTTGATGGTTGAAGTGAGGGTCGAGTCACCATCCTGCGTGGATGTCGACGCTCCCCTCCCTTCCTTTTATGGTGTGTGTTGAAGTTTGAGTTGTGATGATATATCTTCTGGTTCTGATGTCCTTGGTATTTCTGTTGTGGCTGTTTGGCTGGCGGTTTGGGGGTGTTGTTCGTTTGCTTTGATCGTTTCTTCTTCCTTCTGGTGATATCTTGCTCCCCTCTCATTGTTTTATGCAATGATGGTTGAGTCTTATGTTGATCTGTGTTGCTGCCCATCGGAAGTTCTTATGCTGATCTGCTGAAGGTTCTTTATCTGGAGGAGTTGGAGTGTTTATGTTCCTCCTCTTTCCTCTCCTTCTTAGTATACACTGTATAGTTTTTTCTTCCTATTTTGCTCTTTTCTTTCTCCATTTTCTGTTGAAGATAGAATGCATTGTACAGAAACCAAAGAGAAAATACAAAAAAAGCAACACGAGTTTTCGACCGACCAAAAAAAAATATTACATTATATAAAAAAGGAGAATCTCAAGTTACATTAGATGGAGTTTATATGGAAAGAAATGATTACAGTTTGAAACAAAGGTGAGGCTTGGCATGAAAGCTAGATACTTATAAAAAAGATCCATGAACAACTATTTACATCCATTCACAGCCTGCAAAAAATGGTCCTAGTCCATAACCATGGATACATCTACCATAGAGAACATATTTTGAAGGTGATATATAATTTTATAGGGTCTATCTATCATATACATACATATTATAAACATTAAAACCCTTTTAATGGGTAAATTACCCATTAATAAAATTAAACTTCCACACGTTCAAGGTGGGGTACATAGGAGCAGTGCCCTTGGGTAGGAATTTCTCTTTCGTGCACTAAGAAAAATCAAGTTTTTCCATAGGTGGCCCTATTCATCATGCCAAACATGCAAATCTGTTGCGTATGTGGAAATTAGTCAGATATGGACATTAATAATTTTACAATTTGTATAGCATGCAACTACAAAAAATATAACAATCCGATCATTTTGAAATTAATATAAATACATCATAGATTGGTGGGACTCTTATACCACTATAGAAATCATGGAGACGACAAATACAGAAGAAATAACAAAAGTTATCTCCATGTTTCCTACAAGAAGATCTCATCAAGAACAGTGTATCCAGAAGGAGGGTCCATGAGGTATACCTTTTCATTGAGCAAGTATAGTGATGTCCTCATGTTGTGGTGTGTCTCGCTCATGGCTGTGTACAGATGGTTCTCAATGACATACTCTAAAAGAAGACACACGATGCTCGTGTCTCTATGTAGTACATGTTTATGATAAGATTTGAGGATTTGGATAAAATAATCTTAAAAGGAATGAATGGACTACCCATATCACCAAGGTGCAGCTCCTTTATAGGGAGTCCATCAGTAAATTACTCTATGGTTAAGTGTGCTCATCACAGAGTAGTACTACTAGGATGGGTGACAAAGTATGCATCTAATGCTAGTGGTTCTTTTTGGGGCCAATGGTCATTCTCAAAACTCTACTAGAGCCTTGGGAAGTGGGTCTGTGTGTTACAAAGGGTATCAGAGCCACAACCCCTCTAGTAGGTGGGGCCCACATGGGCATGTGTTGGTATTCTATGATCGAGAGTTGGGTGTTCATGGGAATTTTGCATCTCCACTGAAACATATCAATATTATGAGGCCATATAGTTGATCCTTGACGAGGACACCAAGAGTCTAAGTGGGAGATTGTAACATCTCAAGTTCTGATGGCTTGGATAAAATGATCTTAAAATGAATGATTGGACTACCCATATCACCAAGGTTCACCTCATTTTTAGAGATCACATCACTAAAGAACTATGTGGTTAAGTTTGCTTATCCCAGAGTAGTACTAGGATGGATGACATCGCACTGCTTCATCCAGTGGAAAGGAGTATCCTCTTTCTTGGTGACGTGTTAGCATTATGGTTGTTCTCTATCTTTCTATATCTCTCTTAGAGAATTATGTCTATGGTTTACATACAAGAGCATTAACTGTGACTTAGTCATGATGACCCTTTAAATAAGAGTGGCTAGGAAGCACGATTTTCAAAATTCTAGGAAATGAAAAGGCAACAGATGCATTTAAATAAGTTTCCTCATGAACAATCAAACACCTAGTTAGAACATTTTATAAATGACATCAATTAACTAATTAATTGTTCAAATTAATTGATTGATTAATTAATTGATCTACTAAAAAAATAATTGATTATCTAATTTTCTCTCATTTATTTGGTGACTCCAACCAATTTCCTAGGATTATCCAGTCAACTAATCACATGAGGTAAAAAATATAAATCCAATCAATCAACTTGGTACATTTCCAATCATGTCAACAACTACACTCATAATCGTCTACTATGCATGTGACCCTATAGGCTCCACATTACATTGGTAGTGTGTACATAGTCGAATTATGACTTCACAAGCAATGATTGGTATCTGGAAAGATTTTATTGCCACCAAGGTGATTGGAGAAGTTAGAGAACAACATTAATCTAATATCATGGCCCGTGATATAGAAATTGTATTTTCCCTTTGTTTTTGATATCCATATTGAATCTAAGGTATGAAAACATTGTCGTCTTAATGTTCGAACTTTGTTTCTTGACCTAGAGTATGCTATTTGAGATACACACAAGTTTCATATCATATATTGACTCACATTAGCATGACCATGCATTTTATAGTCTGAGTCATCAAGTGACCATGATATCACTTCAATGGGAGGGACAAGTTCCTTCTACGTCACTCATAGTCATACTTCTATGTTACAATATATCCATACATTACTTCTATGGTAACCCTTATTCAAAGGCACATTGAGTAGTGTTAAAGCATACTAAACAACATGTTCTTAGTATAGTGACTTCAGGTATAAGGACTAAAACCACCACTATCATTGATATATGATTTTGATTGCCATTATTGTATGTATTAAACTCAAAGTGGGCTTGTCCAGTACACATGTTCATAACAAGTATCTATGTGCTTGGCATGATATTGGTGATCATGACTGATGATACATAGCCATCAGTCAACACACATACTAGTCTCATTGTATTATCTTCGTCCTAATTTCCACAATAACTAATACAAGAATGAATACTCTTAACATACACATGATCTCATATACAAGTCCTCAACCTGAATTTACATGTATTGAGTCATACATTTCTAGGAAATTATTATATATATATTCATTGTCTCATATTGAAACAAAGATAATAATCAGAATTACCTTAATTAATAATCACATCAATTACAAGATGTTCCCTTACAATCACCATATGATTGTCTCTCAGGACATACAACTAGCATTGATTGCATAATTAACCCATTCATAGTCCAAACTCTAATCTTGAGAACCAACTCTTAGACCTAGCATGCGACTAGTGTTTTTACTCTGTCAAGAATGTTGGTGCCATGGTTTGCATGCTCGTCTACTCATTGATTGAATGAATGTTTTTTCATTTATATGTTTTAAGTTATTGAATAGTTTTCTAACATGGATGTTCTTTTATGTATGTGCCCATTATGCTATTTTGGGTCTGTACCAGGTTTTACTGACTTCAACTATGTCAACAAATGATTTTTATGCTATAGGTTACAAAGGGACATAAACAAGGATGAGAACCATACTGCAAGAGAATATATATAAATATAACCACATTTGGTATGGTGTAGAAGGATAGTATGATGATATTGAAAATGTAAATTGTTCAAAGGATTAGAATTTTAATTACATTGGTAATGTTTAGTATGATATAGTACAAAATCATTTTTGTTTTTTCTTATTTTTGGTTAGCAACATGAAAGTAGGGAGAAATATGTGTTACTTTGTTGGAATAAGGAATCATGTATATGAGAGAAACGTATGTGGGAAAATTAATTAGGTAGAGAGAGGGAGCCATGTCATGGTATAGCTTCAACATAGTAGAAACCATAGATTGGTCTTCTTAGTTAAAGGTTGTGTGGTGTATTATATATCGTTGAGTAGGTGTATATGTAGTGGTGTAGCCATATGAAGGCATCGGTAGGCACAACTTGGCCCATGCTTCAAAATTTAATTATATCTCTCAATGTAAAAGGTACAAGTTTTGGAGAAATTCCACATTGTGTCCCACCCTTCCATCCATACCGAACATAAATTGTCCAAGCTAGAATTTCTAACTCTGTCACTGTGTACATGGAAGATGCACTGGTAGTTGACCAACACCCGACCACTCTTGTCTTGGGTGCAATACAAATATTAGGATTTTACAGTAAAATAACCAGTTTGATTATATTACACCCTATGAAACCTCATTAAACTAAAAAAATCATTTTTAATTACTTTTTTTTTGAACTAGTTTCTACCAAACATGCTCTAAAGCTCTTATGTTTCCAATATTATGTACATGGGGTTTCATATATTGAATTTTTTTAAGATGAGATTATGACTAACGTCACCTAGATTGTAGTAGTTGCTTTATTTACACTAGGAGAACGAAATGAATGTAGCACCTTGGTTCCCAAATGAGGTTCTACAAAAAGGAATGGTATGAGTGCAAGAAAACATGATGGCAACCACTTGAGTTAATCACTATAGAAAAAATATTGTTCTAAGCTAAATGCTCAAGTGGAAATACCCAAAAAGTTCCTCATTTCATACAGAGCATCTCATACAATCATTATCACATGATTTCTCTTATATAACCTTTTGATATTAGAGAGTAGTTATTGTCTCATATATAAGAAACAATTATCACAACTCCCATGCTCAAGAAGGAGCCCAACCCAAGTGGTGTGCATGCGCGTATGTGTGATCTCCGTACCTACTTCAAGTTCTTGTGAAAAAATGTTCATACTAAGTCCCAGATACAAGAGGTGTACCCTTGATGGTGAATAGTATGGAATCAAGTATACTTCCCATTCAATCAAAAGGAAAAAAAAACCTTCTCTCCTATTCACATTTCTTATCACCTTCTTTTAGTAGGCCATAGAGTTTGCATTTAATGTTAAGGGTTTGTATTTGGATACAGACATTGTGAATTTTGGTAGTTTTGTTTATGAAAGGCACATGAATGTAGCACTTCTCTAATAGACACTGCAAAAGTTATGTGTTTTTTGTATAAAACGTCAGTGAACCAGGCATATGATAGTGGACTTAATCAAGAAGTTTACCGTTTCACCAACATGAAGCGAGTCAAAACACTAAAAGTATGCAAAATAGATGGTTGTAAATGGTATATTAAATGCAGATAACAAATCTCGCCAAGTAATTTAGAACAGTTTTTTTATAAAACTACCAATATTTAAAACTTTCTATCCATATGGTTCCTAAAGCTAACGTAACATTAGCTAGAGTAGAAGCAAAAGCATCCATTTTTATGTGTGTTTCCCAACAGCCCCCACCCCCCAAAAAAAAATCTAGAAACACCAAATGTTGTAGCAACCTTGAAAATCTCCACCAACATACGACCATTAATCATCATCAAACTACTTGATGGGTTCTTTTATTTTTTTCATATTTTCTTTATAGATCAATAAATTACAATCTATTTTAATTGTTTAATTTTATTTTGTGTTTATTTATCTAATTCATTTGCATTATATGTGTCATATATCTCTTGTTCATATGTAAAAAATCTAGTCTAAGTTAGGTCACACAAGTATCTTAGTTTGTTCAAAGCATTACCTTGTATGAGATAAACAGTTTGTGCAAAGCTGCAAATATACATTTATTTGAGTTTTACTTTTTTTAAAACCCCTCTTTTTCAAAACACCTATTTTCCGAATAAAAATCGTAGCCTCATAATTATAATAATCATTAAATATAAGCATCCTGACTATTCTAACCCTATCTGACCTAGACCAAGAACTTTATGTTGTCAAATTTACTCTAGATAGGATCAAATTATTTCTGAATGTTTGCTTAATCTTGTTAGGCCTTTTGTCTAACCTAGAAAATACTAGCATGTGGACATACATACTCTAGTTAGAAATTTTGTTCAATTTAGAAAAGACTAGAGCACATTTACTTTTAGAATTTTTTGAAAACGTCCCATTGTGTCTTTTATGAAGATTTAGGGATGTGAAGCTTATGTCAAGAAATTTTTTTTTTGAAAAACTTGGACCCAACTTAGATAAATGTTATTCTGTTAGATATCCTAAAAAATAAGGGATATTTCTACATTCCTTCTAACAACAAAGTGTTTGTTAACAAAATTGTTGTTTCCTTATAAAGGAATTTCCAAAGGAACCATTGGGAGGAAAACAAAACTAGAAGAAGTTTGAGACCAACAAGAAAATATCAAACTTATGGAGGTAGACTAGGAAAAGAAGTATCACAAGAAGTTGTAGAATCTCAAGTTCCTCATGTAACACAAGAACCTCAAAAATCTTACCGGGCAAACCTTGAGCCAGAGAGATTTGGGTTTCTCGTGACTCAACAAGGTGATATGTTGGTCATGAATCATGATAATCCAATAACCTATATTGAGGCCATTGAGTGACTAGGATTTGAGAAACGGATAGAATCCATGAGATTTGAGATGGGCTCCATATATGCCAATAAGGTATGGATCTTCATGGATCACCTGAAGGGTTAAACCCCATAGGGTGCAAATGGGTCTTCAAAAAGAAGACTAACATGGATGGTAATGTACAAACCTACAGAGAGAGATTGGTTGCAAAACGTTTTAAGAATGTTCAAGGTGTTGACTATGAAGAAACATTTTCACCAATTTCCTTGATGAAATCGTTCAAGATCATGGTTTCCATTGCAGCTTATCATGACTATGAAATCTAGCAAATATATGTTCAAATTACACTCCTTAACAGAAAACACCTTATAGATGTGCACATGAAGCAACCTGAAGGTTTTACTACTTTAGATGAAGCCAGAAAGGTATCCAAGCTAAAAAGGTCAATCTACAAATTGAAGCAAGCACCTCAGAGTTGGAATCTTCATTTTGATGAGATAGCAAACAACTTTTCCTTATTTAAAATGAATATGAACCTTGTGTTTACAAGAAGATAAGTAGGAGCATAATTGTATTCCTCATATTGAATGTAGATGACATATTTTGATGGGGAATGACATTACTACTCTGTATTTGGTAAAAACGTAATTGGGGATACACCTTGTATATGGAGGACATTAGAGAATCGTCCTATATTCTAGGGATCAAGATCCATAAGATAGATATATAAGGCTTCTTGGTCTAAGTCAAAGTACATACATTAAAAAAGTGTTGAAAAGGTTCACCGTGCAAGAGTGTAATAGAGGAAACTTACCCATGTCACATGGAATAAGTCTTTCTAGAGCTTGGTGTCCCATATCTTCTAAAGTGATGGCATGCATGAGTATGATTACATTTGGATATACAATTGGACTATCATGTACGCAATGTTATGTACATGTCTCGATGTCTCGCATGTTTTTAGCTTGATGAGTAGGTACCAGTCAAATCTGAGTTAAGTTCACCAGACTTTTGTAAGGAAAATCCTTAAGTACTTGAGAATAACTAAGGACCAGTTCCTTATTTATGGTGGTGAGGAAGATTTGGTTGTAAAACATTACAGTAATACAAGCTTTCAAATTGATAAGGACAATTACCGATTGCAATCAAGTTTTGTGTTTTGCCTCAATGGTGGAGCTATAAGCTAGAAAAAATCCTTAAAAGAGACATTTTTAATTCTACAACAGAGGCCAAGTACATTTTTTCCTCTAGTGAAGAAAAGGAAGTTGTATGGATCAAGAAGTTCATCGGTGAAGTAGTAGTAGTTCATCCATCGATGATGCAATAGAACTATGTAGTTACAATAATGGAGCTATTGTACAAGCTAAGGTATCTAGATCACATCAATTTCCCAAGCACATACTACAACATTACCATCTTATATGAGAGATCATACAGTGAGGAGGTGTTGGGATTTGTAGGATACCAATTGAAATCAATATCGCTGACCCTTTGATGAAAACACTTTCATAAAAGAAGCATGATGGTCATGTTAGATCACTTGGAATGAGATTCATGAGTGATTGGATCCAGTGCAAGTGTGAGATAGTTGGTAGTATGCCATGATAGACAATCATATGATGATTATAATGGCACATCTTCTAATTGATTTGACTATTAATAAAGACAATTTTGAGTATTATGTTTGTTTCATTATGAGATAATGAATAAGGACAATAATGTACTAAGAATGTATGACTCAATGACATGTGAATTCTGGTTGAGGACATGTATATGAGATCATGTGTACGTTAAGAGTGTTCATTCTTGTATTAGTCCCTAGTTAGATATTATTGTAGATATCACGAAGATGATAATACATTAAAACCAGTACATGTGTTGACTGATGGTTGTTTCTCATAGTCATGATATTGGATATTGATTCAAAGAAATAGGTACTTGTTATGAATAAGTGTACAAGATAGACCCACTTTGAGTGTGATATGTGGAAGACAACAACGACAGTCAGAATCATACCTCAATGTGATAGTGGTGGTTGTGGTCCTTATACCTGAAGTCACTATACTAATGACATGTTGTTCAATGTTCTTTAATACTACTCAATGTGACCTTGAATTAGGGTTACCATACATATAATGTTTGGGTACACTATGACACATGAGGATCACCATGAGTGATGTAGATGGAATTTGTCCCTCCCATTGAAGTGTTATCATGGCCATTGATGAGTGATACTATGAAATGCATAGTATTTCTCGTGTGAGTTAATATATCATATTAGGCTCACATGTATCTCAAATAGTCTACACTAGATCAAAAAACAAAGTTTGAACATTTAGAGGATGATATTTATCATAGACAAAGGGATTATACAATCATTGTAACAATTTTTAGGATATTAGGTTAAAGTTATTACACAATTACTTGGGTGGAAATGAAGTCTTGGTAGATATCAATTATTGTTTGACATCATTATCAACATAATGTGGAGCGTATAGGGTCACACACATGGGATGCGCTAGAATTGGAGTATAACTGTGGACATGTTTGGAAATGTTCCAAGCTGAATTGATTATTATAATGTTTACATAATCAACTCGAACAATAGTGAAATAAAATCCAAGATAATTAGCTAAAATGTTTAAGATGATTGATTGTATTCAAAATTATCAGCTCATGTGATGAGGCGATTGGCTAATCCCAAGATATTGGTTGGAGTCACTAATCAGGGTGATTGAATATTAGATAATTTATTAATTTGATTAGTATCTCAATTGATTAATTGGTCAATAATTTAATGAATCAATAAGTAATACCATAATTCTAGAATATTCTAACTAACTGTTTGGCTATCTATGAATAGGCTACTTTAAAATTAGAGGTTGCCTTTTTGTTTCATAGGGTTTTGAAAACTATGCTTCATTGCCTCTTTTATTGAAAGGGGCATGATGGTAGAGTCATAGTTATATAGTCTTCTACTTGTACCCTAGTAGGCATTGTCCATTGAGAGAGAAAATGAATGACTATGACACTAGCACACCACAAAATGAGAGGTTACTTCTTCTGGTCAACTCAAGAAGCATGAAGTAGAGTTCATGTCATCGGTGTGGAATATGTAGAGACACAGACATCGTGTGACTACATTTGGAGGATAGCTTAGAATACCATATTTGCACTTCCCTAAGAGATGAACACCACCATGCAAGGACATCCCTAGACTTTCTCCATTACAAGGTATACTGTGTGCACCCTCATTCTTGATAAACCATTCTTGATGAGATCTTCTTCTAAGAAACATGGAGATAATTTTTGTTGTTTATGCTACATTTTTTGCCTCCATGATTCCTAAAAATAAAAAATTGGACCAAGATCGAACACTTGTGCTTTTTGCACTATGACGATTATGGCTAGTAAGTGCATATAGTCACATGTAAATCACATCTAAACACTTGCACTCAAAACTATAGTGAGCCACAATTGGATACTAGCTCAGAATGTATGTGGATTTTGACAAAGATGCAAGTACATAATTAAATGTGGGATTATTCTCAAACCCACAATTTGTTTGCGACTAGGCATGGGAGATAAAAGTTGACAAAATTGCAAAGCTTGAGTGTTCAAATACTAAAAAGTCTACATCAAAATATATATAGTCCAGGATAGGGATAATACTAAAAACCTTAGTATCTTAAATTCCAAAACATGTTTGCTTAAACATACCCACACCATGGTACCTGTGTAAAAATTTCATATTTTAAACCTAAAAGAAATTAGCTCCTTGATTCGAAAAAATGAGATGACTGTAACATACCATATCTTAGACCCCACTCTAGAAGTTTGAACTTTTTGGTTTGACCAAACAAGGTTGAGGTTAGAATGATCTTAATAATCTAATGCATGAATAATGTAATTTAATATTTCATAAAATTCAGTTGGTGATAATAAGATGATAAAGAACTTAATTGAATAAGTAATTATGATAATGGGCCATTAGTGAGCCAAGTGACATAACTCATATAAGAAAGTCTTCAAAGTGAAATCTAAGTTGAAAATCATTTTCCTTGGGTCCCCATTACCTTAGGGGTCAAGTTTCACATTATTCACATAAATATAATTAATTTAATTCATTTTGGAAAGAGAAAATCTAAGTTTAAACAAATTATCAAATAAAATAATTATTGACTCCAAAAGAGGAAAATAACATTAGATTGATGATCTAAACATGTAAATAAGCCTTTGGGCAAATTTGCATTTAATTTGGTCAATGTTAAATATTTTATTTTATTCAGGAGAGAGAAAATGATTTAAACACCTAAAATATAAATTATAAGTTGAAAAAAGTCGACTAATGTGAAAATAGTGTTTTGCACATTTAGTATTTCTTATAGGCCAAGTTTAATATTTTTGGAAAGTTTGTAGATGCCCCTAATAAATTAAAAGGATAAAATAAGTGATAAAATTTAAATGTATTAAATAAATTAATAAAAGTCTTCAAAAAAATAAAATAATGCCAAATTTGTGTTCAACATGTTAAAATATACCTTTGGATGAATTTTGATTCAATTTGGAAAATATATGATGAGAAGGTAAATTTAGGAGAGAGAACATGTGTAAAACCTTCAATATCAGTAATTAAAATAACAAAAAACTTTAACAAATGAAACTAATGGTAAATTCGTGTCCAACACATCAAATATGACTAGTGGGTGAAGTTTCATAATTTTTGGATAATATTAATGTCGTTAATGAAGGAGGAAAGAGAAAATGAGTTATGAATTATTTAAACCATTATAAAGTTCTCAAAAGAAAATAATAATTCCATATTCGCATTCTATACGTCAAAATTAGTCAGGGTGTAAATTTTGGTTAATTTTAGAATTTGTTTAAGCCTCTAAAAGAAGAAAGATAAAACGGGAAATTAATGTGATCACACTGTATTCTAATTTGATTTGGATTTGATTTATGTGTCTCACTCCATCGGATGGCTGGGCGTGAAGTGGACCACCATGGACCCACATCCAATGGTTCTCGACTTGTCTCCTACCTTGGGTAGGATTGTGCCACGTGAATAATTAGGTGGTCGGTATTTTGTAGATTTCTCGGGTTGTAGTCCATCTTTTTGCTTGATTATTTCTCCATTGTATTCCAAATATGATTGTGCACATTATAAGTCCTTATTTGCAATGTTTCGTGGAGTATTTGAGAAGAACCGGATTTCTATTTTATATGGTTGGGAAGTTCTATACCAAATCATAGTGTTTCACACCCATACCTATATATAAGGGTACTTATGTGTCTGTTAGACATCGCTTTTCATTTCGTACTCTCAATTTTGACACAGACTAAGTGTGGAGCGACATAGATCGAGTTTTCCTCCCTTGCCTTGCAGCCCTTGCTGCTCCTTGTACACACCATCTTCGTCCAAATTGAAGGTATATTTGAGTTCCTCTTTGCTTTAGCTTTCATACGCATCTTTTAGTTTCGAGTTTGGTCTTGAATTGTAAAAATAGCCAAAATCTTCCCCAAGCAGCCGTCAGTGTGGGGGTTGCTGGAGGTTGAAGAAGGGTCAGGTGGATTTTTACAATTTTGTCCCTGGTCATTCCCTTCTTCTTCTTCTCTCTGTTTCAAACGCCTCTGCCTACGTGGCAGCTTTTCATTGGTCAAAACTAGAAAATTAATATCTTTTGATTCATTGGTCAAAAATAAAAGTAAGATATGTTCTCGAATCAGAAAAAGATGAGATTTCTAATAAAAATATTTTCGATGCCTGATTCTATGTTTTCAAAAAAGTGTTTTTGAGAATGAACTAAATAAATAAAAATAATCAAAAATGCATTTAAAAGTCTATATCTTCAAAATACATAATATTATATGTCATTTTGATCAGAAAACTCTGACTAAGGCAATGGTGATATTTTCATAATCTAAATCAGAGTTTTGTGCAAAAAGTCCAAAGTTGGGTTTCTTTTACATTAATGCATATGACAAACCCTAATACATGTAAATAATTCTAATTAGGTAAAGTTAATGTTGGAAACCTCTAGATTGATGGTGTGTGTTTCTAGAAACTTTAAATAAGGTATGTTGTATCCCCTATTACTCAATGTTGAGAAATTCGCCTATCTTATCATTCTTTTAAAATTGGCCTACACCATATGTCCATTCTCTTGTTATCATTGTTCATGTGAACTATCTTGGTGATTGTGATCTTGGATATTTTCTTGGCATCTTGTCTTGTGATATGGTATATGATGGAAATGTTGATGGTATTTGCCCATTGTGTTATGGATATTTATTTGGGGATGCATGAGTTGTCCATTGTGTGATATGGCCACATTGTATAATTTTTGACCATACCTCCTACTTACCTCTACATTTACCTGTTATGTGATTCAGTAGCCCTAGAGTAGTATAATTGCATTGGTTTTGTCTCGTTATAATTTGTGGCAACTTTATGATATTTTGGATGGAGGATGTGTGATTCCCCATGCCAGGGCAGGATGCGTGATTCTTGGACCATGTTATATATGTTTGGATGGTGGATGTGTGATTCCCCATGCCAGGGCAGGATGTGTGATTCTTGGCACATGTCTCATTAGGATCAATATGTGTGATCCTTGGCCACCTTTTTCTCTTATGATATTCTAGTGTTATGCTTATCTCACATGTATGCAGGATGTTGGTCATGATATGTGCATGTGGCACTTCTTTGTTGTTTTAACTATGGCAAGTATCTTCTTTTACTATGATGATGAATCTATTCTTTTATGCCTGTGTGGGTAGTCCTTATCTCTTGTATGGGAAGCATTTATATTTGATGTCCCTATTTCCTTACATTGATCAAAGTTTCTTTTTAGTATGCACATACCAACTTTTTGCTGATGTCTCCTATTGTTTCTTTCTTGTTGGGGTATACTTCCAACCCAAGGTGGAGGACATAGATGGTGTGACATGTGGACTTGGACTTAGCTTGTGATGGTGAAGCATGGAGACAAACTTGTTATGGTTTAGATTTCCTCTACATGGAACCTTATGATGTATCTTTTATGTAAACCCCTTTGGGAGATGTTGTTGAGGTACCTTTGTAATCATATGATAAATTGAAATATAGTCAAACTTTTTATTTCGTTTCTATACTATGGTCTTTTGGTTACCATTATATAAAGATTTGAAAATTTTACACCTACTCCAAAATACCTTTGAGTATGTTTGTGATGGATGTTTTAATGTTCAAATTTTTTAGTAAGGAGGTGGTTGCACTTCTTTACAGTGATTGTCCATCTAGGTATGTCTTTCCTTGAGATAGTTAAAATGTACCATGATGTTCTAAAAAATTGTGGATTTATGTGTGAACATTTTAGGTTGTTATCCATAAACTAAAGGACACTCCCAAAAAGGGAAGAATAAAGAACCATTATATAAGTACTCTAAAACATCATCATGTTTTACGTTCCCTGAGGAAAACATCAATAGTGACTTCAAGAACCAAAATCATGTTTTTTCTTAAGGGGTTAGATGCAAAAATAGTATTTAATGATATTGTAAGAAACAACCACTAAAGTGTGATCAAGATATCCCTCATAGGGATCATATAATTATATCTCCCTTTTCGGGACTCACATCATAAGAACATGTAAAAATTGATGGAAATAAAGTAAGTGTCTTCGTTGGTGTTGATGGTGGTGGTCATTCTTGCTACTTGGCTTTAGTTTTTAGCATAAAATCAAGAAATAGGCATGATGTCAAGAAAACCATATGGCAACTGAACTAATCAGACACTTATATCCATGAAACCAACTAATTAGATGATTATATCCATGAAACAACAACTACCATGTGATGCATGAACATGATCCCTAGCCAGTGTATGTGGCTAGATGCACCTTAGGAACACACTTGGGTCTTTCAATATTTATATAACCTAGTTTGGATACACTCTTATAGAATTAGACAAGTGTAAGGGCTTAAAAGCAATATAGGAGAGGCAAGTTGGTGCCAAACCCAAGGGAGAGATGGGGCACTAGATTTGGGTTTGCATTACTGGGTTCCTACAATAGAGTGTAGGATTGTTAGGGTTTGATCGGGGGTTTCTAATTTCACTAAGGCAAATAAGAAAAGGAAATGAGAAACAATCAAAATCTAAGTTAACATTATAGAAATAATGTTGTATAACTAATAAAGGAAGGTAATAACATTAGATGAAACTAGACACTAACACTACCCTAAACAAAGCTATCACAATTAACACTAAACTAATAAATTATCTAAGCAAGGTAAGATGACGAATAAGTAGTTATGCTAACTATAAATTACACTAAGAAGGAAAGAAGTGAACTAAACTAGAAAAAACTAGATTAAAAGACTAGATACAAGAGCCAACTATCCTATAAAGAGAAAACAAACATGAGAAAGACATTTATATAAGGAAATAAGAAAGGAAGCTAACTAGGATAACACTAGCTAAGGAAGAGAGCAATTTGGGTTTTGAGCAACTAATTAGTGAAGCCGGTCCTATGGGGGTAAATGTGACTAACAACCTAGCTATGGTCATATCATGCAATACAATTATTAAAATCATGTATCAAACTAAACACCATATTGGGATGATAGTGAATTATCACTACTACTTGTTGACCATGGTCGGTGGGGTGTATATAGAGGAACTAGTCTCTATTATTCTATATCCAACCTTACGACATTTAATTCAATCACACACTAGTCTAGATCTCAAGGAATGATTATCCTTGAGTGCGTAATTGAAAAGGGTGGTACAAAGTGTAGTAGAAGGGTATTTCACCTCCTTTTACCCTCCATCAAACTTTGAGACATGCTCATTGATAAGAATATTAAGTGAAGAACTACTAGATACTTATATCTCATAGTGAAGAATATCAGAGTAGATATATATGTAGGAAGAGGGGTATCTAGATTTTGATCCACTAGATTGAGATCTTCACTAAAAAATCCACATATACACTAGTCTAATAGGATCCACTAGATAGAGATCTTTCGCAAAAAGCCACATATACACCATTCTCCTAGACTTATGTGGTTTCAAGAATCAATCATGATAGCAATAGTTGGGAAATGAGATAGAACTTCCACTGAGGTAGTGATGGTGGCGGTGCTTCTCTAGAGTAAATATTCTGACAGACAGCTATCCCACCTCTGCTAGGTAATTTAGAGGACTCCCCCATCATGGGATCCATTGACTCTGCCATATGGGGTGATTCTCCAAGTGAACTGAAGGTTGCCGATGGCCGTGGTAGAGTTTGAGATGATGCTAGGACTGAAGAAAAGTTGTTCTTGGGTCGACGGCCGTAGGAGATCACATCCTTGGTCTTAGACACCACTTTCTTGGTGATTTTATTCATTGTGAATGCATTTTGATGGAGAAACATGGGGTTTTAGGTATTTTTGTAGTTCTACATATATGAGGCGGAATGGAGAGAAAATTGAGAAATTGGTGGAAATGAACGAAGGGGTAGGGAAAATGGTAGGAAGATGATTTGGAATGGATTGGGCATTATTTGAGAAGGAATCGGGGGTAGAAGAGGTTGGCACGGTGCTGCACGACTACTATGTGCATCACATGGGCGTCCTATTCACGCAAAGTCGAATGAGAAAGTGAAATGAATAAAATTGGATTGTTGACTTAAGTGTTGGGTCAGGTTGCAGCACCGTCATGGTGGCTTACCTGCTGCATGGTCGTGCTGCATGGCACGGCCATGTTGGCTCATTTTATTGATTCTTCTCAATTTTCTTTGGATCCAGGGATGTTGTTCAATTTTTTTGTGTTCACCACGGCCATTCTAAGGTTCCATGGGCATAGTGAGCATTGTAGCTGCTAACTTCACTTGAACTTTCCTCAAACACTCAAAATCTTGATTCCAAGATATTTTTCATGATTTGTTGTCTCAATTTCATGTAGTTCTCATCATTTCAACCTATATTCACCTACACATCTTAAAACATAATGAAAATTATTAAAAACAAGTGTGTTTGTCTATGTTTTCTTTGAAAAGTGTAAAAATTACCAGAAGTACCAAAAATGGAAGGTTGGGTGAAAAATTCCCAAACCTATGTGGATTGCCTCCCACAAGTGTTGAGTTACAATGCTTTAGTTGGGCTTCTTGGTGATTCTTGCATCATTCATCCATCTAGAGTTCTCATATGTCCATTCTTGAAATAAATGCATCTCTCATTTATACTCAACCTATGTTCCTCATCCCTTTGATCACTGAAGTTATCATCAAGTCTTTCATCCAGATCTCCTTCTCTCAAATGACCAGTCAGACTCTTGAAGTGTCCATGTCCAATATCCTCATGTCGAACTCATTAGGTTGAGGACTTGTATATGCTGATCTTTATCTTCATGTCCATTAAAGAGACTATCATTATGTCACTGTGAACATGTATCTCGGCATCATCTGTAGATAAAAATGGTCTTCCCAAGATGATGGGAATCTTCCTATTAACTGGATCAAGAAAATGAAATCTGTCAGGAGCACTTCACCTCTTTCCTTGTCTATCATCACAGAAGGATCATCCACTCTTCCTATTGGCACTTTGGTGTAATGGTCTACCAATTGGAGAGTATAATGTGTCATCTTCAACTTGCCTAGGCCCAGCTCGACATAGACACTATATGGCATCAAATTCACATTAGATCCCAAATCAAGTAGGGATTTGTCTATGTGATGTCCCTCAATGTATCTAGGTATAAGTGGGGCTCATGGGTCTTTCCTCTTAACCAGAAGTGAATGTTGGAGGATTGAGCTCACTTGTTTGGTCAACTTGATTCTCTATGGTATTCTCCTTGTTGACATTATCTTCATAAAGCTTAACTTCTTAAGAAATTTGGCATACGATGGAATCTACTTGATAGCATCCAACAATGGAATGTTGACCTTCACTTGGTGAAATACCTCCAGAATGTCAACATTGTTTTTTGTCTATTCCTTACTTCTGGTGGCTCATCTAATGCCTCAATGAATGGTGGATCACTAGCTTTGGCCACTTGAATCAACATGATACTCTTGTGGTAAGTCATGAAGTGGAACAATAGGGATGGTATGACCTACAAATGGAGTGTGAGGTGGAGCACATGGCATCAAAAACTCAACAAGAGGTATCACAACATCATCTTCGATAATCTCAATCACAGTATCACCATTTGGCTTCCTTTGCTTTTCTTTATCAACCTTTCTTTTATTTTTGGGTTGCTCAAGAGATTTCCCACTCCTTAGAATGGTCACAACACTTCCTTGCTCATGGTGGATAGGGGGAGTTATTTGTGGTTGTAGAGTAGGTGGAGGTGGCACTTAGTATGACATTGAGGTGGGGGGGGGCAATGAGGTTGTAAGGTGAATTGATTGGAAAGTTGTGGTGATAGATGGGGGAGGAGTGTAAGGCTTTGGATATCCATGGAAGTGGTATATGGGTTGCATTTGTATGGGAGGTGGACTATAGAAAACTTGTGAGGAAGGCATTGGTCCACTTGGTTCACTGAAACTTAAGATGGGTTTTGAAGAGAATTTTTCTTATAAGAGAGCAAGTATGGAAGACAGTTGCTCTAACCTTTCCTCAAGCCTTGTAACATTCTTTTTGACATCACCAAAGCTTTTCAACCTAGAGAGAACATCTTCCTCAAACGTTGAGCTATATCTTGGACTTTTTGGTTCCTGGTAGATATAGGAGGAGGTGTCCTCTTTTCTTCACCATAGAACTCAATATAATTGACCGAGTGTCGAGGAACATTTGTCACTTGGTTCTTCATTAAGCTCACCATGTCACCTAGAATCTTCATCACTTGTCGCCTTGAGTCATTATGAGTCAGAGATGTCACACCAAAAGCATGGCCACCATCATTAATCATGCTAAAAGCTCAGATTCTTGAACCTTCTGCCAACTCCTCAAATAATGGCCATATCTCCTCAGGTGGCCTAGCCATGAAAACTTCTCCACTAGAAGAATCTATTGAAGTTTGACTCTTTGGAGATAGACAGGAGTAAAAGGATTGAACTATTGTGACAAAGGTATCTCATGGTGTGGGCATTCTCTCAACATCTTCTTAAATCTCTCCCAAGCATTGCAAAACTGCTCACTGCCCATTTGACTGAAACTCACTATGGCATACCGCATTTGTGTCAACCTTAAAATAGAGTAGAACTTCCTTATGAATGCATTCTTCATCACTTCCTAATTCATGATGTCTCTTCTTAAATCATATCAATCTTTGGCTTTGACTCTGAGAGAGAAGGGGAACAAGGTCAACCTGATTGTGTCATCACTAGCTGTCGGCATCCTAAAGGTGGAGCATACTTCAAGAAATAAGTCCCAGTGCTTGTAGGGATTCTCATCCTCTAAGTTGTAGAAGGAAGGCAGGAGCCGAAGAAGACCTGGAGGGATGGAGAATTGCTCCCCTAGAATTTGATCAACTCTACTAGAAATTGGTGATTTGTAGTTTCTAGGCATGAAGTAATCTTGAGTGCCTTCTGAGGTGCATTTTGGCCTTCCATCTTGTCTTCTTTGAGTGGTTTGTCACATGCACAAAGCACAACCAAACGAAATAGGGCAAGTTAGTAAACCAATATACACAAATAATGTAAGGAATAAAGAATAAATAATAGCAATAATGAGGGCAATAGGAAAAGTCAAAGAAAAGTTATCTAGCTAGGCTGAGCACTTCTCTCCCCGACAATGGCACCAAAAATCTTGGTTCATTCCTCCAGATGTGCACACACTAATCAATTGGGATTTGATTAGATGCACCCCACGAGATTAGGACACATGGTGGGATCACTTTCAAAGTTTATAAGGACCTAAACTAACACACCTACTTCTAATAAAACACTACACCCGCAAGCACATGGGGTCATTTCATAGTATAGGCAGGCAGTAAGTATAGGGTCGATCCATAGGGAGAAAAGGGGGCACTAAAGCTAGGTTAGTTTTGGGCTAGGTTCCTACTGCAAAGTCTAGGGTTGAAAGGTTTGATGGTTGATTACTGATTACACTAAGGGTTGAACAAGAAAGAAATTAAAGGAAGGTAAATAGTATCAAAGCCTATGTTAACCCTAGACACTTAATTATACTAAGAAAGCAAAGACAAGGCAAGTAAGAAAAGAACAAGCTATGCTATGGAAAGTAAGAAGAAACCTACACACATTAAACTATCAAATAGGGCAAAAGTGTAATTAAAGACCTAAACTATTAAGAGCAGAGCAAGAACATGGCAATATGATAACCAAGAAAGTAAAGAACTAACTAAGTTAATACTTGTAAAGAAAGAAGGAAATTATAGTTTTAAAGTAATAGAGGGGTGTGTGGGCTATTTGGGGGATGCAGTGATCAATTAGGTTAGGGGGTGACATGTGAACATTACAGTCTTGTTTAGATCGCCAAACCAAACAATAAGCTATAGGCTAATGAATTGCCCTAGGCTACTAACTAGGCATGGATAACATAGGTTGTGTATATGGGAACTAGTCCCTAACACCTTCTACAACCCTTACGAGGCTCAAATGGGTTAGGGTTTATATGCAATTCCATTAGAGTCTAAACAATTCTAGGTTTCTAGGTTAGAGGATCTTAGGGTGATTAGGGGTTGAGGGTAGTAATAGGAGTGGAAGTGAGCTTTTAGGGCTCCCATCACCCAAATTCTAGTCTTGATAAAGCTCCATACTAAGAACACTAAATTCATCTAAACTAGCTACTTAGATCTCTCAACTAGGGTTAGGGGAATTGATTAGCATGTAGGAAGATGGGTGACTAGCTAGGGATCCATGAATTGAACCTAGGAGCAAATCCCAAAATTCACACACATAAGCGATTTCCCTAAATTCCTAGGTGATTTCAAGCGCAAACCAACAAGAAATTCATGAAAAGTGAGATAGAAATAGAACCCAATCATTAGCAAACGAAATTACAATGTTTACATATGATTTTCCCCCAACATGGTATCGAAGAAACATTTTAAGCCCCAAACAGCCCACCCCTAGGGGCAAAGCTACTCATGGAAATGCAAAATACAAAAAGTAAGGAGAAAGATGTAGAAGAATCCATGGAGCTCAGTGTAGATGGAGAAATCCTCCTATTCATCTGTTGCAATATGTCCTCATCCTTCCTCCAAGGTGCAAGGGGCATGGAATGATGGTGGAAGAGGGTCAAAACAATAGGGAACTAGGGTTTTGGTGCTTGAAATGGTGAAATGGAGTGGAATAAGGGTAGAAACATAGTGGAATGGGTGGAATTCAAAAATTGGGAGCTAGGAGGTGGTAGAAGGGATCTAACCTTGTTCTCCAACAGCGACCTATTGATTCAGCCCTATTTTAGGGCTTCATCTTGTGTCATATTGCATTTCAATCACATTTATACTGGCTAGATTACATGTTGTTTCCCCCAATACGCTTATTTCTATCAAATGCACTTATGGAGGCTTTTTTGCATGTTTCATAGGTACTTTGTCCACTACTTGATGGCATGGAAGGAAGATGGTCCAATCTAGGGTTTCCTCAGGCTTGGAGGAGCCCAAAATGAGGCCAAAACCACTCCCAACCTACCCCAAGTGGTAAAAGAATGTTTCGAAGCAATATCCTCCATGGATGATCAAGTTCAATGCTCAAGTGCATGGGAGGGACACCAAAATGGTCGTGGTACTCCACCATAGTCGTGGTGGACATGCCCCAACCACAAAAAATCACTATGACTCCCAGCATTTGATGAATATGGCCAAAACGACCATGGTGATCAATATGCCCGTGGCCATAGGTTCCCACCATGACCGTAGTGACCCCCCACAGTCGTGGCCATCCATGTAAACCTCCATGTGATCTCCACTTTTTAATTCCCAAGACCGTTCCCATCCACCACGGCCGTAGTCTACCCTACCCACCACGGTCGTGCAACTCACTAAACCCACCTAGTTTTCACTGCTTTACCCATTTTTCCCCTACTTGACCTAGTGCTTCCTCCCCACACCTATATATATCTAGGTGGCGGTTGGGGCATGAAGTTAGCTACCTTATACCCCCTCCTAGCTCCCCAAATCACCACCTACTCCATTCCACTCCATATCCACCTCAAATCCACTCCATTTCACCATTTCCACCACATAGCCCCCCATATCTAAGCCTTCCATCCACTTCCCTCCATCATTCCAAACCATTCCATCCAAGGAGAAGAAGTAGGACGTCCCTGCAGCAGTTGGAGAGAGGAGATCCCTCATCTACACTGAGCTCCATGGTCACTTCTACGTCTTTCTCCTTTCTTTTTGTATTTTCCATGTCTATGAGTAGTTAGGCCCCCTTGGGTGGGCTGTTTGGGGGAAATTATGTTACTTTGATACCATATTGAGGGAAAATGACATGTAAACTTTGTAATTCCATTTGTTAATGATTATATTCTATTTTCATCTCATTCTCCATGAATTTCTTGTTGGTTTGTATGTGAAATCACCTAGGAATTTAGGCAAATTGTGTATATGTGTGAATTTTGGGATTTGCCCCTAGGTCCAATTCTTGGATTCCTAGGTTGCCTCCGATCTTCCTACATCCTAATCAATATCCCTAAACCTAAGTGAGAGATCTAAGTAGCCAGATTAGATAATTCTAGTGCAATTTGCATGGAGCCTTCTCAAGGCTAGAATGTGGGGGAATTGGTGTCCAAAACCCTAATTTCACCTCCCCATTACTGCCCTCGACCCCTAATTGCCCTAGGAATGCCTAATCTAGAAGCCTAGACTTGATTAGACTCTAATTGAATTGAACCTTACCCCTGACCCAATTGAGCCTCGTAAGGGTAGTAGGGGTGTTAGGGACTAGTTCCCCTATACACAACTTAGCATACCCATGGCCAGTTAGTAGCTTAGGTTAGTTCATTAGACTCTAACTTGTTGTTTGGTTTAGATAATCTAATTGGAATCATAATGTTCATATGTTATCCCCCTCCCCAACTTAAGTGATAAGTTCATACCCCTAAATAGCCCATACCTCTCTTTACTGCTTAAAACCTTAGTTTTGTGCTTACTTAGCTTAGTTAGCTCTTTCTTTGCTTAGTTAGCTTCTTGCTTTTCTCTTGTCTTGTTCATGCTAGTTTAGTTCTCTAATTGCTCTTCTTACCTGTCTTAGTGTAATTTGCCCTTTCATACCTAGCTTAATCCTTTCTTGCCTGTTTAGCCTTAATCTAGTCTAGGGTTAACATAGATTTCATTCTTGCCTTTAATTCCTCACTTGTTCATAGTAATTTAGCCATCAAAACAACCTTCAAACCCTTAACCCTAGTCTCTGTAGTAGGAACCCAACAAAACTAAACCTAGCTCTAGTGCCGCCTCTTTTCCCTGTGGATCAACCCTATACTTGCCACCTTCCTATACTACGACACGACCTCGTGCACTTACGGGTGTAGCTGTTTTAGTAGAAGTAGGTGTTAAGTTAGGTTTTATAAATTTTGAAAGTGAATCCATCTGTGTGCTTCCGTCTACGAGGTTGCACCTATTCAAAACTCCAATTGAATATTGTGTAACACCATTAGCGGAAGCACACCAAGCTTTTTGGCGCCATTGTCGGGGAGTAGAGGCGCTCGGCCTAGCTAGTTAGTTTTGCTTTGAATTTTTCTACTGCCCTCATAATTGCTATTCTTTATTCATTTTTCTTTGAATTTTTGTGTATATTGGTTTACTAACTTGTTCTCTTTTGTTTGGTTGTGCTTTGTGCATGTGACAATCCATTCGGGAGGAAACAAGATTTGAAGGCCAAAATGCACCTCACAAGCCGCTTCAAGACTACTTCATGCCTAGCAACTGTAAATCGCCAATTGCTAGAAGGGTTGATCAAATGCCAGGGGAGCAATTCTCTATTCCTCCAGGTCTTCTTGGGCTCCTGCCCATCTTCTATGGCTTAGAGAGTGATAACCCCTACAAGCACTTGGTCTCCTTTCTTGAAGTATGTTCCACCTTCAGGACGCTGACGGCTAGTGATGATACAATCTGGTTGACCTTGTTCTCTTTCTCCCTCAAAGATAGAGCTAAAGATTGGTATGACTCAAGAAGGGACATCATGAGTTGGGAAACAATTAAGAATGCCTTCTTGCGACAATTCTACTCTATAGCAAGGTTGACACAAATGCAGCGTGCCGTGCCAAGTTTTAACCAAATGGGCAATGAGCAGTTTCATAATGCATGGGAGAGATTTAAGAAGCTTTTGAGAGAGTGTATGCACAATGAGATCCCTTTGTGGCAGCTAGTTCAATCATTCTACTCCGATTTGTCTCTAAAGGACCAAGACACAGTGGACTCTTCTTGTGGAGGAGTTTTCATGGCTAGGCCACCTGAGGAGATATGACCTTTGTTTGAGCAGTTGGTTGAAGGATCAAGAACTCAAGCTTCTAGCATGATGAATGAAAGAGGGTATGCCTTTGGTGTGACACCCCCTACTCATTATGACTCAAGCCCGCAAGTGATGAAGATTCTTGGTGACATGGTGAGCTTCATGAAGAACCAGGTGACAAATGCTCCTTGCCACCCGGTCAATTCTATTGAGTTCTATGGTGAAGAAAAGAAGACACCTCACTCCTATAGCTATCAGGAACCATAAAGTCCCACATACAACTCAAGGTTTGAGGAAGAGGTTCTCTCTAGATTGAAAATCTTTGATGATGTCCAAAAAGATGCTACAACGCTTGAAGAAAAGATAGAGCATCTCTCTTCCACACTTTCTCTTCAAGAAGAAAAACTAGCTTCAAAATCCATCTTGAGTTACAATGAAGCAAGTGGACCCATGCCCTCTTCTCAAATTTTCTACAATCCACCTCCCATGAAAGTGCAGCCCATCTACCATTTTCAAGGCTATCCTAAGCCTTACACTCCCCCACCAGCTTCACCACCTCAATTTTCCCAAAACTTCACCTTCCAACCCCAATTCTCTCCTCCCCCTAAATTCTCTTCTCTACCTCAATTTCAACTCCAAGTGTCACCCCCACCTCCTCCATAGCCACATCATGCTCCCCCTCCCCATCATGAGAAAGGTAGTGTTGTGACAGTTCTAAGGAGTGGGAAAACACTAGAGCAGCCCACAAGTCAAAGAAAGGGTGACAAAGCCAAGAAAAAGTAGTCAAGTGGTGATGTTGTGATTGAGATTGCCGAAGGTGATCAATTATCACCCCATGTTGATATTGGGAGTCCTAGTGCTCCACCTCATGCCACACCACATGAAGATCATGCCGAGTCAAGTGGGCCAATAGCTAGTGAGCCACCATTTCCCGAAGTACTAGACGAGCCCTCAGTTGTTAAAAGGAGGCAAAAGGACAATGTTGATATTCTTGAGGTGTTTCGCCAAGTGAAGGTGAACATTCCACTTTTGGATGCTATCAAGCAAATCCCATCAAATGCCAAGTTCCTCAAGGACCTATGCACTATGAAAAGAAGGTCAATGGGGAGGATTCCAAAGAAGGTGAGATTTAATAAAGAAGTGAGATCCATCATACAACACTCCCTTCCCGTGAAGAGAAAAGACCTAGGAGCCCCACTTATACCTAGTTACATAGGGGGACATCGCATAGACAGGTCCTTACTTGATTTGGGATCTAGAGTGAATTTGATGCCATACAATGTCTATGTTGAGCTTGGCTTAGGCAAGTTGAAGTCGGCACATTGCACTCTCTAGTTGGTGGATAGATCCATAAAAGTGCCTAGGGGTAGAGGGGATGATGTCTTGGTGATGATAGACAAAGAGAAAGATGTGGTGTTCTCGGCAGATTTCATTGTACTTGATATGGAGCCAGAGGATAGGAAGATTCCCATTATCTTGGGAAGGTCGTTCTTATCTACAGCTGATGTTGACATCCATGTGCGCAGTGGCACTATGACAGTCTCATTCATGGACATGAAGATCAACATCAACATGTACAAGACCCCAACTCGGCGAGTACAAGATAGGTAAATTGGACATGATCACTTCACAAGTCCAAATGGGCATTTGAGAGGATGCCAAGGTGAAGAAATTGGTGATGATTATTTTGATGAAAGGGATGAGGAACCTAGACTGAGTGCAACTAAGGGATGCATATTTTGCAAGAATGGATACATGAGAGTTCCAAATGGATGAATGAATGAAGAATCACCAAGAAGCCTAGATGAAGGCAAGAAACTCAATGCTTGTGAGAGGAAACCCACCTAGGTTTGGGATTTTTTTCACCCAACCTCTCATTTTTTATACTTCAGCTTTTTGTTTTATACAAACCTAAACACACACACTTGTGTTTAATAGCTTTCTGTGAGTTTTGATGATATGGCAGGTGCTAGACACTAGAGAGAGAAGGTATAGAAGTGAATCATGGTCATTAAGGGAGATTTGTGGCCGAATAACAAATAAAAATGGAGTTCATGTTTTTGAATTGAGAAAATTGAAGGAGTACCCCCAAAACAGCCATGGAGCTCGACCACAGTCGTGGCAAAAGTGTCCAAGCACGACTGTGGCCATCTACCATGGTCATGGGTTTTATTGCTTCCATTTGTACAAGTTATAGGTTGTTTTGGAAGAATGGCCATGGCCGTGGCTACCTACCACGGCCGTGTCAAGGAAGCATGGCCACGACCGTAGGCATCCACCACAGTCGTGGGGTTTATTTCATCGAAGATGTTAGGTTGTTTTGGAAAGAATGACCATGACCGTAGCCCATTGCCATGGCCGTGTTGAAGTTGATTGGCCATGACCATGGCCCCCAACTACGACTGTGGCGAGGGTTGACCACCAGCCACAGCAGGGTGACCTGCATTTTGATGCTCCTCACCAGCCATGATCTTCACCCTACTATTCCTAAGCTCTAGTTTCATGCTGAGGACAGCATGATTCAAACGTTTGGGGTGGTAGGGCGGTACGCACCACCTATCTCATTCTCTCATTTTGATTACCTATCTAACATGATATTTGTTTGCTTTTTATCTATCTAGTGTGTATTTTGTTTACTGCTTTGCATGCTTGCATATCAGGTAGTTTACTTTCCTGCCATTTTTGCGTAATTTTGAAAGAATTTGCCCTTTTTGCCATGCATTGCATATTATGTAGATTTTTGATAACTTTTGCATGTTTTAGCTAGGATTTGCTTGTTTTCTTATTTAAGTTCAATAATATAGGCTTAGATGTGATTGAAGGCAATTTGGCACCATTTTGGTCAATTTTGCCCAAATTTGAGATTTCTTGTCTAAAAAGTGTGTTTTAACCCAATCTCTACTGTTTTGAGTAAAAATGATTACCTTTGACAAATGAAAGTGACTTATCATTGTTGATTGCTAAATGGTATCAATTCTTGACTTTTTACATGTGCATCACATCTCTTGTGTTTGTGAATGATTTGGTTGATTTGTGACTTGAGCAAGCTATGAGCACTTAGTGTCTACGAAATCACTTGATTGAAGTATTAATTTCATGTTGTTCATTCATGTGGTGTGACATTGTTGGATGAAGTGTTGGATTAATTTTCATGCAGGAAACCTTATGTTAATAATCATGCCAATGACCCCTCTTTGACTCGACTATTCACTCACCATCTTCTTACCCCTCCGCCTCATGAAAGGATGCCAAAGTGCACATATTAGCCATGGACACCTCTAAAAGTTTGGGGTGGCCACATCTACCTCTCACCACTTCACTCCCATCACCATATGCCCTACCTACCCCACGGGCAAAGAAAAAAAATGCAAAAAGAAAATAAAAGGATGCTCATGTTTAAGAGCATTGAAATAAAGAAAAGATGAGTGCTCTATGTAATAGCACTCGAAAAATCTTACCGCAACCTTTTCTTCCATTTTCATACCCAATGAGATAGGAAACATCAAACCTAGCTCATCTTTCCCTTTTCTATAGCCACATGGGTCATTTGGTGTGATTTGAAACATAAGGTTGAAAGCATGAAGGTGAAACAACACTCCTAGTCATCCTTGATTAACGCCATTATATAACGGTCTACCCAGAACTACATGAAAGAAATATGGATAGCTTGTGTATTCTATGCACTATATTTGAAGTTCATATGCTTTGTGCTCTTTTCATGATTCATTTGTGAAAGTAGGATAGGAGAGAGGTGGAATGCATGCACCTAGTCATTTTTTTGTTCCCATTCAGCAATAATCACCTTTTACATTGCATTTGTCATCTCTTGACTGTGAAAAGTTTGTAGAGAGATTGAGTTGGAGAATACTTGAGGATAAGTATGTTTTAAGTTTGGGGTGGTGATTCAGCCCTATTTTAGGGCTTCATCTTGTGTCATATTGCATTTCAATCACATTTATACTGGCTAGATTACATGTTATTTCCCCCAATATGCTTATTTCTATCAAATGCACTTATTGAGGCTTTTTTACATTTTTCATAGGTACTTTGTCCACTACTTGATGGCATGGAAAGAAGATGGTCCAATCTAGGGTTTCCTTAGGCTTGGAGGATCCCAAAATGAGGCCAAAACCACTCCCAACCTACCCCAAGTGGTCAATGAATGTTTTGAAGCAATACCATCCATGGATGATCAAGTTCAATGCTCAAGTGCATGGGAGGGACACCAAAACGGACGTGGTACTCCACCACAGTCGTGGTGGACATGCCCCAAGCACAAAAAATCACTGTAACTCCCAGAATTTGATGAATATTGCTAAAATGGTCGTGGTGATCAATATGTCCATGGCCATAGGTTCCCACCATGACCATGGTGACCCCCCATGGCCGTGGCCATCCATATACACCTCCCTGTGATCTCCACTTTTTAATTCCCATGATCGTGCCCATCCACCACGGTCGTGGTCTACCCTACCCACCATGGTCGTGGTGACCCACCACGGCCGTACTACTCACAAAACCCACCTAGTTTTCACTACTTTACCCATTTTGCCCCTACTTGACCTAGCACTTCCTCCCCGCACCTATATATATCTAGGTGGCGGCTGGGGCACAAAGTTAGCTACCTTCTACCCCCTCCTAGCTCCCCAAATTGCCACCCACTCCATATCCACCTCAAATCCACTCCATTTCACCATTTCCACCACATAACCCCCCATATCTAAGCCTTCCATCCACTTCCCTCCATCATTCCACACCATTCCATCTAAGGAGAAGAAGGAGGACGTCCTTGCAGCAACTGGGGAGAGGATATCCCTCATCTACACCGAGCTCCATGGCCACTTCTACCTCTTTCTCCTTTCTTTTTGTATTTTCCATGTCTATGAGTAGCTAGCCCCCCTTGGGTGTGCTATTTGGGGGAAATTATGTTACTTTGATACCATGCTGGGGGAAAATGACATGTAAAGTTTGTAATTCCATTTGTTAATGATTATATTCTATTTGCATCTCATTCTCCATGAATTGCATGTTGGTTTGTGTGTGAAATCACCTAGGAATTTTGGGATTTGTCCCTAGGTCCAATTCTTAGATCCCTAGGTTGCCTCCCATCTTCCTACTGAAAAACACTAGAGGGGGGGTGAATAGAGTTTTTAAATAATTTTAACAATTTATTGAACTCAAACAACCACAATTGAAATTAGAAGAAAGAGACATGTGTTTAGAGTGGTTCCAACTTTAGCAAATACTAAAGTTGTCAGTCCACTACCCGGTTTCTTACCCAACCAGGATTTTGAAAGTATTTATTTTATTACCTTCTCAAGGATTTATACAAAATACAATACTTTCCTTTACACCCTTTGAATAGCCTTCACTTGAAGTAGGTGCACCAACTTTGAGGTAGCCTTCTTGAAGTAACTTCAAGCTCCCCCTTGAAGTAGCCTTCCTCTCTAGAAGTAACCTCCTGTTGCACCAGCCTTCTGAAGTAGCTCAAAGTCACCTTCTTCGCCAAGAAGAACTCCACCCTCTCCAATCAGCAGCCTCCAACCTAGGAGTAGCAAGGAGAGTACAAACGGTAATAAAGAACAAGAAAGGAAAAAGGAAATTACAACTTATCCTTTGTAGCTCAAGGCTTGATTTGCCTAGATCAAGCGTATAGATCTCCTAACCAAGTGTATGGACTTGTGATTGCAGTGGATAGGAGATACTAGCCTATAGGACACGAATTTTGAGCTAAGGAAGGAAGTAGCCAATTGTCACAAAGCTCAATTTGCTCACAAACAGATTGCTCAAAGTATTCTCAAGGATTTCTCAAGTGTAACAAGTGTATTTGAGTGTCCTATGGCTTGTCCTATTTATAGGAATGGCCTAAGGATGCTTAAGGACGTTCTAGACAACTTCTAGGGGTTTATAAGTGCTTAACTAGCCGTTAGGTACAAGTTTGTTGCTTTAACAACGACTAATTAATAAATTCTGCAGTTGCTGTCAGAGACCATCTCGGTCGAAGAATGGTCGACCGAGACACCTACTCGGTCAAACTTTTGTCGACCGACAGGCTCTCTGGAACAAGTGATTTGCAACGTCTATCTCCAACTGCCAACTACCTTGTCAGTTGTGTCTAACGGCTACTTTGGATCTTTCTCGGTCGAGAAGATTGTCGACCGAGAGTGTCTCGGTCGAGGAGTTTGTCGACCGAGATTGATCCTGTTTCAATGTTTCAATTTAGGCACTAACTATATGTATGAGTGTGCAAATGTGATCCTATTTGAATGGAATGACTTATCTAAATGTGGTGTTTAGCTAGGGAGAATCTAACGCTTGATTTACATGCAATCTAAGTACTTGTACATTATATATATTTGTACAAGTTTTTACAAAGCGATTACATTGCATGAAAACATAAACATGTAAGCATATGGATTTCCCTAGTTGCTTTGTCATCCACCTTAATCCTGCACACTCAAGTAGCTCGTTAGATCAATAAGAATGAAATGTTTGTCATAATCAAAACAAAGGGATTTATAGATGTCCATTTAGCCAACAATCTCCCCCTTTTTGAAGATGACAAACATTTCCAAAAATATAAATAAAGGAAATATAAACCATATGAGTTTCATACCTGAAGGTTACCTTTTGTAGCTTTTCCTCTTTGTTATAAAATGTGTGCTTATTATTCCCCTTGAATTATGGAACATGAAATCCAATTCACTAGGGAATATAGCAACTTTCAATGTAAAGCCAAGAGTTTATTTATGAAACTCATTGATTGAGTGTTTCTAAGGTTTAGTTTTATATTTATTTCTCCACCTTTGTCATTTCAAAAAGATATCCGTCTAGAAATAAAAACTCCCCCTTAATTAGATGTCCCACCAAATCTAATGAAACAGATGTCCATTTAAAAACTAAAATATCATGATGCAAGTAAGAGTTTTTGTTTAAGTAGCACAAATATCAAAGAAAACATCTTCCAAAGGAGTGATAAGCAGTTGCTTCCTAATTTTGTTAAATTGATCTAGTGGAAGCGGTTTTGTAAAAATATCAGCCAATTGATCTTCTGTATCAACATGATGAAGGGAAACATGATTCTTGGAGATATGATCCCTTACAAAGTGATGACGGATTTCAATATGTTTAGCTCGGCTGTGTAAAATAGGATTGTGTGCTAAGTTTATAGCGCTCGTGTTGTCACAAAAAATAGGCGTAGATGAAAGAGTAAAACCATAATCGTTTAATACTTGTTGCATATAAAGCACTTGAGCACAACAAGACCCGACTGCCATATATTCAGCTTCAGTTGTAGATAGGGCAACCGTATTTTGTTTCTTGCTAAACTAAGATACTAAAGCTTTCCCTAACAAGAAACAACCACCACTAGTACTCTTGCGATCAAGGCGACAACCAGCATAATCCGCATCAGTATAAGCTTTAAAATCCAAGGATTGTCCTTTTGGATACCATAAACCAAAACAAGTTGTGCCGACTAGGTAACGAAGAATTCGTTTAACTGCTAGAAAATGAGAGTGCATAGGTTGTGATTGAAATCGAGCACAAAGACCAACGGGAAACATAATGTCTGGTCTAGAAGCAGTTAAGTAAAGCAAACTACCAATCATGGCTCTATATAAGGAATCATCAATAGGTTCCCCATTTTCATCCTTATCAATTTTAATAGAAGTAGCCATAGGATTAGTAGCATGTTTGCACTGATCCATCCCAAAACGTTTTAAGAGTTCCTTAGTATATTTTTCTTGGCTTATGAATATTCCGGCAGGTGTTTGCTTAATTTGAAAACCAAGAAAGAAAGTTAGTTCACCCATGAGGCTCATTTCAAATTCTTTTTGCATAATGTCACTAAATTGTGTGCACAATGAATCATTAGAAGCTCCAAAAATAATGTCATCAACATATATTTGCACAACTAGGAAATCAGATGTATATGTTTTGAAAAATAAAGTAGAATCTGAATTTCCAATAGAAAAACCATTATCAAAAAGATATGTCTTGAGCCTTTCATACCAATTTCTAGGTGCTTGTTTTAAACCATAAAGTGCTTTCTTAAGTTTATAAACATAGTCACCTTTTTCCAGTATTTCAAAACCAGGTGGTTGGGCAACATATACTTCTTCTTGAATGATGCCATTTAGAAATGCACTTTTTACATCCATTTGGTAGAGTTTGATGTTTTTATGTGCAGCAATAGCTAGTAACATTCTAATAGCTTCAAGTCTAGCTACCGGTGCATACGTTTCATCAAAATCTATTCCTTCTTGTTGATTATATCCTTGTGCTACTAACCGAGCTTTATTCCTTATTACTTCTCCTGCCTCATTTAGCTTGTTCCTAAAAACCCATTTAGTTCCTATTATGGTTTTATCTTGTGGTTTAGGAACTAAATCCCATACATCATTTTTAGTGAATTGATTCAATTCTTCTTGCATGGCTATTATCCAATAATCATATTTAAGAGCTTCAGATATCTTTTTAGGTTCAATGATAGAAACAAAAGCCATGTTTGCAACATCTTTGAGGGAAGACCGAGTTTTGACTTTATCATTAGGATCTCCAATAATTAATTCTTGAGGATGATCTTTAATAAGCCTAGGTGTAGGTTGTGGTTTAACTTGGTGATTATTTGTAGTACTTTTCTCACTATCATTTGGTATGTTTAAATTTTCGAATTGATTAGTGAGATCTATGATTTCTAGATTTTCAGATTTGGACTCTTCATGAAAAGAAACATGAATAGATTCCTCAACTTTTCTAGATATAGTGTTATATACTCTAAAAGCTTTGCTGGAAGTGGAATATCCCAAAAAGAATGCTTTGTGTGATTTTGAGTCAAACTTATCTCTATCATCTTTGGTATTTAAGATATAGCATGTGGAGACAAAGGTATGAAAATAGTCAACTCTAGGTTTCTTAGAATGTATTAGTTCATATGGAGTTTTCTTTAAATGAGAGTGAACAGTTACTCTATTTAGCACATAGCATGCAGTGTATACAGCTTCAGCCCAAAAGGTTTTGGGTGTGTTATGTTCAAGCATCATAGTTCTAGCCATTTTTCTTGTAGTGATCGATTTTTCCTTTCAACTATACCATTTTGTTGTGGGGTGCGTGGAGCAGAAAAATTATGAGTGTACCCTTGAGATGTAAAAAATTCTTCAAATGTATGATTTTCAAATTCTCCACCATGATCACTTCTAATGGTACATATTTTGCTTTGTAATAGATTTTCAATCTTGGAACAAAATTGTATAAAAACATGAATAGTATCATCTTTAGTTGCAATAAAGTGTACCCATGTGTATCTACTATAATCATCAACAATAACAAAACAGTATCTTTTACCACCAATAGATTGTGTCCTCATGGGTTCAAATAAATCCATATGAATTAATTCTAAGGACCTACTGGTGCTAAGTACATGTTTTGGTTTAAAAGAGGTTTTGGTTTGCTTTCCCATTGTGCATGGTTCACAATTTTCAACTTGATCAAAAGATAAAGTAGGCAATCCACGAACAAGATCATATTTCACTAATTTTTTAATAACATGTAAACTAGCATGTCCTAGCTTTTTATGCCATACTTGTAAGGTATTTTCATTTGCAAGCAAGCATTTTCCCACTACTAATTTCATAGAGTTAGGTTTAAGGATATAAAGATTTCCAACTCTATTTCCTTCATAAACAACATTTGTAGTGTTTTCTATCAATAACTTGCAGCAAATTTTGTTAAATAACACATCATAACCACTATCACATAATTGACTAACACTTATCAAATTATGGTGCAAACCATCAATGAGTAGAACATTCTTTATTTCGAGGTTTGTACCAACATTACCTATTCCAACGATTTTGCCCTTACCATTGTCTCCAAAGGTGACTGTTCCACTTTTCTTTTCTTCAAAGGTTTGGAATGCATCCTTGTTCCCGGTCATATGTTTGGAACATCCACTTTCAACCACCCATTCCTGCATTAAAATGTAGATTTTGGTACCCATGTGATGGTCCGATATAGTTAGAATCATTTAAGTACAGATTTGTATAAGAGTTCTGAATCAAAAGTCCAGTCGGTCGACAATTGTTCGACCGACATATGTCTCGGTCGACAAATTGTCGATCGAGAAGATTACTGTATTACAAACCAGGAAACACAGAAATTTAGCTCGGTTGACCAATTTTCGACCGAAATAATTGCTGTAAATTTTGATATGTTACAGACATTCAGTCGGTCGACAATACTTCGACCGATTAATGGTTCGGTCGACAATACTTCGACCGACTAAGTTTCTGTTTCAGTACAATAATGCAGAAAATTAACAATAAGCATGAAATCTTTTGTTTAGTTGAGATAAGACAATATAAATAGCAAGATGGAGCTTTTTGGTCATATCTCAATTAAATTCTATTTGACTCTACTAAGTTTGAGGTTTTGGGACCCAAACTAATTCGGAATCCTTAGTTTTATAAGGGCATGAAAAGGAATAGTGTCCAAGACGTAAACAAAAATGGCAAGTAATAGAATCAACTTCATTTCTCTTTCTAGCCATTGTGTTCTTGGGTACAAACATAGTTTGAGTTCTTTTGGGTTGATTTTTCTTTGGAGCATATCCCAAACCTTTTCTTCTGTTGAAAATAGTACCAATGCTTAGAATGTTATCAAGTATATCTTTTCTTCTTAACTCATAAAGTTCTCTTTGCAGCTGAGCAATATCATTCATTTTCTTGTGTAAATCTTTTCTTGTTTGATCTAAATCAGATAGCAATGAATCTCTTTCTTTTATAACATTATCATAGTCTAGATGGTTACATAAAATAGGTTGAGTTTGAAAATCTTTTAGTTTAGATAACAAGTCAGTCTTTTCTTTAGAAAGAAGATCAACATTTGTTTCTAAAGTGAGTAACTTTCTAGTGCAATCATCTAAAGATGTTTTTAAAGACAAATTTTCAAGATCAATGTTATTCTTGTCAGAAGAAAGAGTATCTAATTTAGAACTTAGCTCATCATTTGATTTGATAACCTTCTTTAGTTTCTTCTTGACATCAACATACTTATCATGAATTTCTTGTAGACTAGTAACTAACTCTTCTTTAGGAAGATCAAGTAGGCTTACCTCTTGAGAGTCTTCATCATCTTCTCTTGCCATTAGACAATCCACCGTTTCTTCTCCGCTTTCACTGTCACTTGACTCGTCCCATGCAGCTTTATAGGCTTTTTCTCCCTTCTTCTTGTGTGAGCTTTTCTTTCCTTTCTTTGCTTTAGGACATTCATTTTTGAAATGCCCTTTCTTCCCACATTCAAAGCACCTAGGAGGGGTAGAAGAAGAACTGGAAATTTTGTTAGATTTAAATCTTTTGTATTTCTTACCATTGACTATCAAGGCTTCTTCTCCTTCTTCTTCACTTGACTCCTCACTTTCTTGTGTGACGACCTTTGAAGCTTTTAGAGCCACATCCTTCTTCTTTCCTTGCTGAAGTTCACGTGCTCTTCTTTCTTCCTCTTCTAGGGTTGCTTCATGAGCTTCTAAGTTGCCAATAAGTTGCTCCATTTTCAGTCGAGTGAGGTCGTTTGCTTCTTCAATGGCTGTCACCTTTGGCTTATATTTTGGAGGAAGTGAACGAAGGATCTTTGATACCTGATCTTCTTCAAGGACAGGTTTTCCTAGGGCACTTAAACCATTAACAATAGTAGAAAATTTTGCAAACATTTCACTAATAGATTCATCAGGATCCATACGAAAGTGTTCAAACTTTTGTTTAAACATGCTAATTTGGAGTTTTTGACTTGGACTGTTCCTTCATAGGTTATGGATAATCTATGCCAAATATCATAGGCTGTGTCACAATTAGATATTCTATTAAATTCTCCTACCGATATAGAACAATATAAAATGCTTACAACTTTTGCATTCATTTGAGCTAGCTTTACCGTATTTGCATCCCATTCTGCAAATTGAATTTGAGGGAGCTCATATGGGGTTGACACCATTCTCCATAAGTCCCAATTGATGCCTTGGAAGTAGAACTGCATCCTTCTCTTCCAATATTGGTAGTTTGTTCCATCGAACGTTGGAGGCCTAGCAACAAGTGTCCCTTCGAGGTTAAGGTTGTTGAGCACTCCATCACCCATTTCTTCAAGACCTTGTTAGGGTTCCTTGAAGCCTGCTCTGGTACCAATTGAAAAACACTAGAGGGGGGTGAATAGAGTTTTTAAATAATTTTAACAATTTATTGAACTCAAACAACCACAATTGAAATTAGAAGAAAGAGACAGGTGTTTAGAGTGGTTCCAACTTTAGCAAATACTAAAGTTGTCAGTCCACTACCCGATTGCTTACCCAACCGGGATTTTGAAAGTATTTATTTTATTACCTTCTCAAGGATTTATACAAAATACAATACTTTCCTTTACACCCTTTGAACAGCCTTCACTTGAAGTAGGTGCACCAACTTTGAGGTAGCCTTCTTGAAGTAACTTCAAGCTCCCCCTTGAAGTAGCCTTCCTCTCTAGAAGTAACCTCCCGTTGCACCAGCCTTCTGAAGTAGCTCAAAGTCACCTTCTTCTCCAAGAAGAACTCCACCCTCTCCAATCAGCAGCCTCCAACCTAGGAGTAGCAAGGAGAGTACAAACGGTAATAAAGAACAAGAAAGGAAAAAGGAAATTACAACTTATCCTTTGTAGCTCAAGGCTTGATTTGCCTAGATCAAGCGTATAGATCTCCTAACCAAGTTTATGGACTTGTGATTGCAGTGGATAGGAGATACTAGCCTATAGGACATGAATTTTGAGATAAGGAAGGAAGTAGCCAATTGTCACAAAGCTCAATTTGCTCACAAACAGATTGCTCAAAGTATTCTCAAGGATTTCTCAAGTGTAACAAGTGTATTTGAGTGTCCTATGGCTTGTCCTATTTATAGGAATGGCCTAAGGATGCTTAAGGACGTTCTAGACAACTTCTAGGGGTTTCTAAGTGCTTAACTAGCCGTTAGGTACAAGTTTGTTGCTTTAACAATGGCTAATTAATTAATTCTGCAGTTGCTGTCAGAGACCATCTCGGTCGAAGAATGGTCGACCGAGACACCTACTCGGTCAAAATTTTGTCGACCGACAGGCTCTCTGGAACAAGTGATTTGCAACGTCTATCTCCAACTGCCAACTACCTTGTCAGTTGTGTCTAACGGCTACTTTGGATCTTTCTCGATCGAGAAGATTGTCGACCGAGAGTGTCTCGGTCGAGGAGTTTGTCGACCGAGATTGATCCTGTTTCAATGTTTCAATTTAGGCACTAACTATATGTATGAGTGTGCAAATGTGATCCTATTTGAATGGAATGACTTATCTAAATGTGGTGTTTAGCTAGGGAGAATCTAACGCTTGATTTACATGCAATCTAAGTACTTGTACATTATATATATTTGTACAAGTTTTTACAAAGCGATTACATTGCATGAAAACATAAACATGTAAGCATATGGATTTCCCTAGTTGCTTTGTCATCCACCTTAATCCTGCACACTCAAGTAGCTCGTTAGATCAATAAGAATGAAATGTTTGTCATAATCAAAACAAAGGGATTTATAGATGTCCATTTAGCCAACACCTACATCCTAATCAATCTCCCTAAACCTAAATGAGAGATCTAAGCAGCTAGATTAGATAATTCTAGTGCAATTAGCATGGAGCCTTCTCAAGGCTAGAATGTGGGGGGAAATAGGGTCTAAAACCCTAATTTCACCTCCCCATTACTACCCTCAACCCCTAATTGCCCTACGGATGCCTAATGTAGAAGCCTAGACTTGATTAGACTCTAATTGAATTGAACCTAACCCCTGACCGAATTGAGACTCGTAAGGGTAGTAGGGGGTGTTAGGGACTAGTTCCCCTATACACAACCTAGCATACCCAAGGCCAGTTACTAGTTTAGGTTGATTCATTAGACTCGAACTTGTTGTTTGGTTTGGATAATCTAATTGGAATCATAATGTTCATATGTTACCCCCCCCCAACTTAAGTGATAATTTCATACCCCTAAATAGCCCATACCTCTCTTTACTACTTAAAACCCTAGTTTTGTGCTTGCTTAGCTTAGTTAGCTTTTTCCTTACTTAGTTAGCTTCTTACTTTGCTCTTGTCTCATTCATGCTAGTTTAGTTCTCTAATTGCTCTTCTTGCATGTCTTAGTGTAATTTGCCCTTTCATACCTAGCTTAATCCTTTCTTGCATGTTTAGCCTTAATCTAGTCTAGAGTTAACGTAGATTTCATTCTTTCTTTTAACTCCTCGTTTGTTCATAGTAGTTTAACAATCAAAACAACCTTCAAACCCTTAACCCTAGTCTCTGTAGTAGGAACCCAACAAAACTAAACCTAGTTGTAGTGCCCCCTCTTTTCCTTGTGGATCGACCCTATACTTGCCACCTTCCTATACTACAACATGACCTCGTGCGCTTGCGGGTGTAGCTGTTTTAGTAGAAGTAGGTGTTAAGTTAGGTTTTATAAATTTCGAAATTGAATCCACCTGTGTGCTTCCATCCGTGGGGTTGCACCTATTCAAAAATCCAATTGAGTGGTGTGTAAAACCATTAGCGGAAGCGCACCACCTATATAAATAGATGTGGAGGAAGCAATAGGTCAAGTAGGGGTAAAATGGGAAATGTAGTGGAAATGTAGCTAGGTCTTTGTGAGTAGCACAATCATGGTGGAGTACCATGGTTGTGGTGGGTGTAGGGCAACATGGTCATGGTGCATGGGCATGTGTGTGGTGAAAAATGGCTAAACATCACAGTAACTTGGGTGGTTTTGAACTAAAAATCGCACGACCATGGTGGTCACCATGGCCGTGGTGGGGCAAGGGTGGAATGGCCATGTTTGTCACCATTGCCGAGGTGGCTTGGATTTGGATGCCCATTCTCTACTCCACAGTCATTGTGGATCAGCTGCAACACGGCCATGCAAGGTGGCATGGCCATTCTGGATCCATCTACCATGACCATTCTGAGTGGCATGACCGTGGTGATTCCTGCATTTCTTGAAGGTTGACTCTATCTGTTTTTAGTGAGATAGCACATCCATTCTATGGTACCACGGCTGTGTTGGTCTCTACAATAGCACTTTGAGTTGAAACATGGTGTTTTGTTAGACATTTTTGCTTCAATGGAGCTTTGTCCATTAGGGGTAGGTTGAGGGAGCCTTATACTTCACTTTAGACATCTCTAAGGGTAGAGAAACCCTAGGATCACTCATTCTCTTTCTCTTCCATCCAAGTGTGGTCCAAATGCCTGAAAAACATGAGTGCATTTTACACAAATATGCATATTAGGGGAAATAACATGTAATCTAGAAGGTATAGATGTGATTAAAATGCAATATAAAACAAAATGAAGCCCTAAAATAGGGTTGCATTACCATGCATTTCTCAGTCTTGTTTATCAAGTGGTCGGGATATCAAACTCCTATAGGAGGGACAAATCCCATATTACATCACTCACAGTCAATCCCCATGTGTCAAAATGTACTCGAGAACCACCTTTATGACAACCATTTTTAAACATAATGTTGGATGGTTTCAAAATATATTGAACGATATGTGATGAGTATAGTGATTTCAGATCTAAGAACCATTATCACTATAAGAACAGATTATGACTACCATTCAATAGTTCCATATATCACACTCAAGGAGGGTCTGTTCGATACATAGTTCTCAAACAAGTGCCTATGTGCATGGCATGATATCACATATCATGGCTAATGAGATTTTGTTATCAACCAACACACACTCTAGTCTTATGTATCATTATTGTCTATTTTGTTTCCAGAGTAACATCTGAATAGGGACATAACAAGAATGTATGTACTCTTATCATGCATATGATCTCATTGTCAGGTCCTAAACCCAAAGACATAATCTGTCAAGTACCATAATTCTTTAAACATTTGTAATGTTACATTATTATCTCATAGTTGATTAAACCAGAATAAATGGAATTGCATTTTATTATTTTCAAACTAATTACATCATGCTTCATTACAATCATCACATGATTGGCTCTCTGGGCATACATATCAACAATCCAAAGGGCTAGGTTGTAGGTTCATGTGACCTTTGTTGCAGTTAAGCTCCAGCACCAAAGAAGTCAGTTGTCTATCAGCCTATTACTACCTTATAGTCCAGCCAAACAAAAAATAGAAATGCTTTCCATAGAATCTAGGGAAAGGCAATCAATGGATTAGAGCAGTCGCCCCTCCCCAATATGATATATACACTCAATATGTGATGGGCCGACCTAGTTCATAACCCAGACATGTTGTGTTGCACATGGGCTGTAGCAAGGTCTGAATTCCTTTTTGTAGTAATTTGATCTCCCCCTCAACCCCTGTTCTCTAACTATGCTTAATTTTGTAAAGATCACCTAATGTTTCCCCTTTATCAAAATGAGATATACAACTTTGAAATACTTTCAAGCCCTAAATCCTAGCATAATCTTATGGTTATCCATAAGTGTGAGAACTTTAATCGTTTTTATGTGATTAGATGCATATTTATGCTCAAATTGGATCGATAATGGTAAAACCCATCGAAAACCTTCTGATCTATGTCCCTTGAGTATGTTTGATCTCAGCAAGGGTATAAATAACTCATTTGTGCATTATTCCCTCCTTTTTGCAAATTGTGACATTTATATGAACTTTAACCCTAGAACTTTGGTATTTTTCTAACTTGACTTTATTATGCATTAGAACCTTATATCAACTCGATGTCTCATGTGTGTAGAGGGTTTGAAAGTGGGGGAGGCTCTCGACTCTGGCGACGCTGGGAGGAAGGTAAGCTCAGAGATGGAAGGCGAGATCTATGGTGAGGTTGGAGTGGGGCATGGTGACAATCTCCATTCTGATCCCTATGCGACAATCTCTTCATATTCTCTCTGGAAAGGGCTTCTTAAAGGTAAAAATGATGAAGGACTTGGAAAGCTCTTCCAGATCCCACTTGACCTAGAAAAAGGAAAAATCCACTTCCCACAAGCAGAGCTTGAAGAAAATGCTAGTAGATGGGACAATTCGGCTATTGGTTTCACCATAGACTTCGTTATGCACATTCTGACTCTTGCAAACTACCTCAGTGATCTATAGAAGGTCGAAGGGAGAATAGAAATCTACGCTAGAGCTAATGGATTCTTCGTTATCAAAATCTTAGGGATAGCAGATGTAGCTTATGTGATAGAAAAAGACCCCTGGTTCATATGCGGGAAACCCCTTATTCTGAGAAAATGGTGATTTAGCGATGATCTATGGAAGTCGTCTCTCTTTGATTTCCTGTTGTGGGTAAGACTTTCAAATCTTCCTCTCAAGTTATGGGATGATTGTATATTCAGTAGAATCAACAGTTTTCTGGGAGTCCCTATTGATTCCGATCGTGCAAAAAAACTTTGCTCAAGAATTGATTATGCTAGGATCAATGTTTCCTATGAATGGATCTAAAAAAAAAAGGAAGTGTAATCTCTTTGGCCACAAAGCTAGCCTTTTCTCTTTAATTTCTAAGAAGATGTCATCTATTTCCTCTAAGCCTAGCAAATAGGCAAAAACTACAAAACAATGGATACACATGACTGTGGAAAGCCATAAGGAGAAGTAGTTGATAAATCCAGAGAATGAAAGCACTGTTATAAAAGACACTCTTATTGTCACAGCTGAAAGCTCCTTATAGGGTCTAATGAGGAACAGTTCCCCAATTTTGACTTTGGCTAAGACCCATGACACTAATGAGAACTCAAAATCCTCTCTAAATAATTCAATTGGCAATTCAGCTTTAGATAGGAATAAGCTAGAGGATGTAGATCCCAACCTATTTTCATCTCTAAACATCAACAACACTGAAAAAGTGATATATGAAAATGTCCTGCCTGTAAACCCTGGATCACTTCCCCTTGTACAGATCTAGAAGCCAAAGATATCAAAGTGGAAAACATGGCCAAACTGACTGAACCACCATCTATACCAGATAATATGGGGGAAAATGAGTTCATCCAAGTTTAAAAAAAAACAAAATCACCTCCTAAATGCTTCACTAAGACAAATAAAGGTAAAGAAGTGCAAGGAGTTGAGACTTGCTTTGTCTCTCCTTATAAGTTCCAAGGTCTACTTGATGACGACTAAAGCTAGAAGGATTCTATCCCTGACAGTGATCAATGAATGACATCCTTAGTTTTACATCCTCGAACGTGTGTGGTCTTAATAGAGTTAACCACCATAATCATGTCCTCGAGGATCTAAGGAGAATCAAATCTCCTATTTGTTTTATTTTGGAATCTAAAACTAGAAGGAAAGAGATGATCAAAGTTATGGATAGACTATGGCCTGAGTTGAAATGGGTCTCCAATCACAATTCACATACTGTGAGATGAATCATAGTTATATGGGACCCTAGTATTGTTTCAATCGAAGGTGTTTGTGAATTGGATCAAATTCTACATTGCAATTGCTTGTACAAAGATTTTGTTTTCTATATCTCTTCTATCTATGGCCAGAATGATGACAACAGAAGAGAGGAACTTTGGGATTTTCATGATAACATTTCTACTTCTATTTCTAATCCCTAGTTTATTTGTGGTGATTTTAATGAAGTTAGACAGGTGTCTGCGAGAATAGGCAGGGCTAATCCCTCTAGGAAATCCATGCTTGACTTTAACAACTTCATGAATAAGAATGGTCTCTATGAAGCTTTCCTGAAAGGACCAGCACATACTTGGGATAATAGACAAAAAGGTGGTAGTTTTAGTGCCTTAAAGATTGATAGAATTCTTCTTAATAAAGAACCCATGGATGTGTGGATGGATTACATTGGAGAAATTTGTCCTACCATACATAGTGATCACAAAATTTTCAGAATTTCTTTTAACAGCATAGGGAGAAGGAAAAATATACCTTTTAGATTCATTAATGCCTAGACTAATATGGAGGGCTATAAGGAAATGGTGGAGAAAGCATGTAATATTAATGTGGAAGGATGCTCGATGTTCAGAGTCTTGAAAAAGTTGAAAAAGATTAAGACTGGCCTCCTTTTTTGGAATAAAAATAAAGCCAGAAATATCAGAGAAATAGCCAGAAGTATTGAGGTTGATGCTTTACATGCTCAATAATTAGCTGATCAAGATCCCATGAACCAGAGCCTTCAACTTGATGCGAGTAATATGAGGGACAAGGTATATAAGGCCCTAGATGATGAAGAATCCCTTCTAAAACCAAAATCGAGGGTCCAATGGTTAAGCCTAGGAAAAAAGAATTCAAAATTCTTTTCTTCTTCTATTTAAACCAGAAAACAAAGAAACTCTATTAGATCTCTAGAGATTGATGGCCAACAAACGAATGATGAGGATCTTATTAAAAATCATGTTGTTGAGTATTAAAAAAATTTCAACACTAAAAACATCAATTGTAGTTTCTGGGATGATAAATGGACTCTCCCCACCATTTCTACAGAGTAGCACAATAATCTGAGTAGAAGAGTTACTAGAGAGGAGATTGATCTTCTCATTAAATATGCTAATGGGGATAAGGCCCCTGGCCCTGATGGATTCAATGCCACTTTTTTCAAATCTATCTGGGACATTATAGGGGATGATATGGTGAGAGCCATTTTTGACTTCTTTGATAAAGGAAAGATTCTTAAAGAAATCAATAGAACTTACATCACTCTAATTCCCAAAGGAAATAATCCTAATACCCTTAATGAGTGGAGGTTGATTGCTCTATACAATTTTATTCTTAAGATCATCACTAAAATTCTCACCATTAGACTAAAATATATTCTCCCTTTCATTATTGACCGAAACCATCATGACTTTATCAAGGATCTTAAAATAAAGACTACCATTTTACTTTCTAATGAGATGGTCAGTGACTTTAATATAGACATTGCTAGCTCTAAATTTTGTCTGAAGGTAGATATCACCAAGTCCTATGATTATATCAACTAGAACTACTTACTTGATGTGATGTCTATGATGAACTTCCGAAGATGTTGGATAAATTGGATTCATACTATCCTCACCTCTACAAGTTACCAAATTCTACTAAATGAGGAACCTAGTGATTACTTTTCTCCTTCAAATGGCCTTAGACAAGGCGACCCTCTGACTCCTCTTCTTTTTGTCATTTGCATGCAAGGTTTATACTCTATTATCAAGTGGAACAAAGGACAAGGTTTCTTCAAGCCTTTAGCTAGATCTAATTGTAATATATCTCATAATATCTTTGTTGATGACCTTCTGGTGTTTGGAAAATCCGATGTAGCTAATGCCAAATTTTTGAGACAAATTTTAGATGAATTTGGTAGAATTTCTAGTCTGAAACTCAATGCTAATAAAAGCCTCATTTAATTTAGAAACAATGTTGATAGTTCTTATTTCTGTGATATCATTGGCATTGATGAAGGCAACCTTCCATCCAAATACTTGGGATTTCCTTTCTTCTCTGGTAGAATAACCAAAAATGTGTGTAATTCTTTGATTGATAAGTTGAAAAGCAAACTTGAGAGTTGGAAATCCAAACTTCTCTCTCAATAAGGTCAATCTGAGCTTATTAAATCAACTCTCTCTGTTGTAAGCCTATAATGCATCTCTGATTTCCCTTTACCCCAGAGCACCATCAACGAGATTAAATCCATTTGCAAAAAAAACTATGGGGAAGAAAGGATGATAAGAAGTATATGCACCTTATCAACTGGAATGTTATATGTAATCCCAAAAAAGAAGGTGGTTTGGGCATAAGAGATACCAATGAGGTTAACAGATCTGGAATTATGAAACTTATTTGGGATATCATGAATAAACAGGACAATCTATGGGTAAGATGGATCCATGGCATTGTCCCAAATCATACAATTCTTGGTAATGGAGGTAGATATGTAAACAAAGGGATGGTATTAGGGAATTCATCAGTTACTCTATAGGGAATGGTAATGATACTCTTTTATGGATAGATCCATGGATTCTGGGGAATAAATTCCTTGAAGATATTGTTGATTCTAGAAACATTCTCTATCTTAGCAAAGGAGCTATGGCCACTATAGGATGTTGCATTAACAAGGGTGGGGACTGGTGTATTCCTAAATCTAGAAGACTCAGAGTTCTCATCTCTTTCTTGGAACTACAAAAGATTGATAGGCTTCCTAGAAATGATAGGGTCCTTTTCGATGGTAACCACTCTATTAAGCTTAAGTGTATTAGGGAAGCTACTAGAACCAAGTTGGATGAGCCAAAGTGGGCAAAGTGGCTCTAGAGTAACAAGATTCCTAAGAACTTAAGAATAATCTTTTAGAAACTAGGCCATAATTCCCTCCCTGTCATTAATGGTCTAAGTAATAGAGGCTTTATCTTTCCCTCAATCTACACTCTCTGCAAAAAGGATGAGGAATCAATTACTCATCTCTTTTACCAATGTAACAGAGCAAATGAAATTTGGAACAAAATGATCAATGATAAATATCTCTCTAGTAAGCCCCAGAATCAAGATGATATTACTCATTGCACTAATAAAATTGAAAGTAGAGCCATCATTGTTTCAATATAATATATTTGGAAATTCAGCAATGGCTTTATTTTTAAAGACAAGTCTGACATTGATAAAAATTTCTGGAACGAACTTAGATCTGATTCTAACATCATTACTAAGCTCTAACTGGATGGCTAATCTATTCTGGCTGTTGTGAGCCCTGGTGAATGGTCGAGTCATCTCCCCACTACTTTGGGTTGAGCATGCTCCCCTCTTCCCATCTTCTTTACCTTTGACAAGCCTTATTCAGAGATTTGGCTTGGTCTACGAGGTTTTTTCCTATCATCCTATTATCTAGAGACCAAGTATCTTGAGTGAATATTTTATGCTTTCTTTCATATGCTTGAGAATGGTTGAGCCGACTCCCCTTTTCTGAGAAGGGTTGATACTGCTACCCTCTTCTCTACTTCTTTGGCTCTACCTTATGGCATTTTTTTCCTAAGGCTCAGGTGATTTTTTTGTAAGAGAATGGTAGAGTCAACTTCCCTTTTTGTAGAAGGGCTGAGACTGCTCCCCTCTTCTCTGCTCCTCTTGTATGTTTCCTGGAGTGATTATGTCATTCTAAATAAGGACCCTTTTCGAGTGATCTTAGTGATCTTGGCCTGGCTGAGCTTATGATGCCTTGGACTAGGCTTTGACTTCTAGTTCTTATCCTTGAGGCTTTGTATTTGTTAAAACCTTTTCGATGTAGGAGAATGGTTGAGCCTACTCCCCTTTCCTAAGAAGGGTTGATACTGCTCCCCTCTTCTCTTCTCCTTCTAAGTTTGCTTCTAGGACTATATATGCTTATCTGAAAGAATCCATACCTTGTTTGATCCCAGGTCTAGTTTTGATGATATGGTCCTTGAGGTTTTGGTGAATGGTTGAGTTTTCTCCCCTTTTTAGAGAAGGGTTGAGCTTGCTCCCCGCTTCCCAATCTTTTTCTGGTTTGATGAGAGTCCTAATGTTCCCATCGTTCTGTCTATTGGAGAATGACCTTGCTCAATTGTTCTGACTCTTGGACTTATATCTATGGATGAGATCTTTGTTGTCTTTCTGGTGATATGGCCCTAAATTCCTAGTGAATGGTCGATCCATATATCCTTTTGGAAAGGGTTAAGCCTGTTCCTTGGTTCACGATCTCTTATCTATATCCTTGGTGAAGGAAATCAACTTGCTCGGGTTTGAAGATTAAGACTTTTCTTAGTTATGGTTTTTGTAGATGCTCGTTTAATATGTGCGATGGTTCTCAAGCTTGGCATTTGTCTTTTATTGGTTTCTTTTTGTTATGATCCCATCAGACCAACCTGTTGTTATATCTTGGAGCTCTGTATTTTCTGATGGTTTTGTTTCATCTCTAATATTCTAAAGTGATGTCTATACATCTGACCTAGCTCTTGCTTTCTTTAGCTATGGACTAATGCTATGGGGTTGAGACTTTCTCCCCCACCCTCTTCTTCTAGTTGTTTGTTTTAGTAGACCTAGCCACTGGATATGTTTGTTTTTCTTTTTGCTGGCTTGGTTCTTTTTCTCACATGTTTAGTTTTTGTATAGCTCTGTCCCCCTTTCTCTTTACATGTATATTCTGGTCCCTTGGATTTTGAGGGTTCTACCCTCCTTGTATTCTTTTAGGTGTGGTGTTGACCCACCTACCCTATAGTGAAAGAGGCAGCACACTTGAGTGAGCAAAAAAAACTGATATCAACTTGAAATCAGTAAGTTTTGACAATCCATGACCCAAAACTCTATTATTTATCATTCTTATGAACCTTTTATGGTCTAAGAGGCATCAAATGAATGATTTTCACTATATGTATATGTATGTATGTATGTATGTATGTATGTATGTATGTATGTATGTATGGGATAAAGAGAGGCATTCTATCCCCCTCTCCCATGCCCGTGACGGGGGATGAACATCTGGGAGGGTGGTAAACCATGGCGGTAGCTGGGATTCGAACTTGGGTCCCTTTGTGAGGAGACACCGTGCTTGACCACTTGAGCCACTCCTTGTCTGCTATATGTATGTGATTAAGAGAGGAATTCTCTCCCCCTCTCCCACACCCGTGGTCGAGGCCGAACGCCCGGGAGGGTGGTAAATCAAGGTGGCAATCGAGATTCGAACTCGGGTCCCTTTGTTAGGCGACACCGTGGTTGAGCACTTGAGCCACTCCTTATTGGCTTGTCGGCTATATGTATGTATGTATGTGTATATATATACATATGCATATATATATATATATATATATATATATATATATATATATATATATATATATATATATATATTGGTGTGTGTGTGTATTTATATATGTGTATATAAATATACACACACATATACATATATAAAGTTGTGTATAGATACTTTGAAGATAATGTTAACATAGACCTTTTTATGCATCAAATTCTATTAGATTATTTGTATCACAAGACTTATGACTTCTTGAGATACTAATATGCATGATCTATCTCTTAGATGTAATGATGTTACATGTGACTCAATCCCCCTTCCTTTTCTTTGACCTAATATGACATAGTTGTGTTTCTTGTGCAAAAATCTTGGTATGTGTTATAATCCTATAATCTTCCCCTCAAACTAGAGTACACTCTTGTCTTTATAGTCACTTTGATGTGGATGTCCCACTTAGGTCCTATGGTTGGACCCTAATGATACAAGTCTCATATGTTGGATTTTGAATGCATGTTGAATGTATTGGACTGTGATGCCTTGACCTTGGGGACATCCACCTAATCTTGATATGTGTTTCTTGCCCTAAGATTTCTGACCTAGATCATCTTTGATGTTTGGTCCTCACATCTTGATGATCATCAACCTTGTTTTCCCCATTATGAGTCCTTTGGTCTTGAAATGTGCATGAGTAACATGAACCATGAAATTATGGTATAAAATATATGGAACCTAAGAATGACATGAAACTCAAATTACACCTTCATGATGGACCCTAAATAAGTTAAAGATCATCAAATAAGTAAATACGAAACTTTGAACCTAACTTGACCTAAACCCTAAAGTGCAGCTATCTAGGGTTAATGATGGGAGTCTAGCTAATACATGTATGTTATCTTGTTCTTAATCTGGTGTGGCTCATCGATATACAATCAAGGATAAGTTAGTATATAAATGTATATATTAGGTATAGGCTTTAATAATTATATGACTATGGATTTATTTCTGCCAAACTTGATATGTATGTATGCTTGTTTACTTACTCAAATATTACCATCCAATATTGTATTATTGTACCTGATGCTTAGTCTCATTGATTTTATAACTTGCAAACACAATATAGAACTCCATTATATAAACTTTTTGCACCTACTTGTATTCATGGGGTAAGGACTAAAGATCTGGCACCCTACTTGAGTGGTCAAGATTGGGCAGACCATGTCAATAAAAAGGGTTAGCTAATCTTAATCACCCTTATGGACCCTTCGAATGGGAAGCTAGTCAAAGGGCTTATGAATACATGATGTTGTTGGTATAACTAGAATAAAATGACATAAAACATGGTCTCTTGTTTTGTGAAGTACTTACTTGTTTATTCTTGTTCATTTACTTATTTTATCTTTTCAAATAATGCAAAGCTTATATACATTTGTGAGTATGGTTGTATTTCTTCCCTATACTCAACACCTTATGTGGTTATGACTTGCTTCACATATGTTTTAGGTTCCAATATTGCTTGGGAGTTGATGGCTTGGTGAGTTGTGTTTAGGTGTACTTTCTCTAAGATCCTAGACTGTGTACATGAGCATAGTTGTATAAATGTAGTCTCAATTAGTAATTGTGACTATGAATAAATGATGGTATTTAATACTACTTTTTTATTGTTTGTTAGTATGTTGATGTCTTCATCTTTTTATTTGTTCATATATGCTAAGACTATACACTTCTACATTCTCACTTTGATAATACCATGTTAGGGACGACTGCATGGGTCTTATTTCCATTGACTTTCTAGTCATTTGGAGTTAGGATTTGTGTAATAAATGGTTGTATGACAATCGTGATGGTCACCGCCTTGCATGACCATTCTACACAAAATGACAATTTTGGTTGACTAGGTCATTTTTTTAAGTTTTATGAGAATTCTATGTTGGGGCATGTCTAGAGTGTCCCTAGTGAAGTACCACGGTCGTATTGATGTCCTTCCTTTATAATTGAGCCTTGAACTTGGTCATCTATGGAGGCATTTGTTTTAATGCATTCTTTGATCACTTGGGTAGGTTTGGAGTGATTTTGGCCACATTTTTACTCCTCCAAGCCTGGGAAAAACCTAGATTCAAAATTATTCTATCCCTTTCATAAAGTAGTGATCAAATAACCTATAAAACATCCAAAATCCTACATTAGTGCATCTAATAATAATATAATATATTGAGTAAATAGCATGCATTAGGAAACACTATATGTATATAATGGGAAAAAAACATAAGATTGAGACCCAATTGAGGGCTTTGCCACAATGTAAACTCAAAAATGACAATATGGAATGAACTTGGTACCACACATTCTATGATAAATAATGGGTGGATCCAATACCTTTTAGTTAATTCAATTGTCAAATGCCACACTATCGGTCAGATACCTACAATCAAACTTACTAATATGTTACAAAGACATGACATTTGGAAGGTCAATCTGATAAAAGGATGAGAAAAAGTATGATCCATGGTAAAAAAAACTACCACCATTGTCTCTAGATCATTTTGCTAATCAAAAGTAGTAGTTGTTAGATTATTACCTAGTTTGCAATGAGGATAAACATTAGATATACTAAAAGGGTTCAAAACCTTATCTATTACTTTCTACTGTATTTGATATTTTTGTGAACTATGTCTAGAAAAGAGGTGGTCCACTGGATCTAGCCCAAAGGGATGCTATCATCTATATCTGAGCAACGTCGATGGTGGCAGTAGCCAGCATGGGCGGCCCAATAGTAGAGGTATGAGGGGTTGGGTTAGGGATAGGAAGAGTGTGAAAGGAGGAACTAAGAAGAGAGAGATGGAGGGTGGTCTCATGAAGAACAAGAGGACTGGTGGGGCCCATTTTCCTCATATATGTTCTTTTATAGGACTATTTAGTAGCATGGTAGCATCAACCATGTGTTTTTGTTTGGTCACAAGCATCCTAATCACATGTGTTCTTGTGGGCATGGAGCAGGGATGTGTCAGCTTCACACATGCTAGCCACATGCTAGGTGATGTTACATATGTCTCGTCTATTTTCCCCCTTCCTTTGCATCTTCAAGGGAGCTGATGAACTATGGATATTTTGCTAGTTTATATATAATTCCTCGAGATCCTTAGATACTTTTCCCTAAAAAATCATCTTGATTGTAATTTTCCAATAATCTGATTAAATTATCAACCACACTTTTCTAACAAATTCAAGTTATGGGTCAAAATTTCACTTGGGGCCCTGATTTGTCTATCTATAACTATATCAAAACTAGTATATTGGGTTTTTTCACATCATCAGACCATCATCTAAATCACATACTGAGATTTTCACATAGATAATACTTTATGAGTCCCCAAGGGTGTACATTCCAAGTCATTTAATTTGTTACATAGTTCCCTCTGTTAGGAGTATACAGTTCTTATCCTCTCAATTTGATCATCCCTAATGTTATCATAGAGGTTCATAATTATGCATAGAACATGTCACACACCCCAATACTTGTAATAAACCATAGAAAGACGTCATGTTTTGCTTCTTTCCCAGGATGAATGACCAATTTCAAAATCCTATGGCTTGGTTTGATGTCACATATCATGATTAATGAGATTTTGTAATCAACCAACACACATTCTAGTATTATGTATTACTATTGCCTATTTTTCTTCCATAGTAACATCCGACTAGGGACATAACAATAATGTATGTACTTTTATCATACACATGATCTCATTTTCCAGATCCTAACCCTGGAGACATATGTCATCAAGTATCATCATTCTTTAGACATTTATTTTGATATATCATTATCTCATAACTAACTAAAATAGAATAAATAGAATTTCCTTTTATTATTATCAAGTCAATTACATTATGCCTCATTACAATCATCACATGATTAGCTCTCGGCATACATACCAATAGATTCCCACTCGCATTTAGACAATCACTCATGAATTGTATTCCAAGTGATCTAACATGCCCATCACACCTCTACTGTGAAAGTGCTTTTATCAATGGGCCAACAATATTCCCTTCAGTCTTTATTCTACAAATCTCCACATCTCCTCGTTGTATGATCTATCATATTAAATGGAACTATTGTACTATGTTATTGGAATGCTAATGCGATATGGGTTCCTTAACATGTGGAATAGATCCATTATTTTCACAATACAACTCTATAGCATCGCTAATGATTGGAACCACACCAAGTTCACTAACGAACTTCAATCTAGACAACTTCCTTTGTTGCATTGGATGCATCAACATACTTGTCCACTATTTTAGATTCAAAAATTGTCTCTTTCTTGGAACTCTATCAGCTCACAACTCTATTGTTGAGGCAAAACACAAATCTTGATTGTAATAGATAATCATCTGTGTCAGTTTGGAAGCTCGCATCAGTGTAACCCCTTACAACCAACTCTTACTCACTACCATAAACAAGAAATGGATCCTTAGTTCTTCTCAAGTACTTAAGGATGTTTATTACGGCAATCCAGTGACTCTCACTGGGATCTGAATGATATCTTCTTGTCATGCTCAAGGCATCAGGATGAGTGCATAACATTACATACATGATAGATCCAATTGCAGATGTATATGGAATCCTACATTTGTTCCCATTATTCACAAGAATTGGGACATTGGGCTTTGGAGATACTAATTCCATGAGACATGGGAAAATTCCCTCTCTTTGAGTCATGCATGTTGAACCTCTTCAGCACTTTGTCAATGTATGTACTCCAGCTTAGGACAAGAAGCCTTCTATATCTATCTCTGTAGATCTTGATTCCTAATATATAGGATGTGTTCACCTAAATCCTTCATAGAGAAGGTACTTCGCAGCCAGTTCTTTACCATCTATAAAGTAGTGATGTCATTCCCCATCAATAGTATGTCATCTACATACAACATGAGGAATACAATTATTCTCCCACTAACCTTCTTGTACACACAAGGTTCATCTTCATTTTGACTATAACCAAACTCTGATTGTCTCGTCAAAATGAAGATTCTAGCTATGAGATGCTTTCTTTAATCCTCTTACCTTTGTTGCATACATACTTTATTGGCTTCCTTTGGATTTTTATAACCCTTAGGATGTATCATGTACACTTTTTTTTGGATAAGGTAAATAATTACTATATCATCAAAAGAGGCGTATAGATGGTCAAACCCATCGTATACTATACAAGTGGGTTAAACTACAAAATCCCACCGGTCCAAGATCACCCTACTGACCCCTCTTCCAACCTTGGAACTGGCTCTTAATTCCATCCTAAATAAAGCAACAAAACTTTCAAAGAACACTAACACATCCGTATCCCCTCTTCCATGGAGTCTGTTGTTACGTTCCTTCCAGATCATAAAAACCAGACTTGTAATGCACAGCCCAACAAAGGGTCTCTTCCCAATATGATGCCTATTGTTATCCAAAACACTCAAAATACCATCAAGAAAGGTAAGCGGAGAAGCCCCACCCCACCCCATCTTTAGCCGACACCTACATCGTAGGTACCGAGTATAGGTGCACTCAAAGAAGAGGTGTGAATGGTATTCATCTTCGGTCCTACAAAGTAGACACACAACCTCAACGTGCAGCCCCCACCTGATAATTTGATCCTTCATCGGCAGTTTACCCAAGATGTTCCTAAAGGTACAGTAGATCCACTTTGGTACGTGTCCCTGGTTCCATAATAGGGAAAATCACGGGACCAAAGGTCTCTATTCTGGAGGGAGAGCCCAAGTTTTGGCCTGTGGATCCATCAGCTCCCAACCATTGGGAAAGATGTTGTACTCTACAACCACCTCTAGAAACACCCTACACATCGCCCTCCATGCTCTCGAAACATTCTTATGACCACCAAGCTCTAAGACATATACATACCGTGCAGCCATCCAATTGCTCCACATTGAATCAGTCCTCAAGAACTTATCAATTCTTTTAATCGTTGTAGCTCGTGCAAGGGCTCTGCGGTCAACAACATTTAGCCCCCCCTCCTCAAACCTCCTGGCAACTGACATCCATGCAACATCATGCCCACGTCCCCCCATAAGAATGTTGCTAGAACACTTTTCATCATCTCCAGAATGAAATCTGGTAGTTGTACCTGAGTGCACCAGAAACTAATCATCCCCTCCAGGACAGATCTCACAAGAACTAGTCTTCCAACCATTGACAAATTAATACCCATCCACCTAGATGTTTTCTCGTGCAGCGTATCCACACATACCTAGAATTCCCTACCTCTCGCCTTCCCCCCACACAGAGGGATACCCAGATATCTGGTGGGTAGCCGACCTTCATGCAGGTCCACGGCTTCTCTCAGGCATCCTCTCATGCTATCACAAGAACGAGAAAGGAACACTTTGGACTTAATGGTTCTAAGGTATAGCCTAGTGCAGTCCCCAAAAGCCTTCATCACCCGTTAAAAGTTCTTGAGCGTTCTCCTATTGCCAACAAGGAAGAGAAATACGTCATCAGAAAAAATCATATGTGATAACTCCCGAGCTCCCCCCTATCAGAACATAGAAATCATCTTACTCTCTTGAGCTTTATCCACCAAAAAAGTTAGGAATTCCATCACCATAGTAAACAGCAAAGGGAACAGTGGATCCCCTTGCCTTAGTCCGTTGGACGCTCTGAACATACAAAAGGGGTACCCATTCACAAGCATAGAGAAGGAGGTAGTGGTTTACACAATCCTTAATAATATTAATCCATCTATCGCAAAACCTCATCGCATACATATACTTCCATAAGGACTCCCATCTAACATTATCATAAGCCTTTGCCAGATCCAGTTTCACACAGGCTTTCCTGGATCCATTCTTCACTCCAAAATCAAGCAGAAACTCTACCGCAAGCAAAGCACTATCAGAAATGCTCCTACCCTTGATGAATGGCATCTGGGCAGGGGAGATCACCTCAGGAAACACCCTTTTTAATCTACCGACCAACAGCTTTGAAATAATTTTATACACCACCGAACAATAGGTGATAGGATGGAGATCATTCATATTTTCTACCACAACCATTTTAGGTATGATCCGGATAAACACATGATTTACTTATCTCAACATCCTCCCTCCCACCAGGAACCACCTAACAGCTCTGGCTATGTCATCCTTGACCAAAGGCCACATCGCCTGGAAAAATCTCGCATTAAAACCATCTGGCCCCGGGGCCTTTACAGCACCAATAGAAAATAGTGCATTCTTTATCTCCTTATCGGTAGCAGGCCCACACAACATAGCATTCATCGAATATGTGACTCTGCTTGAAGCCAAAACATTATCCGGTAGTTGTCGCACCCCCTCCTTATTGTATAGGCTGCTGAAAAAATTCACAGCTTCAGCCCCCACATCAGCAATAGAGTTGACAGTGGATCTATCTTTCTTGAAAAGGGTATGTATGTTGTCCCTCATCAGATTTCTCTTCACCACAGCATGATACACCTTCGCATTTCTATCTTTGTCCCTGATCCACTTTAACTGGCTCCTTTGCCAAAAGTAGGACTCCTCTGCTTTCTCAAGCATGTTAAGATTTGCAGCCTTAGCAGCTTCATCAATGATCACCTCTTCAAGCAACGGATCCTTCCTTAGCACCTCTTCCGCCTTAGCATGGTTTTCCTTAGCCTCAAGCACCAGTTTCCTCATGTCACATAGCCCCTGTGACCATTTCTTGAGAGCAATTTTTGTTCTATATAATTTCTCCATCAACACATACAAAGGGTTGCCTTCCACTCTGCACTCCCAAGCACCTTTGATGACCTCCTCACAGCTGGGCCACTCCAGCCAGCTATTGAAAAAGTAGAAAGGTTTACCCTTTTGTTCTTCATGGGTCAGCTAAACCACCAACCAAGTGTGATCACTATTTGGGTGTCCACCTAACTGGACATTGGGCAGCGGGAACACATCAAGCCAAGCCTCATTTACAACAACCCTATCAATATGGCTCGCGATACGTCTCTTCACTTCTCTCTTCTTTTGCCATGTCACAATACCACCACTCATGTTTATCAATCAAATTGGTCGCGTCGATGGCGTCATTGAACCGTCTAATACAAGAATATGGCATTGGAAGCCCACCCTTCTTCTCATTGGCCTTTCTGATGTGATTATTGTCGCCTATGAAAATTTGGGGTAGCTCTCTTTGATTAGCCGCCGCTAGCACCTCCCACAGTCTTCTTCTACAGTTTTTAGCATTATGCCCATATACCGTTGATACAACCACATGAAGACCCCCTTGATTGATGCAACTAGCGGTCATCATATGATCCATACCAAATATGACATGGACATCCCACATCTGTGGATTCCACCCCAATGCAATCTGTCCACCTTCTATCTGCACAAGGTTTGACGCAGACTCCCAACCTCCAGGGAATAAACCAGCAACTTTTTCCCCCACTTCTCTTCAAATCTTCATCTCCAAACCAACCACCAGTGTAGCCCTCACCTCTTAGATGATATCCCTGAGCTTCCTTTGTTTGCCCACGTGAGAAGCACCCCTGAGGTTCCAAGACAAGATACACATTAAAAAGAGGATCCCCGGCCCCCTTCCAGGGGTCACCCCTCCTCTTCTGGTTCTTCTAGGGGACACCTATTATTCCATGCTCACACCACCAGGTCCCCCTGCCTCACCTTCCACACCTTCCAGCACCGAGAAAGAGATCGACGCCTCAACTCCTTCAAGTCCAGCAACATCCACAGCTATATCCTTGTCTTTCCTTCTATTTCTGTATCCCTCCTCAACGTCTGAGGCAGTCACTGGCACAAAATCAGTAACCCTACGTTCACACATCACCAGCTCATCCTCATGGGTAGAACGTACTCCTCCACACGTCTCCTTGCCCCCACCTGCAGATGGTTCCACATCCTTCGACGTTTCTAGCACTATGTTCGCCACCGCCTGCTCTTTGGCTCCAGCCTGTGGAGGCTGACTCTTACTTCCCCTTCTCTTATTGTTTCCCCTTCTTCTTGGAAAGCTATCGATGTCCCTGCCTCTCACTACTGACGGTTCCTCTACAAGGTCCCTATTGCCTGGACAGTATCCCACACAATGCCTAAAGACACAAGATTTCTCACAGCGATCGGGAAAAGCATCATAGATGACCTTAATCTCCAAACCCTTTCCATCCGGCATTTCCACCATGACTACCGGGGGCGGTCTTCTGTCCACTTTGACCTCCACACACACATGAGATGCTCCAGTGTACCTGCCTCTCGTCAGGAAGTCAATGACTTTGGGTTCACCGATGCCACAAGCTATAATAGAGATGGTTCGCCACGTCTAATGTGGCCCAACCTCCAGCAATGTGACCCATATAGGCATTGAGGTAAGAGATGATTGCATGAGATCTGCCTCTGGAGTGCATCTACGGGCGAGGACCAATTTGCTATCGAAGAACCACGGGCCTTCCTCCACAGAAACAGACAAGTCCTCTGTAGCAGAGAATCTCTCCAAGATAAGTCCTCCAACAAGCACCGATAGTTGCAACTCCCCCTTCGGTCTCTAGGTCCTTAGCATCCATCCGCGTAGCTGTTCCAACACAGGCATTTTACCAAGCACCTAGACGATGACAGATGACCTATGGTACTCATCCATGGCTTCAACCATTGGAGCCAGAAACCGCATCCATGGTCAATCATCTTTCTCCTTGAACGTGGGTTTGCAGGGGTCTCCAGGAAGCAAAAGCGGCTTGAGGTTCCAGGCTACCACCATCGACTTGGAACAAGTCTCTACTCAGGACCATCCGATAGTAACATATGTCCTCAGGTCAACACAGCCCACCGCTGGAGAAGGGCCCGGGATGACAGAAACGGGAGGAGGGGTGGAGGTCAGTACGGTGGAGTCCGCACTGGCCTGTGCGGTCGTGGCCATGGGCACCTCTCTCACCATCCTAGAGATGGACGGGATGACAAGTCCTCCTCCGCATATGAGTTTGGTTGATTGTGAAGCTTTGTATCATGTACACTTCCTCAAGAAGATTTCTATTAAGGAAAATGGTTTCAAGATCCATCTTCCAAATCTCTTGTCATAATAAGTTGTAATGGCAAGCATGATCCTGATGGACTTAACCATGGCAATTGGTGAAAACGTTTCATCATAGTCAACATCTTGAACTTGTTTGAAACATTTTTCAACCAATATGTCCTTGTAGGTTTGTACATTACCATCCATGTCGGTCTTCTTCTTGAAGACCCACTTACATCGTATGGGTTTTACCCCTTCAGATCGATCCATCAAGGTCCATACCTTGTTGGTCTATGTGGATTCCATTTCAGATCTCATGGCCGCAAGCCATTTCTTAGACTTTGTCCCTCAATAGCCTCTAGGTATGTTTTTGTCTCATCATCTATGAACAACTCACCGCCTTCTTGAATCACAAGATAACCAAATCTTTTAGGCTCAAGGTGTGTCCTACTTGATCTATGAGGTTATTGTATTACATGAGGAACTTGTGATTCAACAATAGTTTGTGAGTCTCCTTGTTCCTCTTGTACCTCTATAGGCTCAATGCCTTCTTGTTGATCTCGAACCCCTTTGAGTTCTAATTTTCTCCCATTGATTCCTTTAGAAATGAATTCCATTCCACAAGATACACCAGTCCTGGCAACAAACACTTTGTTGTTAGATGGAGTCTAAAAGTAGTATTCCCTACTTTCTTTGGGATATCCAACAAAATAAAATTTATCGGATTTGGGTCCAAGCTTTTTAGGAAACATTTTCTTGACTTAAGCTTCACATCCACTACTACAGAAATAGCATTCAGTGTCACTTTTCTGGGCGTCGGTTATTAAGGAAAACCGACGCCTAACATATAAGGCGTCGGTTGTTTAAGCAAACCGACGTCTATATTCGAAGACCAGCCAGACACGGGTACCGCTTTGTATTCAACGTCGGTTGTTTATAACAAACCGACGCGTAAAGTCGCCCGCGAAATCCATATTTCGATCAAAAAAAATAGTATCATTTTCAGCGTCGGTTATATACGTAGAAACTGACGCCTATGTGCGATGAAAATTTGCGCGAAAAGTGTCACTTTCAGCGTCGGTTATCCTAGTATAACCGACGCGGAAAGTGGTTCCCGCCAAATAATTTCATGAAAATATCGTCCAATTGGACGTCGGTTTTGTCAAACAACTGACGCTAAAGATGTTTAGGCGTCGGTTGTTGTAAACAACCGACGCCATTTGAGAACTTATAGCCCGCGATCGCCCGACTCTTCCCCTTTCTTCTGTGTCATTGCGATTTCCCTATTTCTCTGCTGCGGCGATTTCTCCGGCGATTTTGTGTTGCTGCTGCTAGTTTCTCTGGCGCTTCTCTCCGGCGCTCCATCTTCGGCGTCCCTTCTCCGGCACCCTTCTTCTCCGACGCGTTTCTTCTCCGCCGCCGCCGCCTGCTGCTCTAACCGCCTGCGCCGCCGCCCTGCTGCTCCAGCCACCTGCTGCCCGCCCTGCTGCTCCATCCGTTGCGCCGCCGCCACGCCTGAGAACCGGCGCCGCCGCCACACCTGGTGCCCTCCTGCTTGCCCACCTGCCTGCCCTAGCTCCTTCCTTTCTTCCTGCTGACGCCCGGCGTCCTGTTTCTACTAAGGTTAGTTTTACTGATTTCCTTGCTGCTTTCAGTGATTAATGATTGATACTACTGGTTAGTATTTCTTTAGTGATTAATTTAATTCAACAATTCATAGTTTGTTATTTACAATAACTGATCTGCTTGCCGATTTTAATGATTAGAGATACTGATTAATAGTAAGTATTGATGAATACTTGGTTAATTACTGATTTGTTGATTAGATATGTATAGAAGTTCCTTATAAATATATTACAGGGGAGCTCATTCCCTGTGCCCTGAACAATGTTTCGGATGCATTGGCTAAACACTCCCTCTCTTTGCTTCATGCGTTTCAATTCGATGTAATAAAGCCTCAATGGCTAGACATTGCTGTCAACATCAACATAAATGATTGGCCCGGCCTTGAGTGCGGGATGAATAACAGTTAAGCTCAAGTAGGTACCAAAAAACAGTTGCAAGGGTTAGGAGAGTCGTGACCCTGCCATATAATGCATGCGTTACAAGGAAACACGGTCCCCTACCACTCGAGACCTCCCTTGATGGAACCGTAATTTGTTGCCTTGCCTCCTTTCTTTCCTCCTCTTCTCTTCCTCTCCCTTCCTCTCTCCTTTCTATTTCTACCCCGAAACCTTGCCTCCCTGTTCCAGCCTCGCCAATGGCGGAAGAACAGGGGGGCGGCTGGGGCCATGGCCCCCCTAAAGTCTTAAAATTTTCCACTCTAAGTAACGACATGTTATCATAAAAGGCACTAATTACATTGCCTTTATATGGGCACCCTGAAAATCAGCATATAGTTAGTTGAAAGAATCTTTGACTGAAATATATTACAGCAATTTTGACTCCATCAAAATTGCACGTCGTTATATAGTAGCCTTTTATTTCCATGTGGGTCGGTAACCCACACATCCAATCCATCTACAACCAGTCGTCACTCACTAATTTGAGTCGTCAATATCGGCAAGGAAACACCCTATTTAGCGTTCTTCCTTCCCCTTTTTATATACACATACATGTAATTTTGTATAAAATTCATGATGTAGTGTGATCTTAAATCCTAGAGTGTACCCCTTTTGTTCTATGATGGTACCTATGACCCTAAATACATCCATAAGGGTCTATTGTATCCTAAAGAAGATTTATTTCTTCCTTCTGCCCTAATTAGAATGAACAATCACTAAATTATGTACTGTTTGTATGGAGTTCGGCTTCATTGTAGATATCTATTATTGTGTTTGTTGGCCTAGAAACCCGTCCAAGATTGACTCATTAGGAGTAAATCTTGGATAGTCCCCGGTTTGGGACTGTTCTTGAACACCTAATCTCACTTAGGATGTAAGTGTATAATGTGTATTGAGTTTTCGAGAAAATTTTGGTAGCATTTCCCCGTTTGTTCTCTAAGTACATATGTACTTAGAGAACAGTGGGGAAATGCTACCGAAATTTTCTTGAAAACCCAATACACATTATACACTTACTAGTCAGATTAGGTGTTCAAGGATGGGATAGGTGGTACACATTTATTATATATAAGAATGACATCAAATGTGTTTGTAGGCCTAGAATGTGAACAATCATTGTTTTTTATATTACTTGTACATTGGTATAAATTAGAATGAACAATCACTAAATTATGTACTGTTTGTATGGAGTCCGGCTTCATTGTAGATATCTATTATTGTGTTTGTTGGCCTAGAAACCCGTCCAAGATTGACTCATTAGGAGTAAATCTTGGATAGTCCCCGGTTTGGGACTGTTCTTGAACACCTAATCTCACTTAGGATGTAAGTGTATAATGTGTATTGAGTTTTCGAGAAAATTTTGGTAGCATTTCCCCGTTTGTTCTCTAAGTACATATGTACTTAGAGAACAGCGGGGAAATGCTGCCGAAATTTTCTTGAAAACCCAATACACATTATACACTTACTAGTGAGATTAGGTGTTCAAGGATGGGATAGGTGGTACACATTTATTATATATAAGAATGACATCAAATGTGTTTGTAGGCCTAGAATGTGAACAATCATTGTTTTTTATATTACTTGTACATTGGTATAAATTAGAATGAAGAATCACTTGTTTTCCTAATATATACTTGTTTTCTCTGATCATAGAATGGATAGATCATGGATGTCCATTCGTAATCGTTGCACCCCAGAGTTTATATCTGGTCTTGATCAGTTTATTAGATTTGCCGAGGAACATAGGAAAAAACCTACAGATAGGTTCTACTGTCCATGTAGGCATTGCGGTAACAACTTGAAAGTCAACACTGGTGAGGAAATCAAAAGTCATGTCATGTGCAACGGGATTGTACAAGGCTATACAGAATGACACTGGCATGGAGAGATTTCAAAATCGAAACCAGTAGATGTCGATAGCAGTGCTTGGGTGGAAGAAGAAATTGCCTCCGATGACGTAAATGTGAACGAACCAGTTCCAGCAGACATCGTTGATGCGATGTTGGATAGTTGTAGGGTAGAGCACACCAATCCACCTCCTATCTTTACAAACATTGTGCATGATGCTGAGATACCGTTATACACAGGCTGTGCTAAGTTTACGAAGCTTAGAGCTGTGTTGAGATTGTATAAGTTGAAAGCTAACAATAGATGGAGCGACAAAAGCTTCACTTCATTGTTGACTTTGTTGAAAGAAATTCTTCCTGAAGGAAACGAGCTTCCAATCTCAACATACCAGGTAAAGAAAATGTTGTGCCCAATGGGAATGGAGGACAAGAAGATACACGCATGCCCGAATGATTGTGTATTATTTCAAAAGGACTATGTAGATTTGAAAGATTGTCCAAAATGTGGTGCGTCACGGTATAAATTGACGACTTCGGGGGAGTCCAAAACTGGTTCTCCTACCAAGGTGTTGTAGTATCTACCTATAATATCACGGTTTTAACGCTTGTTTGCAAATCCAAAAGATGCGAAGAATTTGAGGTGGCATGCAGATGTTAAGAAAAATAATGATGGGATCCTACGACATGCGTCTGATTCCCCACAGTGGAAGAAGATTGATCTATCGTACCCTAAATTTGGTGAAGAAGATAGGAATCTAAGACTTGGGCTTTGTACAGATGGGATGAATCCGTATGGGACATTGAGCAGCCAACATAGCACTTGGCCAGTCATGCTAGTTATATACAATCTTCCTCCCTGGATGTGTATGAAAAATAAGTACGTTATGTTGTCATTGTTGATATCGGGCCCTAAACAACCCGGAAATGATATCGATGTTTATCTTGAACCTTTGATTGATGACTTAAAGAAACTTTGGGCTGAAGGTGTGATGACCTATGATGCTTCAGCAAGAGAGACATTTCGTTTGCACGCTATGTTGTTTTGCACTATTAATGACTTTCCAGCATATGGGAATTTGTCTGGATATAGTGTCAAAGGAGCTAAAGCGTGTCCTATATGTGAAGAAAACACTGATTCAATAAGACTAAAACATGGCGGCAAGACTGTATATCTTGGTCATCGAAGGTTTCTTTCAAAATTCCATCTGTATCATAGGAAGCGCAAAGCATTCAATGGATGGAATGATGAACGGAGTGCACCTAAACCTATACCAGGGGATGTTGTTTATGAAAGAGTAAAAGACATTGTCAATGAATTTGGTAAGAAATCACAGTGTAGTATGGCCACACGGAGTGACAATTCTTCATTCAAGAAGTCAATATTTTGGGATCTTCCTTATTGGAGTTCTTTGACAGTCAGGCATTGTATCGATGTAATGCACGTTGAGAAAAATGTCTGTGATAGCATCATTGGTACTTTGTTAAATATACCAGGTAAGACTAAAGATGGGATAAAATCCAGACTGGACCTACATGAAATGGGAATAAGGTCAGAATTAACATAATTACGTGAAATGGGTAATAAAAGAACATACTTACCTCCCGCTTGTTACACGTTGTCTAGAAAGGAGAAGAAAACTTTTTGTGAATGCTTGGTAAATGTTAAGGTGCCACATGGTTACTCATCCAACATTCGCATTGGACATCGATACCATACATGAGGTATTATATATAGTCTCATTAGTTAGTATGAAATATATCAATCTTATCTTATTTTTATATTATTACTTATATATATACATCATTCTCTTTGCAGGTGTTTAAAACTGACAACACTACAGGTAAACGCTTAAAAAATATACATGCTCCATATACGATGGAAGCATTAAATGAAGTAAGAGAAGAATGGGCAAAAGCCATACAAGCAGTGGCAACTGTAAGATATAATTGGGATGTTGATAGCGATAATGAATGATACTATGTAAATGAATATTTCTGAATGTTAATACATGTATTTGAATGTTTCTATATGTGTGAATGTGAGAATTGAATTGATGTCTGAATGTATGTACTTGTGTAGAATTTTGCTTGTGACTTTTGCAGGTTTGTGGCCTGTTTGTAGGCTGATATCAATGGATGTCGTAAACCTGCAGTTCAGAAAACTAAACTGCAGGTTCTCATCCTACTGACCAGCCACAGCAGGCCTGCAAACTGATATGAAAAAAATATATATATAAATAGGCGTCGGTTATTTATCGAAAACCGTCAGCAAAGACATACAGCGTCGGTTATTTGATAAAACCGCCGCCTAATAGTACAAACAACCCGACCGTGCAGGATAGCACGGCCGTGGTGTAAATGGCGTCGGTTATTCATATAAAACCGATGCCTATAGTACTAACACGGCCGTGCAGGGAAGCACGGTCGTGTCGTCTTGAAGTACAGGCGTCGGTGGTTTAGTATATAACCGACGCCAAAAGTGTTCGCGCCACAGAAAATGGCGTCATCTAGGGCACTTTATGTGTCGGTTATCTACTAAAACACCGACGCTATATTCCATATAGGCGTCGGTTGTGTAGTAAATAACCGACGCACAAAGTGCCCTAGATGACGCCATTTTCTGTGGCACGAACACTTTTGGCGGCGGTTATTTACTAAACAACCGACGCCAATAGGACAAATAGGCATCGGTTAAAAAACCGACGCCGAAGTGTTCGACCTTTAGCGGCGCCCACATAGGCGTCGGTCGGAAACCGACGCCAAATGGGGTTAAACGACCGACGCCAAAGGCCGTTTCTGTAGTAGTGATCCCCAAATCTTCATAAAAGAAACATCAGGATGTTTCCCATAGTATATCTCATATGTTGTCTTTTGAACTGATTTAGATGGTACATGTTTAAGTGTGAACAATGTGGTTTATAGAGCATGTCCCCAGATATAAATTGGAAAATCAAAAGAACTCATCATTGATCACACTATATCTAGTAGTGTGTGATTCCTTCTTTTTGATACACCATTGTGTTGTGGTGTTGTAAATGGAGTCCATTGTGATACGATACCACGATCTTGCAGAAGGTCCTCAAACTCTTAGCTTAAGTATTCTCCGCCTTAATCACAACGAAGTGCCTTAATGCTTTTACCAAGTTGGTTTTGCACTTAATTCATGAAATCCTTTGACTTTTCAAGGGTTTGTGATTCATGTTTAATCAAGTAAACATAACCATACCTATTGAAGTCATCAGTAAAGGTAGTAAAGTATCAATAAACACCTTTATCATTTTTTCTAAAAGGGGTGCACATATCAATATGCATGAGTCCTAGTAGATCACTTGTGCTCTCATTGTTACTAGCGAAGGGAGACTTTGCCAACTTGCCCAACAAACAATATTCACATGTCTCTATTGATTCGAAATCAAAAGAGTCCAGATAACCATCTTTATGGAGTCTGGATATGTGTTTCTATTTTATGTGTCCTAAACAAAAATTCCAAAGGTATTTTTGGTTTGAGTTATAGAGTTTTCATTGTTTGGTATTTATTGTATATAAGCTTGTCTCCAGATCTATGAAGTATAGACCATAAGATATTGGGGCACTACCATAAAAGATCCCATCTATACTAATAGAAGATCAACCATTCTTTATAAGAAATTCAAATTCATTCTTGTCTAAACAAGATACATATATGATGTACCTATTAAGGAAGGTAAATAATAGCAGTTCTCCAACTCTATTATAAGCCCACTTGGCAGAGATAACTCATAGATTCCAACTGCACTCACAACAACGCTTCCTCCATTAGCAACATGCATTTCAACCTTCACCTTTATTTAAAGGTCTACATCTTTTTAGATCCTTCACATTTGAGAAAATATGTGATCTACATCCAGTATCTAGTACCCAAGATGAAGAACTTGCAAAGTTCATCACAATTACTTATATACCTGAAGTAGAGATATCTATCCCTTGATTCATCTTCCTAGGCTTGCTTACCCATGTCCTTATTTTGAGTGTAGAAGACTTTGATGTCATCTTAGCCTTAGAAACATCTTGGCCTTGCCTTTGTCCTTGGACTCTATTTCACTGATCACCTTCACTGGTTTGAACTTCTTCATTTGTGCTTCAACTTTTATCAAGATGCCAAGCAACTCGGGAAGCAATTTATCCAAGTTACTCAAGTGATAACATTCTATAAACGAGCTATATGATTCAGGAAATTATTACATAATCATATTTGTGGCCAACTCTTGACCTAAAGGAAATCACACTCTCTCAGATGTTCCACATGCCCAATCATATTGACCACATGGAGCTTTACTATATCTCCCTCTATCAGTTCGCACTCAAACAACACTTTGGATACATTGTACCTTTCTTGCTTTTCATGTTTTTTGTGTAACTCATAGTCCATACATCCCAGCATAAGGTTTGTTATGTATACAACATCCTTAGCATGCTTCAAGTAAGCATCCATTTTAGCCTTAGGCGCATACCGATTGGGTTCCACTAGCACTTGTGTTTCAGGAACATAAAAAGGCATCTCAAAGTCCTGAACCAGTTATGAATGTTTATCCAATTTAGATTGTCCTTCTCAAGGACCAATTGTAATGATTGTGTGTATCCATTTATATCTACAAGAGTAAAATTTGCACTTTGTCTAAACACTAATGATTTGATTTGATAATATTGATGATATTAATTACGCCTTTAATTAATTATTACTCCCACTATTTTGTTCAAATTGATATCTTTAACTAACAATTCGGAAGATTACACTGTACAACCTTCTAGTGAGCCAAGATTCAAAATAATTAAGTCAATACCCAGTCAATGTTGGCACTCATAACCAATTATTAAGGTAGGCAACATTTTCCAATTGCATCTCATGCAATTCTTGGATAGATGGTGTGCACAACTCCTTGACATAGTGCATATGTTTGATTCTAGGCACTTAATCCTATTAAGGTCACCTAGTTAAGCCTGACCCATAAGACAATATGATGGAATATGCACCCTGCTAAGGTAGACCCACATATCTACCATCACACGTTCACGAGATAGACCGCACACCATGCTAGGGTGTTCCCACTTTTGGTCAATCAAGCTTTTCATGTGAGATGTTTATGGAAAGTAGCTTAGACTTAATCTTTATTGAGGTATTATATATATAAATACAATGCATATCCAATCACCACATACTTATAGTACACATCATATACATGCTATGTCTACAAGTGAAAACATACAATCATAAACATATGAGTGATAGTTATGTCCATACTAATGCAATTCTTTAGAGGAACAAAGAATTCCTACCTCCTAAGATCCACATCATATGTAGCAAGCTCTACTAGAAATTTGTGTTGGCTCGATCGGTTGTCTAAACCCTACATTCGATCAGTTGTCCTTTAGGTTGACCAGTTGGCTCAATCTATCATTGGCTTCCTCGATCCTCCAGTTGATCGGCTTGACTCTAAATTGGTCGACTCATCAAGTGCAGAATATCTTCTCATGATGAAACATAAATTAAAACTATCCTATTCCATATTACATTGTGAATAGGGAAAAGCTCGAGTTACATTTGAGGGGAATATAGGAAGACGATTATTAATCTATATTTGGAAAGGAGGGAAGAGGCTCTGTATGCAAATCGAATAACAACAGGAAATAAACCATACAAATATACACACAATTCACAACAGTTTTAGCCATAACCATGGATCAACCATCAAAATTATTTTAGGATGATGTGTGTAGGTTTCATATATATATATATATATATATATATATATATATATATATATATATATATATATATCTGTGTGTGTGTGTGGGATCATTTGTGGTATTTAATTGGATATGCGCATTAATTATTTTAATATTTGTATCGTATACAATAAACTAAATCTGATCACATCGATTTAGATACCTGATACACCATAAATTGGCATGTGTCTGATACCACTGTTGGGGAATAGAGACTGCAGAGAAGTCAACCGAAACAAAAAAATTGCCCCTATACCAACAGATCGAGTAAATAACAATGTATCTAGGAAAGAGGGTAGCATGAGGTATACCTGCACCTGGATAAAGTCCAGCAACTACTCCTTCTTGGTGATGTGCATTCTTTTCAAGGTGCACATAGACAAGTGGCAATAATGACTTCATTGGAACACAATAGACGATGGTGGTTGCTCTCCTCCTCACATGTCAGCAATGACCTCCATGCCTCTATGTAATCTATGCATACCACCATAAAATCAATGTTATGCTACTAGAGCCAATGAGAAGGAGTTATCCCTTATAACATCACTGTTCTAGTGTTGACTTGATCTCCCTTGTTGTCTCTCCCTTTTACAGGTAAGACTTGGTCTGGATCTCATGTTGCCACAACTTTGAGAGGACAACAATTGTTAGATCTTATTATTGTGTCTCCTGAAAGCCTTGACTATCCCTCTATTTATAGGAGGACTAATGTCAAGGTTTCCAGATCAACTAGGAGTCGAAGAGACATATTCTCATGGATTTTTTAGAAGTTACAAGCCATGAACCGATTAGATTTGTTGAACCAGTTGGTTCACATGTGAAACAGTCAGCTCAACACTTGACCCTATTGGTTCACTTGTGACATGGTTGATTCAACATTTGAATTGGTCGATTCACTATATTTCCTATTCACAAACATAATGGATTCCAATATGATGATTAATGCAGAACATGACATCAACATTAATCCTTGATCCAATCTTATTGATTATTGAACTAGACGATTCACAATCTGAACCGATCATTTCACATCTTTATTGAACTAGTCAGTTCACTTTTGAATTGGGTAATTCATGTTTAGAACTGGGAGGTTCACTTCTGAACCGAGCATGTAAAATTCTAGTTCATCCAATGTATAACCAATGTGATTTTAATTGAATATGGAAACACTTCAGTAATCAAGTTAAACCTTATTCGTGAGTAAACTCCTATTATAGGTGTATCCTATGTGTGGGACCCTATAGGTTAGAAATCACATTGGCAGTGAATGTTCATAACCAATTTATGACATCACAAGCAATGCACAATATCTAGCAACATATCATTACTACCCAAGTAATTGGTGTTGGGTTTTGTGGGACAAAATAGGCAGCGGAAACAAAAAAATTATCTAACCACAAACCCATAACCAGCATATCGCATCAACAACTATGCAATAGGAAAGATGGTTTAGTGAGTTATACATGATCCTGAGGCTTGCTCAGTGACAATACCTCACAACTAGTGCAGCAATCAACCACCTGGTCTTTGATGATGTCTGTGCAGCTCATGGTCTTGACCCAGACTTCTATTGATAGTCGACCTCTTGAGTGGCAGAAATCTCCCACCTCTATAGATAGTCCACACGGACCACCGGGAACTCTAGTCATCTTGGCAGACAGACTAGATGGAGTTTTCCCCTTCTATTAGTGTACTAGTAACATATACACTCTCCCACCACCTGTCACTTTTCTATAGTTGTCTTTCCCTCATTGTTTCTCTGTGGTTAGGTAGAACTTGCTTGGTCTATCTTGATTACCAAAACCAAAGAGAAAAATAGCATTGTATAGAAACTAATGTTCAAAGTTGTGTGCTCTAAGAAGCCCCCTATACCCCTCTACTTATAGTAGAGGGCAGGGTCAGGGTTCCTAGTTTGTGTGGGAGTAGAAGGGTCTGGATTTTCCATGAACTGATTGTGTTGTGGTAGGTGAATCGGTCATTTCATAACTGAACTAGTCATTTGGGCATGCGAGCCAATTGGCTCAAAACTGAACCGTTCGTTTAGGAAGGTGAGCCGATCGGTTCACCTAGTGAACCTGTCCTTTCACTTCCTAGACTTGCCCACTATTGACTTTCCTTATTCATTTCTAATTAATGCAAAGATTAATTCTTGTCCCAATCTAATTGAACAAGTGAAATGAGGATCTCTTCTCACAAACTGGGAAACCCAACACTGCTCGTTTGGTCCAAGTGAACCGGCTGCCTCACTGACCATGAGACAATCAGTTCACCCAGTGAACCGGACAGTTGGTGGTCCAGGTTGTGTAGAACTATGTCAATGCGGTTCTCAATGAATCTGACACTCTAATCAGTTGGTTCAACACTTGAATTTGATGATTCTGAGTCAAGTCAATTGATTGAATGTTAAATTCAGTACCTAAACACTTCAGTAATCAATCTAAACATCATTCATGGATAAACTCCTATTCCAGGTTAATCCTATGTGTGTGACCCTATAGGTTTGATTTCACATCGGCAGTGAATGTCCATAACTAATGTATGACATCACAAGCAAAGAGTGGTGCCTAGTCGCACATTAGTGCTACCCAAGTGAAGCGGAAAGTTGGAGAACAACTTTCAACCTAGAATCTATTATTGGTGTTATAGTGAATGTTTAGACTCTTTTTCGCTAATATCCGTATTGAACTCAAGATGTGGACTTGTCATCCTCTACAAACATTCAATCCATGTTTCTTGATTTAGATAGGTTGTTTGAGATATATGTAAGCTCAATATCATATATTGACTTACATGTGCATGACCATGCATTTCTCAATCTCACTCCTCAAGTGGCCAGGATATCACACTCCCTTAGGAGGGACAAATTCCACATGTATCACTAACAGTCAAGTCCCCATGTGTCAAAGTCACCCAATCATCACCGTTATGACAACCCATGTTATAGGACTGTGTTTGATGATGTCAAAGTGTACCCAACCACATGTTATGAGTGCAATGATTTCTGGACTAAGAACCACAGTCACCACCAATACTATAAGAGATGATCCTGACTAACCAAGTGTGGTTTCCATGCATCACTATTATGGTGGGTCTGTCTGATGCACTATTCTCTAACATGTATCTATGTGCTTGGTTTGATATCATATATCATGACTAATGAGATTATGTCATCAACCAACACACACTCTAGTGTTTTGTGTTATTGATGTCTATAGTTATTTCCACAATATCAACCGACTAGGGATAATAGTGAGAAGGTACATACTCTTAACATTTGTATGATCTCATTGTTCAAGTAACGTACTTGAAGACATACATCATGGAGTTTTGTCATTCTCTATACAACTAACATGTTATACTATTATCTCAAAAATAGTTAAAACATATAGACAGAAATTGCCTTTATTATTACCAAATCAAGTATCTCATGCCTCATTGCAATCATCATATGATTGGCTATCTGGGCATACTATACCAACAAACTCCCACATGCACTTAGAGTCAATCACCCATGAATCATATTCCAAGTGATCTTAACATGTCCATCATGTTTCTGTTGCACAAGTGCTTTTATAGCGGGTAAGAAACATTTGCTTCAAGTCAGTATATTGCACGTTTCACATCCTCTTGTTGTACGACAACTCATATGAGATGGAAGTGTCATAGTATGCTATCTGAAATTCCTTTGCCTAACTAGTAACTCCATTGTTGTCACAATATTACTACCGAGTCACCAATAGTTGGAACCTCCCATAAGTTCATCCATATGAACTTCTAGATCCATACAGTATCCATTGCAGTGTTCATAACACTAAGGTACTCAACTTGTTATTGTAGAATTAATCAATTGTCTTATGTTGGAACATTTCCAACTAAGAATTCTTATTCCAAGGTCAAAAACAATTTTTTCTTTTCAGAAGCTTGCATCGGTGTAACTCTTTACACCCAACTCTTCCTTATTACCATAACTAAAGAACTAATCCTTTTAGTACTTTACAAGTCTATAAAGATGTCCTTCATTGTATTCTAGTAACTCTTACTGGAGTTCGAAAGATATCCATTTGTCATGTCTCATACATACAAAATAACAGGATTCCAAATCTTCTTGTCATGTCCAATACATACAAGATGATGAGTTTGTATATTCTTGTCAAGTCCAATACATACAAAGATAATTAGTTCATATTTTCTTATCATGTCCAATACATACAAGATAACGAGATGAGTTCATACGTGATAGATCCAATTTTGAATACATATGGTGTCTATCCCTGTGTTCCTTATTCTTCATAAGAATTGGGACACTTGGCTCTTGAGAGACTAACTCCATGGAACATGGAAAGGTTTTCACTCATCATGTTGAACCCTTTCATCATCTTGCTGATGTATGTTCTCTTTCTTAGGTCAAGATGCCCTCTTGATCTATCTCTATAGATCTTGATTCCTATCACATATGATGCTTCTTTAAAACTGTATAATGCACTTTGTTGCTAGGTTTTAATATTTGTAGTATAAGGATGTTATTCCCCATCAATATGTCGAATACACATATGCTCCCACTAAATTATTGTAATCACACAATACTTCTTTATTTTGAATCAAGTCAAACTCTTTGACTATCTTGTCAAATAGAAGATCCCAGTTTTGAGGTGCCCACTTCAATCCAAAGATTGATCTATGTAGCTTCATGGACTTTATTTCCATTAAGCTACCATAGCAAGCATTATCCTGATGGATTTATCCTTGGTAACTACTGAAAAGATTTCATCATGTTCAACACCTTGAACTTGTTAGAAACTCTTTGCAACCAAATTAACTTCCATGTCAGTCTTCTTCTGGAAGACCCAAAAGTACCCAATGGGTTTTCCCCCCTTCAGGTGGATCAACCAAGGTCATACTTTGTTGATGTACATGAAGTCCATCTTGGATTTAATGGCTTCAAGCCATATCTCAGTTTTTGGCTCTCATTAGCTTCTAGGTAGACTATTTACTCATCATATGATCAACTCACCGCCCTTTTGTCCATAAGATATCATATATCATTCAAGATTTAGGTGTATTCTACTAGAACCATGAGTTATGTGTGTTACTTAAGGAACTTTGAGATTCCACAACATTTTGTGATTCTCTTTATTTCCATTGTACCTCTTTAAGTTCAATGTTTTTATTGTTTGTCTCAAACATTTTGATTTCTACTTCTCTCTCCCACTAATTCCTTTAGAATTAGGTTCTCCTCTAGGAATGCATCCATCAAAAACACCTTTGTTGTTGGTTTTGGATATCAAACTAGTATTCAAATAAATAACATTTATGCAATTTGTGGACAAAACCTTTTAAGAAACATTTTTCTTATTTAGGCTTTAAATCCTAAAATTTATAAAGACATATCAGGACACTTCCCATTCCATATCTCATATGGTGTCTTTTGAACAAATTAGATTGTACATTGTTTTAGTGTTAAGCATGTTCCCAAAAAGAAAATTTGAAGTTTAGCTAGTATTCACACTCTGATTTATCAAGGTGTGATTCCTTCTTTCTGATACACTTCTCATGATATACTATCATTGTGTTTCAAGTGGAGTCCATCATGATACATTATCATGATCTTCCAGAAGGTTCTCAAACTCTTGGTTCAAAGTATTTCCATATCGATCATATTGAAATTTAATACTTATACCAAGTTTGTTATGTACTTCAGTTATGATCTCCTTGAACACATCAAGAGATTCATGATTGTATTTATTAAATACAAACTACTATATCTACTGAGGTCATCTATAAATATATTGAAGTACTATTGATTACCTTTAGCATTTATTCTAGAAGGTCTATATACATCAATATGTATAATCCTTAATAGAATAATCATTCTCCCACTACATCTAATGAAGAAACTTTTTCATATCACATAGTGAATGAGATTAGCATGTCTCTATTGGTTCAATAACCAAAATGTATCTAGATAACCATCATATGGATTTCTATAAATGCAATTCTCATTTATGAACTACAGATGACTATGCTATAGGCATTCAAGTTTGAGTTATCATGTCATTAATTACATGTGTCACACACATTTGTCTCTTTAACTATCAAGTATAGTTGATGAGACATAGGCATTTCCGTCAAAGATCATTTCTTTGAAATGAAACATCAGTTCATTACACTCTTGTCCATACAAGATGTATGACGATTTCATTGATGGTTGATGTATAATAGCAATTCAATGATTCTATTATATGCCCATGAATGTCGTATTGTAACTGCAATGGTAGAAAATCTTGCTCTGCATAGTTTCTAGCTTACTTCTTATTAGGTCTTGAAGTAGAGATCTCTATCTCTCTTTCATCTTCCTGAGATCCTCTATAAAGAGGTTATTTCCCTTTCCTTCTTACTCCTCTCCGTATCTTGAGTGATGAAGACTTGGACCTAATCTTGGCATCATAACACTTCTTGACCTTGCTTTAGTCGATGGACTTCACTCTGCTGATCATTATCACAGGTTTTGTCCTGTCTTCATTCATGCTTTGGCATCAATATGCCAAGCACCTGAGACAATGGTTTGGCCATGTTTCTCAACATTTGATAAATTGGCTATATGATTAACACAACGATTTTTAGAATCATATGTTTGGTCAACTCTTGACCTATAAGAAATGATAGTTAATCTATATGCACAATGATATTGAGCATATGAGATTATACTTGATCTCCATCTGTCTGATTATACTGAAACATCACTTTGAAGGATTATACCTTTCACACTTTACATGATTCTTAAGATGTATAACCATCTCAAGAATGTCCATGCTTCAAGCTATTTATGCAACGCATAGTTCATATAGCTCAGCATAAGGTTCTTGATGTCTTAGGCATCATTGTCATACTTCAAGTAAGCATCAAATTTCAGACTTAGGTGCATTTGGAGTGGTTCTACTAGCTCTGGTCTTTCAAGGACATTAGAGTTTACACTAACTATTGAGAACACTTCTCAAAAGTCCCAAACCAAATTTAAAGTTTATCCCACTTATGAACTGATCACAACGATAATGTATTTGTGTTTGTCATTTTGATTCTACAAAATAATTTTGCAACATTTCAAAACAATGTTTGATTTGTTTGATTTGATAAAGTTGATGATATTAATTAGGTCCTTTAATTAATTATAACTCCCACTATTTTGATCCAATTAATAATCCTCATGTATCAATTCAAAAGATTGTAGAGTACAACCTTCTAGCGGCCAAGATCCATATTTCATCAAATTACGAGTCAGCTTTGGCTTATCGCCCACAACTTGATTATTTAGGTAGGCCATCATGCCAATTGCATCATATGTAACTCTTGTATAGATGGCATGCATAATACTTTTCCATGGTCATATGCATGCCTCTGGAGCTTAGACTCTCTAAGAATCACCAGTTAATTCTAACCCAAAAGCCGACATGATAAACATGCACCCTTCTTTGGCAGAACCTACATGTCTACCATCACACTTCCATGAGATGGACCGTGCACCAAACTTTGGCGTAACCTACACTGGGTCGATCAAGCTTTTCATGTGTTCCACTTATGGAAGGCATCTTAGACTTTAATATTTTATTTGAGGGATTTTATATAAGTACATGTACATATCCAATCACTACATGTTTATAGTATGTATCATATACATACTATAAGCAAAATGAGAAAATATGAAATATCAATAAAAGCGATGATTAGGGTCATCCTATTGTAATTCCTTAGAGCCACAAGTAATTATGGTCATCTAAGGTCTCATCATATGCAACATGTAGTTGATGAAGAACTATGCTTGAGCCATTCTAGGTAGATCAACTCATCCAATGACTGATCGACTCGCTTCCTGGTCAGTCGGTTGGTTGTCATCAACCATCGTCTGGCACCTCCTAATAGTCGGTTTGTCAAGTCGTCGTGCTCCTTGTTAGGACACCAGATGCTCATCTCGCACCAACGGTTGGTCATCTAAATCCCTTAACCACTCATCTGGGCACCCTCCGTTCTTCGACATAATCGGAAATAAAACTATCCTACTTTTACACATATCTTTGGGAAACCCTGAGTTACATTCGGGGGGAGCAAAGGTAGAAGTGAAGGCTCGAGTTATCTCAAGTTACATCTGGAATAGAATAAAGGACTCAGTACATAGATTGAGATACATACAACCACAACCAACCAAGCACACATATAGGGGTTTATAGGCCATAACCACACTACACATCCACCATCAAACCCGGTTTAGGGTGATGCTTATCGATTACATATATATACCATATCATATATGTATATAGGGCTTTGTGGTGTTTAAGTGGATATGCACATTAGCCAGTTAAAGTATTTGCATCGCATATTATAAATAAATGGTGAAAACCCAAAATCTGATCATATCAATTAATCCTAAAACATTGTATGTTGATGTGGCTCTGATACCACTGTTGGGTTTTGTGGGACAGAACAGGCAGCAGAAACAAAAAATTTATCTGACTACAAACCCAACTGCGGTTGACAGTCATCCTCCTAAGTGGAAAAAATCTCCCACCTCTATAGATAGTCATGGACCACGGGGAACTCTAATCATCCTGATGGACAGACTAGAAGGAGTTGTCCCATTCTATCGGTGTACTAGTCACCGACACACTCTCTCACCACCAGTCACTTTTCTGCAGTCGTCTTTCCCTCGATATTCCTCCTTGGTTGGGTAGAACTTGCTTGGCTCTCTCGATTACCAAAACTAGAGAGGATAACAACTTCATAGAGAAATTGATGTTCTGAGTTGTGTGTTCTAAGAAGCCCCCTATACATCTATATTTATAGTAGAGGTAAGGGTCAGGGTTCCCAATCTGTGTGATAGTAGAAGGGTCTGTATTTTCCATGAATTGATTGTGTTACGACAGGTGAACCGGTCATTTCATAATTGAGCTGGTCATTTGGGCATGTGAGCTGATCGGTTCAAAATTGAATCAGTCATTTGGGCAGATGAGCCAATCGGTTCACCCAGTGAATTGGTCATTTCACTTCCCAGACTTACCCACTATTGACTTTCCTTATTCGTTTCTAATTAATGCAAAGATTAATTCTTGTCCCAATAAAATTAAATAAGTGAAACGAGGATCTTTTTCTCATGAACTAGGAAACCCAACACTGCTCGTTTGGTCCAAGTGAATCGATCAGTTAACCAGTGTGAACCGATCATCTCACTGACCATGAGCCAATCGGTTCACCCAGTGAACCAGTCAGTTGGTGGTCCAAGTTGTGCAGAACTCAGTCAATGCAGTTCTCAATCAATCTGACACTCTAATCAGTTGGTTCAACACTTGAACTTGATGATTTTGAGTCAATTCTATTGATGGAATGCTTAATTGAGTACCAAAACACTTTAGTAATGAATCTAAACATCGTTCATGGAAAAACTCCTTCTCCAGGTTAGTCCTGTGTGTGACCCTATAGGTTCCATTTCATGTTGGTAGTGAATGTCCATAACTAACTTATGACATCACAAGAAAAGAGTGGTGTCTAGTTACACATTAGTGCTACCCAAGTGAAGAGGAAAGTTGGAGAACAAATTTCAACCTACAATCTATTATTGGTGTTATAGTGAATGTTTAGTTCCTTTATCACTGATATCCAGATTGAACTCGAGGCATGGACTTGTCATCTTCGACAAACGTTCAATCCATGTTTCTTGATTCAAAGTAGACTATCTGAGATATATGTAAGCTCAATATCATATATTGACTTACATGTGCATGGCCATGCATTTCTCAATCTCACTCCTTAAATGACCAGGATATCACACTCCCTTAGGAGGGACAAATTCCATATCTAACACTCACAGTCAAGTCCCCATGTGTCAAAGTCACCCAATCATCGCCATTATAACAACCCATGTTCTAGGACTACGTTTGATGATGTCAAAGTGTATCGAACCACATGTGATGAGTGCAATGATTTCAAATCTAAGAACCACAGTCACCACCAATACTATAATAGATGATCCTAACTAACCAAGTGTGTCCATGCATCACTCTTATGGTGGGTCTGTCTGATACACTGTTCTCTAACATGTATCTATGTGCTTGGTTAGATATCATATATGATGACTGATAAGATTTTGTCATCAACCAACACACACTCTAGTGTTTTGTGTTATTAATTTCTATGGTTATTTCCACAATAACAACCGACTAGGGATGATAGTGAGAATGTACACACTCTTAACATTTGTATGATCTCATTATTCAAGTCACATACTTGACAGCATACGTCATTGAGTTTTTTCATTCTCTAGAAATCTAATATGTTATACTTTATCTCATATGATTGGCTCTCTGGGCATACTATACCAATAATTGGAAAGTTGGAGAACAACTTCAACCTCCAATCAGTAATTAGTGTTATAGTGATCATATAGTTTCTTTGTCTTTGGTATTTTGGATTGAACTTGAGACATGGAATTGTCATCCTCTCAATGTTCAATCCATGTTTCTTGAACTAGAACAGACTGTTGAGATACATATGATCTCAATGTCACATATTAACTCACATGAGCATGACCATGCATTTCTTAATCTCGCTTATCAAGTGGCCAGGAGATCAAACTCCTCTTGAAGGGAAAAATTCTATCTACATCACTCACAGTCAATCCCAATGTGTCACAATGTACTCGAGAACCACATTTATGGAAACTCTATTCAAGGTCATGTTGATGGTGTCAAAGTACATTGAATAACATGTGATGACTGTTGTGATTTTAGGTCTAAGAACCATAATCACCACTATAGTTATGAGAACCAATTCTGACTACCATTCAATGGTTCCATATATCATTCTCAAGGTGTTTTTTTGGCACACGATTCTTAAACAAGTGCCTATGTTAATGGTATGATATCACATATCATGACTAATGATATTTTTTCATCAACCAACACACGGTCTAGTCTTGTGTATCATTATTGTCTATTTTTCTTCTAGAGTAACATCTGACTAGGGACATAACAGGAATGTATGTACTCTTATCATGCATATGATCTCATTGTCCAGGTCCTAAACCAGAAGACATATGTCATCAAGTATCATCATTCTCTAGACATTTATTATGTTACATCATTAACTCATAGTTGAATAAAGCAGAATAAATGGAATTGCCTTTTATTATCATCAAACCAATTACATAATTCTTCATTTCAATCATCACATGATTGGTTATATGGGCATACATACCAACAATCGAAACAACTAGGTTATAGGTCTATGTGACCTTTATTGCAGTTGAGCCTGAGTACCGAAGAAGTCAGTTGTCTATCAGCCTATTACTACCTTGTCATCCAGCCAAACAAAGAAAAAGGCATGCTTTCCATAGGATCTAGGGTAAGTAAATCAATGGCTTAAACCAGTCACCCCTCCCCACTATGATATCTACACTCAACTTGTGATGGGTTGACCTTGTTCATGTCACAGGCATGTTGCGATGCACATGGGTTGTAGCAAGGCCCACATTACTTTTTAGAGTAATTTGATCTCCCCCTCAACCCCTCTTCTCTAACTATACTTGATTTTGTAAAGATCACCCAATGTTTCTCCTTTATCAAAATGAGATATATAACATAGAAACACTTTCAAGTCCTAAATCCTACAAAAATCTATTGGTTATCCCTAAGTGTGAGAACTTTATTCTTTATGATGTGACTAAATGCATATTTATGTTGTAAACCCATACAAAACCTTTTGATATGTGACCCTTGAGTACTTTTTATCTCGGTAAGGATATAAATCACTCCCTTTTACATTATTCCCCCCTTTGAGCATAATGTGAGATTTACATGAACTTTAACCCTAGAACTTTGACATTTTTCTAACTTGACTTAATTTTACATTAAAACCTTATATCAGCTTGAAATCAATAAGTTTTGACACTCCATGACCCAAAACTCTATTCTTTATCATTCTTATGCAACTTTTATGGTCAATCAGGCATCAAATGAATGTGTGTATATAACATACTAGATCTCAGACCCTACCCTAGAAGATGACATTTTGGACTTAGCCAAACAAGGTTGAAGGTTAGACCTAAATAGATGTTTAGTATAACCCCAATGAGCAAATGAATGTATCAATCACCATAATGTAACCTAATGTTCTAACATTAATCTTAGGTTTATAATGGATACAAAAAAATGCCGCATAACTCATTTTGGTAGTAATATGAAGTTAAGAAACTTAATTGGATGAATAAGTTAGATAATGGGTTGTTAATGGGACATATGACATATCTCATAAAAAGAAGTCTCAAAAGTTGAAACAAACTTCAAATTCGAAATCTACATATCATAATTAGCCTACATGTCAAATTTCATCTAATTTGGACAAGCTTGAAATATTAGGATAAGTTTAGGAGAGAGAAAATGAGTAGGAATAAGTAATGAATAGTGTGATTAAATAACTTCAAAAGATGTAAATAATTTCAAATTCATATTGAGGACATCAAAGATAACTTGTGTATGAAGTTTGGTCCAATTTGGATGTTTTTTGTGCAAGTTATGCAATTTTAGCTATGTTCTGGACTTTTCTACAATTTACCCAATTGGGAGGTTTTCTTTGCAAATTGTCACATGAATTATAATCCTTATATATTCCCTTACCATTCTCGAGTTTTTGAATCATAGGGAACATAGTTGCACCTTGGTTTGAAGGTGTTTCTTTCCAAGGGCATTTTAGGGATTACTCTCTTTATAAATGAGCTTATCTTTAGAAGTTATCAACCAATGGGGTTATTTCTTTGATTGGAGGTCAGTTGGGATGGCTTATAAGGGTCCATAAACTGACATTTGATATTCAATAAGCCTCTATGATTTGTCCTCTTGCATGGCCATGAACTCCATAGGCTAAGGACACATGGAAAGCTCCATGGACACCTCATGCTTGACTTCTTCCTTATCCATAAAGGTTTGCATGTCCATAGGCACCCTTAGCATTGGACACATGGAAAGTAACTAGACACCTTGTGCTTGACTTATTCCTTATCCATAAAGGCTTGCATGTCTATGGACACCCTTATACACGACACATGGAAAGTCTCATAAACACCTCATACTTGTCTTCTTTCTTTATATAGCCATGTCTACCCCTTCCAAACTCCAAATTTGAAAACTCTTGCTCTTCATTCTTTCCTGTAGCTTAGAGCATCATTCCTACTCTATTTTTCCATAAAGGTGTTGTCCCAAGTTAAAAGGAGGTTCCTACCTTGGTGAAGATGGCTCTTAGGATTCCAAATTTACTCTATTTAGGGTTTCTAAAGCTCCTCCTTGGTTATTTTGATCAAAATTAGTAAGTTTTCTCCTTTCCTTTCCTATTTTCATGTTGCTAGTCTTCCTTCCACCTTCCTCCAGGTTGGAACCCTGGTATTCCATGGTGAAACCCCACCTAGAGCCCTTAAACACCCCATCTCCATGTTCTTTTGTTAGGGTTTTTCACCTCTAAAGTGGAGAAGGTGCTTCTTGCTCGAGATAGGAGCTTTGTTGGAGAAACCAACCTCTCTAAGCTTGAGAACCTTAATTATTGGACCTGTCCAGCTTCCATAGAGGTTCTTTGGAGGCCTAGGCTTGACTTGGATTGTTTAGACTCTGAAGTTGAGGTATGATGTATCCCCTATTCTTCTATGTTGAGCAATTAACCTATTTATTCATTCTCTTTGTCCTATGGACATTAGCCTATACACAATGTCTTTTCTTTTGAAAATGATGGTTCATGTGAACTACTTATTTGATATTGATCATGTGATCATGGATATTCTTTTGAACTCTTATCTTATGCTTTGTTCATGATGGAACTCTAAAACATGACATGTGATGTCTGTTGCCCACTTATGAGGTGGATGTATATGTTGGTCACTTATATGGTGACCATTTTATATATTTTGACTATACTTTCTACTTGCCTCTAAATTTAACATGTTATGTGATTCAATAACACTGGAGTAGTATAATTACATTGGTTTTTATGGCATATGTGTTATTTCTTGCCAAGCAGATGTGATATTTCCTGCTCTTTTGGGATGGAAAGGAACCTCATACCCAGGGCAAGATGTGTGATTCTTGGCCCATGTTTTATTTATTTGGGATATTGGCAGTATTCCTTTCTCTATCAAGTTTCAAGTTTATGATACTTGGCCACCTTTGTGTTTATATTATTCTAGGGCTATGTTTATCTCACATGCATGCAGGTTGATGATATGGGGTGTATGCCCTAATTCTTTACATGTACTTGTGTGGAACAATATTTATGTTTTATTAATGGAAACTATTTTTTTGTTATCATACGATTTCAATTCCTTTTCTCTTGATACCCATTTGGGTGGTCCTTATCCTTTCTATGGGAATCCTTTTATATTTGTAGTCCTTTATTCCATATACAACTCAATTTTCCTATTTAGTATGCACATACCAGCCTTTGCTGATGTCATCTATTTTCTCTTCTTGTTGGGGTATGCTTCCAACCCTAGGTGAAGGACTTGGATGATAAGGAATGAAGTTTTGGACTAGCTTAAGGATTTAAATCTTGGAGACAAAGTTGTTATGGTTTATATTTCCCTCTACTTAGATCCTTATGATGTATCATACATGTAAAACCTTATGGGATATTGTGATGTACTTTTGTAATCTTTTGTGAAAATTGAATATAGTCATTATTTTTATTCCGCTGCTATACTTTGGTTGTTTTGAATACCATTTGTTGAAGTTTGAAAATTTTGCACCTATTCTGGCATACCTTTGAGTGTGTTTGGAATGGATGTTTTATTCTTCAATTTTTTTTAGTAGGGAGTGGATCCCACTCCTTACAATGTCACTATATATATATATATATATATATATATATATATATATATATATATATATATATATATATATATATATATATATATTATATATATATATATATGCATATATATAATTATAATATGTATATATATAACCATGCAAGTTAATACTTTGAACATAATGTTAACATAGACCATTTTATGAATCAAATTCTATTAGATTATTTGGATCACTAGACTTATGACTTTTTGAGATACTAATATTCATGATCTATCTCTTATATGTAATGATGTTACATGTGACTCAACCCCCCACCTTTTCTTTGACCTAATACGACATAGGTAGCTTTGTTGTGTTTCTCATGTAGAAATCTTGATATGGGTTTGTACTCTCTCTCTCAAACTAAAGTACACTCTTGATTTAGAGTCACTTTGATGTAGATGTCCCACTTAGGTCATATGGTCGGATCCTAATGATATAAGTTTCATTTGTTATATTTTGAATGCATGTTGAATGTATTGGATTGTTATGCCTTGACCTTGGGGACATCCACCTAATCATGATATGTGTTTCTTGCCCTAATCTTGCAGACCTAGATCATATTTGATGTTTGATCCTCACATTTTGATGATCCTCAACCTTGTTTGCCCCATTATGAGTCCATTGGCCTTGAAATGTATGTGAGCGACATGAACCTTGAAATTATCATATAAAATAGATGGAACCTCATAACTACATGAAACTTGAACTACACCTTCACTATGGACCCTAAATTGGTAAAAGATCATCAAATATGTAAATAAGAAACTTTGAATGTAACTTGACATAAACCCTAAAATTGAGCTATCTAGGGTTAATGATAGGAATCTAATACATGTGTGTCATCTTGTTCTTAATCTGGTGTGTATTATGGATAGACGATCAAGGATAACTTAGGATATTAATTTCTATACTAGGTATAGGCTTTAATAATTATATGAATATGGATTTCTTTCTTCCAAACTTGTTATGTATGTATGCTTGTTTACTTTATCAAATATTACTAATCAATATTGTGTATTGTACCTGATGCATAGTCTCATTGATTTTATAACTTGCAAACACAATATAGAACTCCATTATACAATTTTTTTGCACCTACTAGCATTCATGGGGTATGGAAATAAGATTGGGATCCCTACTTGAGTGGTCAATATTGAGCAGACCATGTCGATAAAAAGAGTTAGTTAATCTTAAGAGCCCTTATGGACCCTTCGAATGGGAATCTGGTCAAAGGGCATATGTTACATGATGTTGTTGGTATAACTGGAATAAAATGACATAAAGCATGGGATATTGTTTTGCGAAGTACTTGACTTGTTTATTCTTGTTTGTTTACTTATTCTATCTTTTAAAATAATGCAAAACTTATATATACATCTGTGTATGTCTATATTTCTTCCCTATGCTCAACACCTTGGGTGATGACCGCTTGTTTCACATATGTTTTAGGTTCCAAGATTTCTTGTGAGTTGATGGCTTGGTGAGTTGTGTTTAGGTGTATTTGATGTAAGATCCTATCTAGTGTACATGAGAAGAGTTGTATAAATGTAGTCCCAATTTGTAATTGTAACTATGTAATAAACAACGGTATTTAATAACACATTTTTATTGTTTGAGACTATGTTGGTGTCTTCATCTTGTTGTTTGGTCATATATGCTAAGAATTTATGCTTCTACATTCTCTCTTTGATAATACCATGCTAGGCAACGCTGCATGGGTCTTATCACCATTCACTTTCTAGTCATTTGGAGTTAGGATTTGGGTAAAAAATAGTTCCATGACAGCTCTGATAATCACCACCAGGCATGGCCATTCTAAACAAAATGACTATTTTTTTCGATTAGGTCATTTTTTAAAGTTCTATGAGAAGTCTGTGTTGGGGGCATGCCCAAAGTGGCCTTAGTGAAGTACCACAGCCATTTTGATGTCCTTCCCTTGCACTTGAGCCTTGAACTTGGTCATCTATGGAGGCATTTGCTTCGATGCATCTTTGATCACATGGGGTAGGTTGGGAGTGGTTTTGGCCTCTTTTTTACTCCTACCAATCCTGGGTAAAACCTCGATTCCAAAATTATTCTATCCCTTCCATAAAGTAGTGATCAAAGTACCTATAAACATGCAAAAATCCTACATAAGTGCATTTGATAATAATATAGTTTATTGGGGAAATATCATGCATTATGAAACACGTAGATATAAATAATGGGCAAAAAATACAACATCAAAACCCAATCTAGGGATTCATCACAATGTAAACTCAAAAATAATAATACATAATGAACTTGGCACCACACATGCTATGCTAAATTATGGGTGGATCCAATACCTTTTAGTTAATTCAATTGCCAAATGCCAAACTATCGGTCAGACACATACAATCAAACTTACTAATATGTTACAATTACATGATATTTGGAAGGTAAATCAGATAAAGGGAGGAGTGAAAGTGAGATCCATGGTCTAAAACTACCATCTTTGTCTCTAGATCGTTCTCCCAATCAAAAGTATTACTTTTTAGACTATTATCTAGTTTACAATGAGGATAAACATAAGATGTACTAAAAGGGTTCAAAACCTTCTCTCTGACTTTCTGTTGTAGTCGATTGTGTTGTGAATTCTGCCTAGAAAAGAGGTGGTCCACTGGATCTATACCAAGGGGAGGTTATCCTCTATCTCTAACCAACCTAGGTGGTGGCAGCAGCCAGCCTGGGCGGCGCCAATAGTAGAGGTCTGAGGGGATGGGTCACGGAGTGGAAGAGTGTAAAAGGAAGAACTAAGAAGGTAGAGATGGAGGGTGGCCACACAATGAACAAGAGGATAGGTGAGGCCCATTTTCCTCATATATGTGCTTTCACAAGGCTATTTAGTGGTACGGTAGTATCAACCATGTGGTTATAGTTTGTCACTCAAACATCCTAATGCCATGCATTCTTTCTGGCATGGAGCATGGATATGTCAGCTTCATGCATGCTAGCCACATGCTAGGCAATGTTACATGTGTCTTGTCTATGTTTCCCCTTCCTTTGCATGTGCAAGGAAGCAAATGACTGGTATGTGCATGGATCATCTAGTTTAAATGCATCTCATTGGTCCATTTCAATCATATTAATGCCATATTAATGATTTTAGGAATAGTTTACTTCCAATATTTCCATAGGAAATTAGTTATATCTAAAAGTTATGAACAATTAAGCACAACTTCTCCACAACCTTAGTATAATATTAGAAAGATTAAGGTACAATAATAGCTATAAATCAAAACATATCACTAAATCTACTTTAATTAGTTGAGGGTCATGATTCAATCAGATCAAGTCAAATCGGGTCCTGAACCTTAAAGTGTATTTTAGGTCTAACTTGGGTCCTAAATTGGGTTTGTCCTAAAAAGTATATGAAATATGCAAAATATTGAAACAAATCATCTTAGTATTTTTAATAATACATGCCTAAAATAAGTATCAATATTCTATAAATTTTGACATTACTAGCCAAAAGGCATATTTTTGGTCATTTCAATTTACTCAGGTTGAACGGGTCGGGTTCATGTTGTTTGGGTCCCTACAAACGCATATGTGCACACATGGTTGAATGTCAGTTTGGAATTGAACTAAAATTTTCAATCTAATTTGTGTCACTTTGGGTAATAACTTGGGTCAGGTTGGGTCTGAGATTGCCATCCCTAGTCACTACCTCATTTGAAGCTAAAATTGGGGGACAGAATGAACTCTGAATGTTTTTCTAGTTTAGAAATAAGTCATGGAGATCCTTCGATACTTTTACCATAAAAATCATCTTGACTTTATTTTCCAAATAATCTAATTAAATTATCAAACACAAATTTCTAACAAATTCAAGTTGTGGGTCAAAATTCCACATGGGGCCCTGATCTGTCTATTTATAACTATATCAAAACTAGTAGATTGGGTTTTTTCACATCATCAAACCATCACCTAAATTGCATTCTGAGATATTCACGTAGATAATATTTTATGAGTCCCAAAGGGTGTATATTCCAAGTCATTTGTCACATAGTTCCCTCTGTTAGGAGTATGAGGTTCTTATTGTCTCAATTTGATCATCCCTATTGTTATCATAGAGGTTCATAATTATGCGTAGAACATGTCAAAGAACCCCAATAATTTTAATAAACCATACAAAGAGGTCATGTTTTCCTTCTCTTGCTTCTTTCCCAATGTGATTGACCTATTTCAAAATCCACCACTAAAAACCCACCTCTAAAACCTTTGAAAAGTTTTCTTGTTGCAGTTGTACATATAATAAAATATATTTTTAATAAGAATTCGAAGGTTGGTTAATAGTGGACAAAATTTATCACAAAATCAAAGTTACTTACAACAAATATTCATTAAATAGTAATGGTTGATATGAGGTTAAAAACAATATATGTTATTAAGAAACTAGCTCATACATCATATGAGTAAAACTCAAGGAGACAAGAATATATAAGATGTTCTAAATTCATTAGGATTCAGGACTACCACTAAGTCACATATCACTTAAGGATATTGAACTTTTACATTATGGGGCCTATCAATCTTTCTTCTAGTGACCCTATTACAAACATCTAAAATAAACTAGATTTGGGTGTAGACAAGATTATCCATTGTGTCTGTTACAATAGCAGCACTAGTTGAATCTTTTCCTTTGGAATTTCATACTCTTTCTATAATGATGTTGAATTGGTTGATGGATCACTCCCTCTTCTTCATGTTGGAAGAGAGATTCTTCACATTCTTGGGTAGTGTCACATATGTTGCTCCTTAAAATAGGCACACTCAATGGCATCTGCAAAACTCATTAATTTATTTCCTACCATTAGGTTGCCAATATAGGAATTAAGCCCTTTCATAAGTTTGTGAATTTGGTTTTCCGTAGTGAGTTTTTTGGCAAAGCACTCTAGTAGTGGAAAAATGAGTGTATCTAGAAGTGGGTAGGTCTCCTTGAACTAATATGTTGAAATTGTTCTTCTTTATTGATTAGGTTTGCACCAGAATTCAAATGAATCTTGAACATGGTGATAAAGTTGATCCCATTAGGAAGATGTGCCTC